>CM057380.1:132096531-132829031 GCA_030015415.1 Cynopterus sphinx | reverse complement strand
TTCTCTAGAAGACCAATTTAAAAAACTACACAAAGAGATAAAGTTAAAAGATAACATATAAAATAAAATGGAATACGAAAAAATATTTAAATGATTTGAAAGAAGGCGGGAAAGTGTTAAGAGAAGAACAGAAAATAGAAGGAACATACAGAAAAGAAATAATGAAATGGCAGATGAAAATCCAAACATACTAATAATTGGACTAAATGTAAAGGATCTAAACAATAATTAAGAGACCAATATTGTCAGAATGGACTTGTAAAATGCAACCCAACTGTAGCTGTTTAAAGACACTCATTTGAACTATAATGTGATAAGTTTAAGGTCAAAGAATTAAGAAAATATTTACTATGAAAACATGAATCAAAATAAATTGGAGCTCTATTAAAATTAGAAAAAGTAAATTTTAGAGCAAAGAAAATTGCCAGGATAAAGAGGTACATTATATAATAATAAAAGGGTTAGTTCACAAAGAAGACATAACAATCTTAAATGTGTACACACCTAATTAAAAAGCTTCAAAACATATGAAACATTTACCTTGTGGAAATGATGACAGAACTGAAGGAAGAAATAGACAAGTTCACAATTATATTTAGAAACTTCCCACATTCCTCTCCCATAATCAATGGAAATCTCCAGTCCCAGCTTGTTTCAATGCCAAATTCAAGTAAATATTTAAAGAAATACCATAAACTATTCACAAATTTTCTAGGAAATAAAAGAAGGAACACGTCTCAACTCTTTTTATGAGACTAACATTACTCATTACCAAAACCAGACAAACAACACAAAATAAAAAAAGAAAATTAGAACATAGACATCAAATATGCCTTTTGAACATGGACATAAAATATGTCTTTTGAACATATGTGCAAAATCCTCAAAATTATCAAAATATCAGTAAATCAATCTGACAATAGATAAAAAGATTAATAAACTACAATGAAGTAGGGTTCATCCTAGGAATGCAAAGATTAATTCAATATTTTAAAATAAATCAATGTAATCTACCAAATTTACAATCTAAAGAAGATAAATCACATGATCACATTAACTAATGCAAGCAAAGTATTTGATAAAATTCAACAATTAATGATAAAATAAATAACTCACTGCAAGGTAAAATAAAAGGGAACTTCCTCAATCTAATAAAGAACACTTTAAAAGGTTCTGCATTAACAAGGTAATATTGTATTGGAGGTTTCAATCAATGTGATGAGCCAAGAAAAAGAAACAAAAGCCATTCAGAGTAGAAAAGAAAAAATAACTTTTTCCCTAGATAATTTCGTCATCTACATTTTAAAATTTCCAAAGAATATATGAAAAGCTGTTAGAACTAGTGAGTTTAGCAATATTACAGAATACAAGGTCAACATACAGAAATCAATTGTATTTCTATATATTAGCAAGGAATGATTGAAAATTTAAATGAAAAACAACATCATTTATAAAGCATTAAAAAACATCAAATACTTGTGGAGAAATCTAACTAAATATAGACGAGATTTCACTTTGAAAACTATAGAACATTGCTAAAATTAAAGAAGACCTAAATCGATGAAAAGATTTACCATGCTCATTAATAAGAAGATATAATATAATGCTGAAGTATCAATTATAATCATAATGATCTATAGATTTAAGGCAATCTCAATCAAAATCCCAGTAGGCTATTTGGTAGCAATTGATAAGCTAATTATAAAATTTATATGGAAAAGCAAAGAAAATAGAAAAGCCAAAAAATCTGAAAAAGAGCAAATTTGAGGGATTCACACTGACTTTTAGACTGTACTATAAAGCTATAGGAATCAAGACGGTGTGGTATTGAGATGTGGGTAGACATAAATTAATGGAATAGAATAAAGAGGATAGGAATGACCCACACATATACACTTAATTGATTTTTTTGGACTAACCCACATGTATGTGCTTAATTGATTTTTTACAAAGACACCTAGATATCTCAATGGATAAAGAATAATTTTTTAACAACGATGCTTGAACAACTGGACATCTATATGTAAAGAAATGACAGAAGGGAGAGGAAGGGAAGAATGGATGGAGAAAGGGGAAAAATCCTTATCTGTAACACTTATCTTACATTATGTGTAATAACCTGAAATGGATCAGAAGCTTAAGTATAAAACCTAACACTATAAAAATTGTAAAAGACAACAGGTGAAAATCTTTGTAACTCAGATTAGGCAAATATTTCTTAAGTAGGACACAATTTGCACATAAATTAAAAGAAAATAATTGATGTTATATTTCATCAAAATTAGCTTTTGAAAGATACCCTAAAATTAAAAGATAAAATACAGAATAGGAGAAATATTTATAAAACATATATCTAATAAAGGATTTGTATTCATATTATATAAAAATGTCTATTTTAAATAGTCAAAACTTTCCATTAAAGAAAACAGGCAAAATATTTAGACATTTTACCAAAAAAAGATATACAGATAGCAGAAGTACATCAAAAATGCCTCAGTACCAGTAGTCATTAGGGAAATCCAAATTAAAACCATGATGAGATATACACTTCTTAGAATGACTAAAATTCAAAAGACTGCCCATTCTAAATTCCAATAAGATACAAAGGGACGTGAATTCTCTCTCTTCCTTCACTGATGGAAATAAATGGTACAGGTTCTTTGGGAACTATTTGAAAGTTTCTTATAAAGTAAAATATTCACTCCTAGATGTTTACTCTAAAGTAATAAAAACAGGTTTCCTTGAAAGGCTCATTTCTGAATGTTTATAGTAACTTTATTCATTTTAACCAAATATAGAAATAGCCTAAATGTGTACCGATTAATAAGCTGATAAATCAATTATGATAACTCATGCAATGGAACTCTACTCAGCAATGAAAAGCAATTAACTAATTCATGCAACGGTGTGTTTCCCTCACATGCTGTTGCCCGTTAAAAACCTGAGATGACGATAGGGTGATTCTTGACTTGTTTTCTTGTCTCCTCCATTTTCATTAGCAATCATCCAAGTATCTCAGCTTCTACTCCAGGGCCCAAGTTAGAATGGCTCACATTTATTTAACAAACCATACACTCAAACACCTCCCTTACCTCACATGTATTTTGAAAGGACCAAATACATCAAGACTTTATTTGTAAGGTTTTGTCAAAATAATAGGACTACTAAAAATAATAGAATAATTCCAAAAGTATCACTAGACTATAAAGGTTACAAAAAGATTAAAGGAGATTGATAACATTAAAATTGCAAAAAGAAAGTATAAAAGAAAAAATGTTAGAATAAAAAAGCAGTATTTCAATATGAGAATTATTACATCTGATATGAGGAAAAGAATAGTAAGTGGGAGAAGAGAATTTATAGAATAAAAGTGACTTTCCTTCTAAGGCATACTCCTACTTCTTGACAGCAGAAGGTAAAAAAATGCCTTCGTTTGGGACATGAGAGTAGGTTAGGCTTTAGTCAATATTCTTTATATCCTCCACATACTTTAAACTACTCATACAACTCAACTGAAAATCTAAGAAAAATAAGAGAAGTGTTGCTTCAAACTAGCATTGTTAGCAAGGAGGCCTTGTTGAAGAGTACACACACACACACACACACACACACACACACACACACACACAGTGTTCTGAGCTCAGGACTAACTTACTAGCTTATCAAATGTTATCAGACTCTAAGAGCCCTGAGTTGTCGGTTTAAAAAAACCCACCATGCAGCCCTTATTTTTAACTGCCAATAGACAAGCAGAATTTGCCAGCACTGACTGCTTTGCCAGGATGCTGCAGTACTTAGTGTTCACCTGAATAGAATGAAGCATAGACATCAACCCAGCCAGTCTGCCAGTTTCTGGCCTTGCTTAAGGTTTTCTACTAAAGGACAGGGCTTTACTTAATATTAACAGGCAAAGTAACCCTCTCCAAAAGGGTTGAAGGCCAGAATATTCTCAGTGATATTCAAGAACCAGCTTTACTTATATCAGATTTCTCCCTTCATCCTATAAACTTAACTCCAGAAATGATAAATATAGAAGTCATTAAAAATTCCATTTTCAAAGGAAGATTTTTATTTGATTCTGCCTCTGCTATCATCAAAAATAATTCTCTTTTTCCAAGGCTATATGTAGCCCACACCTTAAAGGAAATTTATTAAGTTTGGGCCTGAAGACACAATAATTCAAAATCTTTCCTGACTCATCACATAATTCTTTCTTGTGCTTAGCTACTAACATTAGAATCTTTTTGATGAGCCCATAGTTGCTAAACAGAAAGGCCAGACTAGGTTTCTCAAATGCATGGCTTGAGAACAAGGATAAGTTTATGTTAGTATTTTAAGAGACTTTCAGGGACCCAGATTCACCATGAGCCTGGCCAGAGTGTCTGTCTGTTCACACATATCAAATCATCTGACAGGAAGAAATAACCTCAAGAGTTCTGTCACCCAGCTAGGGCCAGGCTCTATCTCTAGCTTTACTGTCTTAGCCAAAGGCTGGAACTGAGAAAGCAAAGAGAAAGATAGAGCAGGTAAATAAATGTGTGAATGGTATAGGGGGTGGTCCAGTCATACCTGTCTTTCCCTGTAAGGGCTGGCCAACATTCACAGCACTAAGCAGAGATTTGAGGAACTGGTCATGGTATGTAATCACATAATAGGGAAAGCTTTAAAAGCTCTTATTTTACATATGTTGAACCATCCCTGTGCCCCTGGGATGAAGCCCTCTTGATTGATATGATTGACCTCAAGATAATCATGCTAAGCGAAATAAGCCAGACAGAAAAAGTTGAAAATCACATGATATCACTTATATGTAGGATATAAACCTAAAAGCAGCAAATAAACAGGACAAACAGAGACTCATGAACATAAACACTAGACTAGTGGTTACCAAAGGGTAGAGGGGAAGTAGATGGGGTAAAAGGGGTTAAATATGTGGTAACAGAAAGAAATCTAACTATGGGAACTGAATACACAATGTGAATATATATGCTTGTTAAATGTATAGCTGAAACTTACCAGATTTCATTAACCAATGTCATCATAAAAAAAAGTTTTTTTATAAAAATTTTTATTTTACAAACCAACACACAGACACGTCAGTTTGTTCAAAATTGCACAACTAATTGATTTCAGAGCTAGCACTCAAACCTTGTTCTCCTGATTTATTCACTTACTCAAAAGACATTTGCGAATGCCCAGCTATGATGAACACCTCAGATCAGCAAATCTCAAACTAAAGTTTAGGGATCACTTTAAAAAGAGTCACAAACTAATCTAAAAATATAACTGCTGCCTCTAGATCTTCCAAGAAAATGATGCAACACCCCCACCCCACCATGGACTTCCATAGTGACTATGTGAAGTGTTACATAGGCCCCCACCTCTACCAATACCAAACCTCTCACTCTCTCTCCTCTACTCACTCTGCTCTAGTATTTCTAGGGTGTTCCTTGAACCATCCAAACATGCTCCTTCCTAAGGAACTTTGCATATCCAGTTTTTTTTCTATCTAGAATGTTCTCCTCCCACACAGCTGCTTCATTTCTTTCAAATGTTAGCTATTCAGTGGGGTTCCCAAATGACCCTATTCAAAATTACAACTCCCATATACATACCAACATTTCCTATCCCCTGTCTTTGCTTAATATTACTTATTTATATATATATATATATATATATATATATATATATATATATATATATTACATATTTGCTTAGTTATTTACTGTTTATGCACGCCCCCCCCCCAGAAAGTAAGCTCCATTTTTCACAGGTTTTATTCACTGCTTTATTCTTAATATTTACAACAGTGTCTGGCACATTGTATGTGTCAGTAAATATTGAATACAAGAATAATGTGTAAAAATATAGCTAGTATGTCTTTGGCACATAGTAAGCAATCAATAAATGGTAGCTACTATAACTTAGAATTTACTAGACTGAAAGTATGCAAGCTATTGATCTAGAAGGCATAATCCTCCAAGGCATGCAAAATCTCCTCATTAACTTCTACAGAACATTCTACCTAGTTGCTAAGATATGGCAAAAGCCTGCTTCTTTTATCTCTAGATCACTACTATACATTCAAAATGGGTTCAACAAAGATTTTTTTTTTAATGGAGATCTAAGTTTCTGAGCAAAACTGCCTGTATAAAATTTGCAGCAGTTTTGTAACAAATTTTTTAGCAAGGAAAAGAAATTGACAACTTATGTTTCACTTGTTATTTACCTCAGTATTTCAGATTGTTATCGATTGCATGCAAGAATGTGCTTCAAAATGTCTCCAACTTACAACAAAGCATAAACATTTCTTTCATTTCCTTTAGTTTTTCTCCTTCTCCCATAGAAAAATGTATCAATGTGACTGACAACTATTTTGCCAGCATTACAGGTATATTTTTCAATTTTTTGCTTTTTGACTCTATCCACACATCAAATTATATTTTCCTTTGGCTTGTAACATACTGTTTCCTTTTGTGGATGAAATGTTTTAATTGATAATACTCATGTGTGCAAAAAATATAAGTTTATTTTCAATACTTCATATTCAATTTAAGACCTTATTTTTTCTTGGTGAATAATTACTTTTTTGTTGAGCACACTGGTGCTGGATGCTGAATTGTGAGTACTTAATATGTGTCAGATATTGTTCTAAGAAAATTAACTCGCTAGTTCTCATAATAGTCTTATGAGGTACCCATATTACTGCCAGATGAAGAAAGTGAGGTGCAGAGAGGTTAAATATCTTCACTAGGATCATACAGCTGATAGTAGAGCTGGGATTCAAACATAGGCAGTGTGAATTCAGAGTTGATACTTTTTTAACCATTCCACTACAGTTCTCTCTTTTAAAAGTTCCTAGAAAACTTAATCTCTTGAATTCCAGGCTGATTTAATTCCTTCTATTTTTGTCAGGTCATTTCCTGTTTAAATTCAGTTCGATATTCTCCCTTTCAATATCATTGCCCCCAACAATGCATTCCATCAGGACAGTGATAGAGAAGCAACTTTATCATCACCCTTCCAGATCAGGGTGTGTTACTGTTGTCCAAATTCCCATCAACCTTTGCCCATTTACCCTTCTGAGGTGTTCCTCACTCAGAGGACACCATCCTTGTTCACGCTGGCCACAGCTTTTTAGGTTTGACATATCTACCAGATATCCAAGTAACAATGTCAAATAGACTGAAACCAAGAAGAGCTATCTGGGTTGGCCATAGATGGTCATTGAAGGCATGGGAGGAGATCTGAAATTCTGAATCTTCCAAGACCTGGCATATCCAAATGCAATATGTACTCCCCTAGAGAGATCATGTTCTTGAAATTCTCCTGTAGGATATCCTAGTAAAGTGACCTCTGCTCTCAGCTCAGCCACTGCCACTGCAGAGCTAAGATACATCATGATCATGCCCCTTAAGAACCAAGGTCTATTATTATTATTATTGTCATCATCATTTTGTTTTTTTATTGAATTTTTCTTCATTCTTAATTTTTAAAGTGGTTACATGTTATTGCTCTCTTTAAATTTTTTCTTTTTATTTCCATGATATTCTTTTCCTCCTGTGAGTCAGGATTCTGTAGAGGAAAAGCTTTCCAAATTTTTCCACTAGACTGAAAGCTCTGTAAGAGCAGGGCTTTTACTTTATTCATGGCTGCAGATTCAGAGCCAAATATAATGCCAGGCAGTAAGTTTGGGTCTCAATGCATTTTTAAACAAGTTAAAATGAAATTTCCTCTCCCTCTTCTTACTCAATTGCTTAGAATGCCTTGAGAGAACCTCAGAACAATATATTTTACTAATTATGTAGATATATTTATTGAATATAATAGCAAAGTATACTATGGTTTAAAGACTGAAGATTTATTTTCAAATATGTCTCAGTAATGGATAAGCCCCTTTCAATAGCATGTTCAGAATGCCATGGTTCCCTTTCTCACCCCTGGTGATTGTTCTATACTAGGTAAAACATATGGCAAAGTTATGAGGCAACTGCCCAGTTGAAAGAATATGGATGTGATCGGGAGTAGAATTTCATCTGTTTTAAAGATGCAAGCATTTGAAAAAGGAATCAGTATGTGAAGGTCAATCTACAAAGGTGCAGGAGTACACAGTTCAGTGGAATGGTTAGAGATTAAAAAAAAAAAATCCAGACCAACAGACAGCATTCCAGATTCTGACTGCCAATTCTATATCGTCGAACTGTACAAGTCAAAGGATCTTCTCTATCACCACCACAATGCCACCATCCTTATCACAGTCATGAAAATATCCAACACATAAAAAGTGCCTACCAGCTTGTAGAAAATGAGCGTAAAAGCTTGCATGGATCATTCATTTAATCCATCATGATAGCCCTGTAAAACTAATACCATTGTTACTATCATCAAACTAGTACAGATGAAGAAACCAAAGCAGAAGGAAACTACATAAACTGTCTACGGTCAACATTAAGTAATGGACACAGTTGGACTTTTAATCTTAACAATTTGATTCCAAGAGCTAAACTCTTTTTCAAAAAAAAAAAACATCATAAGTCAAAAGAGGACATTAGTTTAAATCATTTAGAAATTCACATACCAAAGAAACTTATTCATGACACTCTATCAGTACACACATTAGTTTGCTAGAGCTACCATAACAAATTACCACAAACTGGGTGACTAACAACAGAAATTTATTCCCCCACAGTTCTGAGAGCTAGAAGTCTGAAATCAAGGTGAGGGTCTAAAGCTTCTAGTGGAGGATTCTTTCTTGATTTTTCCAGCTCCCGATAGACTCAAGTGTTCCTTGGTTTATGGCAGCAAAACTCCATTCTCTGCCTCCAAGACCCAAAACTCTTATTCAATTCCTTCTATCAAACTTGTCTGAGCCTCAATTTTCTTATTAATTTTCTCTATCAGAGATTAAGTTAAATACATCAAGTTCTTTTTAGCTCCAAAATTCTATTCTTCTAAATAAAACATAGCCAAATTAACCCTTCACATATTTAGTAATTACACATCATACAATCCTGATTTCATTAGTAATAATTTAGCATAAAAGGTCATCCTTCATTTAAATGATAATTACTAACATTATTTTAACACAGTGTTTCTGGTATCTGGTTGGTATCTCTTCACCTCTGAGTGGGTAGAACTTGTACATCAGGAGTATTTGCAGAGGAGGCACTTGTACTATTTTAAATTGATCTGGCTACAAAATTTAAAGTTAGCTGTGCTCTTGTTCTGAGCACCTTAGCAAACCTGACAGATGGTGTCTCCCAAAACTCCTAATTGTGAATGTCCACATAGCATCCAAAATAATGAGAATAATGGCTATCATCAGACTGTCAGAGGCTTCTTCATGCCCTTAGGATCATCTATAAAATCCTAAACCTACCTATAGATGTGTTTCACAAACTATTTGTAGTGACAGACCAATTTTCTAATTTTAATCTCTAATACATGTGAATAGATTAGAGATTTAAAAATTTATGGTCATAAAGTGTAATAAAATGAGCTTTTAGAAAAATAAATTTAAAGACATACAAACTTGACAGACCTAAAATTACATTTCGATAAATCTAATTAGAACAAACATAACAGAAAAAATTACAGAAACTATATATAGTTTGTTGAAAGTGTGCATATAGGAGATTAAAATGAAGAATTGCTTATTGTGCTCATAACTTTTGTCATCCAAATCATAAATGACAAAAAGTTATAAAGAAAATAGAAATTCCTATATTAAATTGCTTTATATACACTTAGAATGAACACCATATATATTAACAGTTGCACTTGTTTTCTGCTTGTTAACTTATCTATGTTAGATTGATGACAATGCTACTCTCAAGGGATAACATTCGTCTGTTTTGTTTTATTAACACTCATAACAGAAATCAGTCTCACAAAGGTATATTGACAGGAATGGAAAAAAATAAATTATAGCAATATCAGGATATTTGTCTTTAACTTTTATATAAAGTGAAGCAAGTGATGCTATGTGTTGAAAATTCATCTTTAATCCTTTATCAGTAAACAATTATAACAATTTATCATGTAAAATCATGGTTAAATTTATATTACCTTTCAAAAATTAAAAGGAATGATGGATCTACTATTTTTCATAAATGATTCTTCTTTTCATACAAATTAAAATTCTAAACATTCTATCAAATTTGTAAGGTACTTACAGATGTGAAATTCCAAGATCATCACTTACCCCACGGATACTTTTGTTAAATTATTGAATATGTAATAACAATGTATAGAAACTGTTCTTTCAAGCTTCTAATTCTCAATTTACTTTTCAGTTTTATCTGTTATTGAAATATGTTTTGCATGAAGGTATTTAGATCATTGAAAATATCAAATATGTCAGATATAGAAACAAATCTATACTGCCCAATTCACAACTTTAAAATATTGGGATAAAACTGATTTCTTACCTTGCAGAAAGACCAAGAGTTTCTTTTGTGGTTCAAATAACCTCAACAAAAGGTTTTTCTAAAATCATCTCTAACTCAGCATTCAAAAACAATTGCTTATAAAAACAGCCTTCTTATCTTTATAATTATCACGTAAATAAAGAGAATAATGTAGAATTTAACACATTAGCCTTAACATAACTCACTATTTTTACTATGTCACTAAGCACAATGTCTAGTTTGGCTGACATTTTTTCTCATAACAAGACTTTCTCGATGAAGAAAGTAGTGTGTTAGATTACAAGCTTCTTAATCTGCATATTTATTTCAGAATTCTTTTCTATTATTGCAGTAGAGAATTCTCTACATAAATGTTCAATAAATATTCACTGACAGACTCTACAGCCACAAAAAGTGTCTCATATCTTTAGGAAAAAATATAAAATATAAAATAACAGTTTCAGACTCATTAAGTAGCAAAGTGAATAATTACCTCACACTTTGATAGTATGACTGCCTCCTTCTAGGAACTATTTAGCCCCTGTGCTATTGGAGGCATAAAATGAAAAAGAATAAAGAGAAAATAAAGTAAGATTGAACAGGAGGAGAAGCAGGAACAAGTGAAGAAAGAGGCCAAATGTAAAAGCAGCTAAGTTTTCTGTATTATGCCATTTGCTTTGTCTGGAATAGCCTTCCATCTCTCACTTTGCACTGCCATTCTCATCTCACACCCTGCCTGACGAACTTCCATCCATCTTTCAAGACTTACATGATTATCACCTTCCTGACACACACACAACACACACACACACACACACAGAGCTGGTGGTAGATACTTCCATCTCTCTACTATATTCATTAAATCCATAGCACTCAATATTCATCTCTGTTGTAATACATACTCATCTCTGTTGTAATCACATCATTTTTATAGTCTTTTATTTGTCTATCTTCCCTAGACCTAGAATGTATCTTCCTAGAGGGCAGGAATTCCTATTTTCCTTCAAGTTCCAACACCTTGTTTAGTGCCTGACACAGTATAGATTTTCATGTTTGCTGACATATGAATGAATAATGTTTATGCCTGTTCTCTTGGCCATAAGAAGTCAGAAGAGAGGGGTATCAGGGGTATATAACAGGAGAGTAGGTAAGGGGAAAAAAAGGGACCGAGTATGGAGTTGGGGGTAGAAATTAGGCTAGATAGCAGTAAAAGGACCTCTCAAGGGTAAAGTAAATGAGGACAATGAGAAAATTGATAAGAAAATATAGACAAGAAAAAGGAGGTACAAGACATTTTGAGTTATTGCAAAAATGCTTTAATATTCTATGAAATTTTATTTTATTTGCCTTTCTCTTTACTTGAGTATCTTTATTCTTCTTTTGTTTATTTTTTCAACAATCATTTATTGAGAATCTATAGAATACACTGAACTAAGTTGTGGAAATATGTAGAGAGCTGAGCTGATAAGCAAATAGTTATGATATAGCATGATAACAGCAAAAATAGAAAATTTTATAAAATAAAATAAAGGCAGAGAAGAACATCTAAACCACCCAATTCTGCATAATTACTATGCGGATGCTTTTGGCCCCTCAAAGGATGGACTCACACTGTGTCAGTCCTTTGAGAAAGATTCCCAATGCTATGCCTTGAAATGGTAAAACATTCTGACTTAGAATTTCTTTGTATATTTCTTCATGTTCAAATTTAGAGTTTTGCCTTAATCAGTATTAATAACAACTAAATACATATAAGACTTTTCTACTCTAAGATACCTTCTTAAGGTAACCAGACACAAATAATTTTGCACATTTTATGGATTGTTTTTTCATTCCCACTTTTCTGCAGCAAATTCTTCCCTAATTTATCTCTAATGTAATAGAGAAGGTACTGACTTCTCATTTGTTAATTTTGATGACATTTTGCCTTGAATTTCAAACTTATTTCATAATAAACTAATGAAATATATCTACTTTAATCCGATTTACTAGCATAAATATTTGCATTAGCGCCATTCTTATAGAACTTTAAATTTTGCTATCTGAGGTCTTCAGCTAGGTATGTGATTTTTAAAATTGGTAACCAACTAATACATCATAATTATAATTTATAAACTCTATTTCTTTAAAATTATTTAGTGCCTACAAGACAATAAATGGTTAAGTAAATAAATGTAAAAATAAATAAACATGTATCTAAGCTCATCTTTATATAAATAATATGAATGTTTATCTAACTTTAACTTTATAAGAAAAGTTTAGTTTTAAAAAAAAATACACCTCAATTACATTCTGGTTTCTAAATAGCATGGTAACATGATGTAGAAGTAGAGACTGAGTATACTGTATATTGAATTTTCAATTAATTACTGATACTATTTGCTATGTTTTCATAACTCAAAGAGACTGTGAGGAGGGTTAGTAGAGTAGAGAAAGTCCCTTTCCATAGAATTTTAACTAGAACTCAGTTCTAGAGGTTGTGATGAAAAATATAAAATCCTGATTAAACAATTAGGAAGGTAACTAAAAGATATAACAAGTACTAACACATGTGTGAGAGGTGTTAATCACAGAACAGTAGTGGGAAAAAAAAAAAAGATGATATCTGTTCTCACATTTGATTGGTTGGAGCTGACCAAGAGAAAAGACAGTAAGTAGAAAAAGTAGAAAGAAGCCCTATGGAGAAAGTAAGTTTTCTCCTGAAGTCCTTCCCCTAGGTACTTAGAGAATAGTAACAGACTCAGTTCTTGCTTTGGTGCTAAAAGAACATCTCTTTTCCAGGGTGTGTCAACTAGGGTCAAAAGGCAATAAATATAATGAAATTACAACAATTAAGAGCCATTAGCTCATTAAAGGAAACAAAATGAAACAGTTGAAATGTGAAGAGGAAATCTCAATCTATATCTAGATTTATATTTATCTCAGTCTTACTTAAAAATAATTTTTCATTTTTTGCATCTATTTATATAATTGATTAGTATTCATATAATGATTAAATGTTTTCACAGATAAATGCAAAATCACAGTTTAATCTAAATCTCCATTATAAACACATGGAGAGAAAGTTTACCCTGCAATTGTCACCATCCCATGCAGTTGAATTAGAAGCCTAAAGCCATAGTCTCAAACCCTTTTTAACTCATGTTCTCTATATAAACATACGCTCCCATGTTTAAAACTTGAAAATACTTTTGCTCTTTTGTGCAAGTAAATACTAAAGGGGATTCTACTTTGTATCCACACCACTAAATAAGATTTTAATTCAGTTTTCTTTTCTACAGTTTATATTATGAAATTTTATATCACCTCCCACCTTTATTTAATTTGATACCACAGTCACCACCACCACCACCCTTGGGCACATCCTTTCCACCTTGAGATTCACAGCCTTAAAGGAATCAGTCATTCTTTCTTCGGTAGCATTATGTAGCCAATAACAAATTGAGATGAAGCAAACAGTTGAGTTACATCATCATCTCACATGTCTATACTGGTAAACACTCAATTTGATAAGTATTAAAACTATATATAATTTACATATATATATGTATATGTATGTACATGTATATACATATACATATATACGTAAAAAATATTTTGCCATCTTTGGTTTTATAAAGTACAATAGTCTGATTATTTACGCTAGAGAAAATAAAGCTTTACGAAGAAAAAAAAAAGCAACTCAGATTTCCATTTAGGTCAAATAGCAGTTTAAAGAGCAGTCGCTATTCAGCAAGGTAGGAAGAGAGGTTATCAGGGCAGGTCTTAGTTTGGCAAAGAGATGTAAATTTTTAAAAGCTAAAAGTTCTGCTACTTCATAAAAATCACCTGACTAAGCAATTCCTGAAGGTTATATAGCTAAATATATATACTAGTATGAGTTATTACAAAACACATAGCAAAGTTTAAAAAAAGAAGAAAATGTATATTTTAGTTCAAGATACCCAGCTGACTTTAGCTCGATAGGCTTCCTAAAATAAGCTGACAGATTTCCAACATCTTCATGGCTTAGTTAAGTGCCCTTTGTTAACAAATGATACAAATCAACATAATTTTAAAAATTTAATCAAAGTCAACTAACATTATTCAAAGGAATTCTATGACCAAGGTATGCACAAGAATGGTAAAAGTTACAAAGATATATATTTCTAAGGGCAGGTGCCTTAAGGAAGGTCTAGTCTAGTCACAGAGTATATATGTATATACATGAAAACTGCTGAGTAAAGCAAAGCGTAATTGGTTCTAAGTGAGAAATAGTCAAAGCACTAAAGGAAATTAAAGGACAAAGGCAATAGATTAACTGAGAGACTAGGGACATTTTCATGTTGGATCAAGTGTTTGACCTGGATTTTAAGGTAAATAAATTGGTTTTTAAAGGTCAGAAAGGGATATTCTAGATGGATGGTACATCAGAAGCAAATGTTTCTTCCCTGTCCAAAGAATGAAAATCTAGTTTAGATGCTTAAGGCAGACAAGTAAGAGATAAGGATGCACATGGAAGTGAAGCCCATAGCTTTGAAAATCATAACGATTCTGGACTTTATGTTGAAGACAACAGGAAACTACTAAAGGTTTTTAAGCACAAGAGTGACTCAGTCGGAGAAAAACTTCAAAATGTTTTCTGTTCTTTTGTGCAAGTAAATACTAAATATATTATTGACACGCTTTCATAAAAAGGCCCATCTATACAGTGCTGGTGAAACCAGAATGTTAAAAAGAAGCTGTGAATCCTCTCAGATTTGACAAGATGACTGTGAGTAATAATCACCTACTGAGCTTGGCTGAATACCTGTCAGGGTTGCCAGATCACAGAATATAATGCAAAAACTGATCATAACATTCTCAGAAACAATAGAAACCCAATGAAGGTTCACCCTTACAAAATAAGATGTGAAAAAGAGGAGTGTTTTCTGACTTTAAAACTTAGCATCTTCAAAATCTAGGCAAATGAAAATGTACAGTCAGGAGCACTCAAAACAAATCTATCAAATGTCTAGGACTCTTCTGGATCACTATTTTAAAATATAACAAATTAAAAGATTAAATGTCATTTTAGAAAAAGTATTTTTTTCATTGCATTAAACATCTCAAACATGGAGAAAAATGAGAAAAAGCTAGATCAGGCACTGTGATAAAAATAATGCTACATATTCAACAAACTATATTTTATTTTATTCTAAAGACACAGCAAGAATACATTTCCTAAGTCCCCTTGTTTTGGAAGAGCCCTTGACTGAGTTGTAGCCAACATAATATGGTTAGAAGTGATATTCAACAGTCCTAGGTCTGGTTTCTGAAACCTCCATGCTCTCTCTCTTTCCCTGCATGCTGCCCAGATGCAAAAACATCAAGGGGAATGTTCTGAGGCTTTTGAAAATTAAAAAACAAAACACGGCAAAAGCCACATGATGAAAGAAGAATAGATTTCTGAATGACTACGTGGAGGAGGAGCCCTCCTATTACCTGCCAATGACCCTCATTAGATTATGGTGTGAGCTAGAAATAAAAGCTACAGAGATTTGGAATTGTTTGTTATTGTAGTTGGCACATCTAAGATAGATTCCCAAAACTTGATTTATATTTAAAAATCAAAAGTTATACAACATACATTCTAATCCTCCTTTCAAAGCTATAAATATTCCAAAATATTATGCTATAAATATAATCAAATTTTCAAAAAGTTGAAGAGAAATGATTTAAGGGAAAGGGAAAGAATCACTTGTTAATTCTGAAATAAGTGGTATGATAGTTCATGAAGGATTTAGTTATTCCATGGTGATTTATTCTAGTGTGCAGTGTCCAGTGAGGATCAGACATAGTTTGGAAAGAAGAAAGGACCCTAAACAGTAAATGCCTGGACCAAAATTCTCCAACTTTGTTTTAAAAAATCTTATTTGTAAGAGTCCTGGTATAAGAGTTCTGATCTTTTCTTGTGCTTTCATATGTTTATTTTTATATTTTTCCTAGTATATTTTTTACTTTTTCTAATGTAGCTGCATTTGTGAGCTGTCATTTTCTTGTTATCTATTTAATGTATTTTTCTTTTTTTGATAATTTTTTATTTAATGTGGTATTCTTTATACTACTAAATTTTCTTTTTTGGTACTTTTTATTGTTCTAAGCAATAGTTCTCATAACTGCTTATGAATCTAAGATGAGACTAATATCCAAATACGTTTCTTCTGTGAGATACACTTTCTTTCAATAATATAAGTTTCTAAAGTGAATATTCAGTGAGACTAAACTGAATATTCCCCAAGCAAAACTTAGGGATGAGAAAAAAGGGTAAGAAATCAATATACATATATATATATATATATATATATATATATATATATATATACCTCATTTAATATCTAGTCATCTGCACACTGAAAGATCCTTAATGTATTTTTCCAAGTGATTTTTTAGAGATAAACTAAATTATTTCATACTCCCTTGTGGCCCATATCCAGCAATTTATGGATGGATTGTACATTATCTGAGTAGCTCTCTCCCAGCTCTACATCTGAATCCTCACAAGTAGACATCCCTTTGGTGTGGTCATCACACATATGTTCATTTAACAAATGTTTAATGAAGCTCTACTATGCACAGACACTGGTGATATATCAATGAACAAAATAGATGAAAACTGCTGCCCTCTCAGAGGCTTACTATAGTAGGAGTGAGAAGGAAACAAAATAACAAACTAAATTAACTACAATTAATTACACAGTATGCTAAATCATAAAAGCACTATGGAAATAATTAAAAAGGAAAAAGAAATAAGAATTTTAAGGAGAGGCTAAATTTTTAAATAGGGTGTTCAGTAATGTCCATCACAAAGATGGACATTATATTCAAAATCCAAAGTAGACAAGGAAGCAACTGTGATGATATAAAACAGAATATGTCTTGAGGTAGGAATGTTCTAGACATGCTTGAGAAACAGAAGGAAAATGGTGTGCCTGGAGCAGCAGTAGTATGAATAGCTGAAGGGAGAGTAAAAGGAGATGAAGTCAAACACATAACACGGTGTCAAATCATGTGAGCCTTATGAGTCACTGTAAGAACTTTTTTTTTAAGTGAAATAGAAAGCTACTGAAGGATTCTTAACATAGGAATGATTCTTAACATACGATATATTTAAAGTGTTTAATTATGACTTCTATGTTGACAATGACCAAAGAAAAGAGTAGAAGCAGTTTGGAAACTATTGCAATAATCCAGGTAAGAAATGATGATAGCTCAAATCAGGGTAATAGTGGATAGATATGGTGAGAAGTGGTGAGATTCTCAATATTTATTGAATTTAGAGCATATAGAATTTACTGACAGATTTGGATGTGGAGTATGAGAGAGAGAAGAATTGAGAATGCCAAGGTTTTTGGGATTTTTTTAACAACTAAAAAGATAAAATTGGCATTTACTGAGATGGAGAAACTAGAGGAATAATTGATTTGGGGGAGAAAAGCAAGAATCAAACAGTAAAAATGTAATGCATTAACCTTGAGATGATTATTAGATGTCCAAATGGAGATACTAAGCTGGGAGCTGGAGCTACATGATGGGGATTCAGAAGAAAGTCACACATAGGAAATATAAACTCAGGAGTCATTGGCATGTAGATGACATTTAAAACCATAGACTAAATGAGGTCACAAAAACTATAAGACTAGACAGGAAGAAAATAATAAGAGCTCTGGGGCATGCCAACATAAAGAATTCTGAAAGAAGAGAAAGACATAGCAAGGACAGAGAATGATAGGCCAGTGAATCAGTAGTGAAACCTAAATAGTACAGTAGTATTATGGAAGTGTCAAATTCTGCTTCTAAGTCAAATAAAATGAGGATTGATATTTAATCTTTGGATTTAGTAACATGGAGGCCACTGGTTACTTTGGCCAGAGATATTGCAGTTGAATCTTGGAGGCAGATTCCTGTTTGGAATGCTTCAAGAGAAAATAAGAACACTCAAATTAGAGACAGTGGAGATAGAAAACATTATGGAACAATTTTGCTATAGAGGGAAGGAGAAAAATGCAGTGCTATCAAAAGAGAAGGGAGAGTAGGATAAAAGGACGTTGTATTTGTTATTTTTTAAGATGGAAAATATAGCGATATGTGTATAAGATGGTAAAATAGAACCATTAGGGAGGAGAAAACATAACTGAAGGAAGAAAAGGAAGGATCACTGGAGTGATGTTCTTGAGTATATTTGAGAAATGGAATCTAATACACAAAAATGTTGGCATTTGCTGGGAATATGAACAGTTTTCATCTGTTCTAAGAGAGAAAGCAGAGTTTATGTATACAAAGGCAGAATGAAGATAAAAGTAGTGGTACAAGCTTAAGAATATTCTCTTCTTGCTTCTATTTTCTCAGTGGACTAGAAAATAAAGTCATCTGCTTAAACTTAGGATGAGATAGAAATGGAGTTTTGGAAAAAGAGGAGAAGGTATGAAATAGACATCCAAGAGTATGGAAAAATTAGTGGCAAAGAAAATTGCCAGGCAGCATTATAAGTGTTCATGAATTCAACGATCAAGAATATGAAGTAAAACCAATAATCCCGGTAAACCATACCTGTTAGATTAGGAATAGATGAAGAGTTATATTTAACCAGTGCTACACGGCCAAGGAATAGAGGGTATGTACAAGTGCATGACAGAGTAATATATTATGAAATTTAAGGTAAGTTAAAAATACAGTAAAATATGAAGAAAATGAGAGAATAGGTAAGTAGGGGTCAAATGGCTGTTTAATTAGGGTATTAGGAAGAAAATTGGAGATAAGAGTTTATAGTCAAAGAAGGATACTTAGAATCAAGATATGGCAAGACTATAATAATTAGCTATGATATGATCTTGAATGAACATAGAGATAGGTCTGAGGAAGACTGGAGTACAAGACCACTGGAGGAAAAGATGTCAAGAAACCAAGGGGCCAGAGTAGTAGAAGGATCACTCACATGAATATTAAAATCTTTAAGAATTATGGCAGGAGCAGTGTTAGATGAAGTGAAAGTGAACCAAGAGCTAAAATATTCAATAAATTGTTATATTCAATGGGAGTCTAAAGTAAATGAGTTGATGAACCTTTGTGCTACTAAAGATAAGGTATTCATCATAAGGAATGAGAACCTGCTTTTGTCTTTTACAGAGTACTAATGACCACACTGGGAAAACAGATAATTGAAAGCTATTTCAACCATCAAGGTTAACAGGAAATCTATTAAGTAGTGGGTAAATCATTCTGACGTCCTTAACGTTGGATTATATCATGCCTTTCCATTCTATTGGAGGAATTCTTCAAGAAAAAAAAAAAGCCATATGACTAACGTATTTTGACTTTCTCTGAGAAAAGAAGCAGCTGACATAATTTATATAGATTGACTTTTAAAGTATTTGACCTTACAAAATACCTGTACACAGAGCACATAACAGTTATGAAATCAATACAATGTTCTACTAAGTTGAAAAAGTAAATAAGTAGTTAACATTAAAAATTGAATACTAGTTTTCAAATGTAAGGGAGGAGGAATATAAGGAAGGAAATGACTGAGCCCCTTAACATGAAACTATTTCCTTCCTGAGTAGTCTAACTACTGTAAATAAAACAGGGAAATCCACAGGTTTCAGAAAATTGTTCCAATCATTCAGAATATTGATTACATTTGATCAAACTTGAGGAGACTGTTAAGAAATAATATATTTCTTGGGGTGATCATTTAACTATCTGATGGTATATGATTCAGCATCAGTTAAACACTGAATATTAAATATTACCATAAGATTTTAAATTATGTTCATAAATTATAATCTTTCACAAAGATAAATAGATGAAATACTACAAAAAAAGTAAGTGAATCTGTTTAATCTTTGCCTCCTCCCAAAATGAAAACTACAAGGCTCTTATGGGTGACCTGGTTTGGGTGAATTTATCAAAATTAAAAATAAATAAAAACTTGATCAGCTTTTTCTATATAGCTGTCTGTAATGACTATTTAACATATGATAGGTACTGGGGAAAGAAAAATGAATAAAAGACACATCCCTTCATACAAGTCACCCATAAACTAGAGTGAAAGATATGCTTGTAAACTGAACATATATGTACAATAGACATTTGTGTACAAAATACTAGGGAACCCAAAAGAAAGGGATGATTAAATCTCTCTGAGAGTCCAAGGAGAGTCATAGATGATATTTGAACTGGGCCTTGAGGGTTGAGCTAGAATTCAGAGTGAAGGAGGACGATGTGTTTCTGTGTATTGAGAAAAGGTGCTATTGGGAAGGGATAAGCTCATGCAGAGGGAAAAACACCAGCAACATCGAGAGGAGAGGAATGAAAAGGCACTGCACATTTAGTTGATTGTGAAGAGAGAGGTATGGTTTATGAGCAGAAACATGGATTACAAATGTGTAAAATAAAATTGGAAATGTAGCCTTGCAAGTAATTTATTTTTAAAACTAAACTCATCTTGTTAAGTAGCTATTTGCCAAAGTGTGTTCCATAGAATACTAGTTCAATAGGATGTTGACAGATATTACATGAAAAAGATGGCATCTAATCAAAAAGATTAAACAAAATTTAAAGGATTGTTACCTCTAGGACTTCCCTGCACTTCCTTATATACTAATACACATTTAATTCTCAAAAAGAAAATTGAATATGCAGTTTTACAAACTAATTTTACCACAGAACCTCCCTTTTTTAAAGGAGTACATTAGAGAACTAATGTTCTGTGGGAACATGTTCTTAAAAATGCTGCTAGGGCAATGGGTAAATCACTGCAATATGAATTGGTTTTCTACCACGTGATATCATATATCCTTTCACTCAATAAACATTTATTTAGTACCTTCTACATGCTAAGCTTAATAGTGCATAAAAGTACACAAGTCTTATAAATTTAAAGTATAGTCATAAGAATAACAATAATATTAGATTCTCCCTGGGTTAATCTGAATGAAAAAGAAATGAACTTCGATTCTTACTATACAGGATCCAAGTTCTTCATGGTATACACTAGCTAGGAGTACAGACTCAGGAGCCAAATTTATTGGATTTACTGGATTTGCTTCCTAGTTTACTAGCTATGTGGCCTTGGGAAAATTACTGAACTAGTCTGTGCTACATACTGCAGCTCTGTAAAATGGGAACTGTAACAGTACTAATTCAGTAATTGTTCTGATGACTAGATAAATTAAGTAAATTAATATTTATAAAGTGCTTAGAACAATGCTTGGCATATAGTAAGCACAATGTGTGTTTTTGTTAAATAAATAAACTAAGTATGCTAGAGTCAAAGGAAGTATTTTTTCTTTCCTTTCCCAAAGCATTTTACTGCACATTTTTACTCTGGGAAATTTTTGTATAAATCAGTAGCCTGTTTAAATATTAGTGGAAATGAGATAACACAAAGTCATTTGGGCTCTTCCCATAAGTAAGAAATGTTACTGTAACATCAATCTTTTCCTTAGGTAGTGAGAGTCTCCTAGGCCTTATTATTTTCTCCACAAACCTGGTTTAAAAAGTCAGAATACAAAAATGCAGGATAAAGGAATAAAGTTGATTTCTAGGTTTTTATTTATACTCCCTATTTTTCAAATTGTCCAAAATCAGTATATATTATTTCTATAATCAGAAAAAAGTGTTATTAAAAAATCATATTTCAAACTAAAATTAGAAACAAAGATGAATACAGTATAGTAACTTTCCTCCTTCCCAATCTAAAAATAGTTTCCAGGGATAATTGGGAGGTCAATGTAGGATTAAGCATTATGTTTCAAATTAGAAGAAATAGTGGTGAATTTATTTAAAAAAAAAAAATCTTAACATACTAAAAAATTTGTGAACATTAATGTATTTTAAAGAAAACAATATGATTCATAATAAAATCATAGCTGCTTGAAAATTTAGATAATTATACCTTCTTTACAGAATTTTTTTTTAATGGCATTTAGAGTTACCTTAAAATTAAAATTGTAGGAAAGAGTTTGAGAACTAAAATTCTGAAGAATTGAAACAGAATTCTTGTAGGAATTTTATAATACTAAAGTCTAAAAGATTGGATTTTTTTCATCCAAGTTAAATAAAAGCATATTTCTCACTTCAGTAAATCATTCAGGTCAAAAACCACAGAGTCATTTCTCTCACATACCATATCCAATTGCCCAGTATATCCTCTCAGCCTCTCTTCAATGTATATCCAGCATAACCACTTAGCACATCTACCCTCACTCACACTGGTCCAAGCCACCATCCTTACTGGTCTCCCTGCTACCATCCTTCTCTTCAGTGTATGCTGAATAATAATCAAATAACATTCAAAGAGTGATCCCCTTACAACAAAGTCAGATGATATGACTCCTTTGCCGAAAATCTTCAGTGGTTTCGCACCTTGCTTGAAATAAAAGCTAAAGTTCTTGCCAAGCCTTACATGATCTGGTCCATGTTTCCTCTCTAATTTCATTCTTCATCCCTCATTCCACTTCAGCCTTCCTGACCTCCTTACTGTTTCTATAAGAAAGAAGCCAGTCAGGCCTCACTCAGTACATACTATTCCTTCTGCCTGGAATGCTCTTCCAATAGATATCCACATGGTTCACTACCTTGCCTCCTTCACTACACTGGTAAAATATCACTTTATCAAGAAGGTTTTCTCTGATCACCTCTTTGAAAATTGCAAACCACCCCACTCACACATTTCCAATTGTCCTTCCCAGAACTTTCTCTACAGAGCACTTAACACCATCTAACATCCCATATATTTTCCTTATTTATCTTATTGTCTCTCCTCAATAGAATGAAAGTTTCATAAATAAAAAATTTTTCTGTTTTGTTCCCAGATGTATTCTCAGAGGTTAGAAAAGTGCTTAGCATGCAGTAGTTACTCAATAAATATTTTGTGGATACTAAGCAAAAGTAGCGATATTGGGTAGGCTATTGAATATATATTCCTGGAATTTGGAGAGAAGCATGAACTGGAGATACAATTTTAGGAGTCATCAGTGAAGATGGAATTAAAAATAAAGAGACTAGTTAGATTCAGTAAAAAGAAAACTCAAGAGAACTTGTCTTTACAATATTTGTTGGAGAAGCATTATTATAAAAATAACTCACTGTTTGCAAATTTCAAGTTAGCAAAATTTACAAAACTGAAGGCAATTAAAAAGATACAAAATATTTGTAACAATTTGCTGGAGTCTGCACCAATAGTTTTTAAATGCTTTCTACTTGGATTTTGCTTTATTTAATACTCAAGGTTATTTTATCTTCTAAGAAAATGAAGGAAATGGATGCCTTCCCAATCTTCTGTTTACCATCTGATCTTAAACAACCATGGAACACTAATAAAGAAATGAAACACATTTAATGTGTTTCTTAACAATTTCCATTCTAGTTTTCATCTTCTGTGACCATTTAATTGTACTGGTGACTGACAAGACATATGGGAATTGAAAGTAATACACTTGAAAGCAAATGGAGATTAAGATTCTCTTTCCAATAATTTGAAACTCATTCTGAAGCTTCTCCAAAATACAAATGCAGAGCCCAAGGTCAGGCAACACTTTACTGAGAATCAGCCATTAGAATGCAGAATAGTTGTCTTAAAGACTCGGCTGTCTGCATTTTGTGGAAACAGAAGCAGAAAGTGGGGAAAATATTATAAAATAACCACTACCAGTACATGGTAATTTGTGCTAATTATATGAATGAATTTGTTGGCCAATTGTACTATTTAAATGACTTATCAATCCTTGCAATTTGCTTCAACAGGTTACAAATACAGTTAGGCTGAAAGATGCCTAGTAGCAAAGTAACCTAAAAGCTTTCCAAACACCTTTAATTCATATTCACAACTACCACTTTCTAAAATGTAATATTTCATCACCTACTATATTTAAATTCCTAAAATCTGCATTATATATTTAAAGTATGTTTAAATCAAAGTTAAAGTATTAGAAAAGCCTACATAATTTAACAGGTAGCATGTATTAGAGATTGCTGATTCAGCAGATGATAGGCAGTCACATGCTAACCAAACTCTTTAAAAACTGCAAATAATTGCAGGTTTCAAGTTTTGAAGATGAAGAAGCAGAGAGAAAAATTAAAATTTTATAAAGAAACAGACAAGAGAATAGGCAAGGGAAATCAAATGAGGTAAAGAAAAAGTATAAAGAAAAGAAAGTTGAAAATAGAAAAACAACCTGAATAGTAAGTGAAATATAAAATCAAGTAAATGCAATAGGCTCAGGATTTAACTAAGCTTAAAAGATGTTGTTATTAGTGAACCATCATACTAGACCCACATTTTTAAAAATGGAAATTATTGTGATGGAGGTAGGGGTAAATGAAGCAAAAGAATCCTAGAATATTGTGGAAATTTATGTTAAATAGGTCATCACTGTGAGTTTTTCTTAGTCTCCTTTCCAATATAATCTCTAGAGCCCTGTCTTCCCCATCACATCTAAGCAGTTCTCCTTGTATCCACCAATTAAAACCACCAATCCATCTTCCTCACCACGACAGACCAATTCTCCTGATTTGGATGGGGTACAAATTTATATAGGGTGCATTTTGTCAAGAAAATGACAAAATTTGAAACCATTTGGGTTGACCCATTATAAATCACATTTAACAATTACTGAATACAAGCATTATGAAATCATAGACTCTCAAGTTCAGAAGAGATTGTAAGGGTCTTCTAGTCAAGCTAAGCATTCATTCTCAAATTCCTTCTGTAACATTCCTGCCAAGTAGCTGGATTATTTTTACTAAGCATGTTGATTAATAGAAAATCCACCATCTTCCAAAAAAGGTCAATTCACCTTCAAATATCACTTCAGCCTGTTATTTATTTCATCCTCAAGTCCCTCAAGCCAAACACTTTACCTAAGGCATTTATTGGTAAGAAACATAAAAATGATCTATCTCCCTAAAACTGCTTTCTATTATTCTCAATTTGATTCCTTGATGGTTATACAGTAGAATAAGGTAACATTATAATACAGAGGGAGTACAAGATTTGAATTCAGATAGATAAACCCTGAGTGAGTGACTTTCCTCAGTTATCTCAGCCAAATTATCTAACTGTCCTTGAGTGCATGTGAAACCTGAGAATTGCTTCTAAGCAATAATAAGATCCCAAATAGCTGATTTTGAGTTAATCAAAGGGAAGATTATCTTGGGTGGGCCTGACCTAATCAGGAACAGATGAAAACCCATAAAAAGGGACTGGACCCTCTATTAAGTCAGAGATCCCAAGCAGGAGAGACTCTCCTGTAGGCTCATGTTATAAAAGCTCACATAGCAAGAAACTGGATGGCTTCTAGGAACTTCAGGTGGCCTCTAGGGCCTCCAGCCAACAGGCAGTGAAAAATCAGAGCCCTTAGCCACATAGCTTTCAAGGAAATAAATTCTGTCAACAACCTGAGTAAACTCAAAAGCTCACTCCCTCTCAGTCAACCCTGTAGAGAAAATTCAGATTGTAAGATCCTGAGTAGAGAAGATCTTGTTAAACTGTGCCCAGACTCCTGAGCCATAGGATTTTTAAAATAATTCACAGTATGTTGTTTTGAGCCACTAAATTTGTGGTAATTTGCTTTGCAGCAGTAGAAAACTGAAACCATTTTTGTTTCAATGTTTCAAATCCTTTTATGGTCCTGGTCACTCTACCCAAAACACCTACTTTAGATAAATTTCCTTTTAAGTGTGGCTTGCAAAAATGCAACCATCATAGTAAAAATTTATTGAGGCAGAAAGCATCAATGGTGCGTTGGTCGTGGTAGAAATTTAACAAGAAATATATTTACAATTAAATGTGATAATGCCCTGTTGTTTTATCCTAAGGTACAGATCCTCTCTGTTGCATTCGTCTCACATTTTAAGCAAAGAGAAAAGGACACTCTTGTTATCAAACTGGGTTGTTAATGAGCCTCTCTTTTTCCATCTGGAAAGTACTCATTAAATCTGCAGCTTATATAAACTCCAAAGCTTAAAAATATGTTTTGAAGAGTTTCATAAAGTCATAAAAATTTCTATTGTACTTTACATTAATCTATTATAGTTTGTATTAATTGTTTGAGCTGCCTGTGGCCTCACTACCTTAGGCCAATTTGATATATATACATGTATTGCATGTGCACACCCATGTGTGTGTGTAGATTTTCTGGCCAATCAGAAAAACCTCAGAATCCTAGTTTTCCCCTTTTCATTAGGTGTATAGGCAAAGTATATTTAAAACTACCTCTAACCAATTCATAACCAAACACATTATGAAGCCTCATTCTTCCACACCTGCTCACTAATGATTTTATGTCATATGGCCATATGAATTATCTATCTTTAACTTCCAAAAGCAGCCTTTCTATGAATAGCCTTTGTAAGATAGCATACAGAGGAGATCAACAATATTCTTCCTATGACAGAAACTATGAACAGTCATTCATGTTTCCCTTTCCCCTCTGCAGGCATTCCCTAATTGCCAGTAGGATCTGTTAAGACCCCCATTTATAATCTTTACCTTCCTTATTGAAGGCATGAGCATGCTGAGTGAAAAGTCAGAAAGAATTGAGTTCTTGATGATACTGCTTGGCCAGTGAATTAACCAGATTTCAGTCACTCTACTACTAGATCTCTTCCAACTCAAGAAAATAAATGTTTTGTGTAAGCCATTTTTTTGTAGGCACAAACTTACCTTCCTATAACAATTTTTAACCTTCCTAAGCCTCAGTTTTCTAAGCAACAGAAAAAGGAAATACAGAAATGTGGTCTTTGCAGATGATCGTTAAAATGACAGGTGAGTGGCTTCGGGTCCTAATTCCAATGTGCATGTGTTGGTGTGTGGGGATGTTCCCCACACCAAGAAGCAGTTTTCTGAACACCAGCTGGGTGTCCTACAATTCAACTCAATTCTGATGCTATCTACCCAGAGATAGCATCAGATTCCACAGGTTCAGGGTTCAGTCCTACAAGACCATCCTCCCCCAACCCACTTTAGACACTTGTCATAAGTCCAGGTTGTTACCTGTATTTCTGACCAACTGGCTATAAATTAGAAATTCACAAGACCCCCTCCTCTTGGTTCAATTAATTTGCTAGAGCAGCTCACAGAACTGAAAACATTATACTTACTAGGTTACCTGTTTATTTTAAAAGGCTATAACTTAGGAACAGTCAGATGGAAGAGATACATAGAGCAAGGTATGATGAAAGGGAATGGAGTTTCCATGCTCTTTCCAGGAGTGCCACTCTCCCAGCACTTCCATGTATGTGTTCACCAATCTAAAAGCTCTCCAAATCTCATAGCTTTCGGGTTTCTATAGAGGCTCATTACATAGGCACAACTGATTAACCCATTGGCCATTGGTGATTGATGCCCATCTCCCATCCTCAGAGGTCATGGGATAGAAATGAAAATTCCAACCCTCTAATCTTATGGTTGGCTCCACTAGCAACCAGCTCCACCTTAGGTGCTCTACAAAAGTCACCATTAACATAACAAAAGACCTTCATCACTCTCAACACTGAGAAAAATTCCAAGAATTTGAGGAGTTCTGTGCCAACAAGAACAAAGACCAAATATATTGTTCTAATTGTAAATCACAACAACACATGTGGTCATTAGGATAGGCCCTAATCCAATACGACTATATTCTTGTAAAAAGGGGAAATTTGGAGCTAGAGACACCGCACACAGGAAAAAAGCACCAGATGATTATAAAGGTAGAGATCAGGGTAATGCTTCTACAAGCCAAGGAACAACAAAGATGGCTAGCAAACCACAAAAAGCTAGGCAAAGGCCCTAGAAAAACAGCCCTCACAAGAAACATCTGCCAATACCTTGTTGTTGAATTTTTAATCTCCAGAACCATGAAACAATAAATTTCTGTTAAGACATTCCATTTGTGGTGGTTTATTATAGCAGCTCTAGCAAATTAATACATAATTCAATGTTAAAAATAAATCCAGTCTACGACCATGCCACCCTGAACAAGCCCAATCACGTGTGATCTGGGAAGCTAAGCAGGGTCAGGCCTGGTTAATACTTGGATGGGACACTACCTAGGAAGACCAGGTACTGTAGGTGTAAAAAATAAGGGATTGTAAACTAACAAGGTCCTTGCAATCTGTGAGGTAAACCAAGGGTTGCCTCACCCAAATAATAAAATAAAATAAAATAAAAATAAATTCAAATTCCAAGGGAAACCAAACAAAAAAATGAATTATATATCTTTTACAGTTATACATTCATAAGCTGGTGTTTATTTTCATGGATAATTGAAATGATTCTCAAAATAGTATTTACACATGAATTAACCTTAGGTCAGAAACTCAACAACTTCTTAAAAGAGGAATATTCTACAGAGAAAGGAAAGGGAATAACTTGAAGGATATGATTTAAAAGAATCTAGGGAGAGTTTTTTAATACAGAAGTGGAATAGAATAATAAAAAGGGTTAAGAGACAAGTGTACTTTCTAATTAAAATGATTAAGTCACAAATGCAAAAATAGAAAAATAATGAGATGTGAGAAGAGAATCCATTTAGACATTATCTTTTAAAGTTTAATTCTTTACAAAGAATTATAAATTGTTATTATACTTGCATATTTAATCAGTACTTTTTAAGTCTTTCAATTCCTTGAAATTTCTTACTAAAGAATTGTCAGTAAAAAAGATGGGGAAGATGTTTTGTATTGAATTTGAATATATTCACTTAATTACAACCTTCATTTAACAAAGGTTTCCTAATGTAGTCTCATCTAAAATTAATAGGTATATATTCAGTGAATCCAAATGTTTAATGAGCTACAAGGTTTATTAACATTCCTATTTTATTTATTTTTAGCTTTATTAAAACTCAGTGATTGCCCACAGGCCTTCGATGAACACATTACATAATAAAAAGGCAAAATTAAATTTAAATTCTTATGTAGCAGAATTTCCTACAAGCAAATGTATACCAACATGGCTACATTATTTCAGAACTGCCAGATTTAAAATTGAAAATTACAGTTTTTATTTGCTTTTAATTAGTCTTGTATTTATAGACAGAATGCAAGCAAGTACAAAAGTTATCAGTAGGTCTATAAAATACTTTATATCAAATTGGTATAGTTTCTGCAGCTCAGGGGTAGTTCTACTGCTCAGATAAATACCTCCCTCATCTACTGACTGATGGCAGAAATTATTAAAGTGATTAATCCTGTAAAAATGTTGATATTCTTTAAAAAGGTAACACTAAAGCTATTATCAGTGAAAACATTTGAGATCCCAACCTAAGTATAAATTTTTATAGCTAGTAAGTAGGGACTTGGGGAGGAATAAAGGAAGAAAGCATCTAAGATGGAGGCTTGAGGCACCAAAACCACCATTTGTCAGTTTTCTTGTTTTATTTATATCTATTCAGGATTCTATATTTCCAAATGAAATTCTTCTCATGTAAACCATGATATGAAAGCCAGTGATCCAGAAACTAAACAGAGTGTCTATTACACATGAGAAACTGAGCTAGATTTTATGAGAGATACAGGTATGAGTAAGACATAGTAGCCAAGTCCTCAGAAGCTCGCAATCTGGCAGAGAATAAAATAAGTTTAAAATTCACTAACTATACAGGCAGTATATAGTATGATAGGTTAGGACACAGACCTAAGAGTTATATTAGTTTGAATTGTGGCTCCAACTTACAAGTCATGTAACCTCTCTGTGCTTTAGTTCCTAAACGGTGCAACGGGAATGGGTTGTTATAAAGACTAATTGAGTTAATATATGTAAAGCACTTAGGACAGAATAAGCAATAAATATGAGCTAAGGGTCATTTGTGGAAACTGAAAAAAAAAGTGTTAATGGAATTGATGGGAGGGCAAGATAGTATCGTTGGAAAAATCAGGAATTAATTTTCTTAAGATAGCATAAAGCAGACAACGTTAGTGACCTACCTCCCCCATAATATGCAAAAAAAAAACTTCTCCACTTTTTCAGACAGTACTTTTCCCATTCTGCTGCCTGACAGGTTCACTTCACATGTGGGTAGTACCATAACTTACTCTTTTCCTTTTGTTTGCTCTTTCTCCTTGGTCACAATGAGAACCTGCACTAAAACTGTCATTTTATAACAAAAACATGTCAACATTCTACACTCAGTCTTTGCAAAAAATGTCAGGATGAATTTTTATGATACAGGTGTCATGAATATCCTTTCACATTCATTTATTTTTAATATACGAAGAAGTAAGCTCTTGTCTGCTAAGGGAAGAGAAAGCATGAGATGAATTTGGTTCATATCATGGTATTGATTTTTTTAGGATGGCATGGAAATTGGTATAGTTAGGACTCAACTATATAATCCAGAACAAATCAAAAATAATTTATCGTGCTTACACGAAGTAAAATAGAAATGCCCTTTCAAATATTTATAATCTAGAACATACTTAAAGATAAATCTTAAAAACTATACTACATAAACTTTTAAGTTATGAACTCTCTTAATTTTCCTTTAACTTAGAGAAGTAGGTATTGTGTTCTTGCAGAGAAGACAAATTTTAAACAAACAAAACACACCCTACCCAAAGTACCTCTCTCAAGTCTAATACAATAGTTTAATTTTCTTTATAATCTTCATCACTATCTGAAATCATCTTTCTCTTTTGTCCTATGATTGTTGTCAGTCTCCTCTCATTCCAGCCCCAGCTTTTAGAAGAGTACAGAACATTGTAGACACCAAATAATTATTGAATGAATGAATGAATGAATGAATGAAAAAAGCTACAGAATAAGAGAGTGTTTATCAAGGAGATGTGACATTTTCTAAAATATCGAAACAGGCTTCTCTGTGGAAATTATATTTGATCAGAGTGACAAACAGGAGTTAGCTGCTTCACAGAGACTAATGTGAGTTAATTTGAATAAATAGGAAAGAGTATTTTAAGCAAAGAAAATAGAACTTATTAAGGCCTTGAGGTAGGAAAGAATATAGCACATTTTAGAAGTTCATAAGTCAAGGTGGCTAGGGTCCAAAACATGAAGAGGAAGCTACATCAAAATGAGTCCAGTGAAGTAGGCAATGGTCAGATAACATAGGGTATCAAGGCCAGGTTACACATTTTGATCTTATCATAGTAGACAATGAGAAAACTTTTCCGGGTTTTCAGGAGAGTGAATGATCGTGTTTTTTGTTTAAAATTTTCTCTCTGGATCCTGACTATGTATTAGAAGCAGACGTGAGTAGACAGGATGATGAGTTAGGGGTTAACACAGCAGTCTAGATGAGAGATAGGGGTAGCTCAGGGAAGGAAACTGGCTATGAAAAAATAGATGGATTCAAAGTTGTGTAAATAGTTTTTTAAAAGACTGTGATGGATTATATGTAAAGGAGTGCAGGATGAGGACAAGGTTTCTGGCTCATGCTGTCGGGTGAATAGGGTATCATTTTTTCTGATAAGGAATTAGAAGAGAATTGGGTAGTACAGAATGAGTAAAAGAATTTAGTTTTGACCATGTTGAGTTGAAGTTCCAATGACACATCCACATGCAGATGCTGAGTAGGCAGGGTCACAGATGAGTCTGAATCTTGGCAGAGAAGCCTGGGCCAGAGACACAATGTTAGGAATCATTTACCTAGAGATGGTCATTGATGAAAGCATTGAGAGAGAAGAGAAAAAGGTCTTGGATTATGTCTTGAGAAATTAAAGCACTTGGATACAACCTTAATTTCTTTATAGCCTAGAGGGTTTTTATTTGTCTGAACATATAAATTCTCCATTGCCCAATTTTAAAAAATTAAACATACAATGAAAAACATCAAATCTTCTGAATTTTATTCTTGAGATCCTAATTTCACTTAATAGGTATTGTAAAATTTAATTTTTTTCAGATGTCTATCAATGATAAACTCATGGCAATTAAACCATTTGGCACTTTTCTGTATATTTGTCAATTCCAAGTTTTGGATAAATATTCTTCATACAAGAAATTAACTTGCTTTTCAGTATTCATGTTTCCTATATAAATATTTACATACAAACCCAAACCCAAGAAAAGTTATTGTCACCAAAGTGAATTCTCATTTCCTTCTCAACTTTCAACTACTCTTTCATTTTCTGATATGCCTGTGGATTATTGAGAACTTCATAATTGAAGAGAGGAAAGAAACAAGAGCAAGAAACATAATGCCATGACTAATTTACAAAACTCATTTCAGGTCATAAGAGTGTGAAAACACATCAGGAGGCAGTATCACATACAGAATTTTCTTTCCGGAAACTACTTTTGAAATGAGCAATATTAGGGAATGTTTATAGAATTCAATTTCCACTTAATTCAGAGAAAAAATTATGAATTTTAAGTTTTTATTATTTACAAAACAAAATCTTATTTCTAACCAACCCATCTTTGAAGAGTTTTGCATCTTAAAATTTATTTATTGTTCCCTCCCATCATCCATGATTCAAAAACTGATCATAAAGTTATAACATAAGCACTCTGACCTCTATTGCCCTATTTACATATTTAACAGTGTTAATCAAATGTAATTATAGAAATTTTGAAACTATAAGCTTCTTTAGAAGTCATTTAGCCCAGTTTTATTTTCATAGGTGAAAAATCAGAAGCTCAAAGACATTAACTGACTTCCCCCAAAACACACACTAATATGGCAAAGTATATAATTTAGTTTTACTTTTCTTTGGTTCAAACCAATATATTACCTGTTATATGTAATAATTTGTATTTTCATACTTTACAGGGAAAAATTGTGTCAAGCTAGATACTGTCTATCATCTTACACAGTTTTCCCCACTATACATAAGCTTCAATTTAATAGTAGATGTAAGTTAACTTCCCGTTATCTTTCAAAGGTTACTGGCATCCCATATTACATAATACAACTCTTAAGAAAGAATATCAGTGCACTTCAGTTTGAGCTTTCCTTCTCTCTACTGCATTATGAGGTCATATTTAGAATGTCCCTTTATCCCATACAGTAGTCCCCACTTTTCCAAGGGGAATATATTCCAAGACCCCCAGTGGATGCTTGAAACCACAAATAGTATCAAATCCTATGTATACTTGTTTTTTCCTGTATACATATATACCTATGATAAAGTTTCATTTATAAATAGCTAATCATAAAAAGGAACAATTATAATACACAATAATAAAAGTTATGCAAATGTGGTCTCTCAAAACATCTTATTGTAGTGTACTCACCATTTAATTTAAAGGAAGCACTTTATGACTTTTCTTTGGCATATTCAAATTGCCAACATCACTACTCTTGCACTTTCGGGCCATTATTAAGTAAAATAAGAGTTTCTTGAACACAGCATCATAATACCAAGACAGTAGAACTGATAATCAAGAGGGCTATGAAGGGACTAATAGGCAGGGAGCATATAGACTGGATGAGGCAGAGGTGCTGCAGGCATTCATTGTTCCTCCGTTGAGCCTTCCCCCATCCCAGCATGTGGACTCAGTTCCTGGTACTCAGCACCAACATAGCTGGGACATCATCAACCTGGATAACAGAGGTCACTCTGCTCAGAAAATTCCTTGAAACTCCACCTCTCCCAACTCATGGCCCTCCCCAAGCCACATCCAACTGTGTCCTCGGCATGTCCAGGGCTCCTGGCTGAGCAACTCCAAGCCCTACACTGGTGGCAGCCGGCCTTCATTTCTAGCGTGGCATCTTAAGGCAACTATCAGCACAGCATCTGTGGATTGCTTGCTAAATCTTAACGAGTAACCCTGGAGGGGCACAGGAGAGAACTAAACTTAGGTTGCAGCTAAACCCTTCTCAGGACTGTGCTACTAGATACATACTTCACCAACCCATGCTAATAAGACCAGGAGACTTAGGAGCTTTGCTTAGTGCATAGAAACAGACACAGAAAGGCAGCCAAAATGAGGAGACAAAGAAGCAGGTCCCATATGGAAGAAGAGAATAGAGCTCTAGGAAAAAAGGGAATCAAGCAATCTAACAGATTCAGAGTCAAACCCTGGTTTTAAGAATGTTCAATGAATTTAGGGGAAGTGTAGATGAACTCAGTGAGAACTTTAACAAAAAGATTAAAAAACATAAAAATGGAAATTATAAAAGGGAACCAGTTAGAAATTAAGAACACATTATCTGAGGTGAAGAGCATATTACAGGGAAATAAGAACATCTGAGGTGAAGAATATATTACGGTATATTACAGAGTGGATGAAGTAGAGGATCAAATCACTAATATAGAAAATGGGGAAGCAGAGGGCACCCAATTCTAATGGCAAGAAAAAAGAATCCAAGAATATGATAATAATTTAAGGAGTCCATGGGACAAAATTAATGTAACAACATCTGCATCATAGAGGTACCTGAAGGAAAAGAGGGAGAACAAGAAGCTAAAAACCTATTTGAAGAAATAATGATGGAAAACTTCCCTAACCTGGTGAAGGAACTACACATACAACACCAGGAAGCTCAGAGAGTTCCAACACAGATGAACTCAAAGGGGTCCACACCAAGATACAGCATAATTAAAATGCCAAAGGTTAAATACAAAGAGAGAATCTTAAAAGTAGCAAGAAAAAAGCCGTTAATTATCTACAAGGGAGCACCCACAAGACTGGCAGCTGACTTCTCAAAAGAAACTTTGCAGGACAGAGGGTTTGGCACAAAATATTCAATGTGATAAAAACCCAGGACCTACAACCAAGAATATTTTATCCAGCAAAGCTATTGTTTAGAGTCAAAGGTCAGATAAAGAGCTTCCCAGACAAAAATAAGCTAAAGGAGTTCATCAACACCAAGCCAGTATTATAGAAAATGTTGGAGGAACTTCTTTAACAAGAGGAAAAAAATATGTATCAAAAACATGAATAAAAATTTTTTAGAAAACATGAATAAAGAATGGTAATAACTACCTATCAACGAGTACCTCAAATGGAAAAGAATTAAGTGCTCCAACCAAAAGACAGGGTGGCTGAATGGATAAGAAAACAAGACCATTACATATGCTACCTACAAGAGATTCACTCCAGATTAAAAGACACACAGAGACTAAAAGGAGATGGAAAAAACATTGCCTTGAAGGACCTAGAGGGTATTGTGCTGAATGAAGGAAGTCAGATAGAGAAAGACAATTACAACATGATTTCATGTACATGTAGAATATAAAGAACAAAATAACAACAAAAAAATGAAAACAAACTCATAGATACAGAAATATTTTGAGGGCTACTATATGGAAGAGGGGGTTGGGGCATTGGTGAAAAGGGGTAAAGGGATTAAAAAGCACAAATGGATAGTTACAAAATAGTCATGGAGGTGTAAGGTATAGCATAAGGAAAATCGTCTACAATGTAGTAATAAATATGTAAGGGAGAAGAGGGGTACTAGATTAAGTGGGGTGATCATTTTGTAAGTTATACAGATGTCAAATCACTATGCTGTACAACTGAAATTAATATATTATTGTATGCCAACTATAATTGAAAAAAACTCATTGAATTGTACACTGTAAATATGAGCATCTAATTTTCTATTATATTTCAATGAAGCTGTAAAAAAAGGAAAAATCAAGAACTATAGCCCAAAATGGTTGAATCAGCAGTACAGTAAAAGATATAATCACATACTGAGGCTGACACACTGTACTGGTTATTTAATTTTGTGTGTACGTTAAGGCCTGCAGTACTTCACACAGTGCCTATAAACAAAGGGGATATAAATATTAAATTGAATTTTAAATTACAAATACTAAGTAACCATCAAGTGGTGGTTGGACAAATGGATAAAGGAAAGAATAGATTCGATCCACTAAACCATCTATCACCAAGTGTGTGCTGCTCTGCTTTGTATCTCCCACTGGTGGGGCACTATGCATAGCCCAGTTCCTCTTTCTGAAATCATTTAGGAAATCAAAGAAACTTTAGGGTTGGGCATAGTTTAGGGTTTAAATAAGCCTGAAAAATTGTATTTCTCTAAGAAGACTTCACTTTACCCAAATCCACCTCTTTCAAGAGATAATCTAGCTACTTTTAAAAGATATCCATAGCAGTGCTTCCTTTAATAACTTTTAGGTACTTAGCAAACAGATTATGTGGAAAACTTCCACCAATAAATTTTTTAAAACCCTCCCCTTCCATTGCTACTTTAGTTTATCTAATATTTAAAAAAAAAACCTTTTTTTAAGAATCTAACAATATTTTGAAGTAGAAACATTTTATCTTTTGACTAAATCTGCTGAAAAGTAATGAACTTGGTAGGTTTTAAGTAGTTATAAAATTAATACAATCAGGTCCACTCACTAGAGCGTAGGTTAGCTTGTACTTTGTACATTGACAAAGTGAAATACAGGTAAGAAGAGGAGAAAGCAAGGAGGAAACAGGAGCTTCCTTCCCTTTCACTCCTGTAGCCCTCCTCTTAGCACCAGCCTGTGAAAAATCTGGAACTCCCTTGAGATGCTCTACTTGTTGCCTGTATCATGACAACATGACAAATTCCCTTTGCAAAAGCCCTTATTGTGCCCTAAATATACAGCTCCATTAGAAAGCCTAAGCCATTCCTTACACATTAAGAACATATTAAATTAGTAGCCTTCACCAAGAGCTACATGATGAAGGCTACCAATGGCAGTTACATACATAATACAGGTTAGCAGTTACATATACAACTTAGGTAAGCGGTAAAGTAGTTAACAGGCTCTGGAGTCACAGGAACTTACATTTAGATCCCAGCTCCCACACACCAGATGTCTGACCCTTGGGAACATTATCTAATTTCTCTAAGCCTTGGAGTTTTCCTCTGTAAAAGCAGAATAACATTAATTATTCCATACCACTACTGTGTAAATTAAATGTACGCTTGATGTGCCTGGGACAGAGTGGACCTTCAAGAGCAGTTAGCAGTAGTGGTAGTACTAGGAAGGGTACACATGGTTTAAATATTTCAAGCACCAATTAAAAGCACAAACATGTCTGCTAATGTGCATTCAGCGATTTTATACTGGTCCATAGTGTTTCCACCCACTCACCACTACAAGATCTAAGTAAGAGTAAATGGATAAAAGTGAACCACAACCTGTCTTCTCTTTTGCAAGAGTTTTCTAATTAGCACATTACTAATTCACTCCTTACAACTTGGAATTCATAAACACAAAATGTTACCTCAGACATTGATAACTTAAGTGAATTTATAAATGTAAATGAATTACAAACTCATTGTAATTAAACATAATTAGGAATTGCACACAGTAATGGGTTTGTGTTTACTTCATGCTGGACTTTTTTAATTTAATGAATTTATTATTCTAACAAGAAAACTATGTTAGGGCATTAATTAAAATCTGCAGTATTTTGGATCAATACATAATTTTCATTAAATGGACTCAGTATAGTCAAAATGAATATTCTCCCCAAGTGTTTTAAAATCTAAGTCTTCTGACCATATTTTTAGCAATATATCTTTTTACTTTTCCGATTTAGTGGATCTTAAGAGTAATATTAAAATTTGCTTTCAATATTATTTCAATTGGTAGATCCTATTGAAACTGTGGATCCCATTGAAACTGCTTTGCACATAAAAAGGGCTCATAATTGTTATTATAAACTGATTCAACTGCAAATCTATTTGCAAATTTGGGAACTTCCTTACTTCAAAATAATAACAGATAGAACAAACCTGAGGATGAGCTTAAACAATAAACTATTTGATCTAAAAAAGAAATCAGTTCTATATCTAAGATGCTTTCTACCTAAGGATAAACAAAAACATCAAACAACTCACTCATTTAGAACACCCAAACTATAAGTTGTACTAAAGAATATTAAAACTTTATCCATAATGTGTTAAAAAATAATTCCTAATCCACATTTGAATAATGAGACTATGCTTAAAATGTTTTATTTTTCTTAATAAACAAATTTTTAAGGAAAAAATGGTGCAAAGAAAACTCTATCTCATTTCTGGCAATTATTCATTGTATAATTCCTGCTATTCTCTTTCTATGGATATTCTGATGAACCTCACTAAAATCTGACAGTAAATATGGCCTGGACTATAAGTGATAGTCTTACATTCTCTCTTATATGTCACTTTCATATGTAAAGGAATAGGGGTAAAGGAGATGTTTTAAAAAATAAAACCCTGACTTGCTATACCTTAAATAATCAGAAGAACTACAGCGCCATCTTGTGGAAGAAAGCATCTAATTAGCAAATAGCTTTGATTCATTAGAAATGTGATTGAATTTCTTGGCCACCAACTCGTTTCTTTTAATGACATGTTAAATGATATTTTAAAATGCTTTAAACTACAATGTCTGTCAACAGCAAAAGAAGATAGCCCAGAGGACTAAGGTATATGATACAGAAACCATATGATCTATGTATGTTATAATGTATGTTATAAAATAAAAAATTAATATCGTTATTAGAGGTTGCCTCAGAACAAAAGAAGGCATCCGAAAAATAAGTGACGGATGAGAAAGGAATAAAGCTGGAGGTACTGTCTTTTCCTTCCTTCTTTTGAAATTGAAAAGAAATAAGGAAACCTTTAACATGATGGTAGCAAAGTTTCCGAAAACTTAAGGAAGCATTTCCTTTAATATCCATAACCAGAAAAAAAAAAAATAAGTCAAGAAGGTGGGATGGGGAAAAAGGGGTGGTTGGGTGAGATCACAGTAGCACATATAGTTTAATTCTTCTACTTAGTGCAATTTACCAAGCTGGATTGAGAGGCTACAATATGCCAAGCACTTGCTAAGCATGAGGAGTAAAAAAAAATATGAATAATATATAGTTCCTTCCTCAAGACAGTTAAAAAGGCTTGTGAAGGACATAAATCATTTCAAGGTGGAGGAAATGCCCAGAAACCAGTCTGTAAGTTCATGCTATCTGCAGGACACTGAACAGAACCTTGAAGTGGTGAAACCCAGGGTGAACCCTATTCTCCACCATACTTTATAAAGTATTTTCCAGGCAGAGAGTACAGAATTCTCTTTTGTAGAATTAAACACCTTCTCCTTCTTCGTGCTGCCATAACAATTTCTTCATAACCTAATCTGAAACTTAACTCCCTATGAATAACTATTATTTCTCTGCCTGTTTCTAAGACTGCAAGCTCTTCAAAAATCAAGACTATCATATTCAACCTTGCATACTTAAACCAACCACAGTTCATATTCAGCACTCAACACATGTTTGTTGAATTGAATCAATTATATTTTACAATAGTATTTGTGTTCAACCACAATGATAAGCTCCTGGGTAAAAATTATGCAAGTATTCCTAAAGACATCCAGTTCAGCACTAAAAAATAGTGGTGCTGATTTCTTTAGAAGGTTTTATTTACCAAACTCTTATTTGGGGTCTTTTTTACTGAATCTATATTTTTCTTTTTGAATCTATTTTTAAAACTCCATCTCCTGAACAAACAAGAGCAGTAGGTAAAAAAGTAAAAATTAATAATAATAATATAATTATTATAATAATAATAGTTTCTATAACTATATCTATGTTTTTAATTTGGGGTAGAGGATTTGGTTTAGATTTTTTTTTTTCTAAAATGTTCTTTCTTTAAACAAATAACATCTAAAGAAGTAGCTCACTTACCTGCTAGAGAACAAAAAGAAAGGGCAAAATAAATCAATATTGTCCAAGAAGATGACAAATCTCCCAGTGTAATTTATTTGCTCTCATTTCCCTCCTCCTCACCCCTATTCTCTTTCAACTCTTGGTTTCCACTCACCCCTCCACCTAGATTTTATTCTTTACCTAAAATGTTAACGCCTGATTACAGAAGAGTTAGCAGCAACCACAAAAAGAGGATTTGTTGTAAATCATTAACAAAGAACAATTTGGGATCCAATTTCTCTTTTATTTGACCAAGTTTTATTTGTTTTATTTGGCTACATTTAGGTGCTCACTTTAAAATATTCACATCAGTGTGCTTGACTGAAAAAAAAAAAACAACTCACTTTTAACCAACAAATGGAAGTAAAGATCTGAGAAACTACCATTAGGCAAGAAGTTCAACAACCTTCACTTGCTGTGTGCCTGGGTGCTAAAACAGGAGAAGCTCACAGTATGACTGCGACATATGCATGCAGTAATTAGATTATATCCAGTAATCTAATTCCCAGCAACTCATGTTTAAGTGAAGGCCAATAGTTTTACAAGCTGGTTTACAAAAATGAAATGCTTCAACAGCCATTAAATAAGAGGAAAAGATCTTGATGCAAAATAACAATTCTTTTGACTTTTTATAGGTCAAGGACTTAAGCATTACCTATAAAATGCAATGTTGAAATGAAGAAAAGTCATAACTCACTGCAAACCTCTCTAATATAAAATGCCACTCAGGCTTGTACTCTTGTAACAATATAAAGAGCTAAGCACAAAGTTCATATAATAATCTATTTCTTAACTCCTACTTTTGGTAAAACAAGATAGTTATACAAAAGGTCCAGGTGTAGTATCTGGTACTTAATTTTTCTTCCCCTTTCCTTTTAGAAGTAAGAGGACTGTGAGCATGTGTCTCATTTTCTTGAAAAAATTATTAAAGCTCTCTGAATCTCAGTGTCTTCCTGTGAAGGATAATAGCATCCAGTCACCTTAAGAGATAAAAGACACAACAGATGTAAATAGCTAATTGTTAAATCATTGCTCAGCAGAAAGTAATTATCATTGTCAGCACTGTTACTATTTTTTTAGAGTGGTTTGGTATCAACTGCATATTCAAACTTTTAACTTTTATAAGATTCATTAAAACCCCATTAAAATCTAAATAGACAAACTGTGCTCAAATATTTTTGGTGTTATACAAAAAAACCTCAAAGCTAAGTAAGCACCTTTATTACTAGGTATTTTTTAAAACATGAGTTTGTTCAAAGTGTCAGCTTTGGGATTTTAATAATAAAATAGAATTATCCATCTATATTTTAGTTCATTCTTCATCAAAACTCAATTTACAAAAAGAAAATCCAATTGTACCTACACAAAAATCCCAGTCAGTGTCTGGTTGAAAACTCTTAGATCTTGTTGAAAAAGACAAGAATAAGTCTTTTAGCAGCTCTGAGAATGCCAAGGAAAGTTGTATTTTTGTGGTTGCTGTTTTATTACTCTTTCCAGAAATTTTCCACTTGAATACCTTTAAACTTGTAATTTAGCCACGCTTTATTCTTTTTTTCAATGTGGGAGGCAAAAAAAAAGTTAATCAACTTAATCGAAGGCCTGGAATCTTCAAGAATTCTGGTTCTAGTTCTAATGCTGATTTAGCTCTTAAATCTTCATTAGTTAAATTAAAATAATAACCTGACTGCTTTCAGGAATATATTGGCAAGAACTCTCCTGCTCTATCCCTGAGTCTTACCTTTCTTTCCCACCTCCAGTGCTGAGAAAACATTTGTGAATCTGAATTCATTGCAGTAAAACTACTTCCATTAAATGATTTAATATTGCTATTCATATAAAAATAATCATAAATGACTTTCCTCTTTCCTACAAACTATGCTTATTTCATTCTTCTCTACACAATTCTAATTGCCTCATATGAAATCTAAGTTGTTAGCCATTGGGGGCACAGAAGCAAGGGAGGATTCTTTTCTTGTTTAAGATTACTAATGAAGGTATTTTAGCAGAGAGAAAAGGAGACACAGAATTAAAATTATGGCAGTAAAGTTATTGAGAAAGTGAAAAGAGATGGAATTCAGTGCACAATTAAAGGACTGTCCTAAACTAGGGAAAGACACTTTGGTTGTAACAGAAGATTATAGATGTGGGTAGGCTGGTTGGCAGAAAAACAATGTTATCTTCTGATTGTTTTCTCAATGAAATAAGAAGCAGTCATCCACAGAGAGTGAGGAGCAGGAAGGAAGATTGGAAATTTGAGAACAAATAAGAAGGTATGAAATACTTATTTTGAGAGAAAATAAATCAATAAGGCAATGGGAACTGTAGTTGACTGAATTGCAGAGACTGAGACACACAGTCGTGAAATCCAAAAGCAATTAGCCAGAATAGTTAGGTGTTTTTCTCCAGCCATCAACTGAAAGCTTGAGAAATACTTACTGAGTGTTTATTATGTGGCCAGCACTGTTCTAAGCATTTCACTTTTATTAGTACCTTTAAGCCCACAACAATTCCATGAGATAAGTACACATGAGGAAACTGTGGCACAGAGCTATTAAGAAACTTATCCAAGGATACTAGCTACTAAATGTTGGACCCAAGGTTAAAGGGGTGTAGGTCCACACTCTTAACTGCTAAACTATACTAATTTTCTGCAAATACTTAGGATTAATCAATGCTGGGCTTCAACAATTTGAGTAAGGCAGAGAGAGAGGCAAAAGGAAGCTGAGGATGTTTACAAGTAAAAAACAATGGAATCTAATCTGGACAAGAAGGAAGTGAAGGCAGAAAGACACTAAAAATTGTAGTAATCGATGGATTAGAAGCCCCAGTATGATCATAGAATTTTCATAGAGGCAGTAAGCTGAAAAGAGAGGAGTGGTGTTTGATGACTAGGATTTAGAAATTGAGATTTTGAGGATAGTAAAGTTATTCATAATGACAATATCTAAGATTTGACCACAAGAATTGATGGTTAAGATTGGGATGAAGGGTGAGATAAAGATTATAAAAGAAAAAATCAAGGAACTTAGAAAATCATGAATTGGATAGATTTTCTACATGAACCAGATGTGGTGATAGGAGAATGTGAGTCAGGTGTCAAAATCATTGCCAAATGAGAAAGATTGATCAGAGGATTGGGAGATTTCTATGGGGGAGAAAGATACATATAGTCACATAGCCTTGCTCCAAACAGGGGTTACCAACTCACCCCAGTCCGCCCAGAACTTTCCTAGTTTTAGCCCTGAATGTTATGCATCCTGTGTCTCCAAAAGCTAGAGATTTTGAGAGAAGAGGATAAGACATTTTCTGGAAGAGACAATGAAAAAGATGATGCCTGTGTATTGAGGATGTTATAAATTTTAAGTTAAAAATACTCATGTGGTAGGTACCACTACTACCATATGTAACTGCTACTATATTCATCCAAGAATAGGATGACTTGCTCAGATTTCTAAGAGGCAAAGATTGTCAACACATTTTCCTCCCATCTTGTTTGACTTATTCCTGTGAGGGTAGTGATCATGTTTCCTATAGCATTAAACCTAATATGCTCTAATAGCTATAGCTAATGCTCTATGATCAATAAACATTATAAATGTTGTGCTTGAATAGGCCCAATGAAAAATATTGCTCAGGTGAGAAAATCAGATTCCACTAAACAGCCTGAGCATACAGGCAAGGATTAATATTCCAGTATCACCCTACACTCACATACCTGAAATGAGAAATGTCTCTGCCACAAAAGAATCCACAGCCCCTACTCTGATATTTCAAAGACTTCTAGGCTTAAGGTGTAGAGAATCATAGCATTTCACACGTAGGAAAAACCTGAAAGAAATTTAAGAAATTATTAGAGTCGTGGAAACCATCTTCTTTGATTAAATTCTCGTATGAACTCTCCACTCAGATTGTGCACTAAATGTACTTTCTGTTTCTGTCTAGTTTCACATGGCAGCAAATGCTGTATATTTTCCAATTTCTTTTAGTACTGTACACGAGTAAAACTTGTGACATATTAAGTGGTTTAAATAATCTACATGCATATTAAAGGCTGAAAGAATATACAAAAAATGAACTGAAAAATTTTATCCAAAAGCTGAATTGAGCCCCTCAGGCTGGTCTGAGCCATCTTCCAGGTCTTATGTGCCTTTTAAAACCATTCCCTTTTCTCTCCTTGCTCTTGTCATTAAATTTCTCAATAGCAATAACTATATTATTTTCAATTCCAATTCACCCCTTGGCTTACAATCTGACTTTAGGTCACCAATGATGACACTGGTAGTCATTTCTGAGAAAATGCCAGTTTTCTATTCTTTTGTTATTTTGAGCATATACAGAATTAACTGAGTAACTAAATATGAGCTGATTTTTATATATTTGTTAGTCTCACAAATTTATGTTATAAAATATCCTTGGATATTTATATCCTAAGTTTGAGATTGAACTTCCATCTCTCCAATGCAGTACCTATATCTTCTTAAAATTTCAGCAACACATAAAACCATTTGCTACCTCTTCCTGAAATTATCTCATCCCTGTCCTATTTTTTAATACTTCTTCTCCATTTGCCTATTATTTTATTTTCTTCCTTCTGTCTTCAAAATTAGTTCATTATTTGCTACATAATTCTTGAACTTTTACTAACATTTAATGTCACCTCTCCTTTTAAAATTACCTTTCCCTAGCTATTTTTTCCAAATGTTTCTTCTTTGTCCAATCTCTAAAGGCAGGTAATCCCTAGGAACCTACACTTGGACTTCTTGCTTTCTACAAGGTTGATATTTATTAGCTCTTTTGTCTAATCTTGTGATTCCTCCTGCCATTCTTAAACAGAATGTATCACCAAAATATTTTAAGAATTCTTTTCTGCAGTTCCAAACCACTGCCAAACAGCTCTACCTAGACATTCCATAGTCACCTCACATTCCATCTAAAATCTAATTCATTTTCATAACCAAAGCCAGTTCTTTTTCTAATTTCCCTAATTCTAGTTAAAGAACCACCAATCTCATTGATACCCAAACTTAAAACCTCTATTTTTAATCCATCCTACTCAGTTAAAAAGGTTAATATAATCTACCTCCATCCTAGGTCTGACAATCATTACTTCTTATTCACCTCCTCTGCAATCATCATAGCTTCTTAATTGCCTCTCAGCCTTTTTCCACCTTCCAGTCCATCTGGAATATTATTGCCAAATTAATCTTCCAACACCTAGTGTGATGACCTCCTTTATTCCAAAATTGTTAACAGCATCCTTCTGTATGGCAAAACAAATTCAAACTACCTAACCTGGTAGCCACGCATCTCCAGGCTGTGTATATTTATTTCTCTGATGATACATATTTTACAATAGAGCCATTCCTTTTAAATTCTACAATCAGAAATAAAATCATGAATAATTACCCTGGAAAAGTCCTCCAATGGGAGCTCCACTGGAAACCATGAGTTGGTTCAGCACAGCCAGTTTTTCCTTTAGGATTGGAACAGATTCCTGTTTCTTTGGTTGAGTACCAGATGAAGCAGTTGGCTTGCTTTTAGGGGCTATTTTATATAAAAAATGCACACATGCATATCTTTAAAAATTAGAATCACACTCAGCTCAGTGATATGCTCACATTTGAGAGGCCCCAGAACAGAGACAAACCAAGGGAACCACAGATTCAAGTGTTTCCTGTCATGTTCACTCCAGGCATTGAAAGGAATGATGGGCAGTATTCTAATTTTTCTCTATTTTTTATTTGTGGGATTGGTAATTTGTTTTGCTAAGATGATGAAATTCCAGTGTTGGGTCTATTTTTCTTTTTAAGTTTTTTAGATACTTGCCTTTCCTTCTTCCCCTGAACTTTGAAGACAGGAATCATGTCATATTCCTATCTACATCTTCTATAGTATTTACCATTGTACTGAGTTACCCTGTAAATATTTTTTCAACAAATATGCTTTAATTTGTTTACAATAGTTAAGAGGAGAACAGAGTGGTTTTTAACAGAATATGCTTAATGAAAATTCTATTTTCTATTTTATTAAGAATCTGTATCTTTTTCCATGAAGACATATAGGTGAAGTCTTTTCTATTGCAATTTTTTTTAAAGCAGCAGCTCTTTTATTTTCCCCAAAAAATACGTTGGTCTATTTTAAATAAAATAATGATACAATATCAGTAAATGCCACTGGAGGCAATGAAATAGACACATACTTGTTATCTATATTCGATAACCAAAATATACATGTTAAAGTATATTTACATACACGCATCTATTTACATTCCAAAATAATAATAATCTAGTTGTTAAATTAAATTGATAAGGAAAAAACCACTGTCATATGTTATCATGATCATATTAAAATCATCCAAAAAAAAAAAAAACTGATAGCTCTGCTGCATTAGACTATGTAAAGTTTGTCAATGTTATTTAAATATACTTTATAAATATAACCAAAAACATGCCAGAAAATCAAAATAATACTACCCCATGGAACCGGATTGTTATGAGAGCTATTTAAATATTTACCTTGGGGAAGTCTAAGATATCCAGAGCTGCTTCTCAGAGTCAATTTAAAGAAACAACCCTGTGCATTGCGAGGGGCACACAAAAATACAGTTCGGACTTGCTGCCACATCCTCTAGGTACCTGTTTTTGATTCTTCCTGAAATTCAGCGATACAGTCTACCCCGCAGCATCCGAAAGTGCACACTTGGCAGGTTGGAGAAGTCATCTTGGGTTGGGGCAGTGGACATGTCCAGAAGCTCCTGAAGGGAAGCGATGAGGGTGACCCTGGGTGGTGTCCCACCGCCTTGCTTCCCTGGGCAACATCCGCGGGGCTTTAGGAACGTTCCTGGGAACCTTGGTCCCCGAGTGGAGAATGGAGCTCCCTGGTGAGCACTAGGAGGTTCGAGGAAATCGTTGCTACAGGCTGCTGCTGGGAGCCCTGGAAGGAACGGCTTCAGCGGTGTGATGTTTACAAGCTGAACATCAACCAGCACTCCGCACCGAGGCTAAAAGTGAGGCCTAAGGAGAACAGAATTGACCTTGGGTCTTTGAAGTTGGATGAAGATGCTTTCAGAGTCACTGATGCCTCCTGTGCTTAGTGGAGACCTTCCTACCTGGAGACCTTCCTACCTGGAAGTTTCTAGTTTTTCAAACTTATCCAAAGGTGTTGCCCTAAGGGAGAAAAGTTACATGTCAGACTTAGAAAATAATAGAATATATCCAGACTCTGAGATCAGACAGACTGGTATCCAAATTCCAGCTTTGCCGTTTACTAGCCTGATGTGGTGAGAAATATATTTAATCTTTCTAATCTTCACTTTCCTTATTTGGAAAATGTAAGGTGCTTGGTATAGAAGGTGCTTCAGAAATAGAATGTATTCAGTAAAAAGAAGTTGTACTTGTTTTGTTAATTTTATTTAATACAGCTGGAATCTCTGAGACGCTGGACGTATCAGTTGGTGCTGTCTGGTTACCTTTAATAAAAAACTATGTCAAGATCCACCCAGACTCCAGGCCAATAGGAACCAGACGTGGTGAAACATAAGGTGCCCCAGAAAACTCTACTACTCCCAAACCTGCTGTGTTTTGTACTTTGGGCATAGATTTTTAATAGTTCTAACGATCATCAGGTATAGCCGGTAGATCAAGGCCTCTGCCTAGTATAGCCAATTTGTCTAAATAGAACTCTAAACTATATGTCTGGGACCTTTCATTTCTCAGGAGGCTGGAGCCTCATCCTAAATGACAGTCACCAGAATCAGCAAGGTGAGGAGAAAATGGAATGGGAAGGGCTAACTAACCTACCTACCTAACGCATGCCTGTCCCTTTGCCTGGAGTTGATCTCTACACCTACGTTTCACCTGTTAAACATCTCAACATCAGGCACAGATGGTTCCCTGTTTAATGATCTTAATCCTACCTGATGCTGCCACCCAGAAGTTTCTTCTGACCCATCTATCTTTGCATTAGATCCTTGGAAATTGATTTAAGCTTGAGTTTAAACTGTTACACCCTTAGCTAAGATTTAAACTTGAGATCTCTTTAGCCTTCATCACACAAATATCCCCACCTTAGTGCCAGACTATTCCTTTCTCCCTAACAATTCTCAACAGACCAGACAGTTGAAGCTGCATTTTTTATATAAAAAAAGATAAGATCTAAAATAACTGAATTAGCACTAAGATTCTTGGTAGAATATGTGACTATAGAAATAGGGTCAATTGATTCCATTAATTGGCTTCTGTTATTTACTATTGCTATTGAGGAAAAAAATCAGAAACACACAGAAATGACTATTAAAAGAGTTCTACATCCAATCAAGAATGTAGTTAATGCACAATAACTAAATATTATTAGCTAACATGATGGCTTTTGTCTAATTTCCTTATGGCAGCACATGTGCTTGGAGTTTTGTTATTGGTTTTTTTCTTCTTTTTTCTGTAATAATGATATATTCCCACTAATTCGTCTGTTTCCTCCTCTGGAAACCCCAATGACCAGGAGCATGTATTTCCAGGACAGCAAGATGGGAGATGACTAATACAAGAATGAATTAGTGGACCAAAAATTACAAGGGATAATAGTTTACACAGATAGTACACTAGAATTTAGACCTCATTAGACCTCAGTGTGTCCTCTTAGACATGGATATTCATCTTAAAATAATATAAAGTACCTCTCTTTTCTTCTTTGGTCTCAGTTTAGCATTCTGTTTTATGATTTATAAGCTAATGAATTTTTTGAGGAGGAAAAATTAATTTTCTGACTGGATGTTTGTCAATATTGCTACAAAAAAAAATGTTCAAATGCTGTACTGGTACATTCTGTCCTACAAAAACAAATGCTGTCTTTACCCATATGTGAAATAGAGAATTTGCCACACCAGTCAATTATGAAAACTAATCTTTGAATTACTTTGAATTAAACATCAAAGGATTAGATGCCAGCAAAGGCAACAACATATTTTTTTCCATATTCACATTATGAAACTGCAACTCTGAAAAATATTTTTCCAAGAGTTTACTTCTTTCTAGAGTCACAGTCATCAAGTTTTGACATAAGATATTTCAGGCACTCTGTTTAGAAAACAAACTGCTATTAAATTTCCAAAATGTCTATGTCCATAGATGTTTTAATAACAGAATAATGTTAATATGCTTCTCTCTGCCTCCTTCTCAAAAAGTAGACAGTTCAAGGTATGTTTATTCATTCTTACAAATATATTTCCTCACTCTGTCAAAAAGAGAGGCATAATTCAATTGAAGTGTATTAGAACTGTGCTTCCTTATACCATATTATGTGACAAGCTGTAAATAAAATGAGCTTTTTATGAATATATAATACATGAGATGCATGTAAGGAGTATTTTAATGACATACATTTTTTTAGACAACTAAAAGCAAGTTGTTATTTTATCAACCCATGGACTACATGTAAAGCAGCATTACAGTGTTCCAGCATGAACTTGGTTGTCCTGGCACCTGGAATATTGACATAACAACAAAGTAAGCTTCCTCTAGAAAATTATAGTTTTAGGAAATTGTGTTGAGCATTATGAACTATTTTATTTTGTGCTTCAAGTATTTAATGACATATGAATATAGTTTTTATTTTAATGTTAATTTTTTAAATAGCGATACACACTATTTAAAGAAAGTTAACATTGTATGATTGGGAAACACATAACAAAACCAAACATTTCATAATTTAGCAGGGAAGATAATAAACCAAAGGTCATACATAATGTGAAAATATTCACAACAAATTACATTTAAAATCTGGCTGTAAACTTTACTTAAATAATAATTTTGATTTTACAAATATATGTATTTTTAGACAAGCCTGGAAGAAATCCAATAAAATGCTATCAGTAGATATCTCTTTGAGAATGCATGTTCTTTCTCTGCATGTTTCTGTTTTTTTTTCCCACTCTACAATAAATATTGATTTTACTTTCAGAAAAAAAAAAAACATTTCTTTAATTAACAAATATTTATTAAGCACCCACTATATTTCCACAGCAGGAAACCAAAGAGCCTTCATAGAGCTTATGTTCTTCAAGGGAGATGAGGGACGGGAATGGGGAGACAATAAATAAAAGTGTAAATAAATAGAATATTAGATGGTGGAAAATGCTACGGAGGATAAAAAAAAAAGGCAGGTTAAAGAGATGGGGAAATACAGGGAATGGGAAAGTGTAGTTTTATGTAGGGCGGTCAGGGAAGACATTACTCGTGAGTCAGCATGTAGGTAGGGAGAGATGTGCAGGAAGTAAAAAAAAAAAAAGTGAATCTCGCAGATATTTGGGGGATGAGAGATCTAGGTGGAAGAAACAGCGAGCAGGAAATCTTTGAGGCAGAGGTGAGATCGATGTGTCTGAGAAAGGGCGAGAGCTGGAGCTCTGAGTGAGGGGAGTGGGAGATGATGATGAACTCAAAGAGAGAGCTGAGAATCAGGGCTTGAGACACCGACAAGCTGTCAGCTTAGGGAGACCATTGGAGCTCTTTAAGGGAAGGAGTGCCAGTGGTCTAACCTACATTGGAAAGTGGAGGCCCTGGCTACTGTGTGTAGTGGACTACGGAAGGCAGAGGTAGAAGCTGGGAGACAAGTCAGGAGTTGTTACAGGGATCCAAGGAGAGATTCAAGGTGGTTTGGATCAGAACAGCACCAGCAAGGTGGTGAGAAGTGATTAGATACCGAAGTGCACTCTACACTTTGATATCTGAATATCAAAGTGAGTGAGTGAGGGATTTGGGAATTGTTCAGAATACAATTAAAGTATATATTTGTATATATGATGGTTAATTTTATGTGTCAATTTGACTAGGCTAAGGAAAACTGGGGTAGCTGTTGTAATTTTATTTCTGGGTGTGTCTGTGAGGGTGTTTCCAAAAGAGATTAGCATTTGAATGGGTAACTTAATAAAGTAAAAGGCCCTCACAAGCGATGATGGGCTTCATGCCTGGAGGACTGGAATAGAACAACAAGGTGAAGGAAAAACAAATTCGCTATCTCTGCTTGAGCTGGGATATCCATTTCTCCAACGCCTGGCCTTAAGTGTTCATGGTTCTCAGGCCTCCCAACTCAGCTGAATACGTCACTGGCTTTCCTGCTTTTCCAGCTTGCAGGCAGACAGCAGGTCAATCACAAGACTTCTCATAAATCACAATCTCAATTTAATCTCTCAGTCTGTCTCTTTCTCTCTCTCTCTCTCTCTCTCCCTCCCTCCCCCCCCCACCCTTCTCCTTCTCTGGAGAACCCTGACTAATATAGCATATTTCCTTTATGAAAGATATAATATTTAATAACTAAATGTCTCAGTTCTATGTTTTAGTAGTCTTGGTTGTAACAACTTTCTGCAATATGTTGGGTTTTTATTTTAGCACATAAAGAATTAGTGAAAATTTACTTTAATTAAGCATAGATAAACTCCAGGTACAGTTAACTTTCTATATTCTTGCTAGTTCTTAAAGAATTAGTGTCATGCATCCAGTGAACACTCAATAGACAATTTTTTCTAAAATACAATACAGTCATCTGTTAAACATTCTGGTCTTCTGAAGTGAGGAAATACGTTTATTGCATCTTAAATAAATAACATCCCTATTTTCAGATTGCTAGCTTGAGAGGATGACTTCATGCTGACCCTGAGGGACAAGTTTTATTAATAGAGTGGTTTAACATTTCTTCAAAAACTGATGACAAAGATATTGAAGAAAAAAAAGTCACCTTTGTAAAAAGACCATGTTTTTAATGTTAGTTCCAAAATGTGAAGTAAAAGCTTTGAAGAGCTAAGCATTCAGACTTTAAAGCAGATAGCTGTGGATATGACTCCCGACTCATCCTTTAACCTCGAGCCGGATCAGTTACTGAGCTCTCTAAGCCTCAGTTTTCTCAATTGTAAAATGTAACAATAATACATAACTAGAAAATAATTATGAATATTTTTTTATTTATGAATTCCTTAAGTCTCCTAAATATCAAAGTCTGTGCTTCTCTTTAACCCCAGACTTTCTGCTCCAGCCAAGTTTTCTCCATACAGTCTCCCAAATGTGACAGCTCCTGATTACTGAGCCCAGGTGATTTCTACTGCAACAGAAAATATACACAGGAGAGAGACATCCTTTGAAAGTAGATGTTATTGTCTTTCCTGGGTCTCCTAGTGCTGCTATCTTTTGGCTTCCCCTTCACAGTTTACCAGATTATTGAATTATTGTCTTCATTATTAACTACATTTTCTCAGTTTCTTCTTTGTGCCAAGCACATTTTTCTAGGCACTTTCATAAAGTTATCTCACTTAGTTTTAACAGATCCCCTGAATGACAAATGTGATTTTTCAGAGGTAGGCAGAACAGTGGCCCCCAACCATGCTTTAAGTATCAGGCTCTGTGATTATGTTATTTTACATGGCAAAGAGGACTTTGTAGATATGCTTAGGTTAGGGACTTGAGATGGGGAGATTATTCTGTATTATCCAGTAGCCCGATTTAATTGCACGGGTCCTTAAAAGGGGAGAGCCCTTCCTGCTTGTTGTCAGAAAACCAGAGAGATGGCAGTGTGAGAAAGAATAAACTTGACGATGATGGGGAGGGAGACACCCACAAGCTAGAATTGCAGGTGGGACCCAGAAACTGGAAAAGGTAAATAAATAGTTTCTCCCCTAAAGTGTCCAGACAGGAACACAGTCCTGCCATCCCCTTGGCATTTGCTCAGTGAGACTCTTGTCAGACTCCTGACCTCCAGAACTATAAGATAACACATTTCTGTTGTTTTAGGATACAAAGTAAGTGGTTGCTTCTTACAGGAGCAATAGCAAATTAATATATATCCCTTCTTGTATAATTTAAAAACTCTTAAGAAACAAATTATTCTATTCTAACTTTTGCTCAGCTTCATCTTCTGGGTCCCTTTTCCTGTCACTTTATCATCAGCCTTTGTTGTCCCAGGGTTTACCACCCATCTCTTTTCTAATGCTTTGTGACGTGCATTTAAAGCACAGACTATCACCTCTTTTATCTCGATATAAAGTATCGTCGTTTATCTATCCCTTATTCAGTGGCATATGTGCAGATATTAACTGTACAGGAAAAAGAAATGTCACTATAGACTTTAACCAAAAAGGGAAATAAATATGTAGGACCTTGAATATGTACTAATGATGAATTACAATCTAGCTGATTTGTAAATGCCTTAATTGAGACAACCTCTACCAGACTACATGCGATCAGCTCCCCAAGTTGGGGCCTTGGGCACATGACTTGATATGTCTGGCTTTTTCACCTGGGTCTGGAAGATAAGTCTGCTTGGCCTTTCATTACAAGAAACCCAGAATGGAAAGATTAATTCTGACCTCAGGTTTACAATTACATTCCCGCATTCTAGATTCACCTAAAAGCCCTATACTTGGGAATGATTGGCTTGTCATAATAAAAGATGAAACCTTAATTCTACCCATACATGAATGAAAAAAATTTAATATTCTATCTAGTTTGTGGATGCATCAAATTGAAAATATAGATAGATAGATAGATAGATAGATTCTTTTAAATTAAACTGTGAGCTCCCTGAGTACCCTGTTCAGTGCTTTATTCTCAGTACCCAACACAGTCCATATCACTGTGAGTAGACTCCCAATAAATATTGAATAAATAATTAATTAGTTAAGCAAGAAGGCAAATGAGGGAGTAGGTTAAGTTTGTCTGGTTGTCTTTGTATCTCCCCTAGCAGTGCCTTTTTTCTATGTGTGGGTGCTAGATTCCTCTTCCTACTTCCAAATACTTTTCCATCATGCTATTTCCTTTACAGACCCACTTGCCTCTGGCTCACTTCAATCCTATGCTTTCCCACCTAGGGAGAATAAGAGATATGATGTTTAATTTTGAACTGGCTCTGTTGCAATGTTGCTTTAATTCTCTGGACCAGACAAATGTTTACAGGTGACTGTTTTACTGCCGGGTGATTTTCGAAGTTCATCAGAAGCTTATCTGCTGGGCTGCTCTAGCTGTAATTTCAGTGAAGGAGACAATCCTCTCCTTCTCCTCACTCCTATTCCCTCAGTCCCTAGTTTTTGGTTTTACACTTCATGCTTCATATAGAGTCTCTTCCAGGAAATGCCCTTGTACAGGACTTCCAATAACTCTGGATAGCTCTCTCTGCTATGTAGACCCTACCTAGTCTACCAGAAGCATTCACACATCATCTAACCTCAGTAGAAGGGAGTACACTTGCTTCCCAGACACAGCAATTGTATTTACTGTCCCACAAAGTGGCTCTTGGCTAGGTCTCTTCTGCACTCAAGTCATCTCAATTCTGGGTCTCTCAAAATCCAGCAGATACATTTCAAGATCTTAGTATAATCCTGCTGAAGCCTCCTCTCTCCAGGCTTAAGATAAAGGTGAAGAATTGATTTCAATGAATCTGATTTTGCAATCACCATCCCTCATTTCCCCTCCCCAGGGTTCTTTGTAAACTAAATTATTCCCATAACATTGTCCCTTATTCCTGTCTATGTGGGCCCTATTATTCTAAGGACTATGATAATTTCGTGATATGTATAAGGAAATAAGAACGATTTTTGTTATTATTATACCATGCTGTGGCACAAGCATATTTGCCTAGATTTGTAGACACTCCCTGACATTCTGCCAAGTTAAACTCAAAGCATAGGACCTGTCTATTCAGAACACACTGGTATTGCTGATTTTAGTATATCTTCTTGCTCTCCATCATTTCTAAACCAGATAATCATTTCTAATGATGAGGGACAGCTACCTCCCTCCATTTTATATTTCTATATTCTCTTTCTTGTTGGAGGAATCTAGAATAATCTCCTTAATAAGCATGAACTTTTGGAACTCAAAACCTAGCAGGGATTTTTCTGCTTTCTTTTTTGCCACATGCTTTTTCTGAGGCCAAGAATACAAAACTAACAACCATCTGTTTGAATTAGATGAAGGTAAAGGGAGATATATTGGGGGGAAATTGGGTGATGTCATAAAAATATTGTACTATGAAAAGAATTAAACAAAGGGAGACATCAGGTTGTCATTTAAAATTTTTAATTTCCCTCCTTCTATTAGGACTAGATATTGGGGATATTCTGGAAAAAAAAGTGGAAAGAGACCAGCTTGGAAAGTACTTCAGTAGTAAGAATAAGAATAGCCATAGAAGAGAAAAACGAATGGCCAAAAGGTATAAAGCCTGCTACTCTTAATCATCATGCTCCATTGCCTCCCAGTGAATGACTCTGATAAACTCATTGGCCTACGTTTAAAGCCTAGTCAGATTACTGCATTTTGCAGACTAAAGGTGCAGACTAACATCTTAATAGAGGACTTTTCCTTAACAGAGTGAAGGAAATTATTAAGGGAGGGCTGAGCCTCTATTTTCTTCTTATATCTTCCTTAGATGGTTAATATTATTTGTTCAAGGTCCCAAGCTAGTAAATGGTGGTGCTGGGATTTTATGTCTAATAAAAAGATCACAGTGATGGCCCGTGTATGTCAGCAGCTGACAGGTTGGAATTGATATTTTCGGATGAAGAGCTTAATCTATGTGCCTTGTTCTTAGCATTCTTCCATTGATAAACTACAAGGCAAGGGTAATAAAATATAGACATAATGACACCCACATCAAAGACATACTCCTGGGTCTGGCTGTTGCTCAGAAGTCTCAAGCAAGGAATTAATCATGCAGCCTCATGCAGAGAGATATAAGTGAGTGATATACTATTTACTTATGAATTGAAGATCTAGAGTTAAGGTATTGCCTTTTAGCCTCCTGCCATATATCAGCCAGAACAATGTAAGAATTTTTAAAAAGCACTGGAGGCAATTGACCATAGTGATGGATTTTTTGGCCTTTAGAGACCATGGTGTTAGGGGCTGAGTCACGGAGAGCCCCTGGAGAGTGTAGCAGACTGTGCTTAGAAGAAGTCTAAAGCATCAATAGTGAAAAATTCAACAGTCTGCAACAGCTTTCTTACTAGGTAAGTATGTTTCTCTTAATTTGACATGTAAGTAAGCCATAGAATGGTTCAGTACCTTGTTCAAAAGCTAAATAATGACAAAATGATTTGCATTTAGATTATTTAAAATTATTAACACATTCAAGACCCATGCATGCTTCTCAGTGCCCCTGCTGAATCACTGTGTTCATCTCCAAACCAGTTTGGGCTCACCTTATCATTTGCTGATCCATCAATATAAAATTCCACGATTCACAAATGGCCATTGTGTAAGCCCACATGCTGAATTTTATAACGGTTGTTCCTGGGACACACTCAATGTCAGGGGGAAAAAAATGGAGACTCGATGATGATACATTTCTTCTCCTTCAAACAAGATGGCATATGACTCTCATCCCTAAGCTGAGGAGACAGAAGGAGACAAAAGAAGAGAAGGAAAGAAATAGGAAAAGACTGAAAGAAAGAGGAAAATAATGTAGAAACTAATGATCCAAAGTACTTGTTTATCTTGATTTTTTACTCTATTTGCCTCTGGGTGCTATGGACTGAAGGTTTGTCTCCCCCTCCCCCAAATTCATATATTGAAGCCCTAATCTCCAATGTGATAAAATTTGGAGGTGGGGGTCTTTGAGAGGTGATTAAATTTAGGTGAGATCTTGAAGGTAGAGTCCCCATGATGAGATTAGTACCCTTATGTAAAGGGGATCTTTACATAGAGATTTTTCTCTATATTTGTGTATAAAGGAAAGGCCATTTGAGGACCTCACCAACAACCTAACCATGCCATGCTGGTACTTTAATCTTGTTCTTCCAGCCACCAGAATTGTGATAAATAAACATTAGTTGTTTAAGCCACCCAGTCTGTAGTATTTTGTTATAGCAGCCCAAATTAATTTTAATGTTCTTTATATTAATACAATATGGCAAAAAAGGTGTTGAGATTAACTTTTTTAATCTAGTACAATAAATCTTTTAATTTATAAAAAAAATTACTTGCTGTTTATTTTGGATTATCTTTCACTTTTCAAAAACATTATTGTCAGTTAAATCAAGAGACAGGTAACCTCTTTACAATGTTAAAAATGTATAGATAGCATAATCATTGTTTTTGATGTCCAGGAATACAAATAATTATTTTTTGTATCTTTAAAATCCAGATTGAATAATATGAGTATTTTTTAATCAGGAAATATGAATAAAAAATGTAAGGAAGATAATATATCACCAAGCCCCTCTTCATATTGTCTTTCATCTAACACATTTTTCATCACATTATCTTTCCTCTGAGAGTATTTCTAGACTATTATCTTTCATACATATATAAATACACACACATGTATTGGGGGAAAATATAATTAAAAATAAACTCCTCTCACAATTTAATAATCCTCTTCACATAAATGATAAGGAAAAAAAACCATTTTATTTTTTTAATAAGCATTAAACCAGAATCTGATACACATCATGGACAATGTACAAAGAGTTTGCAAAAAGAGAGAAATCTTACCCTTCTATAAGCCAGACAGATACAACCCATTACATACATGTTCTCAAGATAAGCAATAACTAGTCTTCAAATAAAAGAACTTGAGAGCACCATTTGTCACTCATAGTACATTCCAAATTTACCTGGTAATTTGAGTGGCCATCTATGTCAGACAATTGGCTTTATCCAGACGAGAAACCACTTTCTCATGTCTTTATGGTAGGAAGTAGTTTTACAGTGTAGAGTAAGGTACATACCAAAGTTTGACTTCAACTTCCCACAGAGATGACTCCCAGAGCCATAAAAAGACATTTCTGGGTCATAAAATTGACAAAAGGCCTATCTCGTTTCAAAAAGATTTGTCTACATTTTACAGAGGAGAAAGTACTTATAATTTCAAGTTTTCTAAAGTAAATACTCTAAGAAAAAAAAGGAGAATTTTCTTTTCTTATATGGTAAATGATGGTATTAAAGAATACACCAAAAAGTTCATATCCTTTATGTCAGCATAATAAGATTCTGTGTCATTTTATTTTCTTCCTTCTTTTATGTGTGTTAAATGATCCAATCACAGGCATATATCCTGTTTTTAGTTGAAAAATAAAAGTAAAAACATAAGTTGTTTTTTAAAATAATGAAAATATTTCTAAAGAATTCACAAAAATCTTTCCCATCGGTGTGAAAACAAGATGCCAATTAAAAAAATTATTTATGATATTTTAAAGGTGTCAGAGCAGTTTATTATTCAGTAAGGCAAAGACCAATGATAAATTTCTCTAGACTCAATTTCTACAGTTGGCAATGTTCACATATTGGTAGAATAGTTAGAATAGATTTGGTAGAATAGAAAAAAGGTGATAGGTTGTTAGTATGACAAGTGAAGGGAGCCAGACACAGGTTCAGTGGCTAAATCCAGGAGTAATCATAGAAACTAGTGTTTCATACCAACAGCGATTCAAGTAAGCTATTCTCAGAATGGCTCTCTCTTCTGAGATATAACACAAAACTACTGTTTTCCCCACTTAGGAATTCTTTTCTTATAAGAGATATAGACTTCTCTATCTTATGTCTCTCAGCCCTTGCAAGTAGACACATAGATCAAGACATCTCTCAAAAAACTTTCAGCCTCCATGCAAATAAACTGCTATCTAGATCGTCTCACCAGATCACCAAACAGATGGCAAAATGTCGGAAGCCAGAAATAAAAACATTCTGGGCTCAGGTTGACAATGCCACCATAAAAGAAACAAAGCACAGAAATCAGAATGTGCACGACAAGTTTTCTATTGAGATTTTTGCAGTCAAGAGCACTTGGAATACCAGAAGCCTTAGGATGGGAAGCCATAAGGGACAAAAAACCTCTAAGCATAGTGCCATGTTCAGGAATAAATAAAAGTCTGGAAGCCAGGCAGAATTGACTTCATATCCCTGCTTAGCTGCTTATGTGCCATTTGACTCTGAATAGGTTATTCCTATTCTGCTTTGTTTCCCTATCTGGAAAATAGAAAGATTACTGGATTCAGTTAACAGTTACTGTAAAGAATAAAAATATGTGTCAAATCCCTGGCAGAATATAGGCATTCAATAATTGGTAGCTATTTAATATTCCTACGGGACCACTGTGACCTGACTGGACATTGAGAAGACTTGATTTTGTTTGACATGTAGTTTTAGATTTAGCCTACAGTGATATTTTGTGTATTTCTTCAACACCTTTATCCATACTATGCCTTAACGCTGTTGTGTCCATCTTGTATTTTTGAATTTATTATTTCTCTCACTAGGGTTGAGCTTTTTGAAAACAGCAACCATTAAATTTATGATGAAATAATATTCTGTGCTTCAGAAATATTTATCTACCTTATGATAAGAATACATACCACAGAGGTTAAGTTGCATTTTCTAAAAAAGCCAAAAGAAACCCCATAACCATGTATATTGACTAAATATCAGTGTTTACAACTAACCATTCTATAAAGAATGTAAGCAGAAAAAGAATTTAATTCAATGGTTTGTGAAATTTTGCTTATATTTTTCACTCTAAGTACATAAGGTGCTTTAAAGAGCTACAAAGTAAACAGTAAATGGGTTAAAATAATGCTGCAAACATTATTAAACAGATTTGGTCTAAAACAAAGGTCACTTTATCAAATTTAAAAACTAGTTATTTTTTCCTTTTTTCTACTTCCCTCCATCCCAACCTTTCTAGATAGTTCATTGCTAGATCGTTCAGGGAAGGCCAAGCAAGATGGGTTCCAATCTGCCTCTCCATCTGCATACTCCACACCTCCCTGTCATGAACTCTTTGTTCCAGCTAAATTAAACGACTTGTTCTTTCCACTGCTGGTGATTCTTCTGCCTTGCATGTCGTGTCTATGATGTACTTCTGGCTTCCTTGCCCACTGCTCTTGCCCAGTGTCTGAACCAGGCAGTCCCATCTACCCTTCAAGAATAATGTCTTATGAGCTATATTTTCCTCCTCTTAACTTTTTTAAAAAATTTTCTCAGAACTTTCTCCGTATCCCTCTTGTGGCATATTGCTTTCTCTGTTGCAATATTATTATTCAATAATACATCCAGGTTGTAAACTCATCCAGAGCAGAAAGAAAAGGATTTATATCTGATGAATCTTATCATTTCTGAAAGCACATAAGTGAGTTTAGAAGGAGCAGAGGACATACTGAGAATATACCTCAAGGAGTCCCTACCTTCATCCACTAAGCCAGATTCTGAAAACTTTTCAGAAAATAATGTCATTCCAATTTTAATCTAAATCAGTTGGAGACAATATACAACATCAGAAATGCACAGGTGGCTACAAAGGCTTAATTTTTTTAGAAATGGTGCCTAATTAATTGGCATTGTCTGGGATGAAAAGATCATTATCCTGCCAAATCAAGGGACATTCTCCAAGACAACTGATCTTGTTTCTTCAAAATGTCAATAGTATGAAAGACAAAACAAAAGCCTGGGGACTGCTTTAAACTGAAAGAGATTCAGTAGATAAGACAACTAAATGAAATATGTGGCCCTTGACTGAATCCAAGATTTTTTTCAAAAAGGGGAAGTAAGGAACATTATCAGCACAACAGAGAATATTTAAATACTGACTTGTATTAGATAATATTATATCAATATCAAAACTATGGATGTAATAATGGCATTGTCGTATGTAAGAAAATGACCTAGTTCTGAGGAAATAGTGCTGAAATTCTTAGGAATGTGGCATCATGGTGTTTACAGCCTATTTTTAAATGATTCTGCAAAATAAACACATGTACATATGTGAAGCGAAAGAGAAAATAAAAGTAGCAATGCTAACAACTGATGCACCTAAGTGGTATGTCACAGGTATTCATTCAACTTTGGAATATTTCAAAATAAACTTAAAATCTTGTCATCATCCTATAAAAGGAGGGAGCCACTTACAGATCCATATAAGTAACTTTTAAAATATAAACAGACCAATATTAACAGAAATATCCATTTGTTAAACTATCATCAACTTGAAAAGTTCTTGTAAATGGCATGGAAATAACCAACACCATCACTGGCTTTCATAAATCTTGAGTCAAATCATGTCCTTTAACATTTGTGTGAACTTTCAAAGCAAAAGTAAACTTGGTTAAATTTTCAAGCTGAAATAATTAGGAAACTAAACAGTGAATGTTCAAAGCACTCTAACGGTTTCCTGTATTAATGGAAGAGCTTTGAAATGCTTTACCATAATATTCTTGTGGCTTTTTACAAGGATTAAAGTTACAAAAAAAATGTTTAGTAATCTCTACAACAATGAAGTGAGAGGGATAATCTGTATAAAAATCATTAAGCAGAAAATCTTGAAGAATTATAGTCTTTAGAAATTCATTTCTGTCATTTTCTCCCTACAGTTCTATACAAGAAAGGACTGAGGTTGTGCCAAGAATTTTTTACTATAAAACATTATGATGCCAGTATGGCCACATCCAGGCAACATCTGGCACACCCGGTAAAGAGGGCTGCAATTAGTGAAGGGCCTGCTAAAGACAGGACACATTTAATAGTTCAGCCATGATTTATTTTAATGACAATGAACTCAGTTTGGAGATAGGAAAATATAATTTCAGACCTTTGTTCTTTAAACTCTCTGAATAGTGGAAGGAAAAATACAAAATCTATTTTTTCTCCCCACACTGGAATTCTCATAGTCATTATTGAATTCCTGCTTTATTGTGTGACTTCAAAATATGTCCAAAAGCTCATTTTGCTCTCTTGCTATGTATGATCTTACAATAATTTCTATAGACCTTCACATGATAGAAACAGTTTCCAAAATCTTTAATATATGATACTTCAATGAAATATCTACTTAAATCTAAAGTGACCCAAGATTTCTTCAGGATGTAACTTATAAAGTGCATAATGAATGCTAGATTGTTTTAGGAAGAAAAAAATGTTATTTAGGTAAATCCCCTTGAATTTGTGTGTGTTTACCATATCTCATAGTTGTAGTCACAATGCTGAGGCTTCAGAACCTAAAGATCATCAAGCATTAATTTAAATTTACCATGCAGATCATTGGACTAGGAAAATACACCATGAATGCATCACAGTTTTTCTAATTTATCACAGCAAAGGTTCATTTGTCCCTTAGGAATGGTATGTAATTCAAGAAAGCTTGATCACAAATTTCCTTGCAAAATACTATCCTAATACAAGTCCTGTATTCAAGAAAAATAATATCTCTGTATGACACAAAGATCTCCAAGCCACAACACAAATAGTCTGCAGTTTTGAATGAATAGTCAGGATGGTAATATTCCATGGATTCAAAATCACAAAAATCTGATTTCTTCTAGATGTCCGCTTCCTTCTACAGTCATCATTGTTTCTGTCCACAAAATAGTTAGGCACATAATAGGATGCCCTTCTGAGCCCGTTCGATGTTAAATTGATCATGTGACTTGCTTTAGCCAATGAAATGTTAATATAAGAGCCAAGCAGATACCTAAAGAGCCAGGGCACAATAATAAAGAGTGCCCGGCTGTCCTTCCTTTTGCCACAATGACCAGCAATCTCCAGCTGCAGCAGCTTCATCAGTCCTGAAGAGAGAACATTGAAGATTAGAATTCTTAAATTGCACATGATAGGCATGCCGTGAGATCTAAATGCTGTAATTGTAGGCCACTGAGGTTTAGGGGTTATATATTAGTTACCACAGCATAACCAGGCCTATCCTGAGTCATACACCTCCCATATTTTACTAAAGAGGACTGTGTTAGGCTCTTGAAGTTTGCAAAGAATAACGAGATATGCTCTATTACTTGGCTGATGGGTGTTTAATATAATAGTATATATACAAGTAAGGAGTAAGGAGTTGAGAAGCTTAATGGATACAGGATACAAGGTAGAACAAATTTAAAGTACACAACTTGATAATTTTGAGATATATATGAGCATAATCAAGATAGTAAAAATATCCGTTCCCCAAAAGTAAAATTATCCATTCTCCAATCTCTAAATAACCATGTTATGCGTCTACCAGTAAACATTTGTTTCATTTTATATAAATGGAATCATACAGTATACACTTTGGGGGAGCTATTTCTTACTCGCAGTATAATTATTTTGATATTCATCCATGTTGTAGCAAATCAATGGTTTGTTCATTGTTATTTATTGTTGAGTAGTATTCCAACGAATGGATATAACACAATTAGTTTATCTATTCATCTATTGGTAAACATCTCAATTGTTTCCTGTTTGGGACTATTAAGTAAAGCTGCTATAAACATGCATTTCCAAGTCTTTGTATAGACATTGACTTTCTTTTCTCTGGGTGAATACCTAGGACTGTAGTCATAGAGTGAGTCATAAGAAAGGTATGTGTGTATCTCATTGTGGTTTTAATTTACTTTTTCTTGATGACTAATGAAGTTGACCATCTTTTCAACGTGCTTATTATATATTTTCTTTGGTTAAGCATCTGTTCAAACCTTTTTATGTTTAAAAAAATTGGATCATTTGTGTTTTAAAGTTTGAAGTTTCTTTATAAATTCTAGCTATGAGTCTTTTTGTCAAATATGTGCTTTGCAATTATTTTCTCCCAATCTGTGCCTTATTTTTCATTCTTTAACAGTAATTGTGGAAGAGCAGAAATTTTTACTTCGATGGAATCTATTTTATGGATTTTTAAAAAGTGGATTATGCTTTTAATATACCTAAGAAAGCTTTGCTTAACCCAAGGTAACATAAATTTTCTCTCATGCTTTCTTCTATGTGTTTCATAGTTTTAGGGGTCTTTTCCAGCTTTACTGAGATATAAATGACATATATAACACTGTGTAAATTTAAGGTGTACAACATGATGATTTGATATACACATATATTACAAAATGGTTACCGCAATAAGGTTAGTTAACACATCTATTATCCCAAAAGTTTGTGTGATAAAAACTTTTAAGATCTATTTTCTTAGAAACTTTCAAGTATTCAATACAATATTGTTAACTATTGTCAAGATGCTGTACATTAGATCCCCAGTATTCACCAAAAGATAAACTAATTATGTTATATTCAATCAATGGAATAGTACTCAACAATAATAAGGAACAAACTATTGATTTGCTACAACATGAATGAATATCAAAATAATTGTGCTGAGTTTAAGAACTTACTCATTTTGTAGCTAACTGAAAGTTTTTACCTTTTGATCACTTTCATCCATTTACCCCATTCTTTCAACCCTACCCCTGGCAACCATCAATCTTCTATTTCTATGAGTTCAAGGGTTTTTTTTTAAGTGAGAACATAAAGAATTTGACATATGTGTGTGTATCACATTTTCTATGTCCATTCATCTGTCAACAAACGATTCTAAATAACCTCAGGGAATGTGGGGGTGCAGATATCTCTTTGAGACAGTGATTTCATTTCCTTCAGATACATACCAGAAGTGGAATTGCTGGATCATATAGCAGTTCTGTTTTCAATTTTTTGAGGAGCTTTCCTACTGTTTTCCATAGTAGCTTTACCAATTTCCATTCCTACCAATCGTCCTCAAGAGTTCTCTTTTCTTTACATCCTCCCCAGCATTTGTTATCTCTTGTCATATTGATAATGGCCATTCTAACAGATGTGAAGTGATATCTCATTGTGGTTTCAATTTGCATTTCCATGACCATTAATGATGCTGAGTCTTCTTTCACCTGTTGGCCAAATGTGTGTCAAGGAGCTTGCCACTTATGTTTTCTTCTAGGGATTTTGTGCTTTCATGTTTTATGTTTAAGCCTTTAATACATTTTGAGTTAATTTTTGTAAGTGGTATAAGATATGGTTCAGTTTCATTCTTTTCTTTGTGAATATCCAGTTTTCCCAGCATCATTTATTGAAGAGGCTATCTGTTGTCCAATGAATATTCTTGTCTGCCTTGTCAAATATTAGTTGATTGCATAAATGTAAATTTATTTCTGGATTCTTGATTCCATTCCATTAGTCTATGTATCTGTTTTTTATGCCAGTACTATACTGTTTTGAATTCTATAGATTTGTAATATAGTTTGAAATAGGGAAGCATGATGTCACCAGCTTTGATCTTCTTTCTCAGAACCTCTTGGGCTATATAGAGTCTTTTGTGGTCCATACATATTTTATGATTATTGTATCTATTTCTGTAAAAAAAATATATTCATTGCAGTTTTGACAGGGATTGCATTGAATTTATAAATGGTTATGAGTACTGTCAGCATTTAATGATAGTATTAATTCTTATGATCCATGAATATGGAATATCTTTTCATTTGTTTGTGTCTTCAGTTTCTTTCATCAATTTCTTATAGTTTTCAGTGTATAGGACTGGGAGGTTGGTCTCCTGCCCAGCGGAGCTCCACAGCCAGTATGACCCACTGGCTGTTAGATACAAAGCAGGCAGAATTGCCAGCTGAGCTCTCTGCCTGGTATCTCTATTTAGACACCACTGCAAGTGACAATGCATTGAGCTAAGATCTGAGCACTGGTGGCTGTAAGCACCCCCTTTCTCCATCTCTATCTCAGTGGTTGAGTTCCAGACTACCACAGTAAAACTCATGAGGTGAGACCCAAGTGAGCTTCTAAAGAAAATGTCCCACATACTGGGGAAAATGGATGTCCACCTTGGATTCTCTTTTTCCAGCTAGGTCCAGGGGTCTCTCTCAGGGTGGTACTGTGCCAGCTGGAAGGAGGAACAATGTGGTCAAGATGTAGCAGTTCTTCTTAACTTTTTAATGTGATCTTTATTGATCTCAGTAGTCCAGGAGGGTTCATTAACCTCATCCCAGGTTCTGAAATTTTTATAGTGGTATCACTTCTGTGGATAGTAGCTAGCTGATCTTTTTGTAAATGGGACTCAAGTTGGGAATGATGTATGTTACCATCTTGATGACATCACCTCCTTATATTTTTAGATTTAATATTGAGGTCTGTTATACATTTGAGTTATTCTTACAATTGTACATGGGATAGATCAGTTCATTTGTTTGGCATGTGGATATCAATTGTTTAACTACAATTTTTTAGGAAGACTACCTTTTCTCTGCTTAGTTGCCTTTTCATCTTTGTAAAAAAAAAATAATTTGTGCATATATATGTTGATCTGTTTCTGGACTTGGTAACATTTTCTGTTGGTCTATTTTTCTATCTTAATACCAATTCCACATTTTTTTTGATTACTCTAGTTTTGTAAGTTGAAATTAGCTATTTTTTGTCTTACAATTTTGGTCTTCTATTTCAGAACAATTTTTGCTATTCTAGGTCCTTTGCATTTTCATATAAATTTTAAAACTCATTTGTCAATTTCTGCATGAAAGCCTTCTGGTGCTTTGATTGAGATTGTATTGAATCTAAAAATCAATCTGAGTCAAATTTAACTCTTCTAACTATGAACATGTATGTCTTTTCACTTATGGAGGTTTTATTTAATTTCTCTTAGTAATGTTTTGAAGTTTTCAGTGTGCCGATATTTCACATTTTTTAAACAGATTTATCCCTGTAATGTGTTTTATAAAAAGAAATATACATTTTTCTTGTAGGACTGAGCCCTTAACCTGTGGAATCAGATGCTATCTCCAGCTTGATTGTGTTAAAATTGAGTTGAATTGTAGGATTCCTAGCAGGTGTTTTGAGAATTGCTTATTGTTGTGGAGAACTGCCTCCTACCATGACCACACTGAAACTGGTACTAGACTGAGTTTAATCTCTAGGTATTTAATAATTTTAGATACTATTGTAAACCTCAATTTCAGATTATTTGATAATATCATATAGAAGTACAATTAATTTTTTATATTAACTTTGTATCTTGAAACCTTGTTAAATTAATTTATTAGTTCTAACAGATTTTGTATATTCAATTGAACATTCTACATAAATGATAGTCTTAATAAAGACATAAGATAGCCATAATAAAGACAGTTTTATTCCTTCTTTTCCAATCTGGATGCCTTTTATTTCTTTTTTTTTTCCTATATTGAGTAAGTGTTACCTCCAGTATAATGTTCAAGAGTGGTGCTGTGATCCAGCCATCCTGCTTCTGGGTATTTACTCAAGAAAAATTAAAGTATATATTTATATGAACACTTATACAGAAATGTTTTAACATCTTTATTTGCCATAGCCAAAAACTTAAACAAACCAAATGTCTATCACCAAATAAATGAGTGAAAAACTTTAGTATATTAATACAATCGACTATTACTCAACATTATTTAAAAAATAAACTATTGATTTACTGCACCATGGAATAATGTCAAAATAATTATGCTGAAGGAAAGAAGCCAGACAAGGGAGTACATACTGTATAATTTAGTTATGTAAAATTCTAGAATATAGAAATTAATGGAAATTTAAATTAAAGAAAATCAAAACAGTGGTTGTTTAAGAATAAGGTCAAGAGGTAATGGAGGGAGACTGAATGAAAGAATTACAAATGTGCAAGAGGTAGGAATGAATATTTTAATTATCTTGATTGTGGTTATGTTTTCGTGGATATGTGTATATGTATGTATATGTATATATATGTATATAAGGACTTTATATTTATATATAAAATATATGTTAAAACTTACCATTTTATATACTCTAAGTATGTGTACTTTATCATATGTCAACTATACCTCACTAAAACTATTAAATATAATTTAAGAAAAAACACTGCAGGCAATGAATAAATTCAGGTCAGGATTATCTGGATGGAAGTGGATACAGAATGTCAACTCTATGGTATAACCCAACTACCAGAAACTTCCTCAATGTAGCCCAAATTCTGAGCAATTATAAGAGTGATTATATTAGGGGATTAAGTGATAAAGATAAATATTAATTGAAATAAATATCATAGAGAGGCAGTTTTTAGAGAAAAATTCCTAATGGTTCTATTGAATTTCAACTAGGGATAGGGACATTCAGAATGTAGAATACCAATAGCTATCGTAATTATTTTAAGAATAATATCTCATTGGCATGCAGCATGATTTGGGGGTAGAATAGATGAGAGAAAATAAATTGGGAACATAATTAGTACTGAGCCAATATTGCCAACTATTTAACTACTGGTAATAAGTAAAGGAAATGTCTCCTCTTTTTTTCTAGGAAAATAAAGAACCTTCCATTGGTTACCTCCCACTCTCAATTTACAAAGTCATGGTCTCTGACTTCATGGAAATGTTCTTGAATTTCTTTGTGGAGAGCAGTCAGTCCTACTAAGGCCCTGTGACATTTGTTCAGTTCCTCACACCTATAGCAATAGTTGTCTAATAGGTTTTACCCAGTGCTAACCCTGCTGTGCATATTAAAAGGCAATGATTTAATCAAACATGGCTCAGTTCCCAATGCTGTCTCCATCTGTTGCTTCATCCTGGAGTATCATCAGTGTATTAATACAGTATCCCAGCTTAATCCTTCATCACACTTCATGATTTCTGAAGTTTCAACAGGATTTCTGGTTCATGAGCTATTATTATTACTTGCTTTGCTTTGAATAAAAAAGTTATTTTGTGATTCAAAAACTGAACACCCTAAGCTGCTTCCATAAACCTAATTTCTACTGCTTCTGTCAAGCTTCTAATCTATCTGAATAGTTGGATATCCCTTGGAAAGCGATGAAAGTAGCCTCAAAAATCTAAATGCCATCATTCTACTTAAAAACAAAATTCTGTAAGTATGTCCTGGCATCACTTGGGAATTTTGAGATACAGTGTCTTCCCTTGAAATAAACTAAGACAATTGTTCAAGATATCCAAGTATTTTATATTTTTGACTTTTTAAAAAACTTTGAGAAACTTATTTTCCAACAACCTTATTTCCATTTTGTATAAGGCTACTTAACAACTTAAGGCTACTCAGTGGCTGATCCTACCCATTCAGTGGCCTATGTAGGATGGCCTGCAGACCTGCCTTCAGTGGCAGGCAGTGCACTCCAGTCTTTGAAAGGAAACTGCTGAATAGTCACAGAGGGCACCTGTATGCCTTCAGACCAGTGTGCAACCTCAGGTTGAGCAGCAATGAATTCACTGGATTAGTAGATTCACCCTGAACTCCTTCTTGGTCATAGCCTTTTCGGCATTGCCCTGCTCTTCCTTTTCAATCTATAGAAGTAGAAATCAGGCATGACCTCCCATAGGTGTTCACAGGAGATGGTGTCACGCAGATACAGAGCATCCACGACTTGTTGCAGGGTTGGCAATGTTCACAGAGCACAGAGGAGGTTTACACAGAGCAGTGGTAGGCAAGTCAACAAAAGACGCCTCTGAGAGAGATCAGTGGTCGACCCTGGAATGAGTAACCAACAGAAGTCTCGGCTCCTGAAAGGCTACCTGGATCTGGTTAGTGAACTTTCCAAGAATGAAGCACCAGCAATAGAAATGGCTCCTGTGGCAGCAGCAAACTTGAGCACAGCTTGCTAGTCAGTATTCCTGGACGGTAAAACACTGACATCGGCTGAGTTTTCAATCAATAATGGCATGAGCTGCCAGCAGAAGCTTCTCTTTTGATTTATGATGTAGATGACATCACTTTCCCTATTGTAGATATACTGTTTCATTTGGAAGTCAAGGTTGCTGCCACCTAAGTGGGTTCCTGCTACAAGGGATTTGAGGACATCCTCTTGCTTCATTCGCAGGACCCCATGGGCTCTAGACATTGTGAAAGTTCCCTTTAAGTTACATGGGAACAAAGAACAATGCCAGATGGACCCCTCTCTGGGTAGCACAGAAAAGGTATTTATGTATTCTTAATTTGGGGGGGGGGGTCAGTAAATTATGTTCTTACCAACTTATAACTTTATAATCAAGGCACAGTAAATAATAAAGAAATCGATGCCATATTCTATTAGTCAGGACTCTTTCAAATGCTAGTGATAAAACCCCATCTCGAACAAAGTTGAACAAAATAGAGATTCCATTACCTTACATAAATGAAAAGTTCTTAGGTCTAGCTTCAGGCATAGCAGCATCTAGGTGCTCATATATGGCTCTCACTCTTTCTATTTTGAACAGCTTTTCTAGGCACAATGAATAGCTGCAGCCTACAAGCCCCACATCATGCTACCTTAGCAACCCCACAGAACAAAAAGCAACTTTTCCAACAGTTCTGGAAGACAATTACCAGGGACAATTCTTCCTGAACTAAGCACCATAGACAGGGGACTGGGGTGCTCTAATTAGTCAGGGCATGTGTCCTCTTCTGCATCTGGAAGATGGAGTCCTTCATGCTTAAATTGTATGAAATGAGTTCTCCTCAGGAATGGATGGGATTTGTAAATAAATATGATAAAAAACAGATATGATCTTATCTGCTAGGCAAATAAATTCACAGATCTTTCTACAATTGTCAAGAAGATGACAATGTTCTCAAAGGCATAGCTGTGATACCGTAAGTAAAGTTTAAAGTTAAACATATTTAAGTGCCAAAATGCAGAAGGTAAACTGTGTTTGTGTCATAGATACCATTCTCTTGGAGAGAGTCATCAAGAAAAACATTTGGAAGCATTGAGGTTACAGTAGTCTTGCATCCCTCCTTTCTATTCACACTGTATATATTGTCAAACTGAACTCACTGCTAGAAGAGCCTTTGGTATTTCCTCAATACTTACATCATAAGGCACAGGCATCTTAGCCTGAAGGTCATCAGATAGAATTCTATTCAAATACAATCATACATATAGTTTATGACCTTGAATAAACTTTCTAGTCTCTTTAAGCCTCAGTTTACTCATTTGTAAAATTAAAATGTAATGCCTACTTTAGGTGATGTTGGAGAATTAAATGAGCCTATCACAATATCTGGCATACAGTAGATACTCAACAAGTATTGTTTTTAGTATTATTTTTCCTATTCCTCCACAGGAATAGCCTTCTCACTATTATTCTCTTATCTGATCTTCCAAAAAGTTTTCATGCTCAGTGTAAGCTTGATAAAGGCAGGAATTCTTGCTGCTTTATTTGCTGATGGCTTCTTGGGGCAATACCTATAATATAGTAAGTGCTCAAAAAGCATTTGCCGAGTGAATGAATAAATGAATGGTCTATCTTAACTCTCACCTCAAAAACTTCATGCATTCAGGAGACGATCCCTGTTAAATTCATTTTTATAGTGTCCCAAATTCATAATTTAGAGCCTAAAACAAATAAATATTTATTGAATTAATGACTGAATGGGTGAAAACCCAAACAATTGCCTCAAGTACTGTTTTCATTTTTCAAACACTACTACAGTCAATAAACATTTTAACTGCAATCATAATCATCACTCCTAGCATTTTAAACTCCATATTCAGAAGAAAAAATAATACAAATAATATGCCTGCATGTTCAATCAAACACACATACAAACTAAACTTAAAAGCATCAAGGAGTGGCATTTATATTGTTCAATGGCTTTAAAAATGTAGATTGCTCAATGATTTGGAGTACTTTTTTCTGAAAACTGTCTGCTTTTTAATCCCAAACAATGAATAGTAAATAGCATGTATTTAATAAAACATTTCTGAAGTCAGAGCATGTTACTGAATAATCAATAAAATGTGCCTTTTAACTTAAATGCAAGGTTGGTATAATCAGCTTTTTAATGACTCCCTTGACTGCAGCAGAAAGTTTTATAAATTCCAAATAGTGAGATTTTTATGAAAGTTATTAGCATACTTGGTCAGCAAAGAACTATACCCCACTTCCTGGGATTTTTAACTGTTTTAATGAGCCAAACATTACAAAGAAGCTTAAAGGCTAAACTTTATTGGCAACATAATAGAACAAAGATCTATTCAGCCTTCACTAAAGTCATTCCCCAATCACTTTCATATTGGATAAGCATGATATAATAAGGAAGAGATTACTTGTTTTCTCCAAATCCTAACAGGACTGTGTACTTGAACATGATTTGAACCCATGTTAATCAATTTCCTAATGGAAAAATATGACCTCCTACCTTTAAAAATTAAATGACCCTTTGGAGACTTACTAAAAAGAAGGCTTGCCCAACTTTACTAACATTAAATGACACACATAAAACAGCATCTTGATGTATTAATATATAAACCAAAAACATCTGTATCATGTTTGGCTTAAAATATACATTGATTTGATAATAAAAGCGGAAAGTTTTTGTAAAAATGTGCACTTTATTTCAAAGAATGCAAACCATCAAACACATTTTTGATAATGTTTTAAAATTTGATTCAGTTGTTAGAAATAAAGCTGAGAGAAGTCTATCTTTCTTCCTTAGGTAAAACCGTAGTAGACACTTGAACAACCTAAAGGTCAGGGACACCAACCCTGTGCAATCAAATATTCATATATAACCTTTGACTCTCCCCAAAACTTAATTACTAAAACACTACTGTTGACCAGAAGCTTACTGATAACAGAAGTAGTTGATTAACATATATTTTGTATATGTATTATATAACATGTACTATATACATAAGTATAGGCTGTATTTTTACAATAAACTAAAGAAAATGTAATTAAGAAAATCATAAGGACGAAAAATATATTAATAGTACTATATGGATTTATTGAAAAAAAAATCCACATATAAGTGGACCAACACAATTTAAATGCTCCTCAAAGGTCAGCTGTACCAGCAGGGAGTTTAGACCTGAGATCAACTGGCTCTGAGTAGACCTGTTGATATGCTTCAGGAAGTCCCTGAAACCACTGAAGTCGTGCTCAAAGTTTTGTGTGTATACACAGATATGTCTTTTTTCCAGAGCAGAGTTGCTCACCTTGGCATCATTGATATTTTGGGCCAGACAACTCTCTGTCGTGAGAACTGTCCTATGGATTATAGGATGTTTCACATTATCTCCAGCCTCTACCCACAAGATACTGCTAGTACGGCCCCAGTCATGACTATCAAAAACGTCTCCAAACATTACAAATGTTCTTGGAGAACCACTGATCTAGAGGGAGGGTCCACTGCTTTTTTTAGATTCCCAAATGAGTTAGGAGCCACTCCTTTAGTGTGTGAGACTAGTCACTTCACCACTGGGTCCCATAGATATACACATGCTGGTCTGGCCTTGGAATTCCCCACAGAATGAAACCTATTGTCATCACTCTTGTGGCAGGCAGAGTGATGATCTCCCCATCACCATCCTTCCCTCTGTGAGGTGCAATCGCCTAAAAATCTGTTTTTGCAAAAACCTTTGACTAAGGTCTCCCAATTGCTGATGGCTTCAGAGAGTCTAAAGACAGTGTTCAAAGAAGGGGAGTCAGAAACCTGGTAGGTTTGTAGAGGTTTGTTGCTCATGTTATTTTGATTTCCTACCACATAAACCCAGACCTGACTTTGGTAATCAATACACATTTAGTTAATGATTGGATAACTGGATTGTGAAACCCACGGCATCTATGAGAGCTTATTCTTAATTAAAAGACCCATGGTATAAAGTAGTTCTGAAGTCACATCCTCCCAAAGTTCTGATTTTCTTTTTATGACCTCTGAGTCATAAATCTGTTGACTCAAAGGTCAGCTCCATGGAGAACAGAACCCAGTGAGCCCATTCCACACCATTAACTGTATTCAGTGGCAGTGGATTCTGTGTTCCATGTAAGTGTGGCCCCATGTGTTGGTCACAGCTATTCCTAAAGGCCTAAAACACTGAAAGCATGCCCCACTGGAACCCTTGTGGGGTGTAGAATAGTTCTTATGTTCTGCTTTTCTTTTCGCTTTAAAACTGTCCACCCACTGTCCTTGATGTTCTTTTCCAAATCTAATTATGAAGTGGAATACAATCCTTCCAGTGCCCTACACTCACCACACACACACACACACACACACACACACACACACACACACACCACTTTCTTCCCTATGCCACACAGACTGCATTAAACAAAACAAAATTTAGCCACATACTGTTTAAAGAGATACCACCCAAAAGAGAACTGATGTAGCACAAAGGACTCCAAGTACAGTAGTATCACCAAAGTTGAACACTTTTGCTACATGATTAAGGTTTAATTCACTGGGAATACAAATCTAATCTTACATGTACTCATAAAATAACTTTGAAATATGTGAAGTAAAATTTGACAGCACACGAGCAACTTAACAAATTTTCTGTTACAGTAAGATTTTATCATAAATTTCTTAGTAGTCAGATCAAACAAACCCTATATAATTAGTATATAAAAATTTGGTAATACTATAACAAGCTCAGTCCAACATACATATATATTTCAAACCTTTCCATACAATTCACCCTTCAACCAATTCCTCTATGTAAACCGCCACTATTTCCTTCCTATTCCCTCTTTCAGCTGATTTCCTTGTTACTTCAATGAGAAATTTTAAGCAGCAAGAATTTCTCCAGACTCTCTCTGCTATTTCTAAGCACTTACTATCATCTGCACCCATACTCTGCCTTCCCACATTTACTATAAATGAACTCTCTATGCTCCAATGTAAAGCCAGTCCCTGCTCCTGTGCACTAGACCCCATCCCCTCTAACTTTCTTTCTCTAGTAGTACTCCTTTCTCTCCTGTTTCAATCTGCTAGATCATTCTTACTAGCAGTCCCATTAGCATGACCCCATATCCCCTGCAAATATTTTCCCTTTCTCTGCTCCTCTATGCTGGTAGCTACAGTCTCCTCTGCTATTCTCAAATCTATTTTAGTCCAGCTTTCACACCCATCACTTCACTAAAACTGTTTTTGTTAAGACCTCCAGTGGTCTTTTCTGAGATTCCACCTCACAGTGCTAATGTCAGCACTGATCCAGCACACTCTCCTTTATTCATTTCTCTTTGGCTTCTAGGACACCCATCCCCTTGGCTTTCCTCCCACCTCAATGTTTGGTCCTTCTCATCCTCTTACTGGTTACTTGTCTCCTCTCAGACCTCATAACATTAGCTCTTGGGTCTCTTCTCTTCCCTTACCATACTCACTCCCTTGGCAACTTCATTCACCTTAGGGTTTAAATGCTATTTATATAATAATGACTTCTAAATGCATATCTCCAGCCCAGGCCTCTCTCCTGAAGCCTAAGTTTGTAAATCCCATTGCCTACTGAACACCCATACTTGAGGAATTCATTAAGAACACAAACTCAGCATGTTAAAAACTTAATTTCTGATCTCCCTCCAAAAAACCAAACAGCCACAGATTTCCCTATTTCAATTAATGATGTCACCATTCCTCTGTGAGCCCAAGCAAAACAAGCAAACTTAAAAAACATAAAAACTTGGAGTCATCCTTATCCCCTCTATCTCATACCATCTTTACTCTGTCTAAAGATTCTTTTGGCTCTATTTTTAAAATATGTCCAGAATTCAACCACTTCTTTTTACTGCCATGTTAATGTCATGGTCTAAGCCATCATTATCTAAGCCACCTATCCTCTAAGGATTGTTATACTATTCTCCTGACTTTCCTGCTTTCATTCTTCCCTTTTTAGTCTATTCTAAACACAGTAGCCACAGTGAACCTTTAAAAATGTAAATCATACCGTGCCATGGCCCTGCTCCTTCTCTCACTCAATGAAAACCAAAGAACTTATAATGAATTGCACCTCTTATTACCTGGCCTCATCTCTTACTATTCTCTTTGTTGCTTGCATCCCCCTCTAGTTACACTGCCTCCATGCTGTCCTTTGAACACACAAGCTCCCACTTAACAGCATCTCCATCTACATGGTCTGTCTTCCTATATAGACCCTTGTACTCCCTGTTCCCACTGCCTAAAATACTCTTCCTACATGACTAACTTCCTCACTTTCAAGTCATTGTTCAAATGTCATCTTCTTAATGAATCCTTCCATGACCATTTTATTTACAATTAGAAAAACCATCTCCAGCCGTCCTGTATTACTTTTTCCCCCGTAGCCTTTATCAGATTCTTACACACTTATGTGCTACATTCATTATTTATTATCTGTCTTCCTCCACTAGAATGTAAGCATTTGGGGCAAAGATTCCCTCCTATTTTGTTCACTGAGGTATCTCAGGCATCTCAATGAGTTCCTGGCACATTTTACACAGTAGATATTTGTTAAATGAAAAATAAATGATTAAATAAATGAATGAAAGCATAGAACACTGTACCCGACATTCTCATCAAAGCATAAATAAAATAATTATAAAATGTGAGCATGCGGTATGTCATAAACATGTCTAAATATCACTATTGTACAGACTAGTGAGGAAGCACACTTGCAATTATAAAAGAGAAAGTACAGAGTCTATCTGAAAGAAAAAAGAGGAATGTCTCACCTAGAATTTTATGTTCAGGTACATATTAATGGAAGAGATAATATCTAGGAAATTTTAAAGATGTGTATAGCTGAGGAGTAGAGTGGAGGGAGATTTGAGTGTTCTGGTCAGAATGAAAGAATATGAGCAAAGATTGGAAGGCAATAGTGAGAGTACAGAGAGCAAGATGCACTGAAAAAAGTCTGGAGCGAAGAGATGGTAGTGAACGATGAGGTTGGATTACGAATTAAGAAGAGGCCATTTCACAAAGATCTGTGTGCATCCTATTAAAGAAGTTAAACTTCATCATAAAAGCAATGGGAAGTCTTCTAGTTCCTTCACCTCTTTATCACCAATGACCTTTCTCTCCTTTCTATTAGCTACCCATCCACATGGTCTAACCCTAGACCTCATCAGCACCAGAAACTACATTACTTCTAAAATCTGAATTTCAAATATTACAATTTCTAGCCACTAGATCACTGTTTACATATTCCCACAGCTAAAAACCTTCACCTTCACCAAGACCCTCACTATACTTAACTCACCACTTTCTCACTAACAGTCATCCCCTGTATGTCTCATGCCTTTTCTCTTCTAGCCAAGTTCCATGGTCCATCATCAAAGACCCTGAGCTCTCTTACTCTTTTATCCTTCCATACTACTCTCTGGGCTAAACCCTGATTGTTAACTTGTCTCCCTCTTATTTGCACTGACATCTGAAAATTCGTAGAGAAAAACTATATTCATAGATTTAGTTGTTTCATTTTAAATTCATATCACAACCCACAAATGTGCACTCAACAAGACTCAGAAATCTTACTCTATTTCACTGATATATTTACTTCCACTGATATATTTACTTCCACTGATATATTTACCCCTGTTCCACTTGATCTCCTTGCCCTCTAACCTCCCATACTCTTCCTCAGCCTTCACCTTCACTCTCAGCTGATGACTTTGCTTCCTCCTTCATTGAGAAGCCATAAATGGGAAGATTCTTCTCACCCTTTACCTATAGACTTGCCTCTGCTCTGCTCTGCTCTGCTCTGCTCTGCTCTCCTCAATGAGTCTAGCAAAGAAAGTGCTCTCTCCTCCTAAAGTGTTCTCTCCTGCTTTACATGTGATTCCTTCAAATCCTTCTTGCTGCAATCAAGATTGTCCCTTTCTCTATGTTGTCACTATTCCCTCTCAACTGAGTTATTCCATTATAATCCTAAAATCCTTTTGTAGCTCCAACTTTAAGACCCTGAAGACTTCATTGCATAAACCCCTCTGGTTCCATGCTCACTCTCTACTCCCTTGCACAGAAAAACTGCTTTAGACTTTTTCTATACTTGACCATATTTGCTTTTATACTTTTCATTCTCTCTTCAATCCACTTCTGTCTGTCTTCTCACTTCCTACCATCCCAGTTAAGGCTATTTTTACTTATGTCATTATCATCCTCTCCATTGCCAAATTTAATTTCTCTGATTTTATCTTACCTCTCAGCGCATTCCAGGAGGAGGTTAACCTTCTAGTTCTTAAAATAACCTCATCACTTCTTTGACACAACATGTTGCTTTTTCCTTTTACCTCACTGTTTAGTCCTTCTCACTTTCTTTTGCTATCTCTTTTGCAGACTCTATTTATTGGTATTCCTCAGAGTCACTCCTGAGCCCTCTTCTTCTCTTTTCTCTCTACACTTTTTCTTCTATGATCCCATCCAAAAGTTCTTAAGCAGTTTGAGATGACTCCCAAATTGATACTCTGGTATGGATGCCTTCTCTCAACCCCAGATACCAATAACCATCTTTCGCCATTGTCCAATTGGATGACTCACCAGCTTACTGAGTCTAAAATTAAATTTCCAATTCAAATCTATTCCTCATACTTCACCATCTTAGTGAATACTTTCATTGCTAATCTCATTGCTCAACCCACAAACCTTAGAATCTTCACAATCTTTTCATTACCCTCATCCATCACATTTAATCCATCAGAAAGCCCTACTGATTCTAGCTTCAAAACCTACCTCAAATATGTTCTTTTCTTTTTATTTAAAATTTCATTACCTTTGTCCATGCCACCATCATTTTCTCATTTCCAATCTAGTCTACTAAATAGGCTTTTTCTTTCTTTCTATCTTTCTTTCTTTCTTTCTTTCTTTCTTTCTTTCTTTCTTTCTTTCTTTCTTTTCTTTTCTTTTCTTTCTTTCTTTCTTTCTTTCTTTCTTTTCTTTTCTTTCTTTCTTTCTTTCTTTCTTTCCTTTCTCTCTCTCTCTCTCTCTCTCTCTCTCTATTTCTTTCTTTCTTTCTTTCTTGTTCTGTTCTCCCTTTCTTTCTGTCTACTTTTGTTTACTTGCTCATCCCTTCCCACTTCATTCCTCACACAGATAAAGTGATTTTTAAATAATAAAGGTTATTTCCTCACTCTTCTATAGCTTTCCATTACACTTAGAATAAAATTCAAACCTCTTAACATATGTTGTACAACTGGACCCGATTTAGTCTCTGCCCAACTCTATGCACTCTCTCTCCTTGCTGATCAGTGCTCATTCCCATATGCCTGGCCTTGGTTCCTCAAACACAGCATATTCTCCTGTCTCAGATAATTTGCACATGGTCTTTCCTCTTCCACAAATCTTCTTCCTTCCACTCTTTTCATATCTAGCTTCTTCTCTTCCTTCAGGCTGCATCTGAATGTTACCACCCAGAGTAAAGTCTGCCTCCCTCTACCTTGTTTCCTTTCTAGAACATATTATAATTTATATTTTCTTACTAACTTAGATCATCTGTTTACTGAAAGTGAATATAAGCTATATGGTCAATTGCCCCATCTAACCTGTTCACCATCACATCTCTGTGGTCAAGTGAATTAAATAAGGAATCAGTAAATAGCAGGAGGGGAGTGACGTGATTAAACTGTTTTAAGTAGTGCTTCTTAACTGGGGCAATCCCCTCTCTGGGGGTGAAGAAAGATTTGCTAAAGGGTAGAGGCTAGAGTTGCTGATAACACACAATAGTGCTGAGGTTAAGAAACTCTATTTTAGAGAGATCAAGATACATTTTGAAGAATAGACTATGGCTCATTAGCCCCTTCCTCAGCTGATAATGAAACATCAGTTAGAAGGTCGCTCTAGGTAAGAAAAGATGCCTAAAAATGGGATAAAGTATGCAGGATGGAGAGAAGTAAATACATGTTTAGAATGTATGGATATAGGATAAGTGTTTAGATTATACTTTGTGATTAACGACATGGGTATGAAAAAGAGTCATACAGAAAGCCAAAGATATCAGGATTACTCGAAAGCCTCTGGTTTGGATGTCTAGATGAAAATAGTGCATTCTTTGAGTCTGAAGATAAAGGAAGTGGAGCTCACTTGGAGAGGAAGATACACTCAGTCTTAAATGAAACATGGAGTTAATAAATGCTTGTGGGACTCACAATATGAGCCTAACAATTCCCATTGCAGAAGTAAAAGCCATAAATTATAAATTCGCAAAGATAAATCCAGACAAACCTTAGAAAGGTGAAAACAATATGGCATGAATAAACAGCTTACAGTATAGTTATTAAAGATTTTTTATAAAAGGGAAGAAAATAAAATAACATGAAACAAGATAAAAAGGAATAAAACTTTCAGAAATGCAGTGATTAAACAAACCTCAAGAAAACAGAGATCACACAATAAAACATAAATATAACTTAAAATAAGATGATAAAGAGAGTAGAAAACCTTTAAATTGAATGTGTAATTCATTTTAGCACAAGTGTGCAATGAAAGGGCCAATTGTATTATTTATGTAAAAAGAATTTAGAAGTTTTATGATATATAAAAATAAGACAATAGTACCCCATTTAAAACAATGGTGTTAATATATAATACTACACATACAAATTTACAAGATGCAATATAAAACCATACTTTTGACTGAAAGAAACTGTAGTTTAAGATCAAAGCTTAATTGTAAAAAGCTAGGATGTTTTAAAATATTGGTTGTAGTGAACTGAAAAAAACCTCCCTTCCCCCAAAAAAATATGAGTTCCTAATCCCTGGCACTGTGTTTCCTTAACGGGAAAAAGAGTCTTTGTAGATGTCATTAAGGATCTTGAAATGAGAAAACTATTCTGGATTATTTGAGTGAGTCCTAAATGCAATCACATGTATTCTTATAAGAGGAAGGCAGAGGGAGATTTGACACAGACAGAAGCAGAAAAGGCATAGAAGAGGAGTCCATGTGATCATGGAGACAGGTCGGAGTGATACAGCCATAAACCAGAAAATGATGGCAGCCAGCAAAACCTGGAAGAGGCAAGAAATAGATTCTACCTTAGAACCTTCAGAAGAAGCCAAACCTGCCAGTACCTTGATTTCAGCCAGTAATAATGATTTTTGGCTTCTTGTCTCCAGAACTGTGACAGAATACATTTATGTTGTTTTAAGCCAAATTTGCAGTGATGTGTTAAGATAGCAGCCATTGGAAACTAAAGCAAAAGTATATTTTAAATATTTGTATACATCGAACTACAGTTTAAATTTTATCAATATATAATAAAAGGAGATGCAAAGAATACTGTTATAAACAGTGTCCCTTCAAAATTCAAATGTTGAAGCTCTAACCTGCAATGCGACTATATTTGGAGATATGGCCGTTAAAGAGGTAATTCAGGTTAAGTGCGTCATAAGTGTGGGGTTCTAATCTGATAGAATGGTATCCTTAAAAAAAGAGGGACACCAAATACTTTTCTCTCTCTACAGACCATGAATTTCAATAGTTCCGTAGGATTTCATCATATAAATTTGCTAAAATTGATTTAACCAATCTCATATTGTTACCAAAAATATATTATGAGAGGATATTCAGGGCAGTGAAACTAATCTGTATGATGCTATAATAGTGGATATATATCATTATACATTTTTCAAAATGCATAAAATATAAAACAGAAGTATCAAACCCTAATGTAAAATATGGACTTTAAGTGATGATGATGTGTCAGCATAGGTTCTTAAACTATAACAGTGGTGCTAAATGGTGCTTAGTGTTGATAGAGGGAGAGGCTACGTTTATGTGGGGACAGATGGCATATGGGAGATCTCTTTACTTTCCACTCAAGTTTTCTATGATCCTAAAATGATGCTAAAACATAAATTCTAATATAGTATCATGAGTATCCTTCTGTATAAAACTATTTGCACATTTCTGACCATTTTCTTAAGATAAATCCCAGTAAATAGAATTTTCTGGTCAAAGGGTATGCTTGTTTGTGTTAGTTTGCTCTCCAGAAAGTTTTTGATACCTTACACTCCTACTAAGAGAGTATACTTGATTTTTTGATCCCTGACACAAAATTGCCTGGATTGTATTTCATTCCATACCTCCACTTACCCCATCCTCAAATTAGTGCTGTAAAAAACATTGTATGTTTCTATCAACATCACTATTTTCTTAACCACAATACATTACCAAGTTCACTCTCTCTTTTGATTACCAACTAACTGCATGTCTGAGAAAATGTATGCCATGCTAATTTGTCTTTATTTTAAATTTCAAAGACATTCCCACATGGATCCCAGATGTTGACCATTTAATGTTAGAAGGTGTTTCCTCATTATACAAATATATGGTATGTGTCCAAATGTTGACATTGTTTAGTTTATGAATCAGTTAAAATAACTACATCACAAAAACAATGGTTCATGTGTGAGTCATAAATTAAACAATGCCAATTTCTTGATGTGCACCACATTTGTATAATAAGGAAACACCTTCTTGGATTAAGTGGTCAACATCTGGAATCCATGTGAAAGCTTTAAAAAATTAGTGTTGTATTTTCTTAAATTTTCCCAGTGTAGAAAGAAATCCAAAATGGAGGCAATTTTTACAAAAAATTTCTCTGCTTCAATTTTCTTGCAAGTAGTGCATCGCTTGGTTGGTACAAAAGCTTAAGTCAAAGAAATGTAAGTCAAATTCCACTACAGGGAATATAAAGAGAGTCTAAGTGTTTTTTGTTTGTTTGTTTGTTTATTCTAGATCTTTTACTGTGATATTATAGAACACAGTTACTGTGGATTGAATAGTGGTTCCCAGAAAGTTGCGTTCGTGACTCAACTTTGGAACCTGTGAATGTGACCTTACTTTAAAAAAGGTCTTTGGCAGATGCAATTAAGACTATTGAATGTGATCATTCTGGACTTAGAGTCAGCTCTAAATTCAATGACAGGTGTTTTTAGAGAAAGGCAGAGGGAAATTTGTGACACAGATGCGTAGGAAAGAAGACCATATAAAGTCAAAGGTAGAGACTGAAGTCACACAGTCCAAGCCAAAAAACTCCTAAAGCCAACAGAAACAGGAAGGAGGCAGCTTCCTAAGACCTTCAGAGGCACCAGGGACCTGCTGACTCTTGATTTTGGATTTGTGGCATCCAACAACCATGAAAGAACAAATTTATGTTGTTTTAAGCCACACAGTTTGTGGTAATGTTATGAAAAACCTGAGAAACTACAATGAAAATTCATAGTAATAGGATTAGATATACACTGAGTTAATTGTATTACTATATTTTATTGAAATTTGACATGCCTGATTTTTTTGATTTTTGATTAGAACCAAGCACTTGGCGGTTCTGCTGTGGGTTTAAATAATATTAAAGAATTTCTTATAACCTTGTTCTGATCCCCCCAAATTCTCTCCATGATTTCAAGCAACTTTGAGAGATTATCTAAAGAGCTGTGAGATGTGAGAGATTTAAGCTACATAGGCAAAGCTGCCTTAAATCATCTTGGCCTTTAAAATGGTAACAGGTGCCAGATATCTTTTAGTTTGCCTTATTTCTATCCATGTTGTGGACAATAATATGTTTGTAGAAAAGCTAAATAACATATCAATGTGATCATAAAGCATAATTAAAGAGAGGTAGAACATTACCCTTGATTAACATATTTGCTGCTAGCTTTGTACTGAAATCCAAGTGTGTATACTCCCTCAGATTTTAAAGGGGTCAGATATATTTTATAAAGTTCAGGGTGGTTTTTTGGAAGAGGCTCTCCTTTTGGTACATTTGATAGACCTTGATATTCAACACCAAGTGTAAGCTCAAACTCTTTCAATTTTCACTTTACGTTTTGTGTTTGCTGAGCTTTCATTGAGTTAAAAGGAATGAGTATCAGATTGTTATTCTTTAGTACATTTTATGATACAGTTGCCCAGGATCATTTTTCCATGATCTACCATCTCCTTGCCCAGTCCCCTGGTCCACTTCAAGAAGTGAGAATTACAATGGAATATTATACATCATAGTCTTGAAGAATTTTTAATGGCTTGGAAAAATGCTCTCTGTATAAAGTTCATAAAAAAATCAAGATAATCTGGATATACACTATGATTCAAATTTGTTCAGACATACACACATTTATAAATACTTTCAAAAGTAAAAGTTTTCACAAAATTGCTAAATTAGCTACCTCTAGATGATGAAATTACACATAAATTTTTCTTTGTTAACTATATTTTCAAGTGTGCTTCTTTAAAATGAGCATGTACAACTTCTATAACCAAAAGTTATAATGTAATGGAACCCAGCTAATACCTGGAAGCTAAGAATCATCTTTGTGTGGCAAAGAGTATATCTTCAAAAATAAGGTTGCTTATTTCAAAAATGGTTGATAAAAAATTTACATTTATTTTGCAAAAATTTCCCTATGCATTCAAAAATATTCATCATCCTTGTTTTCCTCCACTGTATGATTTGTTTTTACTTCACTCTTCCTACACACCATGGGTACAGATTGATAACAGACTGAGAAGGTAGAGAGAAGAAAGTAGACAGTAAGGTACACTATGACCAAAAGTTACTGAATACTTCCCTTGGAGACTTTCTACCTCCTCTTTGGATCAATGTGCCCCAAATGGAGGAGAAATAGGATAGAAAACCAGCAATGCCAAATAGCTTGTATTTTATCTGAATAGTGGAGAACTTAACCCCACCACCAACCCTACTAGCACTGCAAATGAAAAGATGGAATTTTTAGAATATGGCAGAAGATTATTTTTTGCCCCAAACTTACTGGATCCGGTCACCTGAAGCATAGAATATTTCCTAAGTTGTTTGGCAAGAAGATTTGGTCATAAGTTCCTTGAGGGCAAGAACCATGCTCTCCCTCATTTGTTTTCATTAAGCCTAGGACAGTGCCTCACACAAAGTTACCATTAAGTGTCAAAATCCAGAAAAAAAATTTTTTTTGTATTTCCAATGACTGCAATGTCTGACAAGCTGATGAATACTTTGAAATGAGTTTTGTTGTATTAAAGGCCAGCAGTGTTTGATGAAATCATTGATCATCAAGGGATGGATTATGGAGCATATTGGGGAGTATGTAGCTTTTAAAAGGATGCATCAGAATGGGGAGTGAAAGTGGCCAGAAAGAACACATGAGGTTTGAACAAGCTTATTTAACTATGATTTTATATTTGAAAAGTGAAAAAAGTCTATGTATAATGATCCTCAGGGGTAGAGAGGGCAGTGTGGATATGGAGAGTATGTATGAAATATGTCAAAATCTAAGCACATACTCTAAAATCGGTTAGAGGGCATGGCATGTTAAAGTGTATAGATTTTTAAAGTTTGAGAATGACTGAACTAAATAACTAGATTCCCCATTCAAACTACCTCATAAATACAAAAATAGAGTTGCCTTAAATATTAATGATTGCGGCCTTCTCTGTCTCCAGATCCAGTGATCATTCCTAACCTGCTTTCATACTTCCAACAGTTTACATATAGCTTTATAAAATAGTTACCTTTATAAAAGCTAGAGGATGGTCCTCATCATTTTTTAATTCTCATCTGCTTAAGATCCATTTGATGATTTTTTTTCAAATATTTTTAAATATTTTTGTCTCTAGACTTCTAAGGCTCTGGTACTTGCCAGAGCAGTATTTGTCTGGAAAGCAGACAACAAATATACTAATATGTGATCACATAGAGAAAAGGAGTCAGCATCTAGGTAACAGAAGAAAATATATGTGTAAGTACACTGTAGGTGGATGGACTGCTAGCAGAGCACCAATTAAGAGAGAAGTGAGACCCTTATCATTTAGAATATCTAGTTCAGTCAGTGGTCTTCTCCCACAATTCAGATAAGTAAAGGCCAAGAAAAGGCATGTTTTTGTGCATGTTTCCTAAGTACTCTTAATATAGTCATCTGAAGTATATTTTTGCTAAGCCTTAACACATTCTAAAGTGGAAACCAATTAAAAGATTTATTTTTATATTCAATCCCATCTTACAGAGAAAAGCCTCTGCTGGGTCTTAGAGCTTGGGGTGAAACCGTAAGGGAGATCATTCAAGTACCACTTAGCTCACTTCTAAAACCTAGGCAGTCAATGGCTATGACAATTTCTCTCATTTGAGTTTCAAGTTATTCTAAAGAAAAATTGACCACAGATAACCACTTTATAGTTTTTAGCAGTGAGTAATAAAAAAATACATTTCTATTTCACACTTATACACTCCTATAGGGCTGTTCTCTATAGCAGGGGCCCCCAAATCCTGGACCACAGACTGGTACCAGTCCGTGGCCTGTTAGGAACTGGGCTGCACAGCAGGAGGTGAGCAGCAAGTAAGGGAGGTAAGCTTCATTTGTATTTGCAGCCACTCCCCAGCACTAGCATCCCTGCCACAGCTCCACCTCAGATCATCAGGCATTAGATTCTCATAGGAGCACCACTGCTACATAGGCTTCATAGTTAAAGGCTTTTGTAATTGTTTACTTTCCCTAAATGTCAAAATTAAGAAAAGAGAATTCTTAAGAGAAAACCATTCCCCAAATAAGAGATTTAAAGTATAATGTGCTTCTGAGTTTCTTTAGTAAATGTCATTGCAATCCCAAAAACGTATGTCTTACAATGCATCTCATAGTTAGGTCAATACATTCCAGTGGTATGCACCCCCACACGGTTGATAAGATTGTAAGATTTGAAATGGCTGCCAGGGTCCAAATCCCACTGATTAACTTCATGACCATGGGCAATCACCCTAACCATACTGCCTGAGTCCCTTGTCTGGGTAATAGGAATCCTAACAACAATAGTGCCTACTTCATAGGGTTATTGTCATGAAGATTAAATGAATTAACCCACCCTAAAGGCTTCGCACAGTCTCTGGCACACAAAAAGGACCCAATAAATATAAATGAGGTTAACATCAAAGAAAAGAAACCATACTATAAATCATTTCGGGGGGTGATCATAAGTATACAAATATCTAATCAATGTTGTATACCTGAAACTAACATACGACTATATGTTGACTGCAATTGGAAGATAAAAATTTTCAAAGTCTTACAATTTAAATTATTCAGCAGATCTCTGCCTCTACTTCCTACAAAAGGGCATTGAGACAGGCTTCTTCTGAGACAACTTTTAACTAAAAGATCTTGTGATAAAGACACAAGCTAGCATATCCCAATTCAAATTCTATTCATATAAAATAATTTCCTATGCTGACAAAAACTATTCTGAAATATTACCTTTTTTCATATTTTATGTTTCATTTACAGCTGACATTCAGAATTATATCAGTTTCAGGTATCTAGCATAGTGGTAAAATATTATCTTTCCTAAACCCTAAACCCTCAAAGTCTATATAGCTAAGAACGTAAGCTATAAATTAGAAGCCAATCTCTTTATGTAGCTTTCCAACTAACAAAATCCCACATCACAAACTTCTAATAATGTTTCTTGTTCACAGATTAATAACCTAGTTCAGAACCACATCATTTTCTTTTTCTGCCTCATTTCCTTCAAAGTGAAACATAATTTTTTCTTGAACCAGGACTAGAAATTTCTAGATTAACTAAGCAAATCATTACCAGAAATGCAATTTTATAATAATAGTATTTCAGCAACTCAACAAAACATAACACATCTTTGTGGTATTTGTTAATACATAAAAATAAACTAATATATGTATATAGTGTATACCGCCTAAGTGGAAAATTGACTCTATAACTAGACATACAAACAGAAATCACTATAGATTCCATCAGTATCATATTTTGAAATCCAGTTAGAAACATTTAAAGAACTGTGACAATTCTTTAAGTATTGGCCGGAGGCCACAAACTATTTAGCACAGTTTTGTTTGGTCAACACAGTATTTAAAAAATTATTAAATTCAAATATCTTTAGGTGACCCATTCTTTATACACACACACACACACACACACACACACACACACACACACACACACACACACACACACACACACATACCTGACAGGCTCTTAAAGACATTTTACTTTGCAAACCTTGATTAAAGCCCATCCTTACAGAGAAGAGATCAAAAGATAATCATTAGTTAAATGGGTACCTCCTTCACTGATGGCCTGATAAAGTCCAGAGACTTGAAAATTATGGATACTGATAGTTAAACTGAGGAATTTTTCTAGAGTGCTTATTGGATTAGTTTTAAATATATACTTCAATGTATGCATCTAACAACAGTGAATCATTTGATTAGGATTACTGAGTTAAGGCTCATTTACAGCTGGATACTGAAAGAAACTAGAAAATAAAACACTTTAAAACATATTCTTATGGTATGAAGATTTGAATTAAAGTCTAATTTTTATTTTATTTTCAAAAAATTAATAATATTTGGTCAATTTTTGGCTTTTCTTCATAGAAAAGTGAATTTGCTCAATGCAATATTAAAAGAGGAACTAGTTTCTAGTAATGTATTTTAATGAATATTTATACATATACACACATAGGGACACACGCATATATACACTTACTCAGAGTAAGGACTGAGACAGCTATTACTCTCATTCTTTTCAATTCCATCGTACCTTCTGGGAGATTCCATCCCACTTAACAAATTAAGTCTAGGACCCAATTAAAAGAACAATGGGGAGGGTTTCCTAAAGCATTAGTTCATGTATCACTCCAAAGGTGTTAGGTTTTAGGCACTGATGAGGCACAAACTAGCTGACTTTAGTGAAGTCAAACATTATTAGTGAAGTGTTCTTTTAAATTAACATGGAGGAATGCTTCCATTCAGACGGCCCCATTAAGTACACCCTTGTTTCCAGCTCCTTCTTCAGAACACATATACAAGGCACCTTGCAGTGAATTTGCTTCTGGAGGCTGTGCTCCTGAATTCTCATGGATTAGTCTTTCTGGAGCTTCTGGTGAATTCTCCCTCCATCTTGGACTTGAGCGTTGTTGGGAGACTTCCCAGAGTGATGGACATGGAGAAGGGAAACTCAGAGCAGATCGTGACAGGGGATCCTCTTGAAGGCCTGCTTCTTGAACACATCTGTTGGAAAGTACTTCTTTTTCTTTGGAATTCCGCCATTTCATCCTTCTGTTCTGAAACCAAATTTTCACCTATTGATAAAATAATTAGACAAAATGATCACTTAGTCCATGTTATTTTGGCATTTTAAACTGTAATTTCTCCTATTATGCTTTCTACAGAATATCTTATTATGAGAGCCAGCCCAGCAAAGTCCTTGTGGCTTTTCACATGGGCTCCTTCAAAAAAATCTGAGAAATGACTTTAGTATAATATTCCCCCACACAGTTAAGAAACAAAATTACTGTGGTAAATTAGTTATATCCTGTAAGTCTGACAATTTCGAGACTGATTTAACTCTCAAATATTTTAAAACATCATTTAGTCTGTGCTAAATTGTTTATTGAAAAAAAATGTTATCTACTAGCAATAGCATCTGAGTATTTATTTTATTCCAGGTCTCAGGCACTCTACATGGATTATATTTGATCCTCACAATGACTACAAAAAATCTTTATTTAACATCTAATAAAACTAAAATTTACAGTGATAAGTCAGTTCAAGGTCACACAACTAGTGAAATGGAAGCACTTAGACTTGAATCCATGACTGTTCCACTCTAGTGTCCAAGCTCTTATAAATATTCTGACCTCATCAGGAACTTCTGAAGACTAAATTAAAAATATATTTTATAATGTTTTACTAAATTTCAGGCTTTATACAGTTACTAAGTTTGATTATTCCCAAAATTTATCAAACTTGAATAGCTGGGCTCAATAAATAACAACTGATTGTAATTAACCCAAAAGTACTTATGATGGCAGCTCCTAATTTGAGCCATATATCTTCCAGCTCCCCTTTCCAGAGCCTCTCTTTACTATTAACCTCCTTCTTTACCTACTGTGTAGTCAACTGTGCCTGAGCAGAAAACTTCACAGTTGATTTCCTGATATTTTAAAAGCTAATCACATTGTTTTCCTGTGCATTATATTACATCCTTACACAACCAGTTTCATTGATAAGTTATGTTCTTAAAAACCAAAAAAAAAAATAATTATTAAAGTATAACCACCAAATATTTACCCCAAAGAAGGAAAATATTTTATCAAAGATATTCTTTCTGGACAGGCAAAACAATTTCTTCATTATTTCAACTTGGTTGGCAGTGTTCAAAATGGCTTAAAAAGAAACCTACCCCAGGCAATTGAGTTTGAAAGACTGTATTTCAGTTACAATCCTGCGATTAAGGCTTTTCATAAGAAAACAGTACTAATGTGTACATACCAGAGCATTTGATTCTATTCATGAACTCATTTATTATTTCCAGTGGGCATTTACTCCTAGAAAGCTCGCCAAGTATTTCTAATGGGTTTTCACTAAGACCATTATTTGTTCCCATTAGTGATTCTTGCCTTTTCTCATCATATTCATTTTTTTCATTTTCCTTTAGCTTTTCTAAATATCTTTTCTAAATAAAAATTGAGTGGTACCTCAATTTTTAAAAAATCATGAGTTTCTTCATAATCAATGGTGCTGGGACAAAGGTACATATTTTGGAAAAGTCATACAACAGAAAATAAGAAGCTTATATACAAATAAAGACACCATAAACATATGAAAACATCGCCAACTACCCACAGAATTAAAAGCAAAAACTCAGAAGCTTCTTAGTTTGATGTAGTCCACTTGTTTATTTTTGCTTTTCTTGCTCTTGCCCAGTATCCAAAAATATATTACTAAGAAAGATCTCAAAATTTTATATGTTTTCTTCCAGGAGTTTCATGGTCTCAGATCTAACATTTAAGTCTTTCATCCATTTTGAGTTTCTTTTTATATATGTAAGAAAAGTGGTCCAGTTCTGGTTTTTTACACATATCAGTCCACTTTTCCCAAAACCATTTATTGAAGAGATTGTCTTTACCTCACTGTACATCCTTGCCTCCTTTGTCATTATTGACCACATAAGTGAGGGTTTATTTCTTGGATTTCTATTCTGTTTCATTGATCTATGGGTCTGTTTTTGTATCCGTATCATATTGTTTTGATTATTATAGCATTGTAGTATAATTTTAAATCAGGGAGTGTGATACCTCTAACTTTGCTCTTTATTTCTCAAGATTTCTTTGCTTATTTGGGATCTCTTGTGCTTCTATATAAATTTGAGGACTACTTGTACTTGTTCTGAGAACAATGCCATTGGTAGAAGATATTTTCCAATTATATATCCAATAAGGGGCTAATATCCAATATGTATAAGGAACTCCTACAACTGAACGTCAAACAAAAATTAAAAAATTAGCAGAGGATCCGAAGACATTTTTCCAAAGATGAAAAGCATATGAAAAGATGGTCAAGATCACTAATCATCAGAAAAACGCAAATTAAAAGTACATGAGATATCACTTCATACCTGTAAGAATGGGTATTATCAAAAAGTCAACAAATAAGTGTTGACAAGGATGTCAAGAAAAGGGGAACTTCATGCATTGTTGGGTGGGACTGTAAATTTATATAGCTGTTATGCAGAACAGCATGGAAGTTCCTCAAAAAATTAAAAATAGAACTGCCATACAACCTAGTGATCCCACTTCTGGGTTTTCATCCAAAGAAAACTAAAACGCTAATTCAAAAAGACACATACACATATGTGTCTTTTTGACACATATTCATTGCATTATTTACAACAGCCAAAAGCAACCTACATGTCCATTGACAGATGAAAGGATAAAAATGTGTTATATATACACAATGGAATATTATTCAGAAATAATAAAGAATGAATTATTGCCATTTTCAACAACATGGATGAACCTAGAGGGTATTATGTTAAGAAAAATAAATCAGACAGAGAAAGACAAATACTATATGATTTCACTTACATGTGGAATCTTAAAAAAAAAAAGAACAAACAAAATAGAAATGGACTCTGAGATACAGAGGACAAACTAATGATTGCCAAAGGAAAGGTGGGTAGGGGATGAGTGAAAAGGTATAGGAAAATAAGAGGTATAACTTCCAGTTACAAAATAAATTAGCCATGGAGAGTGTACATCACAGGGAATTAATAATACTGTAATAACTGCACAGTGACAGATGGTTATTAGACTTACCGTAGTATCACACTGTAAGATATAGAAATGTCAATGTTGTATACCTAAAACTGACATTGTATGCCAACTATAATAATAAAAACAAGAGACTCATGTTCTTTGCAGCATTATTCACAATAGCCAAAAGGTGAAGCAACCCAAGTGGCTATGGTGGATGAATGCACACACACACACAAAATGTATATCTGTACAATTAAATATTATTTAGCCTTAAAAAGGAAGAAAATTCTGACACATGCTACAACATGGATGAACCTTGAAGACATCATGCCAAGTGAGAAAAGCCGGTCAAAAAAGAACAGATACAGTATGATTCCACTCATATAAGGTACCTAGAGTAGTCAAATTCATAGAGACAAAGAGTAGAATGGTGGTTGCCTGGGCGTGGGGGAGGGAAGAATGGGGAGTCATTGTTTAAGTTGTACTGAAACTTTTCCAAGATGGAGAACACTTTAGAGATGGATGGTGGAGATGGTTGTACAACAGTGTGAATGTACTTAATGCCACTAAATTATAAATTTAAAAAAGGTTAAAATGGTAAATTTTATGTTATGTATATATTACCACAATAAAAAAAAAGCCACAACCTTGAAGAGGATTTTTGCAACAGCTATAAGAGGATATTGTTACTAACCATAATATTCCAAAATTTTTATTCACAATAAAAATAACTGCTACATATCACCAAAAAAGACAATACAATAGAAAAAAAAATGGTGCAGCCTTGAAAAGACCAATTCACAGATTAAAAATAGTCAGTAAAATGACTAAAAAACCCTCCAGTTCTGGTAATTAGGAAAATTCAAATTAAACAATAAATATCATTGCTGATAAAGTTGACATTTTTAAAAATTATAAATAGTGGGGCATTTGCAGAATGGGACTGCTTGTTATTAAGAGTGCAAATTTTATATAATTCAGTAGCTTGATACAATATACATTTGAAAAAAATTTTTTTAATCTATCACAGTTTTAAATGTACATTAACACATAAATCTCACTCCTAGTTCTCTGTCTCTCAGAAATATTTTTAAAGTACATGAAGATATGCAATAGTGAAAACTGAAGTAACTTAAAGTTGAGAATGCCTAAATGAATTATGTATATCTATGCAATGGTCTGTTATGAGATATTGAAAAAGAAGTAAATTTTTATGAAAAGACATGGAGGGATGCATCTCATGACATTTGAATGGTGAGGGAGAAGGAAAGTGCAAAATAATAGGCATTGTCAGCAGTATTATTTATAATAGCCAAAAACTGGAAAAAATCCAAATGCCCACCATTAGAATGTGTAAGCTGGTACACCATGTGATGATGTACAGCAATCAATAATGAGCTACTGTACACGCAACATGAATGAATCTCACAAATATAATGTTAAGTGCAAGAAGCCAAGTACCAAAGAATATGTACTGAATAATTGTATTTATACGAAGTACAAAAACAGGCAAAATTAGTCTATGCTGTTAGAAGTCATAGTAGAAGGAGCAGGTAGTGACCAGGAAGGGACATGCAGGGACACTGGCCCAGGTAAAGTTTTACTGTGTGATCTGGGTGCTGATTACACAGGTGATTTGTACTGTCCTACCAAAAAAAAGTCAAAATATGCAGAGTATGGTCCCATTTTTATTTAAAAATATGTATATACAATTCTAGGTCTCAGCTATTTCATTTGTAAAATAGCAATAAAAGTAGCTATCTCATACAGTCATTTTATGGATAAATGACATCAAGTGTAAAGGCACATGGTAGTTGTTATGCAAGTGTTTGTGTTATTATCTGTTACTGCATATACAACACACATACAAATTTATTTTTAAACTAAAACATGCTATCCAATAAATTCAAAGAGCCGTTTCAAAATGACAGTAGTAACCAAGGAGTTGGATTGGAAAAGGAGTAGATGAGTTTTCTTTTTTTTTTTTTCATGAGACACATAGAATTTATTGGGATTAAAGTACTAGAGAGAAACATTCTTAGCAAGATATATTCTTCTATTTTTTATTTTTTAATCTTTATTATGGTGACATTGATTAACAAAATCTGGTAAGTTTTAAGTTACAATGCAACAGTAAGTCATATTTATATTGCAGTGTATGTTCACCACCCATAGCTAGCTTTTTCTGTTACCACATATTTGACTACATTTATCCCATCTACCTGCTCCCCCAACCCTCAGGTAACCTAACTAGTCTACTGTCCATGTCCATGAGTCTCTATTTGTCACATTTATTTGTTGCTTTTAGATTTATATCCCACGTAGAAGTGATATTATGTAGTTTTCAACTTATTCTGTCTGGCTTATTTTGCTCAGCATGATTATCTCAAGGTCCATTCACTTTGTTGCAAATGGCAGTATTTCATCTCTTCTTATAGCTGAGTAATAGTCCATTGTATATATGTACTACATCTCCTTTATCCAATCATCTATCATAGGACACTTCAGTTGCTTCCATGCCTGGCCACTGTGAATAATGCTGTTATGAACATTGGTGTGCAAATATCTTTTTAGACATATATTTTCAAGTCTTTGGAGTAAATACCCAGTAGAGGGATTAAGTACCAATTTCTCTTTTGTTTAAATTAATCATAATAAAAACCATGTATTACTTGTGTAGTTAGATCGATCCATAGGCAAATAATAAAATGTTAAATAAATTCTGAGATGTTCATCAAATTCAATCAGATAAGAAGCATTCGTTCCTGAGGCACCTCAATTTTAAAAACAATAATAATCAAATATGTAGAACTATGCCCCTGTTGAAAAGAACTGGAAGATAACATACAAATAGAAAAATACTTTGTTTCCTTGGAGTGGAGAAATTATGGTCATCCTCCTCAAAAATATTCATTAACATGCTTGGTGTGTTCTATTTTCAAGTCAATTTTTAAGACCCTATGTACTATCAGAGATTTTCACATTTTTTCACAGCACTATCAGATCAAACCTAGCCACTAGTCATCTTTTAATACCACTTTCAAGTTCCTATTCAACCAAAGTCTCCTTCCAACCCTCTGACTTCCCAAACTTGCACATTTTCTCCCCTCTGATTCTAGAATTTCCGATCCATGCCAATGGGGTGCAGATCAGGCCTACCAAAACCCCATGTGGTCCTCACTCAGGCCTCACAATCCCTCTAAGGATCTGATAGCTCCATCACTAGACTCCCCATGGCTATATGGACCAGTCATATGGCTCTTTTCCAGAGATGGGAATTAATGCAAGGCTCCAGAAATCCATAATTTTGAGGACTACTGACCTAGCTCCTTTATTTGGCATTAAATCTAATCTTCCAGGTGCTTTCTCCTATATGATTATTAGATTGGCATCTAACTGCTCATGAGCTTCTGCTTTGTTTTCCCAGTGGGTTGTATAAATTTCTGAGGTGCAAATGATGTATCTTAACCAGTAATTATCATTATTACCTAGCACAGTAGCTTGCATAGAATAGACCATGTAAACACAACTTCTTATTTATATTTTATATACCCAAAATTGCTTTGTGACATAGAATTCCTGTATTTGTCCCTGCTTATTAAGTGAGTAACTGAAGTAATGAGCAGTCAATTATGGACTTATTAATTGCCGCATAATGAGTAAAACACAGACTGGCTTATCTAGACCAATTTCCCTTAACCACAACACATACTGCTTCTTAAGACTAGAAAAAGTTGGTGTGGGGGTGGAAAATGGGGAAAAAATTACTTCCCTAGGGAAAAGAAACAAGGTTAAGAAGGGTTTCATCCAAATATAACTGGTTTAACTAAAATTTAAAGTTAGAAACCAGGTAACTTATACTGAGGGAAGAACAGAACATGGTAGCTAACGCAGAACCTCTGTTAGCCCTTCAATACCTTTATACTAATTCAAAAAATCCAGGATGTAGGCCTGGACCAGGAAAGCCAGGTTGGCAAGCAGAGTACCTGCTGCATTTCAGTTGCTACCATCCTCCTTAGCCAAGTGCCCTTGTGTAGTGAATGAATATCCTGCACCACTGTACATGGTGGCTGTAGGTTAAGCAGAATGTAAACTCCAGAGTCAGGTTGCCTGGGCTGGGAGTCCAGTTCCAAAGCTGCTTTACTATGTGACATTGGATCTATGTTTCCTCCTCTACATTTCCTCATTTGGAAAATGTGCATGATTCTAGTGCTTATTTCATATGGTGACTATAAGGATTGAACAGGAAATTCTAGAGCCTTATACTGCTAATTTACTTATCATTAGCAGGCCAATCTTTAAATAGAGTATTCTGCACTTGCTGAAAGGCCAGAAAGTCTCATTTAAAATTATATGAAACATCAATGTACAAGAAAGCTTTCTAACTGTTGTGAATATGAAATTACTTAACTATAATAAAATCCATTAAGAGGCAATAGCACCACTCATTCATACCTTGACTTTGGTTGGAAATGAAGAAAAGACAGGAAAATCGGTTCCTGTTTTTGTAGAGAATTAAGTAGCCTGCTTCTCTGAAAACACAGTAAACAATTTAATGATGTCAATGCCATATCCTTAGTATTTTTGTCATTTGGGAAGAATAAGGCAAAAACTTAGACCTCTCAGCAAATGAACCTATTTCCAAATCATAATTGTGACATATATTTCCAAATCATCTCTGTTCACTAAAAAAAATATGAAAATCATTTTAGTAATGTTTCAGGGCCCAGCCTAATACAATAAATATTTGCCAAATGAATGACTTTCATTGTATTCCTTCAGAAATCAGGAGCAATGGACATCTTCCTGCTCATTAGTACCTGTGACTCCTTTAGTCCCAAGTTGATGGCAAGTTTCTTTCGGTCTGTTTTGCTGATATATTTCTGCTTCTGAAACATTTTCTCCAGAGCCTTTCTCTGGTCCTCAGAAAAGACAGCTCTTCTTAAAATACCTCTCCGAGCTTTGGAGTTAGAGTCCTGTGTCAGGAGAGGCAGCACACTCTCTTCTCCTAAAAGGGGGAAAAGATACAAAATCCCAGTTAGCTTTTAGTGAGGACAAGTCAGTCTGTCTTTCCCAGGACAATATTCTCCTTCTTCATACTATGGATAAATTATCTTGTCTCTGAACTCTGTGAACTTAGAACAGTATTTCTTTACTTCTTTTCAGTCATGGACTCCATTGAGAATCTGATACTCTTTGCCTCGCATTGGGGGAAAAGTATATATGCTTGTCCTGTCAATTTTGCATGCCATGTCAGAAAACCCATGCTCCTAGGTTACAAAGCTCCAATGTGTAACAAATAGAAAGTGGTTTAGACACATAATTTTTCCCTGTCTTCATTTATTCATTCTGTCAAGAAATTTTTGAACATTGAACATATTCCAGGCACTCTGCTCAAGCCTACTCACTGGATAAAACATAGGATTTATTGAACTTATTACCTATAAAATCTAGTGGAAGACATTTAATGAATTAGCATTGCAAGTGTAATAAAGTATTCCTAAAGAATGTGCCTTAGGAGTATGAAACAAGGGGTCTGATCTTAATCAGGGAAAGCTTGCAAGAATCAGAGATGTTTAATTTGAGAAGGGAGTTTTGGAAGACCTTTAATCATCACCCTACTTCCTATAATTCAATTGACCAGCAACTCCTTCAAGTCCGAGGCATTTACTACTTTTTCTGTCCTTTTATGGCTAGCACAACACTGGTTCCAACCCTCTGAAAATTTCATTCATTATCCACCATTCATTCATTTATTCATCTCCCCAATTATGGTAGTCAGAATAACAGCCTTTTCAAAGATACTCACATCCTAATTCCCATAACCTACAAATATGTTACATTACATGGCAAGGGGGAATTAGGGTGGCAGGTGGAATTACAGTTGCTAACCAGCTGACCTTGAGATTAGGAGAATATCCTGGAATATTTAAGTAAGTCCAATGCAATTACAAGGGTGCTTATAAGTAGAAGAAGGAGGCAAATAAAGGAAGTTATAGTCAAAGAGAGATTTGAAGATACTACACTTCTTGCTTTGATGATAGAGGAAGAAGCCATGAGCCAAAAAATTCAGACAGACACTAGAAACTGGAAAAGGCAAGGAAATAGATTCTCCTCTAGAGCTTACAGAAGTAATGTAGCCCTGCTGACACCTTGATTTTAGTCTGGTGAAACCATTTCAGTCTTTAGACCTCCATAAATGTAAGATAATAAATTTGTATTATTTTCAGATGCTAGGTCTGTAGGAATTTGTTACAGCAGCAAGAAGACAGTAATACATTGGGTATCAGGCTCATTGGGCTACTTGCTAGGGTAACCAGACAAATAGCACATAGTCCTTGCCCCCAAGGAGCTCCCCTTCTCATGGGAGGATGGACACATGAATATCACTCCAGAAGTAGGTACCAGGGGATCAGGGACTCTGTTTAGAGCTATAGCTGGTGTACATGTTAGTGCTTAATAATTACTTCGAAATAAACAAGCAAATGAATGTTTTAAGTACTAGAATACAATAATCTATTAAATAAATAAATAAATAAATAAATAAATAAATAAATAAATAAATAAATAACCCTGGCATCACAAAGGAGGAAATAAATGATGAGTTTAGAGAAAATAGTCAGACTGCGCCAAGTCTAAAAGAACAAACTAATTTAAAAGAAAAAGAACCAAGGCCAATCTGAGAAGAGTGACTAGCATGTCTAAAAGCATTAAGACACAAAAGAATGAAGTTTATGCAAGGAAAAGTAAGCAGTCTACAAGATTAGGGAAGGGCATGAAGCAGAATGTGCAACCTGGCAACGATACCCAGATTGTAGATGGGCTGTGTTTGGTTTTAGAGTATTAAGAATTCTGATTTAGTTGTCCTATATATTACCTTGGAGGTTTCATGGGAAGTTCAAGTTTCCAATATCTCTTCAAAGGTAACTGTACAGGGCTCACTTTCCCACAAAGTGAAGAGCTACAAGAGTGACATGGTCATAAAAAACACACTGAGCACTTACTCTATACTGCTGTACTTACTCTTTGTTGAACTGCTGATGTGCATTATTTCATTTAATCCTCTACCAATCAATTCCAGGAACACTACTATTATTCTCCTGATTTTACATATAAAATGAAGCTTAGGTTGCTTAAGAAACTTTGCTCAAAGTCATGTGGCAGGGGTTTCAAACTCAGGAAGACTCATTCCAAAACAAAAGCTCATTACCCTACACAATACTGACACAATCTGACTTGTATTTTAGAAAGAAAATGGCAATAAATGAATAAATCTTGTTATGTCTACTTCTATAATATGAAGCTTCCTGTCCTATTTGCCTAAAATACTGCAAATATCTCCCAGTTAGTCCCTCATTCCAGTTCATCCTCAGAATGCAAGAACTACTGGCCTCTCCCTCTTTCCTTCTAGATCTGTAACAACTGGACCTCCTTAGAAATGCCAGAGCCCCTGGGTGTAATGCTGCCTAATTCTTTACAAAGGTCTACTTTTATTGATGCCCTACCCATTTATTCTCTTGTAGGATCTTAGTTAATTCTCCATTTACAGTACTGACTTTTTTGATTGTCTCATTTGATTGTCACCGCTTGAAGTCAGGTTTTGACAACTGGATTCACAATTTCATTAGAAATTTAAATGGTTTTATGAAATACTAGTCAATAAAAATATTCTAAATATCTCAATATGTTCATCTTTTTTTTAATTTTTTTCTTTTTTGAACTTTCCTTAGAATAGAGACCTTGGAATTGGCCCTCCTACATTATTTCAGAGCACAGATTTATCTGGTGGGAAAATGGTTCTCTAGGAAACCTCAGGACAAAGGACTTTGGAGGATGGTACAAATAGGTCTGGATCTCAGCACTTACCAGAGTAACTTGGATCAAGTTAGTCTCTTCTAGTTTATCTTAATAGGGTTGCTGTAAGGATTTAATAAAATAGCACAAGAAAATTTCAGTGCCAAGCCCACAATAAAGAACTCGCAAATCTATTTTACCTCTCATTAGATTTCATTTGATTCTTATAACAATCATATGCCACAGACATCCTCTGTACAGATGAAGTGTTCAGAGTGATTAAGGTCTAAAGCTACACAAAGGACACAGAGCTCAGCTGGTAGCAAGGCTTTCTAAATCTAAATTCTTGGCTCCTTCCTCCACCCCACACTGCTTCTTTACTCAGGCGTGATGGGCCAAGAATGGGAAGGAAGAAACATTTATAAACACAGCCAGAGCTCTTGTCTGTGACTACAGGCTCCTACACCCTGTCCTGGATCCATCTGTGGGCCTGAACTCAGTGGTACCTCCTGTATAGTCTTGTAACTGTGTCTTCAAATTCCAGTGTGTCCTTCTTACTTTATATTTTAATTGTGGAAGTCTTAGTTCAAAGAATGGGGAGGATGGCATAGAGAATGCAGTTAGCATTAATGTAATGGCAAGGTGTAGAGCCAGAGGAGAGAGAGCAATCAGGGAAATCACTTATAAACTATATAACTGTCTAACCAATGTACTATATACTTGAAACTAAAAATAAAATTAAATTAAAAATAATTTGCCATTTTCTTTCTAAAATACAAGTCACGTGTGTGTGTGTGTGTATTCTGCCATAATGTATCAAACACTTAGGGAAAGAAACCTACATATCCAAAAGTAAAATACATTATGCTATATTGACTCATTAAAGTTTAAAAAAAACTATTAAAGATGAGGACTAGGATGATCAGGCAATAGCAAAGAAAACATGCCATGATACATATGCTACATAAGATACATACTATGCTTACAACTAAATAAAATTCAGGGAAAAATGATTGAAAAGCCAAAAGTAAACACTAAGATAAGCTAGTGTTATAGCTATGAACAAATAATTTCTCTCTACTTCAGATTTTAAGTCTGGTTCTATTTTCTAAGGAAAACAAGCAAACATTTTAGCAACGTTTTTGAAAGAATGATCTGGCAGTGTGATTGAATTGTTGCTGAGTGACAAATGAAGATGAATCCAATCCATCCTTCAGGTGCTCACAGCTGATAAGAGAAGGTCTGAGAAGAATAAGATAGCCATGATACAGTGAGATAAATACCTGCAGATCATAGCAGAAAAAAAAAAACATTTAAAGCACCAGATGAAAAGCCACTTATTCTTAGAGGCCAACAGAGTAAGTCCTGAAAGAGAAAAGTAGCTAGAAGAATAGCAAGTCCAAGATTGTGCATGATAATGGTAGAAAAACACAGACCAATGAAACAGAACTGGGAGCCCAGAAATAAATTCACATGTATACATGGGCAAATAGTTTTTGACATAGGAGCCAAAAAACATACAATGGAGAAAAGAAGTCCTCCTCAACAAATGGTGCTGGGAAAATTGGAAAGCCATATGGCAAAATATTGAAACTAGGCAACTATTTGTCACCATACACTAAGATTAACTCAAAATAGGTCAAAGACCTAAATTCAAGGCCTGAAACAAAATGCATAGAAGAAAACATAAGTACTAAACTCACAGATCTTGGTTTTAGAGATTTTGTGAATTTTACCTCATAGACAAAGGAAATAAAAGCAAAAGTAAATAAATGGGACTATATCAAACTAAAAAGCTTCTGCACAGCAAGAAGAAATCAATAAGACAAAGAAGCAACCAAATAATGGAAGAAAATATTCAAAAACAACAGTTCTGATAAGGGGCTAATATCTAAAAAAATAAAGAACTCATACAACTCAACAACAACAACAACAACAACAACAACAACAACAACAAAACAATCCAATTTAAAAAACGGGCAGAAGATCTGAACAGACACTTCTCCCAAGAAGACGTGCAAATGGCCAACAGACATATGGAAAGATGCTCAACTTCACTAGCTCTCAGGGAAATGCAAATTAAAACCTCAGTGAGATGCCACCTCATACCTGTTAGAGTGGCTACTGTCAGCAAGAGAAATAAAAACAAGTGTTGGAGAGGTTGTGGCATAAAGCAAACCCTCAAACACTGCTTGGGGGAATGTAAATTGGTATAGCCACTACAGAAAACAGATTGGAGGTTCATCAAAAAATTAAGAATAGAATTAACATATGACTCAGCAATCCTTCTTCCAGGTATCTACCCCAAAACACTTATCTGTAAAGATATATGGACCCTTATGTTCATTGTAGCATTATTCACAGTTGCCAAGACATAGAAACGACTGAAGTGCCCTTTGATGTATGACTGGATAAAGAAGATGTGGTATATACACACAATGAAATATTATTCAGCCGTAAGAAAAGATGGAATACTATCATTTGCGACATGGATAGATCCTGAGAATATCATTCTAAACTAAGCAAAAGAAGTCAGACAAGAAAAGTTAAGAACCATTTGATTTCACTCATATGTGGGATACAAAATTGAAAGCAAAAACGAACAAGACAAACAAATAAAAACTCATAGACACAGACAGACAACAGTTTAGTGGTTACCAGAAGGAAGTGGGGAGGAGGAGAGGTTGATAAGGGTAAAGGGGGTCAAATATATATTTACAAAAAGAGATGTGACTTTGGGTGGTGAATATACAAGGCAATATACAGATGATGTATTATAAAATTGTACGCTCAAAACCTATACAATTTTATTAAGCAATAAAATTAAGAATACAGGAGACACACTGGTCAGGTAGATCAGGGTCAGGGATGACCAACACAAGTTAAGGTTATAACTTGCCAAAAAGGAAAGCCTGTTGAGGAGGACCTGACCAATTTAGCATTTTAGAAAGGCCATTATTGTCTATGGCCATGCCACCCTGAACAAGCCCAAACACATCTGATCTCAGAAGCTAAGCAGAGTCAGGCCTGGTTAGTTCTTGGAAGAGAGGCCACCTAAGAAGACCAAGTGCTATAGGCATAAAAAATAAAAATAAAAAAATAAGAGATTGTAAACTGACAAGGTCCTTGCAATCTGCGAAGTCAACTGAGGGTTGCCTTGCCTAAAAATAAAATAAAATAATAAAATAATGAAATTAAAAAGAAAGGCCAGTATTTTCTATATCTGTATAGAAATGTGAAATAAGTTTATGGACCTACAAGGCTGGTTTTTAAAAAACTGACACATATTTCTCTCTAAGAAGAGATTTTATAAGTAGAAGTCATGAATCTCTTTATGTCGGCCCCTTCTTCACTAAGATCAACATGTTTAAATAAAACCATGGGGTAACACTTCTAAATGCCCCCTGAAACTTTTCACAGAACACATCAGTTTTCCTAATGAACTATTTTTAAGTAAAAAGAAAGAAGAGTCCTGTCAAGGTAATACACAAATAAATTATTCTCACCAATGTGGTAAATACTAAGATTTGGGGGGTCATGGAGCCAAACCAGACCTCACTTTTTGAGAGACCTGGAGTAGTTGTGAGAGTCAAACGGTTAACTCCTGGGTCTGGCCCTCAGGTTTCAGCGCCCAATAACAAACACAAATACTACCAATTAACAAGCAAAAAACTATGGCGATGTAAAGAATATTATATTCTTCCTTTCTTTGATAGTTGCCTGGTTTCTTTTAGTGCTCCCTCAGTACACAAATCATGATTGTTTTCCCAAAGTGATGGACCTTGGTTTCTGACAAGAAGCATATTACAGATGCTGCTTCTACCACTGATGCTCCTTTCCATGTCCTACCTATGAGTCTTTTATTGGCTACCTCTGGATCTCAGCACAAATCACTGATGAACCTACACCATTTCCATACTTTCTAAACCTATGAATACATGCTCAAATACATGCTCAAACCTATGCCTGCAAAACAAACAAGAACTTCAAAAACTTGTCGGTGAATCAAAAATCTCTCAGAAGCTACTGAAAAGTTATAGGCAACAAATACCTCTGACTGTTCCTAAAGTCATGACAAATGTCTGACTTGTGACTTTGTCCAGGTGACAAAAAAGGAACAAATAAATAATATAAAAATAAAAATAGATACATAATTTAAGGCATGTAGTAGAAAAAGTGGTTTGAAAATCCAGGGCAACCAATTCAAGGTGCTACAGGCTCTACTAATTTGGAGATGATGATGATGATAATGATGATGATGATGATGATGATGATGATGATGATGATAATTTTATAATGTGACTTCTGTACATATTTGGTGCTCAACATGTGCTGATGTATGTGCCAACTACATGCAATATGTCACATAATTTTTACAACAATCCCAAGAGGTAGAGATTGTCATCCCCATATTCCACAGGAAAAAAACAGAGGCTCCAGAAAATTAAGTTGTGCAACTAAGGTCACACCTCAAAGCAGAGTGAGGCCTGGTCAATGGTCTTTAAAATTATGCCAAAGATAGTCAAAGTTATGAGTAGGCAGGGAAAGAGGTCAGGAGGTAGGGAGAGTTATATTAAAATGGAAGAATGATCAAGGATAGAGAAGGTTTCAAAGGCATGATTCCCTGGATCCTGAGGTGACTCCCACACACCATGCCCCAGGGAATCCCCGTGTGATGGGTTTAGTGAGGGCACTGCAAATGTGTGTGTGCCATGTGTAAATGACATTGTTGATGGAGGGATGCGAAATGGGGGAGCAACAGGAAACAAAGCATAAGATAAACTAGTGGAAGCCTTTGCCTCTTCCTTTTCCTTGACTTCCAAAAACCACGTCTTATCTCTAAAGACGGTTCACTGCTACTTATAATAGCCAGTAAGCCTTAGAAAACAAAGAGGCATAGTCACTTTCTAAGACATCATCCTGAGAGCAAAGAGCTGCAGCTCTGCCCTGTCTTGTCATCCCTGCAATCCAACAGAGTCCTGTCCCGGGAAGAGTGTGCTAGTACTCTGTGTGATGTTAAACGCACCTTGACTCAAGGGCATCTCTGAATTGTTGATCCCACTTGGGTCAGACTCCTTTGTCTTTCACCTTCAGGAAGCCCTGTAAAAAGTTTTGGATCATTCGTGCCTATTGCTGCCTTTGCTCCATGTAAGCTCCTGGACTCTGCCATGGCACTGACCTTGCTGTTTCCTGTTTCTTGTTCTCCTCTACTCCCAACTGAGGCCACCTTCAGATCAGAGCAAACCAAAGGGTGCTGTGCAATGGCCACTCCTAATAAGCTATTTGTTTCAGGTTTTCTGAGTTTACAGGGGCTTGAAGTATTAAAAACTAATTGATACTACAATATCCTTGTGATTTTAAGGAAAGTTATAGCACAAGTCTACGAAGCAACACTAAATCTAAACCTCACAAGGTTTTTAGTAGAAAAAAAAGTTATTTCAGGATAGCTCAAGTCAGAAACTGACGAAAAACCTTTCAGAAGCAGCATTCTTTCATCTTTTCATATAAATTCAATAGTATCTTCTCATAACTAGGAGAGACAGAAGAGCGTTTCCTTAATTCAGGCCTGTACACCAGGCTTGCTAAGATGCCATTGGCCCCCATTAACTGTTTCCTCAAACGTGAGTTATTTCAAACCATGAGTCTGTTTCTCTTCTTCCTAGAATCAGCTTTACTCAAACATGGGATGGTTCTTGTCTGAGGGCTCATCTTTTTCTGCAGCAACATTCAAACAGCTGTAACTTACAGGATTTTATATCTGTAAAACTCTTATCTTTCAGGAATTTCTCAATTTCTCTCCTGTGAAGAGTTCCTTATCCTTCTTATTTTCAAGTATGTGTATGTGTGTGTGTGTGTGTGCACGCGCACACACAAGCGTGTGTGTATTTTATGTAATTCCCATGGTTTTGAGGTTTGAAGAGAGAAGTTGTAGCATTTGCCTGGCCCGCACTATTTGAACTAGAAGTCCATTTTCCAAATCTCTATACAATTGAGTATCTGTGAATGCTATATAATAGTATTTTATTATCATACAATTTGGTTTGCTAAATATTTTCCCTTATATTAAGCCCAAATTCAATTTCCACTAAACTCTATACTCCTTGACCCCAATTCTAACCTTTGTATCTATACTGAATATAGTAAACCTAATTTAAAGACAACTCTTATGTTCTCCCTATTATTTATCTTCGAGCAGAACATACTCAATTGCTTTCCAAATCATGACCAGTCATATAGACCCTGAACCATTTTAGTTGCTGATGACCTCCTGACCTGGTTTTTATATCCAAATTTGTTCAAGGTACCTTTTAAAGAGGGCCTCGAGAACTGACAGGTGTAAGCAGTCTGACCTTTCCAGAGTCCAACAGGACTATTCTCTTCCTTTTCTAGATATTCTATTTCTAAAATCACAATGCAACACTCCCACGTCATTCTGTAAACACATACTGAGCTAAAAGTATAACCCCTTCCTACTTTGTTCTATTCACACAATTCTCTCCCTTCCCTATTCTGTACTCATTCACTTGTTTTGAGAAATCTAAAACCAAGATTTTATCAGCTGTCCTTTAGATTTCATGTTGTATTCAGGCAAGGGCTATAAACAAGATGAGAAACAAGCACACTATATCCCTAAGCAGTTTCCCTCCTCATCCTACACCCCTACTACTTACAAACATGAGGAGAGAAAGGGAACTCCATTCCAAGAACGTTACTCTTATACTTTCACTGCCTCTGCAGAACTGTTGAATAGAGCCATCAACTTGGAAAATCAATTGTCTTTAAGTCTCTGACTCCTTTAAACATTCTTCCTGGTTGACCGAGTGTCATTATCCCTTCACTATTGAAAAGTTGAAATCTATATTCAACTTATTGCACAAACTTGATTATGCTTTCAACCAAATAATTAGGCTTCTTTCTCTGTCTGAACATAATGCTGCACCCGGTGAGGATAACAGAAGACTAAAGAGACATCCTTATAAAAGAAACTTTTATGCAACCTTTTATGGACTTACATAGGTCTTGGTCAGTTCCCTCAGCCCACTCATCACTCCGGCTGAGAGCGCAGCCAGGTCCGGTGGCAAGAATACTAATCAGAGCATCGTCCCTCTGACAGTAATACTCACAGGACCAACTTAAATGCACAATAATAACAATAATGTCCCTTCCCTGCTGCCTTCGACAAAATTTTAAATTCAAATTTGGAGAATATATTATGACCCTTTAAGTTTTAATAAAGAAGAGAGTAAAACGATACAATATAAGGTCATCTCCCCAAAACAGGCAAAACAGTTTGTACCAGAGCATTTCCCTACTCACCGCTGCTCCAAATTTAAACTTTGTCTTTTAATACCTAAAATTCTCAAAAGGTCAAATTCAAGTTGGGTACTCAAAGACCAAACAAAATAATTATCTGATGCTTTCAATTAGCTATTCTACATAATTAAGACTCCTGTCCTTTTTCAGGTAGTTTTTTAAGGTCATTCTCTGCATAATTTCCTCAACTTTCCATTTCCTTTTAGCTGAGAAGTATGTTATGTTGAAGGAAAAAAAAAAAAACCTTATGGATGTAATATCAAAGATTTTCCTTACACCACTTTGAGGGCGAGGAAAACTTTTACCACTGCCTTTTAATTTTTCTCCACTGTAAGGGTTGTGCTTAAATAGCCTATTAAACTATTTATTATATGTGAGAAGGGCATGGGATGAATGATTGTTTCCACATTGCAACAAGTCAATCATAAATCTAAAAGTTAACAAGAAAAACAAAATTAATTTTAAACAAGTGAATCATGTTAAAAGAGTCAAAATGGTATTTCACTTCCTAGTTACAGACATGTTGATCCGATCCTACACTTTCGGAAACAGTGAAGTTGATATCGTGGAACAATAATGAGTCAATATTATGAAACACTGATTTCATCACTTATTGAAATTTTTAGGATAAACCTTGATTTTGGCTCTCCAAGCTCAAACTTAATAAGAGATTACTTGAACAGTTCATTTTCCTTCTTTTTTACAATGGAAAACAATTAAAATGCTTGGTCATAAAAATCATTCTTATTATTAAAAATGGAAAAGAAAAAAGAAAATCTAGTAAATGCCTCAAATAAAAATGATTACTATGCAGACATAAGCCTTATTAACTGTTCCTTGGTATCACCATTACTTATGTAAAATACATTACTAACAGCATAAATCCACCTCTTCATTATTACTTGTTGCCAACACGATGAATATTATCAACAAAGTAAAAAATTCATTTCAGATTTATAACTAATGAGACACCAAAGTTTATTTAAAACACTTGTAGTATCTCTAAACTGTTTTAAAATGTCAACATTAGAAATGAAAACAAACCAAATACAGTATTCTCTGTCCTTGATCTAAGCTGTATGATTTTCCCATTGTACGCTTTATCAAATAAAAAAGATAAGCTTGAGATTTTATAAGCCTCCAGGATTGATACCACAATTTTCAATGGTTACGCCAAAAGCATATAGTGGGAAGGACTTAGAAGCAGAGAGAGGAAAATCAGACTAGTTAAAATTTTAAAGTATTGAGAAGACTAAGTTACCTAGAAAATGACTTTAGAATTATTGTTATTTGTGCTCTACATATTAAACTGACATGGGCATTAGAGTACTTTCATGGCTTAGAGACTCTTATTAAACCTCTACCAGAAAATGAATACACACACATTCACGAATACATAAAAGTGTCCACCTGCTACATGGAATTTTTTTTGTCCATTTACACTTACCTAAGCTCCACTGCCAGAGGTTTTCTACAGTAGAACACTAATATTACACCAAGGCGAAATAACTGAAACTAGGTCTGGGACCTTTTTTAATCTCCACGTCTGGAATCCGACACTAAAGATTTAATTCCATAGAAATGCCACTATGTGACAGTAGCAGATACTACTCCAGCAATCTCTTTTCCTGATACTCAAATATAAGGTGATAAATGTCTCCTTAATTTGCACAACAGTTTTCAATTGCCTTTATGGGAGACCACCTTGAAGGAGCGAGTAAAAGGCTTAGTCATGGTTTCTATTTTTCTATTTGAATCAATACATTCTAGTTAAATGGACAATTAATAGGTCACTTCCAAAATAGTAGTGTATCAGTCCTGGTTAATAAACAACCCCCACAATTGATAATGGGTCCTATGTATTCAGCAAGTCCTGTATACACTCAGCTCATCCACTAAATCCTTTTTCAGGTGGACAGGGTTATATGGGAAGATGAGCTAGAATCAGTCTATAAAAGTCAGTTTCATTCACTGCTTTATTTTTCAGTCAAGTGCTTTAAATGGTGTCCAGAAATTCACTCGGAATGTGAGACAGGAGAAAAGACTGGCACACAGAGCCTTGCTTTATGACCATACAAAAGGGCAACTGACCCTTGCCCAAGCCTTTTCCATGTGAAATGGTTCCTAAAGTTCATCTGCACAGTGAAAAATCGTGGTGAGGTCGCGTGTGGATGAGTCAAGTGAAAGTGGCGATTGGTCACGGGTCTGTCGCCCATTGTGGCTGGATCCCAGCCATGTAAAATGCTCTGTGGGAAAGTACCAGCCCCCTAAAGAGGTACTCAGGAGCTTGCAGCTCATTAAACAGCCAGCATTTGCTGCCTCACTTGCCAGGAATCATTCTGTTGAGCAACTGCCCTCCTGAAACATTCATAAAACACATGCAGAGAGGCAGCAGCAATCTGAATTCAACCAGGGTAGAGCCCTGATTTTAGCCTGACTCAACTCCTACTCCACATTTCCTCTGACAGGGCTGTTAATCTAAATGAATGCTTTCTCTTGGGCAGCTGAAATAAATGCACTTCTCTGCTGACCTGCTCTATCATAAACTAAAATTCTCTGGCTACAGATTCTTACCTGACCTAGAAATCTCAAGACCAAGGTGAATTTTCTTTGCTTTTAGTGAGACATTTTTTCTTTGCATGTGCAAGTGTGTATGTGTGCAGATGTGCTCCGCAAGTTTTTGAAAGCTATCATTCTCACTCTACCTCCAGACACTGTTAAAGTTTTGTAATGTTTGAAGAAAAGTTCTCTTGCAAATCTTTCCTGTGATGTTGTTGGTTTTCTTCAAGATTACAAAGAAGAGATATTTACCTCTTTTTATAATCAACGATTTAAAATTTTTTTCTATGGGCAACTAATGACTTTCTGTGTCACATTTTAAGCTGACTGGAAATTTTACACAGCATAATTTCTTAGCCTTCCTTTTTTTCTTCTTTAAATGGGTATTGCTACACATTTCAGAAAGAGCCAAACTGGTCCTTCTAAGACCTTTTATAGCAAATGAAAAACAAGTCACTTTCCTTGGTATGTCAGCCCTGGGTTTCAATGCCATTAGAAACCGCTCACAATTGCTCAGTGTGCTGAGGTTTGATAAATCTCTGGAAACTTCCTGAATAGGATCGCTGTGATTTTTAGTGAGGAATTAGCTCCTTGCCATTGCATTACCAATTAGTTTTCCAGAGCACATTAAATCCTGCTGCTTTGGTTTACAGAATAACTGAAGCATTGCTGATGAAGCATAAAAACTTACTTGGAAAAGCAGTGGGGGATGCAGGGCGTCGACAGGACCCACCGCAGCATGCCGAGTAGAACGGCGGGGCACTCAGGAAAAAAGGTTTGGAGGGTGCTGCAGAGAAAGCAATGATCTTATTGATTAGCCATTTTTTTTTTAGACAATATTCAAACTTCCAGTTTCCCAAAAGTCATTGAGTTAAATAAAGCACTTCATTTTCTGAGCCTTCACTTAGTTATCACTTTTGAGGAAATTAAAGTCATTTAAAAGTAGCCTTTATCTGTCAAAGAACTTGCCAGTTTCATCGAGATTTAGAAATGTGGTGGTGGACTCAAATTATTGTAAGTAAATGTAATAGTTCATTTTCTGAGCAGTCGTAACTATCAGTAGTAAATATCAAATATTCCTTTATTCAAAATATCCCAGAGCAACACTATCCAAGAGAACTGCAGTGATGATGGAAATGTCCCATATCTGCACTGTCCAATATGATATCTACTTGCCGCAGACAGCTACTGAGCACTTGCAATGTAGCTAGTTTGGGTAACAGAATTCTTCATTTAAATCATTTTAGACTTAAATAGACTCATGTGGCCAGGGTACAGTATCATATTGAATAGCACAGTTCTATATCTAACACTAAGAAACAATTTCACTGTTAAATACTTACATTTAATGTTTTAAAGAGATTATAGATTACTATTTAATTTCAGAAGGTTCCTTGAAATACATAATTAGTTGGATTCCAAAATTTATAAGAGTTAATTTACTGAACAATTCCTTTTAAGAATTGTTTTTTTCTGATCTGATCACATTTACACATTTAAAAGTATTTGAAGAGTGATGACACTTTATGACAAGAGAAATCTAGTTAACCTGAAAGCACTTACATTTATAGTATAAGGAGTTGCCCTATAATTCCGTTCTGCTCATTTTACTAAACTATGCCATTCCTAACATTTTCAATACATACACACGGGCTAGCTATCATTACTCTGGTAAATAAAAAAAGTGTTTAAACTCTGTCCCTCAGTAGATGGAAAATAGCTATAATGTATGTCATAGAATATTAATAGCTCTTTTTTATTGAGCATTTACCATATGCCAGCCTTTGGTTAAGTACCATAAATACATCATATCCTTTAGTATAATGAGGTTTAACACAATACAAATATGGGTGAAATTTCCTGAAGGTGGACAACTTCCTTTTGCCAAGGCATACCCTGCAGAGTACCTGGCACATTCTAAACAGTCAATAAATTTTCAAAAAATAAATGATCTGCAAATCTGAGAAATAGGAAACTTCTGATCTTCTTAGGTAAAGAATGAGGATCAGGAAGTTAACCTCTTCTCTGCTCCCCTGACTTATTCTGAAATACAGTATCTTTCATAACAGATGACCTTGAAATCTAGAGCATGACTTTATTATTCTTCCTTCAAAGTCAATGGCAACTCTTTTCTTAATTATATACAGTGAAAATTATTTTGATACACATACATACCTTTTTTTAAGAACACAGTAATTTCAGGCTCATATTTTAACCAACTGATGAGCATGTTTATATTTGTCAATGCCTTTGAAAAATTTTTCAATATGTGTATTTCCCAATAAGAATTTTATAGTCTTAGCGTCCTTAATACCTTCAAAATGCTACCTAATCATAAATGCAGGTTTTTCCTCTAATATAATGGAAAATGGTCAATATTAGCATTTTTATTTTTTAAATCTGGATATTCCAATAATATTTTCTGTTCTGAAAATATGACAACTAAGCAAAGTATGAAAAAAAGTCCCACTTTGGTGTTCAAAATGTCAATAAAACTTTTTAAAATTTCATTGCTATAAGTTGTTCTAATGTTGATAATAAGATTGTAAAACCCTCACAGAAATAAGTCATTTCATTTGAACTTAACATCCTAAGTTATATTTGAATAGTATTACTGAGGCAGAGTTACATTTCCCACTATTTTTATGGATATATGAAATACTCTGAAAAATTAAAATACATTTCTATATAAAGAGGTTGCCTCATTATGTTTATTCTCGAGGATTTCTGTTAGCTAATTTATTTCATCCCCAAAATAAACACTCCATAGACAACTAAGTTATAGCTATTATGCTATGAGGCATTTTTAAAACTGAGATCAAAGAAAAAGACTCAGCAATGTTGCATGCATACATATAATTAAACATTTATCTTGATAGTTGGAAACATGCACAAAAATATTTTTGCTCAATATAAAGTGTAAAAATAAGTATGCTACTATCAAAATAATGATACAAAAGATGTACAAGTTACAAATTTTACTACTCTAGCCAACATGTTTCTCAGTCTAACCCTATGGTCCTAAAATTGGAAAAAATAAAGGATAAAGAAATGGATGGTTCATTTGAGATAAGTGATCAATTAAATTCATTTGTGATAAATGAGGTTCTAAGATCTACATTGTGGTGTTAAATTTAGCCAGAAAAAGAGCTGTAATTGAACAGCTTGTTATACTGCTGTCTATTACCCTATCTTAACATAGTAAAGCTATAATTAAAATGACATGCTATCTACAGTAACAACTCCAGCAGCTAAAGAGCTACATGTGACATGACCAGGCTTAAAGTTCTTTGGCATAGAATTTCTTCACCATTTCAAATCATCTCTTTAACATACATATATTTACACAGATTAGTTAATTCCTGATTTCTATACATAAATATACCTTGTTTAAGCTGGTTTATGTGGAAATTGCTGTGAAATTCCAATTAAGTGCACCATTTTTTTTTACTTGCTCTGACTTTGACATGTCAACTGCTAATTCAGCTGAACATGTGATGGCAGGCATGTTGAATGCCATTGGGAAATAACCATTTAAAACAATTCAATGAATTGAAAAATATATAATTTAAAATATTTGTAAACCACATACTTTTTAAAGCAATGAGCAAAAAAGGAAACTGAAGTGTGATAAAAATCAAGTGACAAGTTGACAAATGTGTTAAAACTTTTGTGAAGTCATTAAGAACTACTTTGAAGATGCTCTGAAAAGGGCAGAAAACAAGGCGATTTCATCCCAAATGATATGCATTTCAAAGTCCATCAATGCACTCTAGATGCAGTGACTTTATCATTTATCATGTTAGGAACAATTCACTGTAGGCTTACTGAACCATACTTAGATAATGATATTTAAGCAATGCCTACTATATGCCAGGCTTTGGACCAGATATCAATTTAACATGTGCTATCTTATTTATTCATTAACATTCAACCTCAAATGAGCATGATATGATGATGACTGCTTTCAGTAATTTTTTTTTAAAAGGACAATGGAAACATCAATGTTTCATCGTAATTGTTATTAGCCATGACGGATAAGGATTTCATGCACAGAAATGGTCACTTATTCAAAAAGAGCTGGAGCCCAGAAAATGGATACATTTTCAAGCTTTCCAGAAAAACAAATGGATTTTCCTATGGAAAAAAAATAGACACCATCAGTTTCCACAGCATGTTAGGTTTTCTTGGTATAACATTTCAGAACACTCCAAATTTTGTACCCTACCAACAAATCTAACTTCCAGTTTCTGAGTGAAATTGTTACACATTATAAACAAATGACTTAAAATTTTGTAACTAAACTGTCTGAATCCAAATCACTTATTCACAGAAAACTTCATAAACTTTTCACTGCTTAATAAAATGTTCTGATCTTTCTGAAAACACAATCAAAACTTCTATTAATTATTTGGAATGTTTAATTAAGATGTGAACTTAGAGACAACTTAATGATGACTGGCCTGATGTTTTTTTAAACTTAACCAACTAAATGGCTCTGTGATATAAGTATCCCATAGCCAAAGATGGTTACAAGCCTAGCTACAGAGTAGTTATTTTCAAAATTCTATTCTCTAGAAAGCAAGCAATAAATTTTGTAATTGTTTTTGTTATTTTCATTCTTCTTTCTTGATGAACAACGGGTATCTAAATGTGGCAAAACACCATTCTTTTATTGTCAATGCAAACTGTGGTACTGACTTGAGCTGACATTTCAAAGAAAGAATACTAAGGACCACTAATAAAACCTTCAATAAATTTCAGGAGCCCACTGCAATGTTACACTGTTTAGGCAGACATTTAAGAAAGATGAGAAATGAGAAAAGGTTCCAAGATGTCTTATTAAGGCACCAAAGGGTCAAAAATACCTCAAGGAAAGAATCCCAGGGAATTAAATAATTTCAAAAGGATGGTTTTACTGACCTCCTTCAAGTGCTGGGTACATGGACACTGAGAATAAAGAAATTTAAACTTCTGACCTGAAAATAATACACAACTGTACAGACTATCTGGAGTAGAACGAGACCCAAAAATGAGACTGTGATAAATGGCAACCATCTGTTTTGAGTAGTAAGACTTAAGAAATATCAATTATCTAATGATGTATTATTTATTTTACCACACAACCTAGAAATAATTCATTTATGTGCTCCATGTACAAATGTGTCTTCAATCGCAAGAGCAAGTAAATTCATCCTTTACCTTTCTGCTTATCAGAAATCAGTGTTTTTGTGTTTGTTTGTTTCGTTTTGGTTTGTTTGTTTTTTGCCTTGAGTATTTCAGAAAAACAAAAGGTCATGTTCTGGCATAGCTCATAAGAAGATGCATCATGTGCAATGTCTACTTGTTTGATCCTTTCAATTCTGTGCAAATAATATGTACTACATATCTACTGAGTGCCACATAATGCACTGTGTGTTGGGACTAAAAGGATAAAAATGAATAATTTCCATTTCTGGAAGTGTTTCTATTTTTTAATGTTCTTTAATGTACATATTTTGAAGCTGCTGGTCAAAGAAATGAAATTTACATTTCTTTGGACTCTCAATTTAAGGTTGTTCTGTTAAATATGAGGTATTGCCCAAGAACAAGATGAGATCTGAAAAACTTCATTCTATGTATTTCCCTAATGAGTGCTTCTTAACCTTAATACACATTAGAATTATTCAGAGTGCTTTTCAAAGATACAGATCCCTGGGCCCGACACTAAATGAATTAAATCAGGCTGGCTAGGAGTGGACTCCTAGCATAATATTTTCTCAAAAGCTGCACAGGTGATTACAATGGATAGCTAGGATGAGACCACCAAAAGGAACACAAAACAATGCCTGACATGCAGCTTTTACTCCTACCATATAATTTGAGATCAACTCTAAAACAAACAAAAAAAGACAACACATAAAAAGAAACAGCTTGGTCCAAACCTCCGCTGAAATACAGAAGTAAAAAAGAAAGAATATTGTCAGAAAGGCTTTGTCAAAGACATCTAAATCCGGGCCTTGAGTTGGACAGTATTTGGAATGGTAAAATAAGAGAAAGTAGGCATTCTAGGAAGGAAAGGTGGCATGAATAAAAGGAAAGAGGGCAAAGATGGTGGTGACACTTGGGGCAGGTTAAGGAGACCACTCGGAATGCTGGGACAAAGCCAAGTGAGTGAGCATTAAGCAATGTGGTTGGAGGAGCTAAATGTAGCTGAAGAAATGAAGGTCTTGAAGGACAATCTAAATATTTTTATTTGACCTGATAGTCGAGTAGGATAACTAAGGCTTTCCTGAGTAGGTTGGTGATATGACTAAAGCTATATTTTGGATAATTTCACCTAGCAGTAGTGAATGAGATGAGGTGGAATAAGGGGTGGGGGCAGTAAATGGAAGGACCCTATTGCAGTAATACGTTGTGGCAATAGGTAATGATAATCATTTATTTGGACACTCCCACTAGCATCTTCTCCTATTTCCTTACAATACTAACAGGTGGTGGGTAGGCACTGGCTTCTCCTCCAACAAGAACCTTAGTTCACTATAATAATTAAAGGAAGTCACTATCTCTGCTGTCTCCCCTTCAGAGCCTCCATTAGACAACTCTGGGGGAAAAAAAATGAGCTAAATCTGAGGAACAACCTTGCTTTTTTTTTGTAAAGCTGATGTCACAGAAGAGAATAATGTAACAGTACCTGTAGTTTTTGAAATTTTTAAAGCCTTAATAAAGGCTCCATGAGCTCTCAGTTATATCGCTCCATGTAATTAATCCCTGCTTTGGTCTATACCAGCAGGAGACAGACCTTGTAGGAATTGTATCTAATTGTGTCTAATTGTGTCTGATTTCACCTGGTGGCAGATTTTAAATGGCTGCAAATTATTTGGCACTCCTCCCACTGAAAGGTGGGGTCTATTTCACATTCTCTTATACTTTAGGTTGTCTTTCTGCCTTGCTTGACCAAAGAATATAAAAGAAGTGACATTCTGGAATCTAGGTGATAAGAAGGCTTGAAATACTTTCTGGGTTTCTTGGAATGTTTGCTCTTAGAAATCTCCCTTTCAGGAGCCAGGCATCATGCTATAAGAAGCTCAAAACTCTTAGAAAATCCAAATGAGGATGTTGGAACAGCTCTTGTAGAGCACCCAGTCAACGGGCAGCATCACTGCCAGCCAAGTGAGTAGCCACCTTAAATATCCCACCCAGCTGAGCTTCCAGACAACTGTAGCCCCAGCTGACAACTAACTACAATGAGATTCCAAGTGAGGACCACCTTGTTGAGCCCAACCCACAAAAATAAGAGAGAAAATAAAAAATTGTTCCTTTCAGACTCAATGTTTTGAGATGTTTTCTTATACAGCAATACCTCTTTTACCAATATTTTACTTATGGTGAGATGATGGAAAGGAGTCTTTCACATTTTCCTCGTAGGTTATCAATGGACTTTTGAGATATGTGTTTGAAAGTCAAATGCTGATCCTAACATCTGTTCTCATTATGAAATGAGGAAACAGAGGCTCAAGGAGATCACTTAAGTTATTTAGGAGGACATAATCAGTAATATAAAGATCTTAGACTTGAAACTATAGCAGCACTGCTAGAACCAGCTTAATAAACTATACGATATTTTGAAATTTACCCAATTTGCCATTTATGCTTTGGAAAAAATGTTGTCAAACTTTTATCATAAGTGTCAGAAAGTAAATACATTAGACTTTGCAGATCATATGATCAATTTGTAGTGTGAAAGCACCTATAGGAAATATGTAAGCAAACAGGAGTGACTCTGTTCCCGCTTTAAAGAATCAGATTGTCTTTCAGTTTCAGAACCAATATAACTTTAGAATTGGTTCAACACACTTAAACTCAATCCTGCCCTAGGTTAGTCTATTTAAAAACTTATCAGCAATCATTATTTTTATTCCTTTTTAATGTACATAAATCTTCTCTAAGGACAGCTTACTAAATCTTTCACATATTGTAAGAAGCATTAGAGATTTAAAGTTTTAAAGAACAAGAAATTCTGAGTCCTCTCAAGAGGACTGGTAGAAATATATAAACTATTCTCTCAGTCACTTCAAATTCGTACAATTAATGTTATGGCACGGTGCCTGGATATATGTAAGAAAAGTGAAAAATCTAGTTTATCTTTGGAATATTTACAAACAAGAAGGCAAATAAATATTCAGCAATGTATAAAAAAAGATTTGAAAAATTTTTTTCTTTCTTTTTCCTAGATGCTTTGGTTCTGAAACAAAAGTCAAAACTTACAGAGGGTTTTTGATCTTTGACTTCAGAGAGAATTTTAGTGCATTACGTTAACTGTTCACAAAACTCACAAAAAAGTGCCCCTGAAATATTCCTAATAGCTGGTTGACAAAATGAACACTATTAAAAATTAAATCAGTACTGTAACTTTGTATAAAGTGATGAACACAGCATTGCCAAATCAAGCATTGACTGGAGGCTAAAAAGAATGAAAGGGAGAGATTCCATTAAAAGTGGAAACATTACAGAAAGTAAAATAAAATGTTTTAGAATAAAATATACAAGGGTCTGGTAAGCATAATACACATTAAGGCAAAAATCCAATTTTTTACTAAGAGAGTGTAAAACAAAGCATGATCTAATGAAGTCTTAAATCAAGATTCTAACAAGCATCCCTAGATAAAAATCATAGTTTCTTTTTTACAATTTGCCTTTTTATTCCTGACAAATTCCAGGCATACTTAAATGAAAACTTAATGTTATTTAACTGATTTAAAAATTGTGTACCTTCACAATGAAAAAAAAAATCACTCTTTAAGAAACTTTCAGAGCCTCTGTTAACCTAAGATTAAGTGGACAAACACTCTATTAAGATCTACAAATCAAGTCCCCTCAAAAGACATAATAAGATGAGTTCTAAAGGTATGGACGGTATCAATAGAAATAGGGTGGTGGAAAGTAGGTTGAGTGAGGAGTTAATTAAGTATTTACAATCCCCTCACCCTAATATAAAGACGTTTGTTCAAATACTATAAAGATTACATTTCAGTTCTGTAAAAACTTTCATAGCAAAGAATCTCAAAGTATTCTATAAACGCATCTATTATCTGTATTGCTCCTTCACTTACTGCCAAGTTCCTGCCATTTCTACCATTGTTCAGCAACAAAACCAACCGTATAATGTCTTCTTAAAGCAAAAACTTTTTCTGGTGGGCACAAGAACAGGTAGGAGGTGGCACAAAGAGAAATACAATAGACTCTAATGCACAGTCTGGTTCTAACCTCTGAGCCACATTTATGGCAAACATCGATAAAATCACTGTTGACAATCCTTTTACAGTGCCCACCTGATATAGCATCTTTTGGTTTCCTGCATGTCACCCTGAAGTCTCAGAGTCCTACGTTTATTTCTACATAAATTGATACGTAATTTCTCGGCATTCAAACCATTGTGCCTCTTAAAATAACCTTTGAATTCCTAAAGTGAATAAGAGTCAAGGGGAAACTTCTAAAATGTTCCTACATGTCTGCTGGATTTACTCCTGATTAATTGTTAAACCTCAATAACTTCAATACATGTTAACAGATTGAGATTCCCTATTGTTAAAAAAAAAGTAGAGAAGCATATGCTAGGGGCTGAGAGAGGGCCAAGTGCTAAAGTCAGAGGCATATTAAATGCACATTAATTGCTACATTGTTGTAGTTCCAACTCAGACATTATTTTGTAAGGAGTGGCTTACTCATTCAGCACCAGAAGTAAAGGGACTATTAGCCTTATTGATTCTCTTCACTGCAAGAACTTCTCCTTAAACCTGAAGGAGTTTATTAATTTATAGGCCATATAACAATTTGTTCAAAGCTGATTCTTCATGAACTATATAAAAGCTACTAATATATTAATATAAATCTAAAGTTTTGTTAAGCAGATTATTAAAAATATTCAGATGAAGTAAAAATATGGTGAGGTACTATCTAAAAATTCCAGCAAAGGATATTTGGGGTGATGGCCTGAGCAAGGAACTACAAGGGTGGGTCCCATCCACTATCCTCTTCTGGATTCCCATTTTCTGGTTCTGGGTCAGCATCATCAACAGTCAAGATTCTGTGATTTCTGATTTGTCAATACAAATCTAGAGCATAGTGTTAGTAAAAATAAAGGACAAACTGTGGCTTAATAAATCAGATCACAGAGTTTTCATCTAACTAGAATCCTCACTTGGAGCACAGATCCATCTTTTCCTCCCTCCCCCACACGCCTAAAATGTAAGGGAAGTTATTTTATTTCACACTTTCAGTGTATCTCAGTGAAAGTAAAAAACTACCAATTGGAGCACAAAACATAAATTTAAGATAGTTAAGGAATAATTGGTAACAGTAACTAGGACTGAAAGGTAAAAAGGAAAACTATATTGCACATTCAGTAATAATGGTAAGAAACCATCCTAACAGGGTGCCAGGAAAAAATACTATGGTTCCATTTCTGTATTATACAGTACAACTTACTTGACAAAATTGCTTTAAAATAAAAGACCGTTCAATTCACCTATCCAGAATAAACATTTGCTTTCTAATCCTTATATAGGCAGCACAAGGAGTAGATTTAATAATCAATAAATTATATTCAAGAAGTTATCTCTACGTCGACCATTGTCTAAAATGTTTAAAATAACAAATGTTACTAAAAAGCAAGGGTATTTGTTTCACCTGTTTTTAAGATAATTGGTGGCATAACCAAAAGTAATTTAAATGTTCAGTTTTTACATTTTAAGATCCTCTTTACATACAAAAACATAAATATTTTAATCTAGCACAGTATTTGCTAAAAATTGACATTTACAAACCTCTGTGGAAGGAGGTTTAGGATTTACTTACAAAGCCTCCTGGTTTCCATCAATAAACAATAATAGAACTTAATTATTTATTTTTTTCAGATACAATCCTTAGAGTTGAATCTTTTTACTGCTTACTATTGTACTAAATGTATCTGTCACTCTCAAGCCTTGAGGAATGTACTTTGAGTCTTAAAGGAAAGTTTTAAAACTATTCTACATAAAGAACTTGGCAACATATAGCTATGGACTGTCCCTTTACTTACACTAAATACTCAAATACTTGCCAGTTTTCAGGGGCAAAGCACTGACAGCTATGCTTTCATCCATGACCTGTAAATAAATCTGTGTTACTGTTTAACTGTCACCACTTTTTAGATACATCATGAAATTTTAAAAATGGAAAGGTCAATTTCTTTTATAGGCTCGGATACAAAATCACAATCTGATTTATTATTGTGATACATGTAATTGGTTCTCCCATTATCTCTCATTAGTTTCTCATATTCAATGAAAGATTAACTTAAGGAATATGAAGATGTAGGGCAATTTTTTTCTCTTTCACAAGTTCACAGATATTTAAACTATTTCAGAAAAAAAACTAGGAAGTGAAATAATCATTATAGAAAAAATTGGCCTATTATGAGTATTAAGGCAACTAACAATTTAAAAAATGCTTGGTAAACATAAAGCAGAGCAGAAGAAGCCCCCACTGGGGCAGAGACAGTCATTTTATTTGTTCACTGATTATCCCAATGGCCTAGCACAGAGCCTGACACTTGTGGGACAGTCAGTAAGCATTTGCTGAATGAATGAAATATATGGTACAATTAATAGCAAGTAACAAAAATAATGAAGCAGAAATGCATCCCCTAGTTAAACGGTGCTGTATTTCACCAATGCACTTAAAAAGAATTCTGTGGTTTTCTTATTCAACGTTTAGACTGGAACACTCAACAAATAAAGGTTGTGAAAAAGCGGGTACTCAATATAATGAAATGATTAAAAATCCTATTCTGTCATCCACTCCTCGGTTAGTGTCTAAAGAATCAGAACTGGTTGTTCACTGCCATTTCAGAAATATCGTCATCTTTCTACAAACAGTAGCTTTTCTATCTCCTTTATTCTCTCTACAGAACATAATCACTGTCTCATCCCCATCTAATTTTCAGGTGATAGCTAACATTTTCAGCACTCATTATAACTTCATAATTCTTCACAGTATAAAGGGATTCCTATAACATTTGCTTAGGCAAGAATTAGTCATTTAAATAAAATTGAGCAATGTTCCTAAAACTACATTCTTTGTCAAAATATGAAAATAAACTAATGTTAACACTGATTTTAAGCAGCATGGTTGTGGGCACAAACTTACAAGGCTTTAATTTTCTTAAAATATTTTTCTAGTTTCAAAAATTAAATGCACTCTTTACAAGAATGACTTTTTGAAATAAAAGGTCATTTATTCCAATAAAAAGTAACCTAGGAGAACGTTAAATCTTCAATGAGGACTGAAAAAAATATTAGGAAAAATATATGCTTAAACTATATTAGAATACTTAAAAGAGAAGGGAAATATAAATTCCTATACTCTTAATTTTTCCAAAAAATTATTTTTGCATTTCGACACTAAGGAGTGAACAAGAATGAACATGTTCTTGAATTAAAAAAAAAAAAAAGTAGTTAGGAAACCTTTACCCAATAATTGCAACATTTTGAATGAAATGAATAGGTATCTGAAATTATGTTTCCAAGTTATTGAAATATCTGTATTGGACTAGAATTTTGGTTTGTTTAAATTTAATCTGTAAAATCGACAAAGGTTAAAATTAAATAACTTTCCATTGTTGAGTCATGATCAGGAGCAATATAAGAATCCTTGAAAAATAACTTCTATGAGCACAATGCCAAACCACCAAAAGTTATTCAAATCATTAAATTTTCTTGAAAATGTTATTTTCATGCGACAACATTATTTACTAATTAATACTGGCTATGTGAAGTGGCTTTATATGTTTCTAGTTTTCCAACTACTTCAAAAAGAACAGAGAGGCCCAAATTTCCAAGGCATACGCACTTTGCCTTAACTATATTTGTTCCTCTCCCAGGCTGCAGAAAGGCTTCCTAGAATTTAGGTTTTGCACTATGTGAATGAGACCAGTGGTCAAATAATTATATTTGTTCCATTCTGTTAGTAGCAATTTCAAACTGAAAGACGAGGACAGATTCTAAACATGTTAAATTCTATAAAGCCATTAGCAATAAATTTGATCCGGCAGTTTACTAGGACAATGGAATTTGCTGAAAAAGCGTCTATTAGTCATTGTGGACAAGCCCACCGGGATTAAAAGAATGAGTTAAGATCGTCTAAGGACGCAGATAAAAAATTTAATCCAACTGGATCTCAGTTTCTGAGTCTCTAAGAGCTTTTTCTCTTTTGCTGACAATTTCGGTTGCCCCTCCATAACCTTTAGCTAATATTTGACTAAACTGTCCGCATCAGCTTCCCACTCACATCACTTAGGTTTTGCGTGTGAATTAAAAGAAACTCAAACTGCCCTTCTTTTGGTAATTCCTATTTATTGATGAATTTCCTACTCCAGGTACCAATTCAGCTGTTTCAACTCAGCACGAGAAAAATGTCGGCCTCGATTCCTTTGCGCTTTCGTGATCGATCCAAAATGTGAGAGCGGAGAAAGCCAAAACTTTGCCCAACTCTCCTTCCAAAGATCTTTGAGAGCGTTCTTGAAGGACCGCGACTGTTGGCCACAGTTTAAGAAGCAAAAGCCCCCGAAGCCGCCCGCGCGAAGCTCTCCTTCCCAAGAACTTTCCCGGGAGCCGACGGCGCGCGGCCTCCTCCGGGACAGAAACGCTGAATTTAGGAAATCCCATAAGTCGGTCCAGCGAGCGCAGAGATGGGGAGACTGGGGCTGCCCTTTCCGGCTAACAAGGTGACTTCGGGGTATCTCTAGAAAGGACTGAAAGTGAAGGTGGTAGCCCTACCACTTGTTGAAAGGGGACAGAGGAGTCCGGTGGGATGGGATACGGACAGAGATCCATTCGCGGGGGTGCCCTCCTTCCCCCGCGAAGTGGCACCTCCACTACAACTCAAGACGTTCTTCTAGGAAGGTTCGAGGCCAGAGCGGATGGCCGCGCCCCGGAGCCGCGGCGCCCTGGGCGAAGGAAGCGCTCGTCTCCCGCGCGCCCAGATTCGGGGCCGGGAGGCGCCGGGCGCGATGGGGAGGGAGGGGAGAGCGGGCTCACCTGGGGCCGGCGGCTGGAAGGTGCGGTCTCGCTCTGCCGTGGGGCGGCCCGGCAGCCTCGCGTCATCCGCCGAGGGGCTGAGCACTTGAAAAGCCCACCGCGTGCCGTAGGGCGCCCCGCCGGGACGGGCTTGCTCAGCCGCAGGGCACAGCTTCAGCGGGACGGGGTTGGCGGGCAGCGGCCGGCCCTGCGCGCCCGCCGGGCCGTGGGGCGGGGGCGGGGGCGGGGGCGGCTGCAGCCCGGGCGGCGGGGCGCCCCCAGCCCGCAGCAAGTTCTCGATCAGGAAACTCTTGCCCAGGTTGCCAAAGCCCGGGGCAGCGGGGAAGCCGAGGAGCGCGGAGGACGCCACCACGTCCCAGTACGCGCCCGCGGGGGCCGCCACGGCGCTGGGGAGCATGGTGTGGTGGCCGCCGGCCGCCGAGCGCCCGGGAAAGGAAGACGGGGCGCCGAGCGCGCCGGCAGGCTGGGAAGGAACGGTATTATTGATTTGGGTCGGTCGTCTTTTTTAAAGGATGGGAGGAGTGAGTGTGGGAGGGGGAGGCCGTGCGTTTCCCGGGCCCGCGGCGTCAGCTCTGGGGGGTGCCGGGGGCGTCCCTCCGCTTGCTATGCAGATGGGACAGGTCTTCTGTTTTCTTCTTCTTCTTCTTCTAGAAGGCTGGAAGGTGTGTCCAGCTCATCCATTCACGTCACCCGGCCCACCAAGTGACAGACGCGGCCAACAATGAGGGCAGCCCCGAGAGTGCGAGCTTCGGCAAAGGGAGGGAACGCGCAGTGGGAGGAGGGGGCGCGGAGGCGGCGTGAACCCGCTCGCTGGTCCCTCTCCCCGCCTCTGCGCCGGCCGCAGCCCCCCGGGGTGCGAAATCGCCCGGACGGCCACGAGCAGGGCTGGAGGCGCTCGCTCGGTAGGGCGCTCTGTATTCCACCTGTTGGGCGAACCCCTGGCTCTCCGGTGTCGCTGTCACTTCTTCAGGACCCTTCGGGCGTCCAGGGAAAGGGAACTTACGCGTTAGCGTCTGGAAGGGCTGCAGTTATCAGAGAAAGTCACAGGTGTTACTGAGGCTGTCGTCGGAGTGACGAAAAGTCACCCTCAAAGAGTGGGCTGTTTGCATATTAAATGTGACCCCTATTTTTTTTTTTTTTTAAGGTAAAAGAAATGAGTGTTTGGAGACATTTTAAGAAATTTCTGTTTCTAGTCATTCATTTCCAGTCACTTTTCAATACGATTTGATTTAGTGGTCCGAATTGGGGTGGAGCTTTGATTCCAGAAATCAGACTGAGACTTCGCTGTTTTCAGCCTCTGCTCACCCTCATCCCCATCCAAAGTTGTGCCGATATATATGCCCTTGCATGTGGGGCCTCTCAGGTTAAGTTTCACAGGGGGCTCTGAACAGTAAGTTCAGACAGAGTCTCCTGGCTGTGGGAAAGGAAAATACTGGTAATTTCGACCATGTAGTGTTGGTACTCCCAACCCCTATCTTCCAAAGGTTCTAATTTCCTCCATTTGAATAAGTAAATTACTTTCTTCCACTTTACAACTTTATCTTAAAACTTTTCTCCGCTAGTATCTCCTCCCAGGATTTCTTTGTGGCTTCTTACCTTTTTAAATTCTTTACTGTCATTTTAAGAGTCTGGGAAAGGAATGCAGATAAGTTGGTCACCCAGCCATGTTAAATAGGAAACCCCATAGTGTTTGGGGGTTTTTATGTTTTGGGGGTTTTTTTGTGTTTTTTGTTTGTTTGTTTGTTTTACAAATAGAGTTCATTTCATTTCACCCCATGTTATGCCTTCTTAAGGTCCCGTCACACTCCTCTGGTCACTTTCTTAGACCCGACCTTAATCTTTCTTATCCTTTGACCATACTTGCTTGGCCCGGAAGGCATCGGAGTCCTCCACCCTGTGCTTGAACCTGTGCTCCAGTTCTGTCACTCAGGTGATCTTGGTCATAACAGAATGGTGATTCTGTGTATATGTGGCAATTTCATCTCTGCCAGTCCCATAGAAGCCAACTGCAGGAACAGTATGAATGCAGTATGCTTACATGAAAGGACTCTTGCAAAAGAAATCCTACCATAACACTCAAAAATACAAAAAGTATCTTTAAGTACTTGGCAAAATAAAAAGTTCTTCCTCCATCAAAAATTTATGAATCACTGAAGAAGAAATAGATTAACACATATTGATCAAAAGAAGGGGGTCTTACCTGGAGTTTGGTAAAATGACAAATGACAGGTGGTTGGATACAAAATCTGGAAAGAAAAGACACCACCAAGTTCTCCTAACCAAATAGGTTGTGTTGAGACCAGGATGAGGACACTGAATTACTTAGGATTATACTTACTCTTTTTTTTCCATTGGAAATGTGTTTTACAGTTTATTAACAGTCTCCTAAATAGAGACTGGACAGGTGAAGAAAGGTGTGTGGATGTGTGTGTGTGTGTGTGTGTGTGTGTGTGTGTGTGTGTGTGTGTAATTAAAAGTTCTTTTAACTTCAGGGTGACTTTAAAACTCCTCATTTTGGAAACTTTCTATATCAATGGAGTGTTAAAACTGTGACTTCTCTGTTAATTAACACTTCCCATTGCGACTCTCCTATGCAGTTTTAGATGAATTTATTTAGAATAAGGTTTTCAAAGGATGTCTGCAAAGCTTGGTGTCACTTTTATAGTTTTTCTCTTTACCCTAAGAAAAATTTGATCCCTAGCTTCAATTTACTTAAAAGCTGTCTGGAGTTGACCAGGCTAGTGAGATAAATTTCCTTTTAAAATTCACATGGTCAATATGTGTTTCATTTACCCTAGGTATATCCAAAGCCTTTTAAAGGTCTACCCTCCCCACCTGATGCTAAATAGGAGAGAAATTTTTTTTTGCAAGGTTGAAGTGTATTACTAATATCCATTCACTTACTGATTTAGTCAACAGACCTTTACTCAGTGTTTCATATTTATCAAGCACTTGTGGTATTGGAAATATATATAGAGAGAAGAAAGGTTCTGTCTTTGCCTTGTAGACATTCACAGCCTAGTAAGAAAAAAAAAGTAACATCTGAGAAAAGGCTTGTAATTTGGAAAGAAAAGTATGGGAAATTTTCCAGAAAAATGTCTCCCATAAACTGAGTCTTCAAAGGTGAATAGTGGTTGCTGGTAATTTGTGAAGTAGTAACCTTTGTGATTAGCAAGGAAAAGAGATAGCACATTATCACTGCCATCCCCCAATCATAGTAGGCATCATTTGTCCAGTGTTTATATTCAGTGAGGTATATTTCCACTTTATAAATATTAACTCAATATTCACAGTAATTTTGTAAGATTGGTACTATTATTATATCAGTGCTACTGATGGGGCAGAAAGAAATAACTTTTCTAAAGCCACACAACTAGCAGAGTGATGAGGCTGAAATACAATCCAAGCCCAATGATTCTAAAGCCTTCAAACCTTTTAAGTTCAAGTATCTACCTCTTCGCAAATCTGATTTGCCATACCACATGATGTTACCTAGCCATGTGAGAGAGGCTGAAAAACAAGTATTGTGTTTTTCTTTAGTGGAGAGTGGAGATGAAGATTTGAGTCAAGAATAACTGTTGGGTCAGCCAATTTTGCCACAGCCAGATAGGAAGCAATTGGAAAAATCCAGACACAAAATGTGTGGCATTTAATAAAATTAATGGCAAGAAAAAGGAATGGCAGGGATAAATATTGCAATGATAGAGCTGAATGATTCAGTTCTCAACTGGGGATGTTCCCCTCCTTCCCAAGGCCACATTTGGCAATGTCTGGAGATAACTGTTTGTCGTCACAACTTGGTGAAGGTGGGGGACTTAGCTACTGGCATCTGCTGACAAGAAGCCAGGGATGCTGCTAAACATCCTATAATGCACTGGACATCTCTCACACAATGAATTATCTAGTCTTAAGTATCAATAGTGTGGCGGTTGAAAAACTGCAATTATAAAGGCTGGGGGAAGAATGAAGGATCATTTCCAGTTCTCTAGTTTAGTGACTAGAGAACTAAACTAGTGAGTACATACCTACCTTTCTAGATGGGGACTTGTAAAATAAGGAATAGCTTTTACATGGGGAAAGATGGAGATAGATATTCTGGTTGTTTATGAAATCTTCCAGGGAGAATCATGTAGCAAGAAAAGAAACAAGAGATAATGCTGGGGATACCAACATTAAGGATGGTTAAAAGATAGAGGAGCTGAGGAGGAGACTGAAAACAAGCAGTCAAGATCTGAAGATAGAAACCAAGAGAATGATCTCATGGAAGACAAAAGAAAGTTGCAGAAAGGAGGAGTGGCAGACTCTGGTAAATAACTGCTGTATGCTCAGCAGTTTCTTTTTCCAACTGGACAAACAGCTACAATGCATTTCTCAGCTTCCCTTTCAGGCTGTGTATGGCCAATGGAATGAGTAGAAGTGATATATTTCTCCTCTAGTTCTGACCCATGTTAACAATACACACAGTCCTCTGCACTCTTTGTTCTTCAGCTGCCTGATGCAGAGGTATGGCAGAGGACCCTAAGTCTCCAGGAGATGGCCTAAGTCCCTGAATCACCACCTGGAAAGTCAAGAAATATGAATATCTTCATGAATAAATCTTGACATAAGCAAAAAATAAACATTCATTACATAATGCCATTAAGATTTTGGAATTGGTTTCCCAGCATATCCTTAACCGACCCTAATTAGTATACTGACTCTGTAAATGCCTCAGACTAACTGAAGTATCTTTAATGACTTGGGCAAGAGCCTTTTATTAGGGAGGAAGGGTGGCAGAAACCAGTTTGTGGATGATAGATGATCAATAGAAGATAAGGAAGTGGGGAAGTAAAGGTTGAAGAAACGGGAAAAGCTAAAGGGAGTGAGAGGGTTAGAGAAGAGAAGAATGTATTTATATGAGAGAACAGAGGTACCTAGTACAGAAAGGAAACAGAAGGGAAAAGAGAGATGGGGGTGTTAGAGAAAAAGAGGTGATGAGCTCAGCTCAGGCTTTGTGGACTCTTTACTTCTTGGTAAGGAATTGTTTTAGATCCAAGACCCATTTTTATGCAGCCCACTGAGGATGAAAGACTGCATGCAGGAGACTGCCTTCCACAAAGTTATCTTTATCTTCAGTTAACGCTGGAGGCTATTTTAGTTAGCACAACAGACATTATAAATTATTTTTTCACCTGACAAATAAGTGATATTTAAGATGTGAAGGAAAGCATTCCCACCTTTACATGAAAGCCTATATTCTCCAGAATGAATTCTTAAGGCTTAATTCTGAACCAATCCTGTATTCCATCACTAACTTAAAGAACTCATTGCCTAAACCCAACTATGATGTCAGCAGCATTCAGGGACTGGAACACTGTCACATTTCCTCAAGTGAATCTTTCATGTAGAGTGTGAACTTGAAAGGGCTCAGAGATGGGCATCACTGAGCTTACAAAACATATTGTATGACCGTGTAACTGCTTGCATATAAATGTTTATATGCAAGAATTCAGCCTAATACTTGCTTTCACACTTAGTAGTGGGGTTACAGAGTGGCTCTGTATCGCTCAATGTGCTTAATTAGCTATTAGAAACAACTGATATTTAGGAAAAAGAACCTAATAATCGAGAATGACCAGAGAGGCTCAGGTCATTTCACTGCAATGTTTTCATTCCTTAAAGAACCACTTTGACCTATCCTGAGATCTGGCCTCAAAAGAAAAGGCATCTTTGCAAACTCAAATGCCTTCCAGGTCAGATTGGTACAAACTTATTGTGTAGCTAGGTGTAAAATAATAGGGAATGTGAGTTAGCTGTTAAAGAAGGAGGGGGAAGTGGGGAAGAAGAGAGAGTCTGCCAAGCAAAGCATATGCTTAGGTGCACGTTATCATTGGGCTGGAGTTGTATCCTGAGGCCAGATAGTGCCTTGCGTGCAGCACTCAGGATTTTGGACTTTGTCCTTAGAGCAATGAGATGTGATTATATTTGCATTTTAAAAGATAATTCTTGTGGTATGGAGGTTATGCAAGGATCTGGAGACTACTTTGACTGGAAACTATTAAAATAATCCAGGTAAGAGATGCTGGGAGTTTAGGCTTGAGTTTGTGACAGCAGTGATGGAGAGAAGCAGCAGAATTTGAGCGATACCTAGAAGGTAGAACCTTTTCTGTGAATTTGGAATCTGAGGAGGTCTTGTCTCTCCCAAGGCGCCTGTGCGCTTGGTTTTTACCAGATTTTAAGAACCATATAGCTCACTGTGTTCTCTGACCTCTTTTGAATGCCAAGAAGTTGAGCTAATTTTAGAATTCAATTGCAGTAACTTTCTTAGCTTATTTGTCTCTCACTTCCATCCTCTCCTTAGATGACTTTAGATCTTTTATGTTTATTTTGATAGTTTTGTTCTATGTGTACCCATTTTGTGTGCCTCCTTAAGGTCTATAAGTAATAAATAATAATAAAAAAAAAACAGGGACATCTTTTTTATTTTAAATACACATGCTTACAGTAGTCCCACTAAGAACTGGACTTCTATAAGGGAGTCTGAAGAAGCTCCATTCTTCCATTACAAGCTAAATTCTTCCCTTTGGTCAGGAGAATATCTGTGCTTGATAGAAAGAAAAGCCTTCTCACAGCCCCCATAATATAGACTCTAGATGGTGAACTCTAAGATGAATTGGTGACCTCTCCTACATCTTTCAAAAGGAGATGTGATCATGAGGAGCTAGGTTCTGTTCTCAACTGAAGGGAAAGTTCAAGGGAAGCAGTGTGGCCTTTTTAGTAATCACTGGAAATCTGTCTGGTGCACAGTTACTCAGGGAGAAACAAACAATTCCCCATAGCTGATAACTCTAGATTCTCTCCACAGCCCGGCACTCACTCACAAATCTGAGCTTTGTCCTGATTACATCCTAATTCTCGAATGAGAGGGGAAAATATATACCTTAAAGGAAAGTACAACAGTATGTTAAGAGGAATATTGAACGACTTCAATAATCATTACCTAATATACAATTCTGCACTTTCTTAAATATGCTCCCATTCCCTCCATCTCACCTCATCCCCAAATACTCTTGGGTTTTTGAAATAAATTTGAAACCTCTGGACCATTTCTGAAAGACATTTATAAATATGTTTTTGATTTTGATCTGGCAGGACTCATGCTCTTATTGTCCTACTTTTCTTGCACATGTCTTTTCTGGCTGGCGCTTTTGGCTTTTTATCTATTATTTTGCCATGCCTCAAGCATTGTTTGTCTCCGTGCCCTGCATTCTACCTTCAAGCTCTATTTTACTGACTTTTTTCTGTAACTGGGAGACTTCCCAGTTTCTTCCCAGGCCATTCAGTTTCTTTGGCATTACTTGCTCATTGATCATTTCTAACCACTTCCCAGTTGTTCTGCTTGGCCTAAAGTGCAATGTGAGACTACTGAAAGATTTTGAGGAAATTACTCTGAATGCTGCTGAGCAGCAGCCTTTTCAACCATTTCTCATTATCTCAGTGTCCTCAAAGTCACAGGTGTCTCTCATTCATATTGAAATCCTACAAAGTTTTTTGGTTTGCCCTAAATTACAGCTTTGAACAAAAGGGAGGAGAGGATGCACATTGCATTATGAATTTTATCATATTCCCCAATGTTTACAACAAAATAGTCCTTTCACATAAACATTAAGTTTGTTACATCTACTGCCAAAATTATGAAGTACACACAGAGAATTTAATCCCTTATGAAGCTCTAAGGCTATGAATCCAGACTCTCCAAACCAAATTTAGGTGTGTTAATCTCCTTGCTTTGGAGTGTCATTTCTCTGGTGAGGATTTGTCTCATGCAAAATATAAGCAGTTTATACAAATAAGCAAAAATTAATCTGTTGATTTTTTTCCTGTTCCCCCAGTCCTCTTGTAGATTTCACGGCTTTAATTTATTTGGAAAATGTAGTGATATTATACATTTTCTGAAGTAAATTTTGCTTTACAGTCCACCATTTGTATAAATCTCAAGTGACATTCTTTACATTACTCAAATACTATCCTTTTTTTCAAGTTATACATATATTTTACTCTATCATTCCATCTACTAATCTTCCCTATCCCCATTTCAACACCTCTGCTCTAGCCTAAATACCTTGGCCAGTCATTCAGCAATGAACTTGTTAAATGGCACACCACTTAAATGAATGATACACCAACATCTTTCATTTATTCTTACATTGAAATATTACATGTACAGATCGCATTGTTTAATCAGGTAGATTCTCCTAATGTCTCACCTTTCTATTAGAATATAACTACTAATTAGTTTTATATTTAGATTCTTGTTATATTTAAAAATAATAAGTGTGATTTCTTTAAAATGTTCTACAATTCTGACTTCTTGCTAATTCAAAATAGCCTTCTAGTCAACACTCTAGCAATGTAAGATTTAACTATCCTTTTCTCAAATGTATATATGTTCAAAGACAGGGATAAGCTAAGTTATGCTCCAGTAACACAAGACTCCAGAATCATAATGGCTTAAAGCAATACAAGTTTATATCCATGTTCAGTGGGCCATAGCTCTCCTCTACAGAGAATTTATTCCTGGCCTCCAGCTGATAGAGTAACCTCTATCTGAAACATTTCTGACTTTTTGTGAGAAGGAAAAGAAAGTGTACCAAAGCACATAATGACTCCTAAAGTTTCTGCCAAGAAGGAGCACATGTCACTTCTACTCACTTTTCATTGGCCAAAGCAAATCATATAGCCATGCTTGAGTTCAATAGGGTGAGGAAATGAAATGTTCCCATAAGGAGAGGCACTATATATTGTAAAGAGTAATAAAGTGTACTACAGTATCCTAATATAATGTGCTGCATTAATTAGAAATCAAAACATATAATATTACTGGGTGGTAAAATTAGAGGAAAATATATAAAACAATAAATTTAGTTTTATATAAGGAATTATCTATAGTTTGGGCTAGTAGTAACAAGGCCTCATAATAAAGCAATTAAATTATTTATTTAAATATCTAGGTATATTTTTCTTTTATTTCTATTATCTGGATTTTCATTACTTTGCCTAATATAACTGTTAAATTGAGCATTGAAAACTTTAATATTTTCTAGTAATATTTTTATATAATATAGATCACTGATGTCAGATTTTAGATATTTTAAATTATAGCTTAAATTATTCTATATAAACCAGTCTTTATTTCATCAGTCATTAAAATGACATATATTCTCTAAAAATATGTAATTTATGAAAAACTCTAGTTAAAAATAGAGGAACTAACATATCCCCCACTGCTCATTTTTTTTAAGACTTGAAGCTATTCTATTAAATGTAGTCACAAATAGACAGAAAATAAGTATACTTTTTGAAGATGAATTAATGTTGTTCTCATCTACAGCTACCACTTACCTAACATCTACCAGATTTACTTTTCCAAAATACTTATTAACTGCCCTAGTACTCACAGTAGACAAAGCACTGAGGATAGTATGGTGAATAACATATATATGGTCTCTGTCCTCGTGGGGTTTAAATTCTAGTAACAAAGCTAGAGAATACATTATTAATTAAGTAAAATAACTAGAGATTGTGATAAATTATAAGAAAATTGAAATAGATGCTTCGCTTAAGGAACTAATTGAGGTGAACTGAATATGTTTTAAAATATGTATTTAGGAAATAAAATATATAGATTGTATTGATGTGTTGTATATACAGGATGAACAATAAGGAGAAATTGAAGATCACTCAATGTCTGGCTAAATCAGCTTGGTAGATGATGATATCATCAATTGAGATGAGGAAGGATAGAAGAAAATCAAGTTTTAGATGTAGTCTAAAGCAGAGGGCTTCTGTATTTGACATGTTAAGCTTGTGAAGTTTATTAAATATAGAAGCATAAACATCAAAAAGAGAATAATATATAACATAGTGATATATAACATTATACATGCATTTAAAGAAAGAGGCAGAGTACATTTAGAGATAGAATGGAGGAGGTGAAGCCAGCAAAGATGCAGAAGGAGTGGAAAACTTTTTTTTGGAAAGGGTCGAATAGTAAATATTATAGGCTTTGCAAGTCATAGGTCTCTGTTATGACTACTTAACTCTGCAGTTATGATAAAAAGCAACCAGAGACAATATAGAAATGAATGTATGTTGCTATGTTCCAATAAAACTTTATTTGTGGACACAATTTGAGTTTCAGATAATTTTTACATTTCATGAAATATCCTTTTTATTCATGTCAGCCATTTTAAAATGTAAACCTTTCTTAACTTAAAGGCAATACCAAAGCAAGTATAGGGCCAGATTTGATCCACAGGCTACAGTGTGCTAACCTCTGAGGGAAATCCCCCTGCGTAAGTTATTTAAGACTGTATAAAAAGTTGCCCTAAAATTAGCAGCTTAAAACTACAAATATTTATTTTCTCACTGTTTCTGTGGATAAAGAATTTGGTTTCAGTGTAACTGAGTCCTCTAGTGCAGGGTCTTTCACAGGCTGCAATTGAGGTGCTGGCCCAGGCTGAGTCACCTCAAAGCTTGACTGGAGAAGATTTGCTTCCAAGTTCACCCAGTGGTGGTTGGCTGGATTCAAATTCTTTCTGCCTTTTGTCCAGAGACCTTCTTTAGTTATTTGCCATCTGGGCATTTCCATAGGGAAGCTTACAACACAGAAGCTGACTTGCTACCAAAAAGAAAAAAAAAAGAATGAGCAGGAATTAGGAAGAAGATAGAAGCTAGAGTCTTTTATAATCTAATCTCAAAAATATGCCATCACTTTTGCTCTATTCTGTTCATTTAGAGGCAAGTACTAGGTCCAGCCTACATTCAGCATAAGGGAATTACAAAAGTGCATGAACTACTTAGGGTGGGGGTCATTGGGAGCCATCTTCAAGGTTGCCTGACATACCATGTGGTGTCACACACCCAGGCTGAGAGAGAAGAGTGGTTCCAGAATGCAGAAGTGGTCAGCTGTATTAATTGTTGCTAAGGGGTTAAAAAGATATGAATGGAAAATTATTTATTAGGTATAAGTGGTTAATATGAAGAATGAAAGCAGGAGAGTTAGAGACTGTGTGAAGGCCACTTTCAACAATTTTTCCTATAAAACAAAGTCTAGAAATAAGAGAGTTACAAGAAAAGGATATGAAATAGGAGAAGTGGGGAAAAAGGGAGGCAAGCATTCTAGAGCATGACTGTATATTTATAGGAACAGTCCAGTTGAAAGAGAAATTTTTGATGCAAGGAGAAGAAAAACTAAAAGACTGTCCTTAAGTACAGGAGCAGTGATAGGATTCAGGTTCTTGTGGAAGGATGGGTCTCATAGGAGGCAGGATGCATCCTCCATTGTGACTGCATAGAACATGGGAAGAGGTATTGATGTAAGCAGTTTGTCAGTTTGGTGGTGGAAGGATAAAGGAGTTCATGGATATCCTTTGTATATTCAAGAAAGTATGACACGGAGCCAACTGGTATGGGAGGTTTGAGGATAGAGGTGTAGGTGGAAAAGTACACTGTTTCTGGAAAGCAGGAAAGTGAACTTACTGGGAACACTTTTTAAGATTGCTTGGCATGATTGAGCTTTGTGTTCATGTTTTAGTGTCAGTCAGCCTAGAGACTTCATTTTCTACTGTAACTTTCAGCTGCTCAAGTTTGTGCATGGAGAATACGGAAAGTTTGAGGTTTTGCTGACACATACAATGGGATAGGTAGAGTAGAGATTTATTCTATTTAAAAATGAGTAAATAGACCAGAGAATCAAGGTGGGTCCATAGAGAATTGAAACCAGGACAATCTAGTAGTAATGGAGGGAGTGGTGAGATAATAGAAAGTAGATGTTTCTTTATAGAAAAGTGAGATTTGAATGAGTTGACCATTTAAAAATTCTTCTCATAAATAAAGTCTCATGGATAAAGAGATATTTTACATGTGAAATCTATGTTGAACTTGAAATCAGTTTGAACTAGTTTGATTTGATGGTTTTAAAGCTCTCCAAAAGGTACAAAAGTGAAGGAATAATTTACTGCAAGGAAAAAATCATGAAGTTGAAAAAGGAAATTTGTGATCTTTAAAGGAAAGAGAAGTTTCATGAGGAAGGGTAGGAGAAGGTTGATGCTGAGAACAAACTGGGGCAGTGCTTCTCCGTAGTTTCCTAATTCTGTAATTTTAAAGCTTGATGTACATAAGAATCACCTATGTAGGGATTGCTAAAAATCAGATTTCAGACATCACTCAGCATCTTCTGAATTAAAAACAACAGTCACAACAGATGTTGCCTGTAGACAGTGGGATCTAGTATAACTTCTGCTTCCTGCTTTCTGGAAGCAAGTCATCATAGAAATGGGTCTATCCAAAGACCATCCTGCTAAGAGAAGCCCAAGCCCCAGGAAGAACGCCTGTGAAATGAGATGCCACTTACAGAAACAGGAGCAGATAGGGGGAGAGAGTAATAGGGAGGTACAGACACTAAGACACATGAAGGCAGTAAACACGTGAAGTAGCCATTTTGGCTATCTAATTACTATGTCCCTCTTTGCTGGGTCTTCCCTACGTGCATTTAAACTTGCTCAAGTTTCTTCCATCTAACAAACGCAATCACCTAGAGATTCTCCTCTAGCAGTCTCTCTCTCTCTCTCTCTCTCTCTCTCACACACACACACACACACACACACACATTCAGATTTAGCCTTCTAGAAAGTGTTGTCTACTTTGTCTCTCCTTCCCATTCACTCAAACTACTGCAACACAACTTCCCCTCTCATCCTACATCTTGCCTGAGTCATCAGTGACCTTGCTTGCTAAATCTAGCAGTCACTGTTGGACCATCTTGAAATCTACTTGATTTCTCTTGAGCTGATCGTACTGATAATCATTTCCTTCTTCTTGAAACTGTTCCTCCTTTAACTTCTTTGGCCCCAGCCTCTTCTGATTTTCCTCCTCCATTTCTAACATCACATCTTATTCTTGTCCCAATGTCCCTTATTCTACCTGTCTCTTAAATATTGTCGTTCCTTGGGAATTTCCTTCTGATTATATACACATTATTTGCTCTAAATATCCCCCATTATGGGTTCAATCACTATCTCCATCATGAGAATCCTCAAACATCTCTAGCTTAGATTTCTGTCTGAACCAGAATTCTTAACTTGGGGTCCACAGACCTACCAAGGATCTCTGAATTTTAACATTTCCTTCTATTATGATAGCGGCAACAAACCACAGTAGAATTATCAGTACCTGTACCAGTAGAAACCACAAATATTTTTATATCAAAATATAATTGTTGTAGGTATATTGAAATATTATTTACATTTAACACCACCTCAAAATTTTGGTTATTAGATCCACCACTGGATCTTCTTATTACTTAACATATTAATAGGAAAGTTTATATAATACTATGTCACAAATTTGCTTTTCTATATTTTGATAAGAGCTTTTTAACATAGTTAAGTTTCCTTTTTAATGCACTATAAATATATGCTCTATAAATTCTATGATTTTAAGACATTTTCTGATGGTTCCATAGACTTTAACTGTAATATAAATATTTCATAGCCTTACAAAACATTTATATGTTTGAATTTTCAATTACTAAGATATATTAAAATCTCTCATTATGTTAGATACTTGTTTCTCTTTGTACTTCATATGTATAATTTATATCTTCCTTTAATGTTTCATATTTAATGTGTGTTGTCTAATATAGATAATATAGTTGTACTAGATTTGTTTGTATTACTCCTTTCCTGGTGTATTTTTACATTTCATTCTTTTTAGTTTTAAATATTGTCCTTACATTTTAGATGTAGCTCGATTTCTAAAATCTGCTCTGACAACCTATCTTTTAATCAATTAATTTATCTCATTTATATTTAGTGTTGACACTTTCAATTTATTTCTACTATTTTTTGTCTTCTACTTATCTTTTTTTCTATGCTTTCTTTTTCCTTCTTTTTTGCCTGCTAATGGATTGATTATATTTTGTTCTCACATATATATACATATGCACATGTATACATACATATTTTAAAGTAGTCTCAGAATGAGGAAGTGAATTGGCTAGGTAAATGTTAGAGATCTGGCTTAAGATTTGATTAACATAAAATGAGAGCATTTTTTATGGTTGTGAGTTTACCTACATCAGGAGCAGGAACGGAGCAGATAGACAGTTGGACTTAAGCATGGTTTGAGTTTTGCTAGTGGAACAGGGGGGCAGGGGGCCAAGAAGCTAAGATTAGAGGGAAAAGAGTTATTATAATAATTAACCATGAACTCTAAGCTGGGTAAAAAGAAATACAAGTATATAAAGTGGGTGATACACTGAAAAAGTTGATAGGATTGATGAATTGAAAATCCCCATGGTGTCAAAGAATTATTAATGTCAGCATGTTTGAGGAACTGAGTTAAAATATAGGATGTGACACTTTCTAGAAAGTGGCATGCTTGCTCTTCAGAGTATCATGGGCTGAATGTGTGTGTTCTCTCAGAATTCATATGTTGATATCCTAACCCACAATGCAATGGCATTAGGAGTTGGGCCTTTTGGAGGTAATTAGGTCATTGGGGCGGAGCCCTCAGGAATGAGGAAAGTGCCTTTGGAAGAAGAAACTCAAGAGAGATAGTTTTACTCTTGGCTGTGTGAGGATATAACAAGACAGCTATTTGTAAACTAGGAAGAGTGGCCTCACCAAACAGCGTATCTACTGGTGCCTTAATCTTGGACTTCCTAGCCTCCAGAACTGTGAGAAATAAACGGTTGTCTGAGCCACCCAGTCTAAGGTATTCTATAGGAGCCCAAACTGACTAAGACAGTGGGGTGGGTTGTTTCGGGGTTTTGTTAATGTTTTTGCTTCTTTAGGTAATGACCAGTTCTATGGAAGTAGGTTGCAAGCTAGAGTAAAGAACAAGATCACAGGAGGGACGGAGGTCAGAGAGAAACTGTCAGAGCTTGGGATGAAAAAGGCATGTGGAAACAGACATGACCAAGAATGATGATTGGTCATTGAGTCATATATTGTCATGTGAAAAGTAGTAAAGGATGTGCTGATGTCATCAATGAAAAAACAAAAGTTATCAGAAGGATTGTGGGTGCCTGCAATAAGGTGAAGAGAAGGGTGATAACCCAATATAATTCTTCAAAAGAAGAGAAATGTTTTTTTAAGCAAGAAAATAGGAGCGGTTGCTGGGAAACAACAAAAGGAATAAAGGGGCAACCATCTCTCAGGCCCAGTGGCTTTTGAGATGCAAGTGGGAGCAGCCATCACTTGAGAAGGTTTGGGAGATGCTCTGTTTTTAGGGGAGTGCAAGATTTTCGTTGAGAACAAGTAGGTGGTGGGAGCAGTCAGAGAAGGAATTTGAGGATAGAGGGAACTTTGCTGATGAAAATGAGAAGTTTCAGAGTGCATGGTAGCAGGATCTGGGGGAAAACGAGAGGGAGTTTGGGTTAGATTATCAGATATACAACAACAATAAGGTTTCAGGTACTGCAGAAAGACCTTAAAGGCTTGTGATCACTTCAGTGGGGTTGTGTAGCCTAAGAGAGGTTTGGTAGAAAATTTAACCCCTACATTTTCAGTCTGTTCTCAGCCATACTTCCCTGAAATCCTCTACCCATTTAATTTAAAATCTCCCACTCACATATATAGACCAGTTGCCCCATACTGATCCTTTTGCACAGTAGGGCTTTTTCACTCCTCTCTCCTACTTCCTCTAAGACAGGGATCCCCAATCTTCAGGCCATGGACCAGCACCCGTCTGAGGCCTATCAGGAACCAGGCTGCACATCAGGATGTGAGTGGCCGGCAAGAAAGCAAAGATTCATCTGTATCTGCAGCCACTCCCCAGCACTAGCATCACCACCTCAGCTCCACCTCCGATCATCATGCATTAGATTCTCTTAGGAGCACCAGTTTCTGGTGCCAAAAAGATTGGGGACTGCTGCTCTAAAAATTCTCCCATATTCTTACCCAGTCAGGATTCATTTCTCCACATACCCCTATAATTGCCTAACATAATATGCCAGTTACCTATTCATTTATGTATAATCATTTTCTCACAATAGATTATGAGCTCCTGAACTGCAAATGCAGGGTGGTTCATGTTCTCCACAGAACCTAGAACTATTTTCAAAGGTCAATAGAAATGTAATTAATTGAATTTTCCCCTTTATTCACCCTGAGGTCTCCAGACTTTAGCATTATATCCACGGCAATGGTAGATTACCCACCCATAGGGGACCCAAGTAGAAGTAGTCCTGCTGCCTTTACCTCCTTCTTCTCGATCCCAAACAAGCCTAGCTAGTGCCTTTGTGGGGTATATATCATAGGACTATGAATAGTCATTTTTGACTTGCGAATCATGTATGTAGCCATACAAGATGTGAAAATAAAACAATGCCCAGGTTGGGTTAGAAAGTGGAAAAAGCTAGCATCTACATGCTTTTATTCAGTATAAAAACACAACTAAGGAGTGTAGAGGCCAAAAGACTCTGGTCTCAAAGGAATGATTAGAGCCAAGGGTAACTTAATTTCATAATGTTTTTTTTTTTTTTTACCAATCCTAAATACACACACGCGCGCGCGCACACACACACAAACTAATTTTTCTTTATATAATTAAAACTACTTAAAGAGATTTAAAAACCAATTAACAATACCTGCTTTTATCACAATGGGTGAAAATGGGAATAATTATTCTGCTATAATTTAATAGTATTCATAGAGTTTTAAATGCAGTGTAAAGTGAAAATATGATGATTTCACAATTTTAAACTTTTTCTCTACAAAAGTGTATTTTACTGTTTCAACTTTGCTGAAAAGATTTATTTTAAGATGTGCTCATTTTATTTTTAAATGTGTCCTTGTGTTTTGTGTTCTTTTTCTGCTTAGTGATACTTAATCTTCTTATTATAAACCTTTTATATGATTTGTATGCATATTACTGCTTTTCAAAATTGATGAGCTGTTCTCACTTTCTTTCACACACATATAATAGATTGATTTTTAAATTCCCAAATGTTATAAATAATTACTTCTAAAAGAATTCTATGTGAAATTAAAACTTTTTGTGGAAAACAGATGAATTTTAGCTTATTTAAGCTTCTCAATGATTGTCAATTAATTTCTGTGAATACTGTAACAGAATACAACAAAGACTTTAAAAGTGGCATTGAAAGTCAATGTACCCAGATTATTTTATGGATCCTGCGTGGGAAATGAAGTTACAGTTAAAATGCACTGCTTTCAAAGTCATACACTAAGCAGAGAATGCGTAGGCGTTCAAAGTGTGGTCTCTGGATTCAGACTGCCTGGGTTCAAATATCAGCTTTACCATTTACAAAGTGTGACCTTAAGTAAGTTACTAAAGCTGTCTATGGCAGACATTATTAGTCCTCATACAAAAATCATTCTCTATTCTCCTCTGCCTTCTTGTTGACAGAGCTTTCACACCCCTACTAAGGCCAAAAATAACAGTTATCCTGGGTTCCCTTGAAGTTAGGTACTGGCTTGTGGTCTAGTCCTGTCCAATGGGATGTAAAAAAAAGGTCTGCCAGAGATATTCTAAGATAAGTTTATTTCCCTGTTAAATAGAGAACAGGGGGCAATACAATTTTTCTTTGGCCAAATATTGTTCTGTCTCTAATTCCTGAAGTTGTGACTGCCATCTTATGAACTGTGGAAGGGCAGACCGAAGGGCCAACCTGAGCTTGGGTCCTTGATGGCATCAGTAAGCGAATGGATAAACGTGGAAGCTTTTTACCAGAGTTCCTGTTATGTGATATACAACTTTTTTCCTAATTATTTAATCCATATTTAATTGAGTATTCTGTTGCACTAAAAGTATCTTAATATATTCTCCATTTCAGTGTTGGAGAGATGAAATGATAACAAATATCCTTGTCTTGCTTTTTATTTCAAGAGAAAGTTTCAACATTTCACCATTAAGTATGATGACATCTATAGGGATTTTTAGAAATCTTTTATCAGAAAACCATTTCTATTTTACTAAAAAGGTTTTATAAATTATAAATGGAGGTTGTATTTTTCTGCATCTATCAAAATGGTCATATGATTTTTTCTTTATTTTGTCAATGTGACAAATTATATTATTATATTTGTAAACTGTATTTAACCTAGTATTCCTAGAAATGCAACTTGTTTATGATATAATCAATCTGTTATCTATTTTGGTTATTGCTAGATTTGGTTTGCTATGTTCATCCATGTTTATAAATGAGATTGACCTTTAATTTTCCTTTTTCATAATATCTTTGACATATTTTTGGCCAGATATGCTGGCTTGATATAGTGAGTTCATGAGTCTTTTTCAATTATCTAAAAGAGTTTTGCAAAAGTAGAAATATTTCTTCTTTAAATATGTTTTAGAAATTGCTAAACTATGTGGGCCTGGAACTTTCATTGTAGGAAAAGTTTTAAATGACAAATTATTTTTTTAAGAACTGTAAGAATTTTCAGATATCTTATTTCTTTTAGGGTCAGTATCAGACGAAATATATTTTTTCCAAGAATAGATCTTTTACCTCATTTTTAATATATTTGCATAAAATTATAGGACCCTGTTACTATCTTTTTAAAATTTTTCTGGTTTGTAAAGATGCACTCTATTTTTATTCTTAGTATATTTGTCTTATATGTTTTTTCTTAGTCTCTTTGCTTTCTGTTTCATTAATTTCTGCCTTTATATTCATCATTTCCTGCTATTTTTTTCTTTGGATTTATTTTGCTATTCTAATTTCTTGAGATAGATACTTAGATCATTAATTTTATATTTTTTCCCTAAGTATCTGCATTTAAGGCTGCATACTTTATAAGCACTGCTTTTTCTGCAAATTTTAAATTTGTGTCATTTTCATTATCAATTCAGAATATTTTCTGATTTTTAGTATAATGTATTATTTGACCCATGGATTATTTACAAGTATATTTTTAATTATATGTTGGGATTGGCAGGTTATCTTTTTATCATATGCTTTTTTAGCTTACTTGGCTTTTGGTATGAAAACACCCTTTGAAATCTGTTGAGACTTGTTTTGTGGACCAGTACATAGTCAGTCTTTGTTAATATTCTGTACATGATTGAAAACAGTGTGCATTCTCCAGTTGGATAGAATGTTACGTCTATTTCCATTATGTCTAAATTTTGAATTGTGTTGTTCTAATCTTCTGTATCCTTGTTTTGTTTTCTTTTATGTGTGGTTTGGTTTTTTTTGACAGTTACTCGTTATAATTTTGGCTTTGTCCTTTTCTTCTTGTAGTTCTGTTAATTTTTTCTTTGCATATTTTGAGGTCAAATTATTAAGTTCAGACACTTTTGTAATTGTTTTATCTCCATGCAAAAATGAGCCTTTTCATTCCTTTACCTTTGGCTTTTCTGACTACATAGCATACATAATTTAGATGTGTCTATAAAGATATATGTTTGGATATCATAATTAAACCTGACAATCTGTGTCTTAATTGGAATATTTAATCTATTAATAGTTAATGTAAATGGTGATTTACTTGAATTAAAATAATACCATTTTACTCAATTTCCCTACTTATCCCATCTTTTCTAGGTTCTTTTTTCTATCTTTCTCTTTTGGATCAATTGTTTTTTATTATTTTGTATTTCCCTCAGTTGGCTTGGAAAATAGTTATATTCTCTTTATTATTTTGTAGTGATTATCCAGAGATTTCAACATGTGTACTTGACTTATCAAACTCTAATCTTAGTTGATGCTTTTATTTTCTTCCAACACAATAAAAGGACCTTGAATACTTTAACATTATTCACTTTTCTTCCAAATTATATGCAATCATTGTCATATATTTTAGTTTATGTGTGTGTGTGTATATATACATGTAAAAACTATATGTCATGATAATTGTTTTCTAAGGTACTTATTTATATTTACCCAAATTTTTACCATTTTTGTTATTACTCTCTTCCTCAATCTTTGACTTTCTATTAGGTATCATTTTCCTTCTTCCTGAATAATATGTTTTAGGTATCATATACTGTGGATCTGCTGGTAATAAAATCTCTCCATTTTTGTTTATACGTACTCTGAAAGAATATTTCATTTGGATAAAGAATTTTAGATTGGCTCGTTAGAGATTTTATAGTATCACCTGCTGACTGGCATTCATTTTTTCTGTTGAGAGATCAGCTTTCAGACTGTTATTTTTTTTATAGTGATCTCTTTTTAACCTGGGTGTTTTATCTTTTTAATTGTTTTATTCAATTTTACTATGATGTTTCCAGATGAGGATATCATTTTATTTGTCCTAAATCTAGTTATACAGTATCTTAAATTTGTAATTTGTTGTCTTTAAGCAACTTTTGGAAAAATTCAGCCATTATCTTTTCAAATATGTGTCTGCCCATTTTCTCTGTTCTTTCTTTATGGCATGCTAATTAAATGCACATTAGATCTTTATATTCTTTATGTTTCCTTTTCTCTTTCTCTTTTCCCCCACATTTTGTCTTAACAATTCCTGAAGTATATATATTTTTCCCTGAACTCTTAGTTCATTAATTCTCCCTTCATTTATGTCTAATCTTTTTAAATCCAGCCACTAATTTATTAATTTTATTGTTGTATATTTTACTTGTTAAGTACATATTTGGATAAAGGTTTTTGGAGGGGTCAAATGTACTATGTAATTTTTGTAGTTTTTAGCTCTCAAGTGAATTTGTTTTAATTTTTATCTAATTGTATTTGGCAAGCTAGTTATTTTAAAACCAGTGTATTATTAATTTGTGAAGCTCCTAGAGTTCTGTTTTAATTATCTTTTGTTTCTACCTATTCTCTTTATGCTGACTTCTATCTGTTGCATTTTCGATCATATACCACACATTGTATATTATAATTTATGAAATGATTTGAGACCTAAGATAAAGTTATCTTTCTCTAGAAAGGATTTTCCATTTGCTTTTGCCAGGCACCTGGGATGTTAGCAATCCAAAATTTCCTTTATTCAATTTCAAGAACTGAGAATTTTCTAGGGCACATAGATATGAGGACTGAATTACTTATGGTTCCTCTTTATTAGTAAAATGTAGCGAGCGCTTCAGGGTCCTAAGCTAAAGTGTTCACCTGAGCCCCCACTTGACAGATCCCAGACTCCAACTTTTATAGCCCAAGCCTATGGACTATAAGAAGCACCCCCTTCAGCCATGTTTTATAAACTTTCGTGTTCAAACAGGGAAAATATTCCCTTTTTCTTGTGTATCTTCTCAAATATTAAACTTACATTTTTGTATTTTTGGATTTGGGGCTATAATTTTTCACTACCTCATCAGCAAACATTTTTGGGATTTCCCTCCAACTTTTCTAGTTGTCTGTGATAAGTCTAAATTACCTTATTTTTCATTTCCTGAAGCCATTGATATAGTCTCTGAGTTTTGATCTCCTAAAATATGATATGAAGATAATAATTATATCTCTATCTTATGTATGAAAGAATTAATAACGTTTTATAAGTAAAGCTCTTAGGAAAGTGATTATATGTAATAAGTCTCAATTAATGTTGGTAAAAATATCATCCTAATTATCATGATATATGGAAAATATATTTCTTCGTGGCTGTGAGTAGTCCAAAACCAAACTGTTAAGGCAAGTAGAGCTTTAAGGAAATGCTTTGTACTGACCAAATTAGATACAAACCCAAATCTCATACATGTTTCCTAAATGTCTGGCAACATTCAGTTCAAAGTCTTATGGCAGTTATCTTATATATTTCACCAGTCAATAATTTTACCATAGACCATAGTAAGAATTTATACAACTTATAAACATTTACAGGTTCTAACAGATACTTAACTATCAAAAACACATACCCAAAAAAGAAAATGGATGAATATAAAAATTATAGCTGGGTTAAGCTTTCTCATTTTACTTGTGATTTTTCTTTTAATAGTTTAATAAGTTTCTGCTAATTATGTCAAATTCCACTTTTTAAAATTTTTTCCCATACTTGAGTTAAAGTGTATCCATTAGTAATATTTCAGTTGTGTATAACAGAAAAACTAACATTATCAGGACTGGAATGATAGCTCCATAAAGTTATCAGAGACTCAAGATCCTTCCAATTCACTTTTTGTAAGCAAAAAGGAATAGGTGAAGTGTGACTTTCTTAACATTTTGATACAGTTTAGAAAACATAAAAGTTAAATGACAAGCCCATGTTTTTCAGATGGAATGATTTTGTTTTACACCATTATTCAGGAATTAAAATCAGAACACCTCCAAAAGTTTGCCTGTCGCTTTCATTTGATTGATACTCTCAGAAAAGTTCCCCCAAACACTTATATTTACCTCTTAATTAAACACATGACAATTTGATTTTTCACTCATGAAATATTTTCTCCGGGCCATGTTAAAACAACCCTTTGGCTGGCTGGGTTTGTAAGAAATTATGCATAGCACCTGCCCCTGAGTATTTTATAAAGTGATGTCAAAGGATAATACAAAATATTTTACCAAGTAGGTTAGCATAGACATTTCCAAATAATTATTTGGTTTGAGAACCATCTGTTCACTTAAAATATTCTGTAATTCCTGTATTTGGTAAACTTTCCTCCTGAACCTCAAATTGTAATACATATTTATGTTATTCATTTTCCAATGACTGTTCTAAAACATGTCAGTGTTGATCATTGAATCTAAATTCTGTTATCATTTAAAATGTGTTTTAAAATGCAAATCTACATTGTACCATGTCCTTTACCTTCTTTCTTTCTTTAGAGCATTCTTACCTCTAGCCTAGGCTTTAAAATGTAACTTAAAATAATCTGTCTTTGATGTTAGAAATGCAGTTTAAGAAAATCCATTTAATTCAACAATAAGAAAATATGCTTAGAGGAAAAAATGTACTGTTTCTTAGTTCATTTAAAAGCAAATGAAAGTTTAGCTTTAAGGGGGAGAGATAGGTCAAATGGTTTCTTTTGCCTGCTTGCCAGATGATGCTAACAAGTCATTGTCTTTTTTCACTCAGGCATAAATGCCTGAAAACTCCTTTTTCTTTGGCCTACCATTGCCTTAACCAGTAATACTCTTCTCAGACAGCAAGATACCTGAATGTCTAAACATTTATCTATACTAATACAGGCTCATTTCATGTGAGTGCCTGCCAAGCAGGAACTAGGCTGTCAGCTTCATCCCATCAAAAAGACTTTCAGTCCCAAGGACTGAAGGCAGGTTCCAATTGTTAAGTCATTCTTGCTTGAACTGAATTTTAAAGTCAGGCTCCTACTCTTAAAGAAAGGAGCTCATAGAGGGTTTAGCCAAAAATGTTGCAATTCTAAATATAATACACTTAGCTATGGATTTTTTTCCTTGTTATTATTTTTTAAATTTAGGTACTGAGTAAAACTCCAGGGCAGCAAATAATGTGTAAGGGCAACCAATGCTGCATAATAGTTCTTGTTTTGGTACATTCACTTTGTAGCGATTTATTAAGGGAGACTGAAAAAGCCTGATTAAAATGCATAAACAGTGCTGAACAGTAAACAACCATGTCTAAGGATGAAAAAATGGGACCCACATGCTGTGCATGGAAATTGCCCTTAACAACATGGCCTATTGTTGAACAGATAGGAAGCCAAAGGTTGCTTGTAATCAAATTTGAAGTTTCCCATCACTTATAAAAGCAACACTTCCTTGTGCAAACGTTTCAATTTGTTGTAGTTAAAAACTGCTTCCTGACTTAATCCTTACAGAAACCAGGAGTTCTTTTGACTGTCAGGTGGATAGAAAAATCTAGACAGAGAGCCCACTAGACTTAAAAAAAAAAAAAAAAAAAAAAAAACCTAGACTAAATGAAACTAAGTGTGTATAGTGAGGGAGAACTAAAATCTAAAGAATTGACAGGAGCAAATCAAAGCAATAGAGCTCAAGATATATATGTATTTGATATGTCATTTAAAAAGGAGAAAAAGAGTCAATGGCTTGGATAGATACTCAAATCTCTTTTCTCATTCAAAAATAAAACAAATTTTAAAGAAAAAATGTAAAAAGAAAAAAATGGCTCACTACAAACTTGAATCAAGTCTATGGGAAAAGACTCAAAGAGAAAAAAATCAGTAATATGATGACTTATCTAATGGGCTGACTTACGTTAGTACAAATATAAAAATTACTATATAATAATTTCTTAAATTTATATTTTGAAGACTATCAATTGATAATTAAAGAATTAACTGCTGAACTTTTAAGCTAAATTCTTCCATTGTATAAATATAGTAATTATAAAGGAAAATATGTTAAGGAATTTAAATAATTTTTTTAAAATACTACCTATATTATAATCTAAAGTATGTTAGTTACATGAAGATCATTTAAAAATGTTTTAATACCCTTTTTCCTAAGAAATTTAACGAAACCAAAAAGTCATTAACGTCTGTCCTTCTCACCAAATATCCTTGTGCAGAAATTTAAAAAGCAATTCACAAATATCTTGTTGTTAAACATTCAGGTCTTTTTTATTTCCCAATAATAATATTGTAACAGACCATAAGCTTGTGTCATATCTAACTATTGTTCTGGCAGAAATTTCATTGTATGTGATTTCTAGATCATGGCCATGAAAATTTCACTTATTGAAAAATAGACTTCCAGAAAAGTCTTAAATAATTTTCATCATACTGGTAGTATATGAGACAACATCAAAACCAGCATTTGGTGTTTTCTTAATCAGTACCAAATGAGTGAAAGTGGCATCTTTTAAAAATAATTTGCATTTCTTTGACATACCCTTTATAATTTTATGATTCTTTCATTGTTCTTATAAATTGTCTCTTAAAAACATCTCTGATTCTTTTATAGAGTTAGTAAGAAAATTAAATGAGATAATTCATATAAAATGCTAATACAGTGACTAGAAAATCTTAAGTATTTGAGAATACTTAATGAATTTTAATTATAATTATGGGTATTGATTTGTTTTATCTCCTGAATTATAGATATAAATGTAAATAAAGAAATTCAGTTTAAATTAAGATAGCATTACCACTATTCTGGAGTCACCTATGATAGTAAAATAAAATTATCCTTCTATAAAGAATACAAAATCACAAATCTATAGAGAAAAGAAGTTGTTGGTAATTTATGCCTCTTGAAATCCCTATAACCATCATAAGCACATCCCCTTATATTGGGAAGAGAGCAGTTAGTCCAACTATTCAATCCACAAAAGTATAGGATATTTGTTATCCCAAGAACTGTCCTGTTCACCTCTTATGTATGTAGGAAAATGTCTTAGCCTATAATCCACAGGGCTGCCAGCTACATGGAGAGAAATGTAAATCTGGGCCAAGTATGACATCAAGAGACCAGAAATGACAACAGAATGGGCAGTGAAGGGTCTTCACTTCAAAAACCGAAAGTAGGCTTTTTAGGACTTTAAAGAGAGAGAGGTTAATTTTTACTAAAATCATAAGTATAATTCCTCATTTGGCAATAACTGCAATCATCCCACTAAACTAAATTCATACCTCTAAACTCTTGCCTCACCAACCCATCATTACATCATGACAAATTTGTCATCTTAAGACACAAAATGGATTATGCTTTTCTTAGAAAACTTGGCTCTTCTATGCTTCTACCCCTTTGCTCATGAAAGTCTTAACTATTAGCTTAACATTCATGCCCTAACCTACCTTTTTCAGCATCAGCATCACCCCATTTCACTGCACAGAGACTAGGCTAGGTACCACTTCTCAAACATGGACCACGAGTATCTATTCCTTCAAGATTTTGCTCACATTTCTGTTCCCTGAGCCTGGAATGCCCTTCAAAGCTCCCCACTCTATTGACAGAGATCCTGCATATTCTTCAAAGTCCTACTTAGATTTCTTTCCCAAATTTAATCATGCCTTTCTCTGTAGTTTTAATGTACAATCTATTTGGCACATTTCCTTCTGCTTTGTATTAGTGACGGTTATTTAAACCAATGCTTTCTCCCATAGAGTATAAGCTTATGAGAAAACAACCATATTTCAACCATGTTTGATTTCCCCACAGCCTTGTACTACACTTCACAAAGAGGAAGTGTCTGTAATTGTTTCATAAATGGAATTGAATCATCACTTAACTAGTTTTAGTTGCTTTCTATATAAATATGAAAAGTTCTTGTTTGAGAAAAAGACACTCCTCATTGGTTCTAAAGTGGGATGGGAAGATAAAATACAGAACATGGATTTAAATTGGAATTTAAATTTTTAAATATGAATTTGAAATTCAAATTTAACTGAATGCTCTGTATTTTTATTTGCTGAATCTGAAAACCATAGACCAAAAACACGCCCATTACATCACTGTCAAGTTTAACTTCTGGGCAAGGGTGAACTATTGGGGGCATAAGTCTATTTCCATCCAATTCTGCTCTCACAATATGTATATAGCTGCCATTAATCCTCTTCAGGTAAAGGGAAGTTAATATTTGGGGGGAAAGAAAAGCAGAAGAACAAAAGTAGTAATTTATAACTTAATCCTTATATTCTCACAGACAAAATGTAGTACATATGTGAGGAACCCAAGAGAATAATTTCAGGTATTAATACAAACTCTTCAAATAGTTAATTGGTTACCAATATGGCCAGGATAAAGCTTTGAGGTCATTGAGACATTCTGCTTTCCTTCAGGACATTTATTCAGGCTGCTCTCAGTCTCTTTTATCGTTTCTTTCTACTATCCCAACAACAATGTGGTTATTGTGTGAGCTCTGCTTGTGCCAGCCTTCCAGTGCTCACCCGTGGATCCCTGTCCACCCCAAGTTATTTGGTAACACTTCTAACTTTATTGCCTACTCATAGTTACCTCTAACCCCCACCTCTTCTCTTTTCTAGTTTCCCAGGCAACCGTTGTTAGTCTAATAATAAACCAGTACTTGCCATCCTACAATGAGAGATCAATAGAACCCTCAGGATTCTCCTTTGTTCTCAGACAACATCTGTAGTTTAACTAACACTAACCTTCTTGAGACAATTTCTGGCTCCCCCTAAGTTGTCTGATTAAAGAGAGTTGGAATTTCCTGTAGGAGTGGGTGATGTACTCTGTGAGGGAATTATTTTTTGGAGAGAGAAACCTTGCCATAACCTTCAGATCAAATTATGTGAGCAGCTGTCTGCTGATGAGTTAAGCAGAATCTCTTATTTTCAAAAGTGTAACAAATATATTCAGACTTCACCATTCTGACAACAAAGTAATTTCCTGTTTATCCAAATTAAACCTAAGTTGAGCTTCCAGTTGTCTGTAAGACACTTGTTGCTCCTCAGAAAGGTCGCCCCGGTGTTGGCCATTAGAGAAGAAACCCGTTATGATCTTTGAACCTAGTCTTTGTCAAACCTCTATTCCTCTACTTCTGCAGATAAAAATGCGCAGCAGCCTGTGGCTTCACTGGAAAAATACTCCCACAGAACCACAGACATTTGAAACAATAGAATTGACTAATCACATGGAGTAAACTTCTGGCCATGCAACATATAAGAAAAGTAACTGTAATTAGGATAAAGCCAATGACTTAGGTCACTTTAGCAATCCAATTGTTCCATACTCTAATTTAGTTGGGAAGCTCAAGATGTAAGCAGTATACTCGTTAGGACTCTGGTTGCTGGTAACTGAAACCAATTGTTGATAGCTTTTAAAAACCAAAAGTAAAGATAAATGTATTACAAGGACATAACGGTTCAGGGAAATTCAGGGGAATTCAAGGGAATTCTCAGAATTCAGTAGAAGAGGGTAATGGGGAATAAAAATGAGAATCTCCAGAAAATTTATAATGCGGCCTCTCAGCTCTCCTTCTCTCTATGTTGTTTCATCCTTTTTTTTTTTTTTTTTTTTATCTTTTTCCATCAGTTTCCTTTGCTCCCAAATCTTTATGGAGGTTTGACCTACCATGGTGTGGTCAACACCATAATGAGAATAAAAGTATTTCTCTAAGGATAGGGTCATATTTCTCCAAATGGCAGCTCAGGACCCAACCTCAGTGGGATGGCAGGGAAGTGAAGGGGTTATTACAAGCTGGGAAAACACTACAAAAGGAATAGATTACATGTAGTCACAACTACCATTTCTCTAGTTTTTTTACCTGACTCAGAAGAGGAAATAGTAGATATACTAGATATCTGGTTATATGCTGATATTAAATTTGTGATAAAGGAAATTCAGAAAGTAATAAAGTGTACTCAAAAAATAGTAATTCACAAAATGGAATGTACTATAGCATGTATCAAAAACTTCTGTCTCACAAACCCTAACTGTTCATTTCTTTGTCTTCCTTAATTGTTAAGCAGGATATCTCTTAGAAGTAAAATTTAGTTGAATTGATTTGATATATCATCATTTCATTTGGGCTCATGAAGGTTTTTGCTCTAAAATTACACTATTGGCAGGGTTTAGACCTCCTGCCTAAGTTTCCTCAATGCTATCGGATTTCATTCAGATACTCTCAAAAGAAGTAAAAAATAGTCTTACAAAAAATGACTTTTAGACACCATTCTATGTGATGGGGGACTGAATAATGTGAATGAACCCCATACTCAGTTCTCAATATTACTATTTGGTGTCCCGTTCATTCAGTGGTTGTACTTTCTAGTCATTTCTTCAAGTTGTTTCCAACAACTTTTTAAATTTTTCCAATTTTTAAAAAATTAGTACATTTCTCTAATTTATGTTTATTTATTTACTGAAATATATACATTATAAAGTAAATAGTAAAACTTGAAAATGTGATCTACAGTAAATGTAAATAGAAATTCTAGTATTTTCTTCCTAAACCCCAATGGTCATCTTGTGCACTGGTCTGTCATCATAGGGCAGTGAGTTCATCTGAACTGAGTTGTTCTTACTCCATCAGTCCTGAACTTTAGGCATAAGGAGTTCTTGGTAACTACATCTTAAAATGAATTCTCCAAACTAAACTTTTCATTATATAAGTGCCATGAAAACTTGTCTGTAGTGCCAAAAAGATAAATAAATAACACTGAATGAGTGTAAAAGAAACCACCATCAAACTGGTAAAGTGAATTTTCTAAAAAAAAAAAAATTTTGAAATAAAAAATTGGAAAAAGGCATGATGGCATGGTTGAGCTTTGACATGGCTATACACACTGAAGTTGGTAGAACAGGGGTTCAAGCTGTGGCTGACTAAAACAAATAGAACCCCGCAAAGGAGGAAGAGAAGCCAGTTGAATAATAATGCTCTCTAATAACCAAATTCTTTTGCTTTTTCTCTACATTTATTTCTTTGTCCTCTCCCAGACACCCAGACCCTGAGGCGATGCTGACCCTGCCAGCATTTAAGAGCAAAGGAAATCATGGGATACAGTAATAAATAAGCCAGCAATCTCATACTTTGATAAAGCCCTTCCTACAAAAGGAACAACCAAAATTTAACAACGGACTAAAAAGAATATTTATTAAAAAAGTGGCAGGCAAAAGAGTCATGTCTCAGGTGTACAATAAGACTGTATGAATTAAGACCTTCCACTAAGTAAATCACAAAGGCCACGTGCACAAGAAGAAATGATTAGCAAATATGTAGGAAAATGTTCAATTTTCATTTTTTAAGAAAGTCATAAGTTAAAACAACAGCATACTATCTATCTGGTCTCTGTAAAATTAGCAATGTGGTAGGTAGGTCCTCAACCAACATGGTTACGTGAATATAAAAGTATCAACCTGAACAGTGAAATGGAACTTCATCACAAGTAGAAGTATATATTAACCTGACCCTTTGAAAATTAACATTTCAGTATAGATCAAAAGCCATTAAGATGTATATTTCCCTTCATGTAGTAACTCTTCTTTTATTAATTCATCTTAAGGAAATTAAAAACAAAGATTTAGAGACCAACCAGTTTACTGACATTGTATGAAGCATCGAAAAAGTATAAAACATTATTTGACAATATGGAGATAGATAAGTAAATTATGACATATCTACATAATACATCATTGTTCAGCTTTTAAAATTTATATTTATTAAGAGAACTTGATATTGTGAAGGATGTTATGTTAAACTTGGCAATGAAAAAAAGTAGACTAAGTAGTTGACAACCAAGGGAAAAAAATACATAGAAAAAAGGCTCTATGTAAAAATAGCCAGAAATTCTGAGTTATTTTTTCTAGGTTGCTGGATCTATGAATGATTTTAGTTTCTTTCTTCTATAGTTTAGTTTCTATTTTTGTCTTTTCAAATTTATATTCATGTAATAGTGTTGGTTGAGGACCTACCTACCACGTTCCAAACACCATCCTAAGTGCTTAGAATACAGCAAAGACAAATGCAACTTTCTACTCTCAATAAACTGGCCAGATTTAACAAATGTAAATAGGCATTCAGTTAATTGTTTATTTTAGATGAACAATAAATAATTTTTGGTATAAGCATAGTATTTTAGCTAGCAACCCTTACTCTCAGGAATTTAGTGAGGGATATATTTTCTACAATGAGCATGTATTAATTTTTTAAATTTATTTTTTGTTGTAGTAAAATAAGAATAACAAAATTTATCATTTTAATCATTTTAAAGTGCACAATTTAGTAGTATTAAGTTCATTTGCAATGTTGTACAATCTCCTAAAAAGCAAAACTATACATATTAAGCATTCACTCCTCATTTTCCATTCTCCCCAGTGCCTGGCAACCATAAATCAGCTTTCTATCTCTTCAGATTTGCCTATTCTGGACATTTCATATAAATGCTATTAAACAAGATGTGGCCTTTTGTGTCTGGCTTCTTTCACTTAGTATAATGTTTTTAAGATTTTCCATGTTGTAGGATATATCAAATTTTCATTCCCTTTTGTGGCTGAATAATATTTCATTATAGACGTATACCGAATTTAATTATCTATTCATCTGTTCATGGACATTTGGGTTACTTCCACCTTTTGACTGTTGTGGGGTACATATTAATTTTACACTTTTAAAAATAAATTTTATTTAAACCACTAAAAACCTAAAATGATATTTCTTAGAGCCTCCTCTATCTCAATGTCATATGTTTAAATAACTGAGTAAAGTAGATGGCCAGGCAGTTATCAGCACGGAATAATGTATTAAGCAAAACAAAATGTGACAGATATAAAGAAGCATAAAGTATAAATCTTGTCATTGAGAAGCTTATAGAAAATCCTGGGAATTGAAAGTTAAGTCTAGCATTTAATCACAGCAAGCTACTCTGTCTCCTAGTTAGAAAAGCTGAGTTTAGATTATCAATTAAAGGCTGCCACTAGAACAATAAGTAGGGCACATCACATCTGCATGATTAAAAAAGTTTACCCAAGAACTGTGCTTCTAAGAAAAAAAAGTGAGACCCTCATCCAAAGAAAAATCACGCTTTCCAACTCTTAAAATTACCAAAGTTCAGAAATATTGAAATTTTTTTCCCCAGCAATTGTAAGATAACCAATTCCTGCCTTCCCATTTTAGTGATTGTTCTGTTTTAGGTCCTCTGAGGTTTTCAAACTTACATCAGTAAATTCTCCTTCCAACAGCTGGGGGAAGCTGGCTTGCAAAACCTTGTGCTGGCATCATCTCAGAGCATCTGAAGCATTAAGAAGCATAAGAGAGAAAAGCAATGGGGGTGGTGGCGGGGGGAGCACCTTTATACCTTTCTTCTTTGGCAAGAGCCCAAGTGGCCAATGCCTGACCTAGAGCAGAAGGATGCACAGAGGGATAAAGCTGAGTAAGATGGGGTGGTGAAGAGCAGTCAGAGACTCAAGATTCCTCAAGTGTCTTCTATGGCTCAGTCGATTCATTCCCTCTTCCAGAACTTGCCAGACTTTTCTCCCTTTGCCTTGCTCAAGTTACCTGCCTTACCTCACCTCCTATTGCCCACTGACTGAATTTTTATGTGTTTTTCCTTTAAGGCTCAATGAAAATCCTATTCTCTCCAAAGAAGTTCTGCTGAGTCTTCTTCCTTCATTCTAAAGAAGGAAGATATGCTTTCTTCCTTTTTTGGACTTTATCTCACCATTTTATTACAATCACTGATTCTTCTAGTTGTTCATGTATGTGTGCTGGCACTTGCTCCCCATGCCCTACCACCAACCAGCAGATGCGGTACAGTCCCAGAAGGTTGCCTTCTCATGGTAGCAACTACAATCCACTTGTTTCTATGTCCTCCTACCCTTTTGTTTAATTTCATGAGTAAAACATAGTGATTTGATATTTATGTACCTTACAATGTGAACACCACACTAAGTCTAGTAACCATCGGTCACCATGCTAAATTATAACAGTTACTGACTATATTCCTCACCACCTTTTTCACCCATCCCTCCATCCTCCTCCCCTGTAGCAACCACAGGTTTGTCCTTTGTTTCTATGAATCTGTTTTTGTTTTGTTGTATTTGGATTTTATTAATTTTACATATAAGTAAGCTGGAAGTATTTGATTGGATAGATGGAGCATCTTTTTATTCTTAAAAGAATTTGTCTTTTAAGGATATAAAGGGGAAAAATTAGCTCACTTTTCTCTAAATACTTCCTATGGAGTACCTTTTCTTCATTTTCGTGTTTTTCCTTTAACCATTACTTTTCTACACTTAATTTTTCAATTTAATTTTCTACATAAAATCATATAAACTTTTATCCTTACTATTTTTTATATTTTCCCTGTAGTATTAACCCAAATATTCCAAATGATTATATAATAGAATAATTTATATCTTCATGTGGAAAGTAGTTAACTAGTATGCTCTTATGAAGAAAATAACCAAAGCATTAATTTCTTTAAGCTAAAGTACCTGGGATTTCATTGTTGTTATTAATCATGCTGCTGGATTTTTATATTGCTCCAATTGCTGTATAGTTTCAACACTTGACTTTATTAACTCATCCATTCTTCAACAAATATTATTGACTATGATGTCTGAGATACTGAACTAAATACTACAGTACTACATACTAGCTCAATTTGCACTCATTCTCTTTTGCCAGCACAATTTTCCCACCATCCCTTAAAGGCTGATGTTTTCCAGAAGTTCATTCTTGAGTCTCTTCCATCTGTTACTGGGAATGGCTAACATCTGGCACAAATCCAATCTCTTCTCTCTCCAGAGCCAATGGTAGAGACTCATCATCATTCATGGCACTCTTTCTCACTATGCCTGAAGGTGGACTTAAATTCTTTCTCAGCACGGCATCTCAGAAAGCTCTCAGTCATTTTAATAACCTAAAGTCTTTCTTTGCTTAGTGTCTCAAATTCAGCTTATCCAAAATCAAACACTATATTCTTCTTAAAATTAAATTAAATTACTATATATAATTACCCAGCCTAGAGACTTTAGGCTTATTCCTACTTTCTCTTAGACCTCACTGCCCATATGCATATGCAGTTGACCATTAAGTTATATTAATTCTACTTTACAAATGTCTCTTAAATATATTCTTTCTTTTTTTTTTACTTCCCTAGTTTAAGCCATCATGGATTGCCTACATGGACACTTTATCACTCTCCATGAAAGAATTAACTCCCTCTCTAAATTGTCCTCCACTTTGCCATCAGTGGTCTTCCTAAAGCATTGAAATTATCATATTAGTGGTTGTTTTTAATTTCCTTTAATGAATCCTTAAAATTCTCCATTGACACCACGAGAATATCAAATTTCTTCTTAGTGTGATATCCAAAGCCCTTAGCATTCTAGCACCAAATTACTCTCAAGCACATTTCTTAGAGCTTCCCCAACTCTTAGCTTTCTGCTTCGGCCATACAGTAAAAACTACTCCCTGAATACACTATGAACTTCTATTGTCTTTCCTCATGCTGTGCAATCAACCTGTTTAGAATGCTTTTCCCTCCCCTACATAACTAGGGAAATTCTCATTCTTCGAAGTTTCGTTCATGCCTTTTCCTTCTGCCATGTTACTCACTGCTTTTTCAGCCTAGCCTCCATTCACGGTTCCTGTCACTAGGTTGTCTGATGGTTAGTTGAGCCTGTTGCGCCAGGCTCTTGACTCCTAAAGTAGTCGTCCATATTTATATCTATAATATGAATAGCAGAGTGCTTAACACATAGCAACAGATTAATTAATGTTTTTGGCATATGCCAAAGAAAAGCCTAGCCCATATTCTAAGTTACTTTTCTCTTTAGAGAGTAGTAGCTAGTTGGTAAAAGATGATTAGTTTGGCTTACATTTGAGTCTCATCACATAGTCTTGGATTGGAAATTGTTGCCTTGCCAATATTTTTCCCAAGCCTCCAGTGAAATTTTTTTGGAAAGTTATGCAGAGAGTTGATTCATCCAGACTTTATAAAACAAAATTGGCTCTAGTTTTATGTTAGAAACAAAAACAAAACTATCAATGCTTGATTAACATAAGCGGAAAAACCCTTTTGTTTCATATAATTCAGTGTTTTTGTTAGGTGATTTGCAGAGTGAGAAGAGGAAAAGACTCTTTGTAAGGTGTTCCAGTGGCATGTTCCTCAAGAAAATCTGATTAATTTGAATAATAGAGTTGGAGTCTCCAAGCTTACCTCATAAAAGCCATCCTTGAAGAAAAGGGCTTCACGATAACAAACTGCTTCTACTTCTGGCTAGAAATCCCATTTTATGCTGCATGCAAGCCCCTGGAAGAAAATGTTTCATAGCACTTTCAGATGTAAATATATTTTACAGAGAGAAACCTGCTTGTGTATAATAATATGATACAATCAAATGTTGGTCTATGTAATGACAATTCTTTACAATAAAAATTTAAAATATTACAAGGTATATGCATAGTAGACTTTAAAAGTAGCACTGTTCATGGTAAATCTCTGTTAAACCAATCTACTAATATTTATCTTTATTGTAAACTGTATTTAATAAGGCAAATGGGATTAATGGATTGCAGTGTCATCTATGAAAGAATAAAGGGCTCCAGTTCAGACATTACTGTCAGCAGTTCCCATTGGAATTCTTTCATGAACTGTGTGTGTTGATATAAATTATGCAACCCAAATTTTAAGTGAAAGCATTAAGAAATGTATCAAGACACAGAAAGGTGGGAAATATTCCCACAAAGCTAGGATACCAGTAAGTGAATCTTTCCTACAAAGGAAAAGATGCCACATTCCAAATGAGCACTCTTTAGTTAGGAGCAAAAGCAGTGTGCAGGCCTGGGTAAAGAGAACAATGGGCATCTTCTGACACCAGGCTATGTGTCTGGTGAGCATCCCTCAGTGCAAATGTTAGTGCTTGCGTGAGTATTTATTGTGTTTCTATAAAGTCCTAATGAGCTTCTTGGGTGAGAGTGAAACCCTTTGCCTTTTCACACTGTGCTCAAGACCCCTAAACTTCATGGGGTCAAATCTAAAGAAAGAGTAATGGACCATGAGGTCCAGCTTAATAGACCTGATATTAACACAGCAGCAAGAATGTCACCAAATGCAAAGTTTGGGGCAAGCAATGAATGAAGTATTTGTTACACTTAAATAATATACAAAGGTTATAACAGAGTAGTGGCACTATATCAATGTCATCATTGCAGGACTTTGAAAATCTGCCATGTATGAAATAACCCTGTAACACATCTTTGGATTACAATAGATGAATTTGCTTTCCAACAGCAAATAATAAATTAGAAAGTGATGCAATTAGAGGGGCTACCTGTAATTATTTTTAAATGTTGAAAATCTCTTGCCCATGGAAAAAATCAGGACACTGTCAGTATCTAATACTCATATAATGGAAATGTATTGTACTCTTTATGTTGATTTTGCAGGTCATATAAAGAAATGTACATTTTCTCTAAATGAAACAAAGATTTCTCTCCTCTAGTGCTCTGGTTTCTTTAGGATAGGACAGTTGTTTCTTGCTTTGAAGTGACTAAAACATAATCACACTGAGTATGATGTCATGAAGCAGAGCACCTTGTGTACATATAGGACTCTTTCACCAGACTCCTCATTCATGTAATTGTTGGCTCATCACAATAAGCCTTATCTGATATTACAGTGAACCTCTCAGTTCAAATGATGCAATGTAAGCTACAGACTTCAGATCTTAAAACACTGCACTCTGGTTTTATTCATAAGTTAACATTAAAAGCATTATCACTCTATCTTATGGGGAAGAATGGGAAGCTGTGAGGATACACACCAGTAAAAATATTTGTGTGTTTGTTCACCTTCCATGTTTTTATTTTCTGCTTGGTTAAATACTTTTTTTTGGAATTGATTCAAGTGGGTTATAAATTATTTGAGGACGAGGACTATATCTCTACTCTGCGGTTTTATGTTTTTATTCCCAACACCAAAGAAAAAGTCACAGTATTGTCTACACACTCCACATCTCATGGGTACATGTAAGAAGAGTTATTTATTACTTAGTAACTCTTTTTTTCCATTACTTGATTATCATGAAAGTGGAAAATTGCATTTATTCAGGAAATTCAGGTACTATGTTGTCAAATTAGTTAGCTAACATATACTATCATGAACTTTCAGCAGATTATTAACTGCTAATTCTCCATTTCAGTTTTCATTATTGACTTAATTTACAGGAGTCTGTGCCATTCACTAATTCATAGGTTACTTAAATATCACTTTCATACTTGTAAGATTAGACCAGGTTCAAATAGATGAAAAGCCTCACAAGTTTCAGAAAACTAGTTTCAGTGTCTAAATACATAAAGCAATGACATTTACAGAGAAAAAAATGCTTCTGTATTCTTTTAGTTCCATGGTTAAGTGTTGTCATTTATCTTTGACCAATAAGGATGCAAAGAACAATTATTTTATAGTTGTTGCTATTTTTAAAGGAAATATAGAGAAATTTAAAAAATTGAAACCAGTTAATTTTTATTAAAAATGGAAAGCCAAATGTACTTATCTGTTGGTGGGGTTGACCCTAAAAAAGGGACACTAGGAGCCAGCCAAATATGTATGAGATAGGAACATCAAACCTCTGACCTACCTAAAAATACCACCAGCCTGCCAGAGCATGTAGAATTTCCATCATTAGAATCATTGTGCATTAAAATATTTACAGAAGGCCCATTAAATTTCAGATATGATACAATTACCCAATAACATTCATTATCTTTCTAGAATATAGTGGTCAAGAGCAGGAAACAGTTCAGAGCAGATATTGTCTGAACCAAAAGAGAGTACAGAATTAAGGAAAGTGGGATGTGAAATTAATGGAGTTTCCAGAGGCCTCAAGGCACTGGATATGGGTAGTAAGAAGGTACCACCTGAGAGAGTAGGGTGATAGTGAAAACTGCCTGTTTCAAAATTGGACATGAAGCCTATTGGGGAACTGTTTTTAAATGTTTCCTTAAAATTAGCAGTTCTTGAAGAATTTCTATTTATATGCCCTGAATTAAATATATAATGATGTAGTTTTTACACTAAAAATAAGTGTATAATTCATTTCTTCTGATATAATTTTAGAAGTGAGACCAACAGATGTTAGAAAAGAGATGCTTCCACTTCTAGCCAAGGTGAAATTAAATGGATCAGATTTACTCTCCCACCATACATACACATGTACATCTATATATTTGAAACAATTATTTTCAACACACTGAACTTAGGAAGTGAAGGACAGTGATACCCAAAAAGATGATTTTTTAAATATATGTGTGTGTGTGTAATTTTTTTTAGAGCAGTTTTAGATTTGCAGCAAAATTAACCAGAAAGTAGAGTTACCACATATCCTCTTCTTAGTCCCCCCACCCCTGACACAGGCTCCTTTATTATCAGTATCCCAAAGCAGAATTGTACACTTGTTACAACAGATGAACTTACATTGACACATAGTCACCCAAAGTCCGTAGTTTACATTAGGGTTCACTCTTAGTGTTGTACAAGTCTATTATAACTTGTATCCACTATTATAGTATCATACAGAATAGTTTCACTACCCTTATGATCTGCTGTGTTCCACCTATTCATCCCTACCTCTCCATTAATTCCTGAAAACCACTGACCTTTTCATTGTCTTTTCAGTGTGCCTTTTCCAGAACATAAAGCTGGGATGGAAAATTTACTTAAATTGTACTAAATATTTTTACACATGTAAAAGAATCCACAATTGAAATGTCCATCTAATTGTCAGTGTAAAAAAAATAAAATAAATTTCTATTTCCAAAACCACAAATTAGAACATGAGGAGAAGAAAGCAAATGGCTATTTCATATTAATGAGAAATAAGTTTTTATTGTGCAAGAGTCTATTCTTTCCTCAGAAGCAGGATTTGACAATTCAATTAATATTTCTTTTACCCTATACCTACCTCTGTTACTCTTGTTCTCTCCAGCATGAATAGCAGCACAACTCACTCACCCTTATAGCATTAGGACACTGTGGCCTTTTGTTTTCAGGTCACAGCACAAGAGATTTCTGACAAGAGTTCACCTGGGGCCTGAGCAGCTTTATGTTTGTAAAATGTGAGTTCCTGTGATGAGCAGAGTCTGGGGAAGCTACCCTCTTGCATGTCATTAAGAGTGATATTTTAAACCTTATTCTTTAACTCCTTCTGGTTTGATTCTGATGTTACCTTATTAGATGATCTTGACACAGATACCCACAAATGCACATATGCACACACACATACAGGTACATAGATGCCCACATATGTACACAAACGTGCCCTTATTCTCTAGTCCCTGTTCTTCAGAGTACTTATTCCTACCTGACGTATATTATGGATCAATTTTTTATTGTCCATATCCCCAAGTAGAATGTAAGCTCTATAGATACTCCATCCCTCTTCCTCTCTAGGTCACTGCTGGGCAGTGTGTTTAGGGCTTGGGAACAGAAGTGTCACCTAGAAAGAAGGTAACATAAGAATGCAGGAAAATAACCCAATTTGCTGTTGCCCAGGGATACTCCCGACACATACCATAAAATACTACTGTTTTCCAGATTTGAATGTTGACAATTAAAACAAAGGGAATCTTCTGACAGGATTTTAGTTTGGAAGCGGAGAAATTAAGACTTTGCAGACCATTTTCTGTAGGGAGAACTTGAGAGAGTTCTCTGAGGGCCATTCTCACCCTCTGGTCCAACTCAACTTGTTTCCTTAACTGAGATCATAAACACAGTACCAAAACCAGATCCTTACCCTTCCCAATATGTTTACATGATAATATTTACTAAATAATAAACAATGAAAAGTTATAAAAATAATGATATTGTCCTAGACCAATAAAATGGGGGAAAATGGGGGAAAAAATGGGGGAGACAACTGCAATCTTGATGAAGATTTCTCTAAATATAGGGTACTGTATTCCCTTGGCTTTTTTTTTTTTTTTGGCTTTTTTTTTTTATTCCCTTAATCTCTTTCTCCCAAACCATCACTTGTAGATAATACCAGGAAAAGAAGTACATAAAGGAAGTCACTGTAAAAATAAAGTTAATATATCAAGACTGAAGCCAAAAATACATAGTTTCCTTATAATAGCAGTGGTGGGAAAATGTAGGACTCGGCCCATTAAAAGGGTTATTAATAACACTTCGTTAATAACATAGACTTCACCAGGTCAGCCGTTTAGCTGAAAGAGCCCCTGACAGTGATCAGCCCCATCAAAATTAAGTTTCCTTTCTCTGTTGAAATGTTTCTTCACCAAATTGATTGTGGTGTGCCCATGCCAATGGCTTCAAAGGATTTCTTTTTTCTTTTTTAAAAAACTTTAAAATGTATGCCCTCCCTATAGAAGTTTCATGAAATCTTTTAAGATGTTAGGAATTGAATATTTAAAGGCAGTAATGATGATATGGGCTGACATAAACGTTCAGTAGGTATCCAAAATGCCTGCATCAAACACTACATAAAAATATGAAATTTTGTGTTTTATTCTAAAAATGTAGACTCCATCATAGTCATCAAGAATTAATAGTGATTTATGGCTTCCTTGAAAATTCTGCCACCTAGAATTTAAATTTAGGAACCTACAGTTAGGAAAAATGAAACAGATCTCATTGTTATAGGGAGAAAACGTTTTGTGCAGTTCTATATACAGTTACCCATGGAAGAAGGAAGAAAGAGGAAAGCAAATCTTTAGAGATGGAATCACAGTGTTTTAGGACAAGAATAATGTAAAGTTTACAAAGCAACTTTACTTCAGGTTTGAATAATTCCCAGGGTACAAATTACATACAGTCAGTAATGATAGCTCTAGGTCTTCCTTGGGTAAAACCTCCAATTATCTGTCAAGTAGGTTTTATTCTATACGCCTTTATTACTGTGCGTCAGGAATTGTGCTACACACTAAAAATGTAAAATTTAGCAAATTCTTGAAGAGATAGTTGTACACCTATGTTCAGGTCAGCATTTTCCACAATAGCTAAAATGTGGAAGCAACCCAGGTGTCCTGGACAGATGAATGAATAAGAAAAATGTGATCTATACATGCAGTGGGATATTATTCAGTATAAAAAGAAAGGAAGCTCTGACATGCAACATAGGTGAACCTTGAGGTCATTATACCAAGTGAAATAAGACAACCATACAAAAACGATAGTGTGTGATTCAACTTATATGAGGTACCTAGAATAGTCAAAATTATAAAGACAGGATAGAATGGTAGTTGCTAGGGACTGAGGAAAGGGGGAATGAAGAATTATTGTTTAATGGATAGAATTTCAGTTTTTTAGATGAAAAGAGTTCTGGAGGTGGATGGTGATGAGAGTGGCACAATATGAATATACTTAATGCCACTTAACCATACAGTGAAAGTGGTAAAAATGGTAAACTTATGTTATGTGTATCTTATCAATAAAAAATGTTTAAAAATATTTAAAAATTATATATACACACACACATATATAAAAGAAACATAAACAATGCTTCGTAGAGTCACAGAAGAGGAAGCAATTACCTCTGTCACGTTGGGTGGTGACCAGAGTAGGATTGCAATGGAGGGGAGTCCTCAGGAGACACAAAATACGTTAGTGCTTATTTAATCAACTTTACAAACACCAGATTAACTGACACTCCTGTCCCCTCTGTAAATGTACTGTGTGATGAGCATAGCTACTGGTTGCGGGTTGCAGTAACCACCCTCTCAGGTGCCCCCAGCTTTCCCCTCTCCCCTGATGATGACTTGTGTGCTTGTCCAGAGTCAGAGGTGTTGATTCTCCAGTATTTATAAGCATTGTATTGTAATTACCCAATCAAGTTAAATATTATGTAAATCAGTTCTATTTTGTCATGAAAAGGAAGGGATTTTTTGGTCTATTAAAACAAATGCTTTGGAAAGGCTCCATAAATTAGTCACTATAAAAAAAATTAAAATTGTTGCATTAGGTGTAAGTAAGACACCTATAAATAAATGCAATAAAATTGTAAACATCTGGATGGATTTTGCTATCTGGTTACTTTGCAAGTGCACTAAAGTTTCCCTTCCTCTTTAATGAAGTCAAAACTAGAAATTGTAGAACGATGCAAAAAAGGACAAAGATAATGCAAGATGAACCATGGGAAATTTCATCAGCAGACTCATTCTCAAAGAAAAAGCCTTGGCTACTAAGTTTTTACAACTAATGAGACATTCATATGTTTTAATTTTAAACATGAAAAGTACACATATATAATCCTTTATTAAATCCCTTTTTCTACCACACTATCAACTACAGAATTGATTTACTTGCTTAAAAAGACGTAGTGGTTTAGAGCACAGACTCTGGAACTGACTCCCTGGGTTGAATTCTGGCTCTACTGCTTAGGGCTATGGTACCTCAAGCAAATTAATTTCTTTGTACTTTAGTTTTCTCATATATTAAATGGAGCTAATCATAGTACCAATCTAAGAGATTTGTTTTAAGGATTAATTTACTTAGTATATATAAAGCACTTAGAACAGTGCCTGACAATAAAAGCTGTGTAAACATTAGCCACTACTGATATTAGTAATGATACTGACTGACACTCCTACTAACTTTTTTTGACAGCGAGAAAAGAGACAGAGGAAGGATGGGAAGAAGATAGTGCATTTGGAGAGGGCCTGGCCTGTGAACCACGGAGTTGTGATTGCGCCATCCGGAGGTGTAGTACATGTGGAGAAGACGAATGATGATGGGAGCGGGGAGGTCTCAGATCCAGACTTTTCTGTTGTCCCATTCCTAACTCACCTTGAGCTTCTAATTCTCTCTGCTCTCTTGGCCACTTTTTATATGCCAGGTTTTGAGATACTAATGAACATAGCCGCTAAGTGGTCTCAAACCCTGACGAATTTAAAATTCAGCAAGAGATTCTGATAAATAATTAATATGAGAGAATACATGTTCTTAAGAATACAATATATATTCTGCATGTAAAATGTTACTAGTGCAAAGAAAAGGGTGCAAGAAAGACCTGAGAGAATGGTAGGAAATGATAATTGACCTGGGTGTTAAGGATAGACAAAAGTTTATTTACAAATGTTAGCATCCAACATGCATAATTGCCATCACTGGAATAGATAAGGTAATCAGAATGCTCTTCCTAAGTAGTTAGAGCAACAAAGACACCTCTGCCCTACATTAAAAGATTTGGAAAGAATAACATCTGTATCACAAGGTCATGGCTATTTTCTATTTGACTTATCCGTGATAAAACTCTGAAATTTGTCATTGAGCCAAACCTGTTATCTAAGATTAAGTCAGATGGTTTCTGAAGTATTCCTTCCTTCCATCTTCCTATATTTTAGCTCTCCAGCTTAGACAACTAGCAAGATAAAAATGAACATGAAATGTTGAATACAACCAAGAAAAGACTATAACCATTGTTCACTGTCTTTCCCTTCAATACAATACAATAAAAGGAGATTCCATAAAACCGTTCCACTTCGTATCATCTGTTACAGCAATGTCATTCTGGCATTTTCATTCTGTGCCTCCTATTGACAGTACAGACATAGGGAGGGAGAAGCTCTTACCTGAATGCTCACTAAAGATTCGCTAAGGACAATGAAGAGATCAAGCACTCAGCAGTGGGATTCAGCACAGAAAAGCAGCCACAGCACAGGCACTGAAGTCAGCCAGACTCCTACCTCACGGGTTATTCACTGGACGACACTGGAAACGTTACTGAGCTTCTATAAATGTAGACACTGATTTGTATCCTCTAGCATTTCTGGAAGATTAAGTAAAATAATTAGTACAGGATACCTGGTATGTTATAGATGTTTAGTAAATGTTTCTTGAATGAATAAACTTAAAAATTCAGGTTTTTTTTTTTCATTTTTCTCCTTTTGCAAAAAAACTGTATTGATTTTTAATTTCAATAGTTATTCATTTTCTTGGGCTGCCGTAACAAAGAATCACCAGTTGGGTGTCTTAAACAACAGAAATTTATCTCACAGTCCTGGAGGTTGGAATGCTGAGATCAAGGTGTTCTCAGCATTGGTTGGTTCCTTCTGAGGGTTGTGAGGGAAGGAGCTGTTCCAGGCCTCCTCCTGGGCTGTCTTCTCCCTGTGTTTTTTCACACTGATTTCTCTCTATGCATGTCAGTCTCTATGTCTAAATTTCCCCACTTTACAAGAATACCGGTCATAAGGACACTTATTCCAGTATGATCTCACCTTAGCTTAACTAATTGCATCTGCACCTAATTCTAAATAAGTTCATTCTGAGTTACTGAGGGTTAGAACCTCAGCATATGAATGGTGGGGGACACAATTCAACCCATAAGAATAATGAAGGCTTTGTGTAATAATTCAAGCAACATAGAGATATAAAAAAATTTAATGGACTCTTTTATCAATCCAATCTCATTTCTCTGCTTTTAATATTTTGAAATATATCCTTCTTTAAGTCTTTCTATGCCTATACATGCACTCATACATACACCACATATTCTATAGTCTTATGTTTAGACTGGCACACACATTGTCCTTTTTATTTTGTAAAATTCAATTATATTATACATATTACTTAGCTTCTTGCTTTTTCACTTCACAATATTTCATGGGTGTTTTTCTAAATGACTTCATATAGACCTATGTAACTATTTACATAATACTCTATAATTAATAATAACATACTATTCAATATTTGCCTTCTTGATGGATATTCAGGGTATTTCCATGGTTTGGGGTGTCCATTTTTTAAATGTAGCAACATGCACTTTTTCTCAACACTTTAAAAACTAGTGCTCTTATTTCTGTAAGTTAGATTCTTGGATGTGGCATTTCTGGGTCAAAGATATGCACATTTAAATTTAACATTACCAGTGACTTTCAAAAATGTTTTAGCTATTCACATTTTCCTCAATAGTGCCTAAGAGGTATCAGTTTTCCCCTCACTTTTGCCAAAATACATTTGATCAGTTTTTTAAAAATTTCTGTCTCTCTAATACATGAGAAATGGTACCTCTATTCCTTTAATATATATATCCCTGACTACTATGTAGTATAACATCTTTATAAATGTTTGTTGACTATTTTGGTCCCTCATCTGAGAATGCTTTGAACATCTCATATACCTATTATATTCTCTTGCCTTTCATCCATCTTCAGGAGACCGTATATAAGGAAAATGAACACCTTGTCATATGTACTGCAAAAATTCTTTCCCAGTCTGACATTTCTCTTTTCACTTTGTAATGATGCCTTTTGCTATTTAGAAATTTTAAGTTTTTTATATAGCCAAGTCTGTCCCTTTTTATTAGGATTTGTGGCTTTTTCTGTCTTGGCCATGAATGCCTCTACCCTACCCCTAAGATTCATAATCTCCTTAATTATATTTTAATAATATGCTTGTATTTGTTGTAAATTACAAATTTGTTTTTTTTTTTCCTTCCAGGTGAATATTCCATTACTTTGGTCTTTACATAAGGTAATACCTTTTCTCACTAAATTGAAATGTAAGCATCACTATATAATGTTATTATTTTAAAGACTACTTGAATCAGTTTCTGTGTGCTGTGTTCTCTTTCACTGATCAATTCGTTCATCCTTGAGCCAGTATTCATATTACTTTTATTGTAGTAGCAATGTAAGAAGTTTGAATATGGCAAGTTCCCCTTCACTATTTGTTTTCTTTCATAATTTTCTTGACAACATTTTTGCATTTTTCTTCCATATTAATTTTAGAATTATTTTGACAAGTTAAAAATAACAACAATGGGATTCTGATTCATATTGCTGTAAATTTATATGCATATTTAGAATATTATCAATTTCCTCTATACAGGATTCCCAAATGAGTTTAATATGAAAGCTGCAGCTTAGAACGATTTTGTAATTTGCCTAAGACCACACAGCGAGAAAAAGACAGAAGGTGTCTTTAATATCTCTCTGATGTAAACTCCACAACATAAATCACCTTCTTTGTTCATATCAGAGAAGGAAGGTGATAAATTACCAAGATTCTCCTGACTAAACCACGTGGCAGCTTAACCATTGACAAGGATATTGGACACAGGCAGAACTTGATGAAGCATGGCACCAGTTTATAAGCAAATCGTAGCTTATATCTCAATAAACTGTTTCTCATTCTTCAAAAGATCTAGATAGAATAAGAATGAGAACAAACTTCAAATGACTGAGTACCTGGAAAGCCCTGATTCAAACACATCTTTATTATATGAAATTCTGTCATTAAAGCTTCACTTTTTGGGTTAAAAATTTATTCTTCTAAAATGCAAGTACTCTTGGAAAGATTACTGCCCATATTGTTGTGAATTGGTTTAATGGCTGCTCTTTTAACAACTGCCGAACTCCCTATTGAAATAAAATTTTGATCCAGTGCGGTGGGGCACAGAGATGGGAATGGATTTGGAACATGGGATACCACCTCAGAGTGGTTAAATAGAATACTGGAGGCTAGGAGCCTCAAAAGGTGGATGCATTGATAAGCAAATAGCTCAAAAGGACCTAAGAGCAGGGAGATAGGACAGAGTAAGAAGCATGGGCCCACACATTACTTCGAACTTTCTTTGGGCTAATAACTTCTGCCCAGTCACCAGGAGACAAATGAAGCAAATCATCTCAGAAATAAGGTGACTGGCCTTACTCTGCTCTGCCTTCCTGCGACAGCATTGATACCATTCCTACTCCCAGAGCAGCCACTGCTGTCTGAGCACAAAGTCTGGTCAGTTTGCTTTCTCTGCTGCTCAGTAATAAAGCCCTTTGCAGAGCATTTCAAAACATGAAACAAAAGAACAGCAAGAAGTTTATTTTCAGGTGAAAAGCCTAGCCTGAAACTGAAAACTAGCTGATAAGAGATGGGCCTTCAAGGCAGCAAATAGGAAAAGAGATAAGGACTAACCAGCCGAATCAATAACTTGTCAAAGTCAGTTAACTGACCAGTCAGTACTGCTGTGCGCAAGAGATGTGCAAAGTGCTAGTTAAATCAAGGTTTTAAATATTACTTGGTTTAATGGACTGGTGTTGGAAACATATCACCCCAATGTCCTACGCTTGTGCATGCTTCCACCACCTTTTTATTCTTAACAGAATAAAATTAGATTCTGCTTCTCTTAAGGGGTGACTTTGACCATAAATATTCTACTCATTCTGCTTGTGTGTTATGCATTTTTCTTTGTATTATTAGATCTAAGGCATGGTTATAATATTTTCTCATAAGAAATCAAAGGGTACAGCATTAACTGATGAGTGAATAACTTTCATTATAGAAAGAAGTAATGTCAAATTATTACTCCATGATATAGAATGAAATATCAGTCAAGTATTCATTAGCTTATTAAGAAGATTGGCATTTATCCTAAATTTACTGTATGTGTGTATAATAGATTTGCTTAAAACTTTTTCATATAAAAGGGAGGTTATTTTTAAATGTGATGCAAAATGTCTTAAGGATTTAAAAGATCTATCTCAATATTCTGCTCTAAACACAACAATATTTTATTACAGGAAGGTATCCCAAACAATTACATGTTATTTGCAAAGGATGTATGCCTCTACCAAAAAGCAAACAAAATAAAGAACACCCTTATAGGAACAGAGTTTGGCAAAAGTGGTGCTAGATTCGAAGTTACAGGTTCCATACTAGGTTGTGTTCCCTCTGCTGGAGATATTACACATACTTGGTAGAAGATGCAAATGAGAGGCACAGTATTTGGCTTTGAGAACTGCCAGAACCTATCAAATGTGAAACATTCTATTATCGTACAAAACTGGTGTTCTTTACTGTGGTGGGCCTAAGTAAAAAATTTAAATGTTTTTATCAAAATTTAAATTCAATAGAAAAGCTCACTATTTGATGGATTTTTTAGGTTTTTGTAATGTAAATATACCATCCCTAAATTAATTTGTTTTTGTAGGTTTAATTTATTTGGTTTTCTTAAAATGAGGTTGCTTTACTGTATGTATATGATAGTTTCATTTTTGTTCATTAATTGATTCAAAATATTCTGTACCCAAGGTCCCCTGAGTGCTCAATTTGGTAGCAATTATTTTTAATTTGAGCCCTTCTTGTACTAGACACAAAAAGCAATGGCAGTGCTGCCACCAACAGGAAAATGCAAGTCCCAATATCTCCATTTAAACCGAAATTCTCCATTTTATACTTAGAACACTTATTAAATAAACTAAAGCATAGTATGGGCAACAGGAAAAAAAAATAGGTTTCTTGGAATAATAGACTGAAAGGCAAATGTTCTGAGTGTAAAATGCAGTACAGTTATGACGGATTTCTATTAAATATCTAGTAAGGAGTTTCCATAAAAATATTCTTCCTTGCCTACATGACTAAAACACAAATTTTTAAAAAGCCAAAGAAAATACTAGCATGGATTTAGTAAAGAATTTGGATGGCACAATATAATTTCTTGACTGTGCTGTTGTGTAAGAATGCAGATGCTGCACTCTACTTGCTGCAAAGTTTTGCTTTTGTTGCAAAAATGAAGGTTTCATGTAATGAAAGCATCACTCAAAATGAGCAGGAAAAATAATACTGACATTTTAAATGTATATAATATGATTTTTCTTGTCTAAGGTGTAAATCACTTTTAACTATAATTATATAAATGTGTGTGTGTGTGTGTGTGTAATTTGTGTGTGAAAATTTGGACACAATTGATGGGTAGGTTTATATATCCATGTAAGGCTTTTCCTGCTTATATGCAAAGACTCTCACAGTCCTTGATCTAGAAACATCTTTGTGATCATTAAGGAAATTAGAAAATGCTCTTTCTGTAGTCACAGCCATGAGAAGAAAATTGTGGGGTACCATTAACCCCCAGCTCCTCTCGTCCATTTTTTAAAAGCTGCTTAACCCATCTCATTTCAAATAGCTCAAAATTACAAAAGAACAGATATTCCCACTTTTTTGTGTGTGTAAATTGTATAAACACATCCAAAGCTACATTTATCCCAAATAAATATTGGTATTTATTTGTCTTGCTTCTAATCAATATTAGTTTGATATTAAAGAAATTTCTTAGAATTTTCATGAAAATCATCAAAGGTCTTAGAAAATCAGTTTTAGTCACTGTATTTTTAAACCTTGACTTTCAACTGCCAGTTAAGCACTTGCTATATGACAGTACCTGTCTGAGGTACCGGGTGTGCCAAAATAAACCAGGATACCATCTTCTTGATTCTAAAACTAAGAGTTAGTAAAGAAATAACTTTTAGTTCTAACCTACAAATACATTTATTTTTCAAATATTCTGTGTAGAATTCACAAAATAAACATGAAAGATATAATATCAATTGTTGGTGAAGTATGACAACAGATAGTTTCCCTAACTACTTTCATCCACCTTTAAGATATTTCTGTGTCAGTATGCAGTGTTCCAGTGTCGAATAACATGACTTTTCTATCAAATTTAGACCACAGCATTCTGAGTGTGTGATTCTTTTAAATGAAAATAACATGATTTAACAATTCTTAAAATAGTAGAGAGCCTAGATGGGTTCAAAATTCCTCTGCCCTCATCTTTTTTTTTCTCAGAAAACTTTTGACCCACAGTACACAACTATAAGAAGGTACACCATGTTGGTCATCTGAGTTGTGGCACTCTGGCCCACCAAGCTCCCTCAGCTTGCATTTTCATAGTAGCCTCTCAATGAATCTTTGACTCTGTACTCACCCACATTCCAACCTCTTCTCTATATACTCAGTCATATTATGTCTATTTTAAATCTTTCAGTGTTGTCTTAAAACTATCTGTATAAAATCCAAATTTTTTGGAATGGCATTTGAGGACCTCCATGGTTTGGCTCGCCCTTAACTTTAGCTATACAGTCTTCTTCCAGTCCCAGAAATCTAACCTGCTCTCTTTTGTGTGCTGACCTTTGCATATTTTAGTCCCTCTACCTGAAATTCCCTTCTTCCCTTCTGTTCTCTTATTCTGGCTAAACTGGGTCCTTCAGTGCTCTGCTTAGCTATCTTCTTTCCCACAACTTTGATCCGCAAAGGGGTCAGGTAACCATCATAGAGTAGGTTAGGAGCCTATCAGAATTGTCCCCTCCTATCTTAGAGCCCATTATTTTTTGTTGCTGTTTATTGATTTCTCCAATTATAAAGCAGGAAGTCAGCCATATTCATCTTTGAATTTGTCAATTCATGACACACAGTAGGTGCTCAATAAAACTACTGAAGAATTAAGAGGTAAATTTGCTGTCATTAAAATGAAGCTTTTAGGCTTGTCTGCTCACATTATGATGATTATAGATTATATTCTAATCTACCAAACTGAGCATTCATAGAGAATGGATAACTCACAGAAGATTCTCTTGCTGTAAATTATACAAATGGGAGCCTGTATGAGGATAACTGCTTAAAACATTTTCTTTTGGCTAAGCATTAAGAATCAACTTGCATCTGGTTTTTAATGTACTGATGAGCAGGGTAATACAATACATCAGAGAAGGGATGGAGAGCTGAATGCAGATTGAGGAGTCATAAGTCATGCCTATTTGTCCCAAAGGACTGATCATTTAGTTGATTAACAAGCAACAATCAGTGGTCTAATCACCTTTCATGCTTTGTCAAATGGCCAGCTGTCCTCGCCAGATGACACCTTTGTCATCTCCAAACTGTAACACATCTCTATATATGAGTATCAAGAATTAGATTCATTACTCATACAATGAAAGATAGGTCAGGATAGGCTGACTGAAAACCCAGTCTTGTTAGTGGAGTCACCCAAATAGGTACACTTAGACCAGATAATTCTTTGTAGGATTCCATTCTTCTTAACACCTGTTTTTCTTCACTTATGTGCTGCTGTTGCTTTTGTTTATTATAACTTATTACACTTTAAAAAGAAACCAGATTCAGTAAATGTCAGAAAATACTTGTCATTGATTAAAACAAAGAGGATTAATACAGTTCCAAGAAGCCATTTCTGCTTCTGGTAACATGTCTCTTCACCTTTAGCTATCTTGAATTTTCACTTTAAGTGCTGAAAATGAAGATGGAAAACAATTCTGAAAATTAAAAATAAAAAAACTTTGAAATACTCAATAACAATACATAAAATTTCACATTAGGCAGAGGTAATATGCCACTAAATAAGCAGTATAGCTTTCCTGATCACATCTTTTCATTCTAATTTTTAAGCAAAATGTCTATATGAATTTTTTTTTCTTATTAGGTTAAATAGTATCACTGGTTTATATATTGTAGTTCACTATAAGAGTAGTCTCACTCTTCTAGGATTGATTAACATTTTTTTCAGTTGTTATTTCTCTTAGCTACAGGATGATTAATGACATACATAAAAGTTAACCTAAAGCTCTGTCAGATTATATGACTTGAGAATCATCAAAGAGCAATTAAATAATGGTTAATGCTGGTCTAAGATTTAAGTGTGTTTTATGGTATTTGATAGCTGCAAAGAAGTAAAAAGGTACTGAGCTCTGAGTCTCAGTCCTACCTATGCAACTCTAGGTTTGTGATTTGGAGCAAGTCAATTCCTCATCCCTGCCTTCTTTCATTTGTTCACTGGGTAGACAGTGAAAATACAAAGATGATTTAGTCAAAGTCTCAGACGAATCTCTGTCTCATTTTCCTTATCTGTAAAATGGGGCTTTCATATTGATAATTAAATAAAATATGTTAAAGTACTTTTTAAATGGTTGGGAGTTGTGCAGATGTTAAATGTTATAACTAAAACTAATGATGAGAATATTTAATGAATAGAGGACCTGCTTTACTTTTTAAAAATTGTTACTTGAAAATACAGTCAAATTTACAGAAAGTTGCACAAATAAGAGTAGCACAAAGAGCATCCATATACCTTTCACTTATAACATTTTACCTCATTTACTCACTGTTTCTCCATCTCTCTTTTCTGAAGAGTTAGACATTAATACATGTATCATGGCCCATCACTCTTAAATATTTCACTGTTTTCCAAGTGTGGAGTTGCTGCTTAAAAAGCCATCATGCAGTTTTCAATTTTTGTAAATGCAGCATTGACATAGTGCTTTTATCTCTTTTGCTATCCATATTCCAATTTTGTCCATTGACCCAATAGTGTCCTTTATTGCATTTTTTGTCTTCTCTAGTACAGGATACACCTTAGATCAGATATTGCATTTAATTTTCATGTCTCTTTAGCCTCCTTTAATCTGTAATATTTTCACACCCTTTCTTTGTCTTTTATGATGTTGCCAATTTTTAAGAATACAATCCTCCTCTTTTTTAAAAAAACTAGAACATTCCTCATTCTTTAGTTGTTTCATTTTTTTTAATGATTACTTTATATTTATCAGTTGAAGTTTCTATTTTTACCACTAGGAATCCAGAAGCCAACCCTGCATGTAAAACAATAATATATACATGGTGTCCGGATTGCCGCAAATGATAATGTAGTGTTAATTCCATCCCCTCCTCTCCTGTTTCTTCTCTTCATTCTTCTATTTCTCCATGGATTCTTAAACTGTGACATCCAACTTACACTTCCCTCCTGTGATCTGTGCCACATGAATCATGAACAGAATATGATATCTCTTCCCATCATTTCCATAGGGAGGAATCAGGAACCAGGAATTGCTGATGGTCCTGACAGATACACAAGAGGGCACCATCAGTTTCTGCTTCTGGTTCTAACTCATCCTACAGTATCTCCCACCTTCCTAGCCTTCTTAGTTTCTTTCTACTAAATGACAGATTCCCATTACATTGCTCTTCCAGGTTTCTAGCATGCTACCTTGAACCTTATTTCATTTGAACCTCTGAACAACCAAATGTGTTCAGCAGGATTTATTATCATAATTTTGCAGATTAAGGAAACAGAGGGTTGGACACGTCGAGTGATTTTCCCACAATCAGATGTTGACAGAGTGATAGATTCAGGCTGAAATCCAAGGCTTTGGTTGTTGTCCAGTGCTTCCCCAATGCATTTTGATGCTTCCTTGTAGTAATTTATACCTACAGGTCCTGTGTTATCCCTTGACATGGTGGCCAAAGGTACAGGACACTGAGGCTAATATGCCTTTTCTTTTGTGGAGATGGTAGAGGTAGTTGTAGATGGCATATTTAGGGCATATGGTGCTTAAACTCTAAACAAACTTAAAATTTAGAAAAAAACAGAAATATATTTGTTAAAGTAGGTACTTAGCAAATTTGAAAGCTTTGTTGAGAAACTTTCCATAAGTATTCATCAAAATTAATGTAAGATCTCAAGAATAATAGCTTTTAAATGAGGAGATCATATTTCAAGGTTACTAATTTGCAAGTGCACACAATCATGAAAACATCAAAAAAGAGACAGAGAAGGAATCTAAGAGATCTTGCCCAACATTCTTATTAAGAGCATAATAATGCTCCTTAAAGAAAATTTAGATATACGGAAAAATTTTAAAGGGGGTTTCCTACCTCATTTTACAAATGTGGAAACTAAAGGAATCTTAAATGTCTCATAGGTGGCCACACTGGTTGTTAGTAACAGATCTGGGCTTAGACCTTGGGTCTCCTGTCTGTTAGACCAGTGCACTTTCCTAAATTTTATGAGTTACTTATGATAAATGAATTTGAAAAATTTTCCAATCCTCTTATAAGAACAAAAATACGCACTGACTTAAGCCAAGATAGACTTTTAGAAAAATTAAGTATTGATCAAAGGAAGAAAAAGGAAACTGTTCATTGTATGGGGCCTCTGCTGAGGAAGATACAGGAGAGATACTTTTAGATTTAGGTGAGTAGGCGAGAGTAAGGTATACTCAAGTTGTACTGTTTCTTCAAATTGGGCAGTTAGCTGAGGTTTGGGGTGTTTGTGATAAACACATATGTTTTATGTTAATTTTTGTATATACTGCAAGGTAATAGTTGAAGTTAATTTTTTGTATATGGGTGTCCAGTTGTTCCAGCAACATTTGTTTGATGTTCTGAATAATAAGATAGGAAATTAACCCAGAAAACCTCAAACATCAAGACTACACATAGGCAACATGTAAATAGCATAAGCAAGCTTTTTTCCTCTTTAAATAGACCTCTCAAGGAAATAGAATTAATCTTTTAAAAGTGCACCCAGAGATAATGATAAATTTGTTTTCTCTCAAAATATAGTAAAATAAAAGGTAAGTGCCCATGTTAATTAATGCATGTCTTAAATGTTCTCATCAGAAATGTTCTTAAAGAAAAATCACAAGTAGGAGTTAAAAAAAATAAAAGTTCAAGAAGCATAAGTGTGAAACAATTATTAGAATTTGCTCAACATCCAAGGTACAAGAATACAGAGGATAAAATCTGCAATTCCATAAATGAACTGGCCATAAATACTCCAGCTCCAAAACGATTTGTTAGTGCATGAGTTGAATTTTTTCAAAAACTGTCCACTTGGTGGCACCATGGTGCTGCTTCAGGAAGAAGCCTGTTGATTTGGGTAAAGGTTCAGTTAGGGAGGGTTTTGTGATTCTTAAACATGTGGTCATACCATAGTATGTGCCAACAACAGACAATTGCCCTAGTCATTTATGCAAAGCAAAAAAAAATGGATTTGTAGGTTGTTCAAGTAAAGACAGAAAAGGCGGGATTTAAGAGGACTTGTAGGGCTGGTTCAACGAGTGGATAGATGAAAGTCTACCCAACCTGTTTTTATCTACATTCTTAACAGAAATGCACTGTAGGGTTCTCTCTCTCTCTCTCTCTCTCTCTCTCTCTCTCTCTCTCTCTCTCTCTCTCTCTCTCTCTCTCTCTCTCTCTCTCTCTCGACTTGATTCTGAGCTGGGGGAGTGGGGAAGATAAGAGCTTTAGCCTAAATGAAAGCTCAAGTTGAGTTTCATTTGCCCTTTAATAAATGTTTATTGAGCAAGCACCTGCTGTGCTATTACTATTGGGCACCATAAGTTTCATGATAGAAGTCTGAGTACAGTTCTTACCTGCAATGTCCTTGCAGTCTACCTGAGAAGAAAAAGATGTGTGTACGAAACAGTAACTGGCTGAATTGTGAGCTAGAGAGAGCAAGCCAGCTGGAAGCCATAATTATGAAAGCCTTCACCGAGCAGGTCGGAACTATAGCTCGTCTTAAAGAATGGCTTCATTGTGGCAGGCAGCCTGTTGCTGCACAGATGTGTAGAAACTGGGCAGGAGGGAGAAGGACTCAGCAGCTGTCCTGGTGGCCAGACTGGGAAGCGGGACTGTCAGAGCTTCCTGCTCTACAGCAGTCAGTTGGAGAAGCAGCCGTCCCACTTGGATTTCCTTGCCTGTCCATCCAGCTCATCCATTAACAGTGGATCCACTGATTCACCAATGCATTTTTTAGTTATGCAGACTTCTTTCTTCTGTCTTTTGGGGTGAATACAAACCATCAATTCATTTAATTTATGTTTTGTGTAGTTGTATTAAATTTTGAACACCAAGTGTGTGGATGTCTATGAAATAATTTGGTAAGTAATGAACGAAGAGAGAATAAAGCCCATACTTCTGACAATAGTATTGATGACATTTAGCAGCTTGACCTTAGTCCATACGGAAGTATGTAGTTATAAATGATATGCAGCTGGGGTATATTTTAAAATATTTTGGCAAAGAAAAAACATCTTTTGATAATTGCTGATTCTGGATGATGAGTATATAGGGATTTGTTGTACTAATCTATTTTTGTGTATGTTTGAAATGTTTTATAATACCTTTTTTCTTACTAATTAGTCAATGGTTTGAAAAGATACTTCTGGGAATGGGCAATACTGACCCTGAAGTTAAATAGGTGGGTCCATGGGAGGGTGTGGATGAGGAGTAAATGAAGCCGAAGTTAGCACTAAGAACTTCATCTGAAAAAAAGCATTTATCAATTTATTCTACCCAAAGCACAATGGAAATAATGTCTATCTTCGCGGAGAGATTTGCTAGTTAGAAAAGAATCTTCAGTAAATGCATTACTGCTTCTTGTTTCAACCCATTTGTCCAAATGTGACAAATAGTATTTAAAGAGATAATCAGTCAAACATGGATTATCAAGGACTGTGCATTGGTACCTGCTAAAGAAGGCATGTGTACACATTAAACTGTTAAAGTGTTTTGATACCGATTCTTTCAAACATATAAGAAAAGCCATTCTCATCTATATCTGTCCTCTAGAATTACGCTGGCATTCTCTTCAATCATCTGCAGTCTAAAGAGAAAGAGACTGACAAATCAAAAAACATTGATAAGAAAAATAAACTTTTTTTTTTTAAATGAGCTATTGGGGTACTGTGGGAAGGACACGGGACCAAAGGTAAGAAAGCTTAGCTTAGAATTCTGGTTCTTCCATTTTTTAGCTGTGGAATTGACGACAATTCATTTAACTTTTCTAAAATATAGTTTGTGCCTCTATAAAGTAGGGGTGCTTATAACTTCCTTATAACTCTAAGGAATGGATGGTGTAATAAAGTGGTTTTTGAAGAGTTTACTTGTGGCCATAATTTGCACTGCAAATACTCTCCTCTGGTTTTTCTGTATGTACCCCACAAGTCTTCAAGTACACAGCAGATGAAGATAACTACATAAGATGACAAATTATAGGTTCATTGGAGATTCAACTATATATGAGATAAAAGCCATCTTGGTAGGAATGATAGGAAAAGCAGAAGAACCTGGTTGGTCTCCCCAGGTTTGGAAGGCAAATACAAGAGCAAGTCAAAAGATTAATAAGGAGAATGAAAGAAAGAAAAGCACTTCTCACTTCCAGTGCTTCTGTCTCTGTGGAGAGAGTTATTCTAAAGTAACACTACCGACCTCTCTTTGCCCCTCTCACTTAGTTCCTGCACCAGAGAGGTGAGGAATGCATCTGATTGGTGAGTTTGGAATAAGACAGGACAAACATCAGCTACCCCTTTTTTCTTCCTTTTTCTCATGGCATCTGCCTGCCTGACTACCTGCCAAAAACATGAATTCTGATCTGCTTTATCACTAATAGCCCTTCTGTAAGTATAGCATGAGTACATGGCAAAAATGAGCTTTTCAGTACTGAAATTCAGCATTAGGTAGAATTACCCACATATACCGTAGATGCTAGAAAATTGTAGGCCTACTCCACAGAGGGCAAATCACCATTTACAGTTAAATTTACCAGATGGACCATTTGATCTGCCATAAAATATATTTATATAATTGTAATATTGTAAATGGTGTTGATTGGTTGCAAATTTCAAATCAACCTATAGATAAAGCATAGGTAATATATCTATAGAAAGTAACTGCCATAAATCTTGGTGGTATAAAAATAATGATATTATTGTTAAACAGTGGGTGAGATACAGAGGACAGAGATGGGTAATTACTGAATGTTTGTGTTCCCCCAAATTCGTATGTTGAAATCTGAACCCCCCATGTGATGGTATTAGCCATTAGATCATTTGAGAGGTAATTATATAATGAGGGTCTCTGCCATGTGAAGACACAATGAGATGGCCATCTGTAAACCAGGAAAAGGACCCTCACCAGACATCACATCTGCTGGGGCTTTGACCTCAGACTTGCCAGTCTCCAGAACTGTGAGAAATAAATTTCTGTTGTTTAAGCCACCAAATCCAAGGTTCTGTGTTATAGCAACTCAAACCAATAAAACAGATGATCTTTTAAAAACATAAATCAGTTATCACTTCTCTGCTTAAAACCTCCAAGGCTTTCTACTTAACCTGGCATAAAATCCATACTTTTTACTGAGGTCTCCTAGGCCCTGTAGGGTCTGCCTCTGCTCTTCTTCTGTCTTATCTAGTGCACACTCACCCTCACTCACAACACCACAACACTACAACCATTCTGGCCTGATGACGGCTTATAAAAAATGAAAATTTTTCCACTGCTCTTTTATATGCCATGACAGATAAATGTGGAGCCTAATATTTCCCTCTTCAGTTCAATCCAACTTCCTCTCCCCGTCAGCATATACACAAACAACAGATTGTTCCTTTTCACTCATGTTTTCAAGATTTATCTTTGTGGATAATTCAACTTAATTGCTTTATAGTTTCCCTCTGTATAAGTAAACCTCATTTATTTATGCATTCCTCAACTGATAAACATTTAAATTGTTAATAGTAGATTTTTAATAAACACCCTTTACCACATTTTAAAAAGATTCTTTATATTTTTATATCTAAATCTTAAATTTTATCAAATATTTTTATTACGATTATCTGCTAAGATGCTTATATATTTTCACTTTTTCAATCAATCAGTGCATTAAACTTATTTCAATAGATTTTTCAGTATTAAATTCTCCTTGATTTGTAAGATAAACTCAATATTGGTCATGATTACTATTTTTAAATATTGTTACATGGATTTAGTTTGCTAGTAATTCATTTCTTAATTTGTCATCTGTGTCCGTAAATGAGATTCATCAGCAAATTGACTGCTCAGTTTTAGTGTACAAGGTTATGGTGGTCTTATACAGTGAGTTTAATACTTTTTCCCTGTTTTTCCTCTTGTCTGAAAAAGTTTACCTGTTCCTTGAAACTTTCATATAACTCTTCTATGGTAACCTAAGATGTTCTTTTGAAAGAGTAGATTTCTTAAAAGTGATACTGTTTATTTCATGTTTATTTATTTATTTGAATTTTCTATTCTTTTGAGTTTCTATTCTGAGTTTGTTTTAATATTTACATTTTACAGAAAATTATTCACTTTAAGTTTTTTAATTCATTAGCAAAAATATTGGTTAATCCATACGTATACAGTATTCTCTATTTGAATTTGATCACTCTTCTTCAGGATCGATATTTTACTTTACCTTTTCAAAAAGTAGTTTTTGGGTTTGCTATTATTATTGGTGATTTTTTTTTTGCTTGTTTTCTCTATTCATTTCTGCTCTATTGTATTTTTCTTGTATTTTTCTGTAGTTTAATGTTTTGTTTTTATAACTTCTTAAATTAAATCATGATCACTTATTGAAAATATTATTATTGTTTGTAAGTAAATTTCCTCCTAAATATTATAGCCACATAATACAAATTTTGAAATGTAGTGGGGTTTTTTCTTTAGGCTTAAATATTTTGTCATTTCTCTTGTGGTTCCCTCTTTAACCCAAAGATTATTTGGGAATGTTAGAATTTTCTTAAACTATCATTTTGTTATTACTTTCTAATTTAATTACACAGTAGTTAATAGAACACGGTCTGTGTGATAGTAATTCTTGGAAATTTGTTGAAACATTCTGTCACCTAATGCAGATTTAATCTTTATAAATGTTTTATTTGTGCTTGAAAAAGAATGTTTATTCTTTATATGTTAGGCAGAAGGTTTGCCTATTCTTTTAGATAAACTCATAATTTAGTAAACCAAATATTATTTAGTCTTGCTTATTTTATTTTTGTCTATTTTATTTATCTGTTTTTGATCAAGGTTTTTTAAATTATTCAACTACAATCGTAAGTTTTTCCATTTCTCTTTATGGTTTGTTTGTTTGTTTTTGCTTTTTACAGTTTGAGGCTATGTTGTCAAGTCTATACTTGCTCATGATTATTATGCTTTCTTTGTATATTGTTCTTCTATCATTGGTTAGGGCTACTACACTACTGTTAATGGATTCTTTTTTGTTTGACTTTAACATTGCCATAATAGGTCTATTTTATTATGATCCTAGTGTTCCATACTTTCTGATTTTATTTTATGGGTATAAATATAAACAGTAAGTAGCTTGATTTTATGAAATCCTTTATTGGTATTTTACTAGCTGACTTTAATCCATTTATACTTATTTTGATCATTGAAACATTTAGAATTACTTATGTCATATTGTTTTATGTTTACCATTATTCTTTCCTGCTTTTACACTGCTCCTTTCCTTTAGTTGATTTGATAGTTATTTTAAATTTAAAGGTTTCAGTGTCTCTTTTCTCATAATAAAGTTGTTAACTCTTTCACTATACACTGAGCTTCTTTTTCTCATTTACAGACATTAATTAATTTGCAAATATGTTTATCAGCTGGGCATCATACTGCTTCCCTACAGATTTTTTTGTTGTTAGAGTAAATTTTTGTAAAAAGTTCTTTAGTTGGAAAGAAAACATTTTTTTTTTTTTTGTATCTGAATAATGTCTGTATTTTAAACTAAATCTTGAACAGTAGTTTAGCTGGGCATATAATTATATTTATGTCTGCCAACAAAACCCCAAAGAATGAAGGCAAACAAATCCTTCAATGAAGGAGAATCGAGGCAGCATATCAGTGTCCCCTACACCACAACTCTGCTTCCGTGATGATGTGATTTGAGGGGCCTCATAAATTGAGTCCCCACACAATCAGTTTGGCTAATTGTTCAACTGTTTTGTCTCCTCTTTCTACCCCACATAGACTACTTCATGTAAATTATAAAGTCTGGTAGGTGTCATAGTCTTTTTAAACTTACCTTTCCAGTCTTGGGGAGCTATCACAACCCCCGTTTTCTTTTATGCACAATAAATCTGACATAAGTCTACAATAATACATGGAGAAAATATTGCCAGCTCTTGGTTATTATTGTTTTTAATTCAGTTTGAGAAGATCTAAATTTTCATCAGTTTAACCCATTTATATTTATTTTGATTTGTGCTGTGTTAGAACAAACTTATGTTATCTTATATTCTCTATTTACTGTGCTTTATTTCTTATTTTCTATTTTTTACTCAGAAAGAAGGAAAAATATCATTTGTCTGATGTGGAAGTTATATGTTTAGTTTTTATTCTTCTTGTGAGTACTCATTCTTATATTTATTTTTCTATAAATTTCTTAAACTTATGAGTGCTCTTTTTTCCCTGAATAAGACAAGTTCTTTAGCATACTAAGAAGTGGAAAATATGACTCAAGAATGTAATAACCTGATGAATTATTGATTACATTTGTAGGCCACAGATATATAGTCTTAGATATGTAAGGACTGAGAATACAAAACACCTTAGAGAAAAAGTAATCAAAATTTAAAATGGAAATATGTAACAGAAAAATTAATTGAAAATATGAAAGTCCATTAAAAACAATTTATATTAAATAATTGTTGAAAATATAGTTATTAAATCAAATGCATATAGTAAAAATAATTCAAAAGAGGTCTATAAAAATTACAATTTAATAAATATAACTTGGACCCCAGATCATAGCAGCTAATTGGGAAACTGCTAGCTCGGTGTGGAAGGGAGAGAGAAACCTATACAATATTAGACTGGTTGTTTTCCCCTTCTGAGATGAAATTTAAGGCAAATTCCATGACTTTTCTCATCATTCGGGTAGTAATTCATAGGGCAAGTAATAAGCAAAATTTAAACTCTATCCAAAGATAATTCCCTTTTCCAACACAGACCTTTTACAAATTAACCTTCTGTAAGAAAATTATGGTTTGTTGGCTTCTCTCTTTCCTGAGACTGCTATTGTTCTCTCTATCTTCTAAGCTTGCTTTTTGACCCAGTTGTGTTGGAGACTGGAGAAGGAGAAAAAGATATTTGTAAGAAAAAGAACTAACCCCATAAATAAATTTAAAGGGACATGATAAATAAATGATGTTCAATGATTACATTCCATAGGTCATACTTATTCAGTGTATGTAATGGTCTTGTTCGTAGCTATACCCTTTGTTTTACTTCCTGTTGTATCTCCAGCATCGACCGCTGCCCGGTACATCATAGAAACCTAACAAAAATTGATTAATGAGTGGGTAAATGAGGAAGTATATGATACAAATAATAGATGAACTAAAACAAATTGACAAAGGTTAAAATGAAAGGATGGCCCAAGATTCTCCAGCCAAGCACAAATTAAAATAAAGCCCAGGAAGCAAGGATAAATGGTAAAAATAGAGTTCAGGTCAAAAAGAAATAGTATAAAAGGCATCAGTTCACCATAAAAAGATAGCAGTGACCTTTAAAAACTAAATAAAATAATTTTAAAAGATAAAAAGTAATGATTATTAAAAATAAAAATAGAAACAAAAATGTGGATTCTAGAAGACTTTATACATCATTTTTAGCCTGTGACAGATTAAGTCTGCAAAATATAAATGACATAAAAATTTTTAAATATGAGAAAAAGGAACCCTGGTGTGTGTGTGTGTGTGTGTGTGTGTGTGTGTGTGTGTGTGTGTGAATATATATATGAGAGAGAGAGAGATCTTTGTGTCTTTTCCATGTGTGAATATATATACATGAGAGAGAAAGATCTTTGTGTCTTTACTACATTTATAAAAATTGAGAGTGTAGTAGGTTCACTAGATTTACCTACCTAACAGTTATTGTAAAACTTATTCTCTACAATATATACTGGAAAACTTAAAAGGAACCCATTTGTACGCTGTCTTGTGGCCAAGGATGCCCCTGTGGTTCAGTTCTAGTCAAAGACATTGGCACAGATCTGCTAGTTCTGCCTCTGCTTTCTTCCTCTCTCTCCCGGCCTAGACCATATACAGAATACCCAAGATGCAGCACCATCTCTACATATCATCAGAGCAGGAAAAGAGAAAGAACCTTGTTCCTTTGTGATGATCCCAGACTTTCTACTATGGACTCATATCAGGGCACAGATCAGTCCCTTTTTCATTCAAGCCCCTTTATTGGGTTCTCTGGCACTCACTGTTACGCACAGTGCTAGCTTATGTAGCCACAAAGAAAATATCAATAAATATTCCAACTCAAAACCTGTACAGGTCTTATCCTGTCACCACAATTTATCAAACTAGAAATAATAAAAGTTTTAAAATGAATTATAAAATTTAAATTATATTTCTCAATAACTACCGACAAAGGAAGAGATAAGAATGCAAAAATTATACTATTTGGACAAAAATAAATTAAGATATTAAGAACTATCAGGATATAATAATTAATTACAAATTCTACCCCTCAGAATTCCTTATCTACCTTTTCTGCTTTATTTTTTTCCTAAAATTTATCACTTTCTCATATACTACATGATTTTCTGTATCATTTACTTAATTTCCACCTGCCCTTATTAGAATGTAAGCTCCATGAAGCCAGGGATTTTATCTGTTTTGTTCACTGTTATGTCTCCAGCACTTGAAATACTGCCTGGCTCACAACAGACATTGTATAACATTGTTGAACAAATTAATAATTTCACTGAAAGACAAATGCACAAACTTAATTTTTATTATAGAAATAAAAAAATGAAAACAAATAATCTAACTCAAGTTGAAAACCAGCGATTAATCATTAAACAAATAAAATCCTTCAATAAAACAGAAAAAAATAATAAAGATAAGCAGAAATTGATGAAGTTTTGAAAAGGAGGCTTTATAATTGAAGAAATTCTTAATGAAAAAACATAGAATTTTGGTAAATCTAAACAATAAAAGTAGAAATCACAAATAAAAAGTTTATTTATAATAGCTAAAAAGGAAACTAATGAATTATGATTATTTCTAATCCCCTGCCTATAAAATATAGTCTTAAAAAATAGACAATTTTTTGTGAAAATATTAGTTTAATAAAATTGGCTTAAGGTCAACAGACTCTAAATAGATCAATAATCATCTGTAACCAAAATATAGAAGGTTATCAAATCATTATTTTTAAAAATAGGCTTTCAAAAGGATTTTTTTCAGTCAGTTCTTTCAAACTTTTAAGGAAGTAAAATCTTCGTGCTATAGAAAACTATTAAAAAATGTAGCAAAACATGAAATTGGTGTTGAATTTTATCAAGCGCCTTTTCACCATCTGTTGATGTCATTTTTTCTGAGCCATTGATTTGATTCGTAGTATTGATAAAAGTCCTGATAACAAATTATGTTGCATTGTTGTAGTAAAGAAATTTTATACTTTACTGTGGAATTCCGTTTGCTACTCCAGCTGCACCATAGAATATTAAGCACCCCAATAAAGGGGAGGTTCTGAAAAAATTTTTATGACATGAGAAAATGTTTATGAAATAACATTATTTTCTTTATCCTATTTTGTTTCTTCTAGTGTGTAGAAAATTCTGTCTTCATTTTGCCAGTATGACATTTCTCACCCTTAAATATCACCTTATCTGAAATTAACACTGCCACCTTGATTTTTTATGTTTCTTAAGGTATGATTTATTGATAACTAGTTCTCCAGGGGTCTATCAAATGGTTTTACAATTTTAGAGGAAAAAGTGGTGAGACCATTTTGTTCACATATATTTTCCCAATTTGAAATATTAGATTAATAATGATTATCACAGAAATCTCATCACAATTTAATAGCCTTTGTTTTTAAAAGTTGTGCAAATACTGAAAGGACATAAGTCAGTTCATCTGAGCTAACATTAAGTTAATAACATAAAGTTATTCTCAGTTAATGTGTTTTCGCATTATTTGCATTATTGCACATTTCCATTAATTAAAAGACTGTATCCAAAGGGGCTGGACAAATTAGACCTCTTTTCTCTCCCACAACTGAGCAGCTGGTAGCAAGGTCATTTGCCTCCAGATTAAAGTTGACAGCTTCTACTTGGGTGTTCTATTTGTGGAAATTAGCTTTGTCCATGTTATTTGCACAGTATTCACATATTTGCCTTATTTGCATGTTGTTTATATTTGCTATGCTTGCATTTTGCTTTTTTTTTGCATTTTAGTTCAAGTTCAACAGAATAGGTCAGTAGGTCAAAAGTATGATATTAAGAGTAAGAGTAGTAAGTTGACAAGCTGACTCTGAGATGTATACGGAAATACAAACGATTAAGAAGAGTCAAAGCTATTTTAATATAGGGTGTGATTTAATTTTGAAATGTCTAAGCCATTCATTTTTTATAATTTTGAATGGCTTGTGTGACATATTTATTATCTTGAATAGCCTGAACCTGTCACTTTAGGACTGAAATACCTATGACCCTTGAACAATATGGGTTTGAACTGCACTGGTCCACTTATAGACAGATTTTTTTTTCAATAAATACTTATAGCATTGTAAATGTATTTTCTCATGATTTAAAAAAATTTCTAATTTATTATAAGAATATAGTCTATAATACCTATACAAAATATGTGTTAATCGATTCTATGTGATCAGTAAGGCTTCCAGTCAGTAATAGGCTATTAGTAATTAAGTTTGGGGGGAATCAAGCACTGTATGCATATTTTTGACTGTGCAAGGGGTCAGTGTCCCTAACCACCATGTTATTCAAGAGTCAACTATATACAGAAAATAAGGTATCAGAATTTTTAGTAAGACCAAGCAAATAGCATAATGGTAGAGCATTCGACCCTTTCCCATTACTTGATCCTTTCTGCACTTGTCCAAAAAGGCATTGAGGACACCGGGTTTGTTTTTAAAAATCCATACAAATGCTGCAATTCTCTGCCTCCTCTAATTAGAAAAAGGGTCCAACTTTCAATATGGCAGAGTATACGGTGGCTAGTGCACTAGAAGTAGGAGTTCGCTGTGCTGCAGTCCTAGCATCCAGCTGTGTGTCACCGTGTGGAGCACCAAAGGAACTCTGTAGGGCTTACACGAAAAGAACATACTTAAGTCTTTCTCCCTTTCCTCTTTCCTCTCCCTAATTGTTGTAGAGTTCCAGACAACTCTGACTCCTTTCTAGACCCACAGCTCATGCTAGACCAGAACCAGAAAGTTTCATTCACTTTATTTAACCCATTTCCCGTTTTCCCTGAGAATACTCTCCAGTGGCACTTGCAGCTACAGTGTTTACCCCAAAATAACCTGAACCCCAAGGTTTGCCACGAAATATCTTACTTTTGTTATTATTTTCACATTGTTCTAGTATATTGATAGTCTTTGGAAACAAATGACATTGTTACAGCATTCTGTCTTTAGTAGTGGTATTTCCATTTACAAAATATAGTAATTCTCAATGGCTGAAAATGTCAAATCCTAGAAAACGCAGCATTCCTACATGTGATGTTAAAACATCGTTCTTGAACAGTTGTTAGCTGAAGATTTATTTGATGAATCCTATTTATATATACATTTCTGTTACATTAGGATTAGAGACAAGTTCTGTTTAGAAATAACTCCAAGAAGAGTTTTTATATTTATTTTCACACTGAAAACCAGTCAGATTTGCTTCAGCCTCAAAGGCGTGTTTATGTAAAACTAAATTAACCTTGGCAGGGAGCTGCACTTTTTTTCTAAATGGGAAATGGGTTAAAAACAGATTGTTACAGCTTTAATCTGGAGGCAACCAGCTTGCTTGCTACCAGCTGCTCAGGATGGGGAGAGAAAAGAGGTCTAGCTCCATCAGATGCAGTTAGTTATCCTGATCATTGCCCCAAACCTCCACCCCTTCATGCTCTTTGTGTTGGTTGGTCCTGAGCTTGGGTATGTCTGAGGCTTCCTCAAGAAGGAATCTGACTTTTAGAGGGTGCGCCTGTCAGTATCCTTCTCTTTTCCGCCCCAGCAGATAAGGAGCCAGTAGAAAGGAGGAGACTGACAATAAACTAGGGAAGAAATAATTGACAAAGCAAGTTCCCTGAGGATCTGGAAAGAATAGAATTGAGAACGGGTAGAACAGAAATAGCAATACTTTTTCTTCTGTTAAATGAAGAGAAAGTGGGAGCAAAGAAAGCCTTAAATAAATTATCAAAGTGCCTTGTGTATAATAGGGACTCAAACACTTAACTGAATTCAATAGATGTTAACTAGTGACACAAACTACAACTCCTGGTGAATAAGAAAATATGTCATTAAAATATTCTAATTTATCCAGAAATCAGCCACATAGAAATTTAATATTGATATTTAGAGCAGAACCCTGGGCTGGGTAGGTCATGCAGTTGACCTAACCGAGCAAATGGTATACTCAGTCGTCAGCTGTTCTTTTAATTATAGTGATTACCAAATGTTCCTTTTTTGTCAATGTATCAGGACTAACCTGCACCAGCAGTATAAATCTTCTCCAACCTTAAAACATCACTAAAAGATTAAAGAAGGTAAGTAACCAGGATTGAGCTCTTAAGTGCCAAATGCCCTAATACATTGTTTCATTTAATTCATCACAAGTCTTAAAGACAATGACTCAAGAGAAATTAAGTACTTTGCCAAATCATGGCTCTTAAAAGCATAGCTGGGATTTCAGTTCAGATCTACCTCACTTAAAAGCCAACTCTTTCCACATGCCATAATGCAAAAATAAAAATTAAAAGAAAAAGTTGAATCTCTAGTAGATCCATTTCATGCCAGAAAGAGATAATTCAAATACCTGACAATGTCCAGCTGAAAAGCAATCCCACTTAACCTGACTCTTTGCTGCAGCTCTCTAAAGTGTCATAGATTTGTGGGTATTTACAGAAAACTGACACCTTATAGACAGAGCATAACTTTTTGTTCATCTCTAGACTTCCTCTATTCTGGTGAGAAAGCAATTTTAAAATGCCTCCTATTTCTCTTCCTCTGAATTTGAGGTCCTGTATTATTTTCTGTTGTCAAAACTCAGACAAACCTCATTATTTTATTAGGTCATTGGCTATGATTTATATGTCTCTTAGGAGGAGTGACTGTAGAAATGGAGAGTGATAGGACTTATCAGGCCCTGAGTGGACTGAGCTCACCCATTAAGTTAGCCTGTCTGCCCTGCTCTTGACAGTTATTAATGCTTCCACCTTCTGCTGCTTCCAGTGCTTTTTCTTCTGGAGTGCCAATTCCAGATGTTATTGTTACATTGTGGCAGGACTTGTAGCCCAAACGTGCCAGTGGTTTGTGTCTTGGCATAGTCCTGCTGTAACAGTTCCCTGGTTGGCCCCCTTCAAATGCATTAACCAGGAAGCTCGAAATGACCAGCATCAGCAGGTCAAAGCCCCTGAAATACCCTTGGTCAGGCCACTTTCTTGCTCCAGCCACTGTCAAGTTCAAATTGTTCCTCAGTAAGCAAAGCATTGTGTGTTGCTAACTCCCCCATTAACCTGATAATCCGTGCTTTACCTTCATCAGCCTTCATTGTGTTCATAATCTTATGTGGCAAATGAGCCCTATAAACCAACCGTTTGCCCACGATAACAACTGTTTCCTGCTGCAGGGTGGGCGAATAGGGACGATGAGAGATGTGATTTCCTTGTGTCAGTCAGGTACAATAGATTATACTGTGATAACAAATGGCCCCCCAAATCCTAGCAGTTTACAATAACAATTAAAAGCTCTTTTTCTCATTCATAGTATATCCCTGTGTGGATTGGTCTCAGCTCTGCACAATGTCACCTTTACTCCAGGAGCCAGACTAATGAAACATTGTCTCTGGAGAACAGTAAATCTGTGGCAGAAGCAGATGAAACATGACAAAACATAAGTTTGTTCTTAAAGCTTCTATCCCCACTTCACATACAAAGCACAGTCATATGGCCACTCCTGATATCAGCAGAGAAGGAATGTGAAATCCTTCAGGGAACAGCACCTCGTGGAAAGGCAGCAGACATTTTGAGCATTAATAGAATCTACCACTCTCACCATGTTGGAGACCTCTCATGACATCATTAAGTTGCCTTCGAAAGAGTGCTATCTGTGGAGCCCAAGTCACAAGACTTCACAAGATTCTGCCAGAGCAGCAGAGACCTGTTCATTTTCTCAGCCGTGTGGACTTGAGCTCCTCTGGCATTGACAAGTGATGCTGGGGTCCTAAAGGCTCCCTGAGGTGAGTCAAAGTGTTGCTCCTGTTCTTTGTAATTCCTAGACTGTATGATCCCAGTTCCTAAAGAGGCAGACCTCACCCCTCAGCCAGCTCCTGGAGCATGGTAGGTAGAGGAGTCCACCACAGCCCACATTTGTGTTGGTGAAGGACACTCTACTCTGAGTCACTTGATTTTATAACCTGTCAGAGGCCAAATTAGATCACTCTAAAGGAATACATTATGACCCATCTGTCCGTTCAAATAAATCACTGACCTTCCTCTTTTTTTGCCCTAGCAGTAGGGTGTTCAAAACAGTTGTCTCTGTGATAAATCTTTACCACTTTAGTAGTATAAATGTTGTCGTGCCTGACATTTAATGCTATGATTATTTCTATGTTGAAATGTGTAAGACTTTAGAAGATAACGCTGTCCTCAGCACCATGAGACACATAAAGATGATTTAATGACTTGAATTATATTAATATGCAGAAAATGACTTGCAACAAGTTCTAAATACAGTTACTCAAAATCTAGTTGAAAACAATTTTAAAAGTGTTACTAATATAATTTTAAATATATTTGGGGGCTACACTCATGCTTGCATGCACATAGGCTATTTTATAGCTAGCCAGCTATAAAATAGTGTCAAGCATTTATTACAAATATAAGTCAAGGAGACAGAAACAACTTAAAAAGTGCATTTTATGATGACATAATATGAATAGCCCATTATTTCTGTACCATTGTTGAGTCTTTAAATCATGTTAAAACAACTGATATTTCTTCATTCAAAAAATATTTATTGAGCACCAAGCATGAGCCAGGTACAGTAAATACAGAAGAGAATAAAGCAGATCAAAATCCCAGCCCTGGTAGAGCTCAGGGTCTAGTTGGAGGAGAAAGACAACCAGTGAAACATAGTGGCAACCTTCTCTATGCTTCTCCTGACCCACTCTTAAGCCTTCTCCACCCAACTATGTGCATCTCTACAGACCACATCAATCGCTCACTTCTTATCTCCAGTTGGATTCGGCTAGTGGAAGGGGCCTGTGGCACAAAAAGAGAAGGAAGTTGGAGTTTACTCATCATGGGATGGTTACATCTTTCTCCCAAAGATAGCCCTCTCCAAGCTGCTGTCCTCTCTTGGTTCCTCTCTTGAGTCCAGTAACTGCTCTTTCACTTTTCCCCTATAGGGCTTGGGTACCAATGGCTCCACACTGCCACCGCCGTTGTGGCTGACCCCAAGGCCCTACATTAGCCCTCGTTGATGTCCCTAAACCTTGCCCACACCTTTGTTCATCATTCTTTTAGTATTCTATCCTTGGCTCACCCAGTTCAAAGGCACCCTGTCCTCTTATAACCCTGACCAATACACAAAATTAAAAAAATAAATAAATAAATTATATGGTAACTTAGATTTTGTAAGTGCTATTGAGAAAAATGTAACAGGGAAAGGGGATAAAGAATGCTGGGTCAGGGCAAGGGAGTACTTTCAAAGGAAAAGAAAAATAAGCACAGGAACTCAAAACGTAAGGCCTAGAATTGAGGGCCATCAATTCTAGCAGAGAATTGAAGCAGAGGCAGGGGTAGGGGTGGAGGCCAGATCCTCTCCTGTCACTCAGGGCCACACAGAGTCACCTACCATGGCAGCCTCTGCTTCTGACTCGCCCCCGCAGCTCCAGGGCTCTGAGATACCTAGAACCAGGATGATACGAAGTATCCAGTTCTTAATCCTCTCCAAGTTTCATGCCACATCATTCCAGAGAAATTGAAACTATTCATCTCCACCTCAGGAACAGCTATTATAGAACCATGATTTAATGTTATGCCCTCATCTCTCACCCACTGCTGGAAAAAGGAGTGGCCTCACATATATTCATCTTTTCACCTTCCTTTGTAAAATTGACACTAAGAGTCTATCCCTGTTTTTCTCAATGTCTTCTTTATAAAGACCCATATGATACATTATCTCTAATCTCGGCACCAAGAATATGTTTCTCTCTCCTGATAAACTCAGATGTTCCTTCTACGGACTATTAAGGGTCTGTACTCATTCATGTTTTCCTCCTGGCATTGGCTAACAGGAAATCAGAGCTAAGCATCGTGCTAAATTGGCATCACTTTTCTCAAAAATGTTTTCTTAATATAATTTTCTAGTTTCTCTTCTATGGTTTTTGTCATATATGTTTCATTGTATTTATGAGTTCCCTATAGAAATAGGTAGGTTATAAATAGATATTATAATGCATCTAATTAAAATGTTTGATTTTGGTGGATTTTTTTTCTGATAATACATCAAAATAAATTTTAATTATGAAAACTTTAGTCAATTAATAATTTTTGGTCTCCCTGCTAACCAAATAAGCAATTGGACTGGCTTTTCTTTTCTACTCAAGAGGCTGTGTTCTTCATTTATGAAAAGAAAAAAAAATAATACTTCTGGGTAATTTATTATTGCCAGAATCAGTGGTGCTCAGTACTGAGGGCTCAAAGATGAAGGTGGTACAGACTCTGCTCTCAAGGAATTTACTGTCTAGAATTAAAGTTATTTTGTTATTTCAAACTTCTCATTCAGAATCAGTATTTATTTGGAGTTAAAAAAAACTAATTTGCAAAATGAATACATTTTGGAAAGCAAAATTAGTTTTCCCACTTATTTCTGTTCTCTCTTTTATCTAAAGCTTCTACAACTGTAGCTTATCCCCAAACAAGTATAAGATTATTTTTAAAATACTGCCTGCAGTAGCATTTATGGAGGCCAGTCAAGGCTTTTGACAAGCCACTGGGGCCATGGTGCTTTTGCTCTTGATCCATTGTACTTCCTTCAACATCAAGTTGTCTTAAAACATTTATAATCAATATTGGGCTTTGAAAGCCTGAAATTTATCTGCCTAACAGGTCAAGCTACGTTTTTATATCAGTCATAACTCTTAGTAAGTTTTGTAGCTTCCCAAGCTGGGTAAATCATTTGGCATAATAAAATTATGCCATTTACTATGCTAAAACTATCTGCCAAGGTATATGAAGATCTCCAGGTTATAGATATGACCAGCTCTGGTAAATCTCCAACTTCTGTGTCATTCCTTCATTTGACAAATATTTTCTAAGCACCTACAGGAATGCAGGCTCAATACTGTGTGCTGGGATATAACTGGTAAACAGACAGATGTGTTCCCCGCCCTCATGGAGCTGCATCTCACAGAAGACACAAATAGTAGGCAGTAAACAGCTCCAAGTGTGATGACAAAGATTTTTGTTGTCTTCACTTCTGTGTCTCTCAATAAATATTTGCTGGATGAATCATATGAAAGAGAAAGAAGAGAGTGCTACAGGAGCATGTGCCAGGCAAACCTCATCTAGTCTGGGGAGCTAAGGGAGGTCATCCTAAGAAATGGCATTTCTTCTGATATTTAAATGATAACTTGAAGATGAGAAGGAAGAATGACATAGGTATAAGAAAACCTTTGTTCAAAGGCCCAAATGTGAAAGAAATGAAGTTTTATAAATACATACATACATACATACATACATACATACATACATACATACATACTCAGAATGGCCGATGTGGAAAGAGTGTAGAACAGAGGGAGGAGAGTTGGAGTTGAAAAGTTTGGTACAAGCACCAGCTCAGACAGTCTCGCCAAGCAAGTTACGAATTTTGTACTCTTATCTTATAGGCAATAGGAAACTATTGAAGTGTTTCAAGTAAATGGATGATGTGATTAAATGTGTATTTCTAAAAGATCCCTCTAGGTATAGAGAAGTCTTTGTAGTTGATGTTAGAGAGTGATGCCTTCATCCTCATAATCTTCCTATTGCTCTATACTCTTTATATCTCCTTTTTGCTTGCTCTGTAGTGTTCATTCTATAAGACATCTTTGTCAAAATCCCACATCCTTCTTGCATGCCCAGCTTCCCCCTCAGAGAGGGCAGTATTATTGTCTCTTAGACAAAGACTGTGTTCACTCATCCATGATTTTTGACTCCATGTACCCTTTTAATCATAAACATACTGTATCTCACAATTTACAATTCCATGTACCTGTAACTTATATACTGAGATTCTCCTCTCTTCTGTGATGACTCACAATATCCAAATAAATAAATTTAAATTTCTCTGCCTTAGGAAATATAGAGCTCTACACTCCCATTCCTCTGTTGTTTGTCTTCTTATTCCAATCTGCTGCTTCCCAAAACTCCCTAATTATTTCTGGTGGTCACATCATTACTTTTTATATGCCGCCCCCAAATTCTGTCAGTCTGCAGGTGCACGTTGCCCCCAAACACAGATGTTCCTATATCCCCAAAGCACAACTGAATATTCAAGGACGGAGGAGAGTGTCAGGAAAGAAAGGCAGAGCCCAAATTTGGTTTTCAGCTCTCACTGTTAGCACACCCTTTGAGTGAGGGTTCTCTCACGGCAGTATCCTCCATACCCCTCAGCTAGCTGCTGTGTCACTAGAACCAATGTCAGTTCAAATGAGAGCCTGTCTGTTGCCCAGCCTCTCACCTTGTGTCTACAGCCCAAACATTTCTTTTCCTTAACCCCAGCTAGTGAGAGCTGAACCGGGAAGGTCTATGATAATCTGCAGGAGTTGCCAAGCTATGCAGAATGATGATAGCTGTTAACACTGCTAGAAGAAAGAGTTTCACTCCTCTGTGTTTCATCCTTCCCTTCCAGACTAGCCTCTGGAATTTACTTAACTTGGCAAGCCAAAAGGCCCACTAAATTATTTTCTTTCAAACTAAAAAGCAATATTCCTTTGAAAGATAATTCTGCTACATTTCCCTAGAACATAGACATGGGGGCAGTTTTTGAAGTAACATTTTTATTCGTTTTAAGATGTACAAATATGTTTAATGAGGAGGGAAAGTATACATACCCACACACTGTTTTTCAAATTTTCCAAACTAATTACTAACAAGTGAAAATTCTAGGAGGAACGGGGAATGTTATCTCAAAGCAGCCTATGGCAAGTACATTATTTCTGTAGAGTCTTGTATGTTTTCTTCTAAAATTCACATGCATTTTGCATTCCACTACATAATATGTTCATTTATTTCAATAGATAACAATAGAATAAAATGCACTTAAACCCAGTCATAGTGCTATAAGTAGAATTCACCAAATTTTATCAAGTGTAACAGAGGGACACCATACCTTACATAGTCTATGGAAAGAGAAGAGAGAGAATTGATACATCTCCTGTCTTTCAAGTTTATTTCAAGAGGAAAGGGGTTCCAGAAATTCTGAAAGTGGACGGGATCACAGTGTACGGAGAATGCTGAACCAAAAAAAGAGAAGGAAGTCATCTAGGGACTTTGAGAAGGTCCACAAAGTTTTTGTCTCAAAAGAAGCAAATTATACAAACAGATCGGAGTTTTACCATATTCAACAATCCCTATAGGTTGTCCAACTAAAAACATCACCTCGATCCTAAGAACTTCACGTAAAGCATATGTTATTGAATTCCCCATTTATACAATTTTATAGAGGTTTCTAGTCTGCAACCCTCAAACTTAGCATTTAAATATGATTTTCTATACAGTTTTTTGTTTGTGTAATACTTGCCCCTCTCATCATATTTTTGGATGCTCTATGTCAGGGACCAAAATAATGTAGCATAATTGTTAAGTAAATGAATGCTAGACAATTTATTAACCATTATAAGTGTTTCTTCATAAACTCATTTTTTGTAAGGAATAAATGAAATAATGCATAAAAATGCATTGTTTGGTAAATGCCTGTACATGGCACTTAAGAAATATTTTGTATTATGTTGTCACAATTGTTATTAATAATTATTTCTCATACAACAAATAAATTAATAAAGTATGGAACATACCATAAATTTTCAATAAAAATTTTGTTTATTGATTGATCAATTTAGACTATGCTTTTTAAAATAATGTACCTATGCAGAAAGGAATAAAATACTTCTCTGAGTCTGTTGTATTTGTCAGTGAAGGAATTAGACTAAGTTATCTCAAAACTTCATAAAATTATGTATTATTTGTTAGTTGTTCTTGTTGAAATATCTACTTTCAGACTCTTGCTGTTACTAGCAAACATACATACAGCAACACGTACTATTACGGAGAAATCATGAAAATAAGCATGATTCATAATGATGACGCAGAGGGTGCCCCACTTAGATATCTTACTGCCTTGTCAAATTGAATATATACAAAACTAAATCATCATCTTCCCCCATAATATTTCTTTTTCTTTTTTATCTCTATCACAATGACTAGTATGTCCATCCACCCAGGGCACACCAATGTCTTGGTCTTGGTATTTCCTTTAATCTCAACATATTTTGTTATTTCTATCTAATATACACATACTGCTAGAGGAAGAAGTTTCACTTCTCTGTATTTAATATACAAATATAAATATATGTATTTGAATCCATCTAATCCATCTCCATTAGGACCTCCTAGATCAAGCCACCATCATCTGTCTCCTATAATAACACAATGACCTCCTTACTTGATTCCCTACAAATATTTTTGAATCCTTTAACCCATTCTCCATAACCCCCAATATGCCCATTTTAAAACCAAATCTGTCTGTCTCCCTCACTCCTAGGTTATAATCTTTCAGTATCTTCTGCGGTAGATCAGATTATCATAGCAAAAATGTCCTCTCCCCCAATTGCCTCCTTTAGAAGATTGCATTTCTGTGCCCTACCGATGTTGGGCATGGCCATATGTCTTACTTTGACCACTAGAGTGTTAGTTCTTGTGATGCAAGCAGAAGCTGTACCTACTGTTTGTCAGGCTTGCTCTTTTGTGCTTCTGCTATCACCATAAAAAGAGCTTCCTAGGATAGCTACTGGCCCTTTGGCCGGTGCTCCAGAATGATGCATGTGGGACAGAGCCTCTTTAGCCGACCTTGAGACCTGCAGCCTGAAGCCAAGCCAACCCATTTGAGTTGAGTAAGCAAGAAATAAGTGCTTATTGTCTTATGCTCTTTAGATTTGGTGGTCGTTTGTTATGCAGAAATGGCTAACTGATCCAGCTTCATGTAAAATCAACTTTAAAATTCTTATTATGACCTAAAAGGCCTATCATGGGTTTCCAGCTTCACCATATACCATGCTCCTTCTTCTGATTCCCCACACTATTATTTAACTGTTCTTTCAGTTCTTCAAATACGCTAAAGCCCTTTCCCAGCCTGGAGTCTTTACATGTGTTGTTTTCTTGGCCTGGATGTTGTTTCTCTCTCTTGGTTTGGCCAACTTCTACTCATATTCAGTCTCTCCTTGTGTGTCCCTGCCTCGAAAAACCAGCCCTAAAATTCCTCTTCTCCCAATTGCCAGACTAGGAATCATCCCCAGATTACATAGTAATAATTTCCACCTCCCTCTGTACATTTCTTTCATAGCACTCATAAAAATTGTAATTCGTTAACTTAGAAAAATATTCATTGTTTCTTGTACAAAATAGCTCTATCTTATCAGGGACAATGTCAGTCTTGTTTACTTCTGTACCTTTGTGACTAGCACATGCCTAACTTGATAAATCTTTAAATAAACAGCTTGAGTCACTCATATCTCCTTGACTGGAATAGGTTAAAGTAGTTTTTACACACTGCTTATCTTATATCAAATAATGTCAATAAAACTCATATTTTACAGTCTTTCAATTGCATGTTGTTTTGGTTTAGCAGACAATTTTCTTTTCTTCCTAAAATCTCATCTGTTTCTCATATTCTTGTCACTACAATACATTTGAGTATGTCACCAGTCTGAAATGACAGCTAACCACCTGTTATATCTCTAGCAGTAACATTTGACAATTGAATTATGATACCCCACAAGTAAACAAATATAGTAAAAGAAATTATAACATGCCAGAGCTTTATTTTAATGTTAAGGAAATTTTTTAATTAAAATGTTTCTAAGAGAGAAGGGTAAAGTGAAAATATCTTGAGCTCAAAATTGTGATAGAGGAAGAAGGTGCATACCAGGTATGATTTTAAAAAATCAACCTGTTATCTCATAAGTGCAAGAAATTTTAATTGCAAGAAAAAGAAAAAAAAGGGAGGGAAGGGAAGAAGGAAGGAAGGAAGGAAGGAAGGAAGGAAGGAAGGAAGGAAGGAAGGAAGGAAGGAAGGAAGGAAGAAAAGGAGGGAAGGAAGGAGGGAGGGAGGGAGGGAGGGAGGGAGGAAGGAAGGAAGGAAGAAAGAAAAGGGAGGAAGGGAAGAAAGGGAAAGAGGAAAAGGAAAAGAGAAAAGCCCCACTGGTTGAAACTGAATTGGAACAAAAGCTCCTGTCTATAAAAAAATCTCTCCCCTTCATCAGGCTCCCAAAATAGCCATGAAGGGGTTAACAAACAGTCTGAAGGCTGGAACCAGGCTTGGCCAGTTCTCTGCTACAGCAGCTGTGTAAGCAACAGACTCTAACCTTCAGAGCAGCTGTTAGAAGCAGCAGAGAATGAGGGTCAGCCCACATGGGAAGAATAGGTCAGATCAGCATTTTTACACAGAAAAATTCAAGGTAAACCTTCTCACAGAGGTTTTTTTTTTTTTTTAATTGTGACATAGATTAACAAAATCCAATCAGTTTCAAATGTACCATTCAACAGTAAATCATATGTATGTATGTGTGTATATATATATTGGATTGTGTGTTCACCACCCATAGTTAGATTTCTTTTTGTCACCACATATTTGACCCCTTTTACTCTATGTACCTCCTCCCTTCCCGTTATTCTCTGGTCTACTGTCCATGTCCATGAATGTATGTCATGTTTGTTGCTTTTAGATTTATATCCCACATATATGTGATATCATGTGGTTTTCAGCTTTTTCTTTCTGACTTATTTTGCTTAGCATAATTATGTCAAGATCCATCCGTGTTGTCACAAATGGCTGAGTAATATTCCGTTGTATATATGCACCATAGCTTCTTTATCCAGTTACCTACTGTAGGACACTCGGCTGCTTCTGTGAATAATGCTGCTATGAACATCAGTGTGCAAATATCTTCCAGATAAATGTTTCAAGTATTTTGGGTGTATACCCAGTAGAGGGTTTGCTGGATCATTTGATAGATCATTTTCATAGGACCTTCTACAGTATCTAAAATTTGTTCTCCCATCCTGTGAACCATTAGCAAACAATACCAGGAAAGTAAGATTTTATCAGGCTTCTGTTCAAGAATAACCCACTTAAATGGGCCCTAAAGCACCTGTGTTTCTATACCTGGGGACAAAACCATCTGATAATAAACTGAACTGCATCTTAAAGGTTGTTTGCATACTATGGCTAGATTCTCTCAAGTAATATATGTATGATACTTAATATTATGTCTATGCCTATGGTCTGATCCACCCAAAACAACATCTGTTCCTGAGATGTGTTATTGCTTCTCCTTAGACATACAATTAAAGGGAAGATTTCTATTTTCTTACACATTTCAGCTAGTTACCACCACTGATTAGCCCAGGGATGTTTAACCAATAGAAACTAAATTAGTAAGAGGATCCTACATCCTGGACACAATTTCTTGGTCTGGGACAAAGTACCTGATATCTGTTGAAGTAATTCTAAGGTTTTCTTAGGCTAGAGTTTTTGTTTATTGTTAACTTGAGCCTAGGAAGAGAGAGTTTTGATTCTTTCTCAGCAGTACACTAAGAAGGAAAGAGGGAAAAAGTTGCTAGTGTATGTAGTGAAAATCAGTGTGAGAGAATGAAAGCAACATTCAGAGAGAAGCAGGGAGAAGAAAGATCTATCCAGTGGCTGTCAAATCCATGTTCTAGTTGCCTCTAAAGCCACCTGGGTCTTGGTTTTCATCACTTGCAACCCAAAGTTCTGACTAATATGCCCTGACATCTAGTAACAATTCAGTAAATGAGGAATGTTATTGTTGAGTCTATTGACCATATTTTAGAGACCTCAGTTCAAGATTCTTAGTCTGAAAAAGGATTTCTCACATTTGTAATTTTTCTATATTGAATTCTTGCAAATGTGTAAATGTTCAGTAATACTTTGTCAAATATTTAATGCATCATCTTTTTATAAAGGAATAAAATTATATGCCTAAAGTATCTAGTAAGTGTGGGTGCCATAATCTGGGGTGATGAAAGCAATAGACATCATGTGGAAAGATACAAATTGGACTGCTTTTCCATAAATTAAAACAATTCTTAATTGAAGAAATGAGTAGAGCATAAAATTTACATTAAGATTATTATTGTACTCCTTGGGGTGCCAGAACAAATAAATAAGTAGATGATGATTGATAGAGATAGATAGATAGATAGATGATAGATAGATAGATAGATAGATAGATAGATAGATAGATAGATATAGATATAGATGTATATATACACACATACATATATACACATACACATAATCTGACTATTCCTATAGATAATTTCACATACAGAATTGTGAAGAAAAATGTGTGTGTGTATGTGTATGTATATATATACATGTATATATAACATATATGATATTAAAATGCATCTAAATGCTCTCAAGCTTTAAGCAAAGAAGCTTCGTGAGCATTATATATGTGCTTCTTCTAAATTTAACTGTGAACATATTTCTTAGGAAATACTCCTAATACTCAAAATTAATTTCTCCCTGCTCTGTACTCCTTAAGATTGAATCTCTCATATTTTGTAGTACTTCCACTTTCCCTGCTAGAATACAGGCTTTTTAAGGGCAAAGATTGTTTTTGAAAAAACAATAAATGTTAACCAAATTGATTGTTTTTTCCTCAGAAGAATTGAATTGAAGGAATGAGTGAAAATTCAATGGCTAAAAAATTACATTAAGATAAGCTCCTTGTGTTTCTGTTCCCTGAGGACAAAAACAGTGGCTATTTTTGACCATGACTCAAAGTAAGAAAAACATTTTACTTTGTAACAGTACACATGTGCACAGATATATGAAACTGAAACAGAAATTTCACAAAACAATGTTCTTAAAATATGTGATGAGCTCTGACCTCTAGTCTAGTCTATTTTTTTCTTTTTAATAATAATGGTTGTGGTCCATTAAATTAACTTCATAATCACTAATAAGTCATGACCCATAGTTTGAAAACACTGATCTAATGAGAATTTACGGCTTGGTGCATCTTTATCAGAGAAGGTGGAAAATTTTAATGGAATCTTTAAACCTCAGGTGAAGCCTCAAAATTGGCCATTATGTCTATATGCTTACTTACCATGTAGGTTGCAGAATATTTCTATAAACTCATATAACTATTAGTCCAGAAGTAAAAGGACTTGTTTACCCACTCTCAGGATATTTCTCACCTACAGATTACAAGATCTGTGTAAGGGAAAGTAAACATGCATCAATAGAGTTAGCAGTCGCACGTGGTATAGATGAGCCCAAGCATAGCACCTTCCAAGAGAAACTACCTTAAATATAATCACTGGCCGTCTGGCAGATATAGGCAGTTGTGATTGTGACACATCCTACCCTCTTTCCAGAACACCAGCCACAACAATGTGGACCAGGTATGGACACTTGACCCAGGATATCCTAGGTTTGGAATTGATTTCGATAACTGGTTAGAAAATAGGTGTGGTATCCTGTTATGGCTTGTATTCCCTCCCCTTCTAAAATCATATGTTGAGGTCCTAACCCCTAATACCTCAGAATGTGACCTGACTTGGAAATAGGGCCATTGAAGGTGTAATTAGTTAAGGTGAGGTCCTGCTGGAGCAGGGTGACTTCATAATCCAAAAAGACTGGTTTGTCCTTGCAAAAGGGGAGATTTTGGACATGGACACACACAGGGAAGACAGGTGAACTTGAAGGTGATCATCTATAAAACAAGGAAGAAGACCTGGAAGAACTCTTTCCCTCGTAGCCCTCAAATGGAACCAATCCTACCAACACCTTGATCCTGGCCTTCCAGCCTTCAGGATTGTGAGACAGTAAATGTGTGTTGTTTAAGCCACCTAGCTCATGGTACTTCATTAGGGCAATGCATATCTTTTGGGAAGGAACTGAGTGTATTCCATGTGTAATAAGATGAATAATATGTGCACATGTGGCAGACTGCTGGTTAACCTCCTGTATTGAGCACATCCCAAATTTTTAGCTTAGCCAAAATACATACCCCACTCTCATACAGCCAGGCTGGCCGAATCACTTAGTTCTAGCTAACTAGCTACAATCAGCTGTACCCAGTGGCAGCTTTCAGCAGCCTCTCTTAAAAGATGGTTGGCAACTGTCTTTTGCCCTTTTTTCTGCATCCCTCACTCCTTCCTGGTGGCTATAATACAGATGCGATGGCTGTGTTTAAGCTACGAGTGACATCGTGAATGGAAGACATGAAGAACAAAGAACTGGAATAAAAGGAATGTGGATAATTAAAAGCTTTGTGGAGCAGAGTCATCATACTAACACTGGATTACCCTCATCTGGACTTTGACATGAGCAAGAATGGCCTTTTTCCTTGCCTAAACTACTGTTTTTTATTGTTGTTGTTTTTTTGGGGGGGAGGGGGGATGTTATGATTACTTGCTGTCGAATCTAATCTTAATCAATACAAGTATGCAGAGTGAAAACAGGAGAAAAACAGGACCCAAGGGAGTATTTTGACTATAGAGGCAGAAAAATCAGATTGAGAAGGAATAAGCAAAGAGGAGAAAAAAAAAAAAAAAAACAGGAGAAAATTCTATCTGGAAAGCTAAAAGAATATCTAAAAAAAGGGAGAAATAAAGCAATAGATATTACTGAACCGATTGATATAAGGACCAAGAAATATCTAATGGTAGACCTAGGCTGCTCAACTTAGTGTTCACAGGAATCATTTGGTATCTTGTTAACATGCAGAATGTGACTCAGGAGGTCTGGGGTGGAGCCATTCTAAAACATTCCTGGGTGATCTTAGTGCTGCTGGTACACTGAAACTAGCAAAGATTTAGGTCAGCGTGGATCTCAAAGTACGGTTTTTGAACCAGCATCATCAGTTCAGCATCACCAGGGAACTTGTTAGAAACGCGGTGGGGCCAGCAATCTGTTCTAACAAGCCTACCACGTGATTCTGAGGCACTCTGAAGTCTGACAGCCACTGGTAAGAGCAATATTAGTAATAATAATGATTACTGCAGATGGTGCTCACCAACTGTGGCCAGGGCCTTTAACACTTTTCTTACATTATCTTATGTGGTTCACATAACAATCTGTTTTATCAATGAGAAAACTAAGACTGAGAACAAGTCAAATGTTGCCAGGATCACACAACGAGGAAGTGGTGGATCATGTCAGTCTGACAGCTAGGCCCCTTTTCGGGCCACTTTGCCAGCTCACCTTCAAGGGTCAACAGTGATATTATCATAAGCAATTTCAGCAAGGTATGAAGACAGAAGCCAGATTTCAGTGGTTTTGAAAGGGAGGAAATAGGAAAATGAGTGCAAAATACTTTTTCAAATACATTGAAAGAGAAGAGAAAAATGAAATGAAAAGTCGAAGGTAATGGTGTGTGTCTGTATGTGTGTGTTTGCTTGCTTGTTTTTAAAAGGGGAAACACTCAGAGGTAAAAGAATAAAAGAGTTTCAAGATGCAGGAATGTGTTAGTGATGTCAAAAGATCAAACTTGAGCACAATCAGGAGGATGGATGAGGAAGGAAAGACTATTGATTTGTTATACTCGCTTAAATAGGATGTTTAACCAGGTAGAATATAAGTGAACTTCAAAGATCTAGTAGGCTAAAGGTACAGAAGGGAAAAATCTTATTTTTATAGCTCCAAAGAATGGACCAGGGGATCTAAGTTACAGGGAATAGATTTCACCTTAATATGAAAAAGAATAGTCTAATGATTCGAGCTATTTGAAAACAGAATTACTTGCCCTTTGAGATAGTAATTTTCTTATTACTGAAAGCAGTTACAGAAAACTCATTTGATGTTCATGAGGCAAGTTGTATAAGGGATTCCTGTGAACTCATTGGGGGTTTTAACTGCTAAAATTCTATGTTGTGTTCCTACACTGCCTGTGCCTATAGTAAATCAATGAAGTATATTACTTCATATATTAAGAAAGATTTTCTTTGTGTAGTTTACATCTTGAAGCCTTCCTGTTATAATTTACTGGTAATGAAGAGAAAACCAGGTGATTGCCTATATCTCTGACATTATTGAAACGATATATTTGAAGTAATTTAAGTCACCATTTAGACTTTAAATTGGGGAGTCTAAATTCTCACTTTTCTTTTTTTATAGATCCTATTTTAGATCCTGTTTTCCAAGCTGCCACTTTTCTTTTTCTAGATGAGTTTGATGATATAAAAGAGTGACTGGATTTTTCTATCACACTGTTTTGGAATCCCTTCATTATATATTTTTGGCACTTCTGCCTTTAGTAGGTTTTGTTCAGAGCATCCTGCAAACATCACCATAACATAATAGGCAGAATGTTTCTTCTTCCATTTGATAAATATGATTATTTCCAAAGCAGAGGAATTCATGTTTCAATTAATTTGTGAAAAGAAAACCACAAAACCTGTAATCTCAATAAATCCTGAATCCAGCTTGCAGAGGCTTGATCTGTATTTCTTTCTCACAGCTTAAAGACAGCAGTGTGACCTGAAAACATCCCTCTATCTTCACTATGGACAACCAAACCACTGGAAAGAAAACCAAAACTAAAGCCTCTGCCCTCTTAGAAGATGAACACTACTCATCAAAATAAGTGGTAGCTTTTTTGCCCACTGGTAAAAGAGCAAAATAAAGGCATCTGGGGGAGTGCTGGGGGGTGACACTAACTGTTGCACCTGTTGCGAAGAACAGTTGCTCACCAGACCATATTGTAGGTTGCAATCAAGAGCTGGCGTTTACAGAACTGCTATTGTACTTTATAGAACAGCTAAGAACTGCCTCTTGGGTTCGAATTTATTGCTGTTGAAAAAGCTATGTGAAACTTGATTTAAATTTAGATTTTGCAAAATTTAAGTAACCAGAACCTTTCATCTCTTAAGATAAACTGAATAGGGCATTGACCTATTCGAATTTATTGCTGTTGAAAAAGCTATGTGAAACTTGATTTAAATTTAGATTTTGCAAAATTTAAGTAACCAGAACCTTTCATCTCTTAAGATAAACTGAATAGGGCATTGACCTTCTTGGAAAGGTGGTTTTTAAGGTTACACTAAGGTTTTTAACTTGAATCACAATGAGTTTATATTTGAGCAGAATGTCTTTCCCTTCACACACCTTTGTAATATTTGGTAGAATACAGTAATTAACATATTACTGTATATATATGCATTGTATACATATGCAAGTGTGAATATATTGTATATGTGAAGTTTTGTACACTTATCTTTGAAGCTTCACATTGAAAGCAGCAATTCCACTTGACATATTGTTACATGATATTTGCATGCATATTTATTAGGAGTATAGAAGAGAATGAAAAGAACATATACCAAGTATAGTCAATTCCTCTGAAATATTTAAAAGAGAAACAATATTTTTATCTGGCCGTAATATAATGCCAATATCTGAGTCCTCACAGACTTTAAGGCCAAGCAGTACAGTCCAGAAAGCAGAATTCTAAGGTTCAAGGGTGTCCCTTAAAAATAATTTGCCTGTGACACATACTAAAATATATTTCAAAAGCTACTATATTTTTCTCACCCAAGAGGCCCTTTAGAGTTATTTGAAATGCAATCATGACATTTTAGTTAAATTAGAATTTTTTGATAGGGTCATTATTTCTAAAAATATTTGCAAGAACTAGTTTGATAACTAGTGTAAAATATGTACGAGAAGATTTCTTTCTGACTCAAATGAGTATCAGTTAATTTATCTATTCTTCTGTTTCTTCTGGGAAATGGAAGAATATTTCTGTCACTGCCTTTGGAAGCAGGGCTATCAACAGGAGACCACTAGGAGGCAGCATGGAACTAGGAATCAGGCGTCTTGAGTTTGGGCCTGCTCATCAGCTGTGTCTCCTTGATTGTCATCTAAACTCTGAGCTTCAGTTTCTTCATCATAGCCATGCCAGAATTTTGATACATCTATTGTTATTGTAGTTTCTAGGATTTGGTTGAGACTATGACCCACTTGGAGAGCCTGAAGTGCTGGGGGACATGGTTTGGGAACTCAAGGGTTGACCTCCAAAGATCTAGTTGTTTGAGAGAAGGTGGCGCCTCCTGGGGACTCTCCATTCTAAGACAAAATGATTTGGTCCAAGTTCAATAAGAGGCTCCTAGGGAAAGGGAGGGACTTTGAGTACAGCAAGGGGTGGGCTACTTCTCCTTACATATAAGGCAAAATGCAATGTGTTCAATTCTTAGGGTAGAACATATGCAGATACATATCAGTCTGTTAATTCATAAGAAGACATTACTGTGTCAGGGATAAGAATACTTATATCTCTGTGACCAGAGCATTTTCTCCCTTCAGGCAGACTGATACAAAAAGCCAAACAACAACCAGAAGGTTGCAGGGTGATGACTGTTGAATAGCATCTGGGTTTGATGCATCTGTCCCGCACAGACATGGTCTTGTTGGTGGGACCAGAACGTTTGAAGTCTGATAGCTAAAGCCCCTTTCTGTTCTTGGTATAGCATACACACTGCCCACTAACGCTGTTTTGTGACATTAGTTTTATTCACAGGCTTTGGAAAACAACGGTAATGTGTCTTTTTAAAAACCCAAATAAACAATCCCTGATTTCTCTTCTGAGTTAGTATTTATGATCCCGTGGTATCACCAAGCAGCAGCCAAGCTTAATGGCGGGGGAGTTCTGGTGCTGAAGCCAGACCGCCTGGGTTCAGATCTTGATGCTCCAGCTGGGCAGATTATTTAATCTCTCTGTGACTCCACCTTCTTCATCTCTAAAATGGCAAGAATAGTAGTAGCTGGGTTCCAGAATTGTCATGAAGATTAAATGAGTTAACACATGAAGCATTTGACATGCTGCTTGACACATAGTGAGTACTTTAATTTTAGCTATTTTGAGAATACATTTGCCTTTTTCTTTGCAATTTTCTTTTTTTGTGTGGCCTTAATGAGTCTAATGAAAGTTATGACTTATTGTGTTCCAGAACAAGGTAATGTTATAACACAGTCAAAATTTAACATATACATGCTGATTCATTTGTTGACATAGCCAACATTTTAGAAGTATTTAATATATACATGCTAAATAGTTGACAGCTATTTTTTAAATATTGCATTATTATTATTATTGTAATGAATCACAATGCTAAAATTAAACTATTTAAAATTAATGAGCATATATTTCTTAGGCACAGAGAAAATATAGTAGCCCTCCCGTTATCTGCAGTTTTCACTTTCCATGTTTTCAGTTGCCCACAGTCAACCATGAAAATATTCAATGAAAATTCTAGGAGTAAACAATTCACAAGATTTAAAATGCATTCTCAGTAGCATGATGAAATCTCACACTGTTCTCCTGCTCCATCCCACCCAGGACATGAATCATTCCTTTTTTCAACATCTCCACACTGGACACTCTCTGTGCCTGTTAGTCACTTAGTGGCCTTCTCGGTTATCAGATTGTCTGTCACAGTATTGCAGTGTTTATGTTTAAATAACCCTTATTTTATTTAATAATGACCCCAAAGCTCAAAGGTAGTAATGCTGATAATCTGGATATGCCAGAAAACCACAAAGTGTTTCCTTAAAACGAAAAGGTGGGTAGAGTATCATAAGATATTTTGAGAGAAAGAGCCTACATTTCCATAACTATTATTAAAGCATATTGTTATAATTGTTCTATTTGATTTTATTAACTAATGTCACCCCAATAATTTCAATTAAAAAAAGAAATAAACCTTAATTTAATTAATTGGGTCACTATGTTTTCTCTTTATTTCAGCAGTTCAGACTATAACCTTGATAATACAGTTAAGTGTTCTTACTGTGCCTAATTTCTAAATTAAATTTTATCATAGATATCTATGTATGTAGGAAAAAACAGTATATATAGGGTTCAGTACTACCCACAATTTCAGGCATCCACTGGGGTCTTGGTACGTATTCCCCATGGATACAGGAGCTGCTATACCCACACCTGGTTGAAGTCTTTTTCAACTAGAATCACGGCCTTCAAAGAGAGACAATCTATTGATCATTGCCAGAGCTGTGTCATGGGGAGGAAAAAAAGCCTCAGAGACATGTTTAAAATGAATTACAAAGGTCAATGAGGGCTTTCTGCATAAGCGTGTCACTTTATCCTATTTCTACTGTAGTGTCAGAATAATTCAGAAAAACAAATAATTCCGAAGTGCTAAGTAAAAGGTACAAAATAAAAAGAGGACAATTATAAGCCAAATAAATAGAGCTCATTTAGCCATTCTGAGTAGACGCAATTGAATTTGCTTCTTTTGCAGTTGTTTTGAATCATTTAATTCATGTAAAACATATTATCCCACGCAGTTATTTTAATCTTATCTTTTAAAGGTTTAAAACTTAAGCAGCAATCTAAAAATGTAGTTAAATGTGTAAATCATTTGTACAAATAATCAATAATAGGATTTATTAGAGAATATAATAGCCAGGATAACACTTAATCTTTAGTAACTGAGTAATTTGTGGAGGACTTCATGACTTTTCAAGAAATTTATAATCACATAGTTAGATTTAGATCAGTGCCTTGGGCAATTTCAGGATTAAAATAATAAAAATATTATAGAACAAATTCTTGAAATTTGGAATATAAAGAGTTTGATTGATGCTATGAAATCATTGTTATAATTACACTTTCTTCAGTTGTTGGATTATATCCACTGTATTTTAGTGCCAATTTTTGTAATTTGAAAAACCTCCTTCACATTTATCTCTGTTTCTAGCACCCTCTTCCTGCTATTTACCCTTACAGAGTTGCACATGTATACCACAAAGAATGTCAGGGCAGGTCAAGTGACACTGCCATGAAAAACGAAAAACAAAAACCAACATTTGATTTTCATGTTTTTCAACAAGGGTATCTGTATGGTGGTATGTATAGGCTGGTATAAGAACCGCTCCCTCCTGGCTAAAGTGATGAGAATGGGCTAGAGTTCTCATAGGGAGATGCCTACCAAGTGCCTAGGGGCAATGCCAAGGGTCACAGTGCCTTCCGTGTGTCTCCAGAGTGACGTTTTGGCTCTCAGCTTAGTATCTTCAGAAACTGGATTTGGTTCATGTAGCTAGATAATCAGCCTCTTAGGGACTCATGTAACCAAATCATTTCAGATTGATGCATAAATCAGATTCTCAATTAATTAAGTTGCAGTGAAGAATATGTAGCTTTTCCTGCTACCATAATATCTAAGCTGGCCAAGCACGGTGTCTCATTTTGCTCCCTGTCTTGACCAAGGTTTCTAGCACAGTATTTTGCACATAGCAGCCGCCCATTCAATAGGTATGAAAGAAAGAAAGAAAGAAAGAAAGAAAGAAAGAAAGAAAGAAAGAAAGAAAGAAAGAAAGAAAGAAAGAAAGAAAGAAAGAAAGAAAGAAAGAAAGAAAGAAAGAAAGAAAGAAAGAAAGAAAGAAAGAAAGAAAGAAAGAAAAAGAAAGAAAGAAAGAAAGAAAGAAAGAAAGAAAGAAAGAAAGGAGGGAGGGAGGGAGGAGAAAGAGAGAGAGAAAGGGGAGAGAGAGAGAAAAGGGAGGGAGGGCAGGAGAGAGGGAGGGAGGGTGGGAGGGAGATAAAGAGAGAGAGGAGAGAGAGGAGAGGAGAGAAAAAGAGAGAGAAAGAGAAGAGAAGAGAAGAGAAGAGAAGAGAAGAGAAGAGAAGAGAAGAGAAGAGAGGGAGGGAGGGAGGGAGGGAGGGAGGAAGGGAGGAAGGAAGGAAGGAAGGAAGGAAGGAAGGAAGAAAGAAAGGAAGGAGGAAAGGAGAGAGAAAGAATGAGAGAGTACAAGAGAGAAGGAAAAGGGGAGGGAAGAAGAAAGGAAGAAAGAAGGGCAGTGAGAGAGAAGGGAATAAGAGTAAGGAAGAGATGTAGTTCTGAGTGAAATGTGCTCCTAATCGTAAAAATTTGGAATTCTATCCCACCTCTCAGAAAGCATAGTTGTGATTTACTAGTTCATATTTGTTCTTCAGATTCCATTTTTCCCCTTGAGAAAAAGAAAATAAATTTTTTTTAGCCTCGATATTCAGCCTTCTTCATTCTCGTTATAACTCACTCTTTCTTCAGAGAGGTTACATTATAACTGATGAATATCAACTTTTTCTGCCTCATCTCTCAGAGCCTCGACCCTGGTCAACTCGCTCAGACCTCCCAAATCTTCCTGAGTGCATATTAATAATAAACAGGCCCTTTGTTCTTGAAGGTAATCTCTTCCAAATTCAAGGTCGCTTTCTTCACCCGTATGTATCAGTCCCAAAGAGCATCTGAAAGAGAGCTAATCCTCCACAAAAGCTAATGCCAATTCCATGTCAGTGACTAGTACACCCCACCCAACCGAAAAAAAGAGAAAAAGAGCCTTTGATCCAATTTTAAATTCCTATATTTGAAACAAATTGCTACTTGTTACTTCAGAGTCCTACACATGCGTTGACAATACAGATCTCATCCTGTCTGACTTCTGGAGCTCTGGATTGTACAACAGTTTTCTGTGTTAAAAAGTAAAGAGTTCAAATAATTTTTCATTCTAACTCTTGGCACAAATCATGCATACTTGAAACAAAGAACCCCATAACTGACAGCTGAAGGATTCCATGGCTGGTCAATTACCTGAACAGCTCTGAATCTTGCTTAGAAAGTCTGCAGGCAGCAAAGACCAGATGATGCCCCCAGGGTGATGGCAAGGAATCCTGCAGGCCTTTCTCTGTCCTGGGTCATAGCCTCAAGCACAATATGTATTGAGTTTGGAGGGGCATGCACAGAAGTCACACTTCTTGAGCTTTCTTTCCCAGCAAATGCCTAGGGAAATTTTCCCTGTTAAGGCTATTAGTATGATCTTTATTATCAATGCTAAAAATAATAAAGATAACACTGAGAATTACAATAATTGTGAGGATGCTAATAAAGACCAATATTAATCAAAAGTCTGTTCTAGCCAAGCCTTTCCCTAGTATTTTACAGTTATTGTCTCATTTTATCTCAAGAACAATTCTGTGAAGTTATGTTTTTCTCATTAAGCAAAAGAGGACATTGAGGCCTGGAGGGTTCAAAACCTTGCTTAAGATTACACATCAACAAGTGACATAACCAGCATCGTTTGACTCCAGAGCCTAGTTTCTAACTAGTGCTTTGGCCTTCCCTATCTTAAATCCCAGGAAGGTAACTAGTCACATAACACGTACCAATAAGAGAATCTTAGAGTTCTAAAAAACCTCAGTAGATTGTTTTTACATTTAGCCTTGGGTCAATCTTGACTTAGTGGGGGTGGATATATATAGCTAGCCCTCTTTGTTCATCTACCTTTATGCTCTGCTAAACTTTCTTTCCCTTTAGGATTTATGTCCCATCCTATTAGAAAGGATGGAGAGAAGCTAGGAGAATAACAGATAGATCAGTTACTTGTGTTACCATAACAGCTTTGGGTGCAGCTGAGAGACTTTGAAACTAATGTATACAATTAAGCTTCAGGATTATCTACTTCTTTAGTACTTCATTCATCTGGATATAATGAGATGAGTCAGCCAGTAGCCAAATCCCACTTACAATTATGATGTATTATAAAGAAAAACTTCATATATTATACTTCGGCTATAGTTGCCCGAAGAACATTTGCTTTTATCTTTTCTTCTTGTGGCTGGAATTCTGCAAATACAATTTATGAAGAACATTTAATTACTATGAAACACAGTTTTCTAATTTCTTAATATTGACTCGGTTTTTAAAAATGTTTATAAAAGCAAGCTACTATATTAATTGCTTTCATATTTATTCTTTCTATTTTGCTTTTACGTGATTTTCCAAAATTTATCAATATTAATAACAAAACAATATGCTGACAAATGATAGTGTATCCTATTTTTAATGCTGCCTAGAGAAGACAATGCACAAGTTCCCTTCGTATTTCTTTTCACAAATTTTTGGTGTTCATTGAAGGAGTTATTCTCTGATATCTAAATCCTATTCCTGTGGGTGAGTTGCATTTTCTCTTGTTCCATCCCTTGGAAATGAAGAATAATTTGTCATAGGAACAAGCAAGGGTTAATTTATGTACTATAAAATGCTATAAAATGTTCTGAGTTTTAAATATATGGATAAGACCCAAAAGTTAAATTTTAATAGGCCTCCAGATTTGGACAGCAATCAAAGATTTTCTCTATAGCAACAATTACACACACCACTGATCTGAGATCAGATATTTATGTCACCCCCTACATGCTGGAGAACTAGCATTTTGCTGGTTACTGTTATTACCAGGGCAATTCAATAGAGGGCAAAAGAGACTGAAAATATCATTTCATAACTGGAAATTGTAAGAGAAAGCAATAACAAGCCTGGAAACGATTAAGCACAACTGGAAATAAGTCTAAACTAAAATAAAATACTGTATTTGAGTAGATTTTTAGGGCTGCAATTTAAACTTCCACTAAAGAACTGTCTTTTACCTATCACTGAAAAACATAAAAAGGAAAAGAAAGAAGCCTGATGCTAGCAGGAAACATAAGCTCTTCTCCACTTCCTACAAATATTTTCTTTTCTAGAAGTATATTGTTTTAGGAAGACTCTTTCACATTATGCATTGGAGAAAATGTAACTATTTTTAAAAATGAAATATAAATTATACTTGTCTTTGGAAAGTCTCTTTTCCCTTTGGTAATACTAGCATAGAAAGCAGTAACAGAGTAAGTTCTGCTCATGCAGGGTCCCATCAAACACTACCAGTGTCTCACTCACCTTCACGGACTAGAGCTTTCTTCACAATGCCATCGTTAATCGCCGCCACCATGATCCCCACATTACCAATTGCTATGCTGTAATATCTTTGGGGGTACAATCTTGCAGTAAATTACCCCAAACCAGATACTTTTCAGGAACTATTATAGAGCTGTCCTTGAAGAATTAATGATTTAGAAACTTGTGTTAAAGTATTGTATTGCCACTCTTTTCGTGACTTTATTTCTTCTTCGTTCACATTTCTGCTGATTTTATTTGGTTCCAGGGAAGCTATGAAATTCTGCTATTCCTCCCCATTTGTCTTTGAATATACAACCCAAGAGGCCTCCCAAGGATCTCTTCAATCTCCACTGGGGCCTCTAAAGTGGGAATGGCTCCAATGACGATATGTTCCCTCAGAAAAATGCTTGCATAATCCAGAAGGGCAGACAGGACCAGAGGCAAAAGAAGATAACATGTTAGAAGGCAATTCTAAATGAATGGCATGCCTGGCCTGAGTTCAAAAAACGGAGAGAACACTGGGTCTGCTGGAGTCTAGGAAGGCTTCATGAAGAAGTGTCTTAAAGCAGGGATAAGGTCCCCACGTGGCAGAGACTGGAGGAAAGTTGACCTGTAGATGATGTCAATAAGTACTGTGAAGGCTGGGAAGATGGAAGGAGTGAGGATATTCCTGGAGCAGTAAATACATCTGTCCTTGATGAGGTGTTTATGAAGACAGGAAGTAGGAGATACGGATGAAAAAGGTTGTGGCAGGCCTTGAATGGCAGGCTAGGAGATTTGAACTTTATTCTCCATTCCTATGGGGAATATTGTTAAAGATTTCTGGAATAAGGAAGCAATGAAATGAAGGTGGTATTTTAAGAAGATTAACGTGGAAGCAAAGTGCAGAATAGATGTGAGAAGAACAGAAATTCCCTCTATGGACTGAGGAGACCCATTAGGAATTCTCATAAAATGCCAGGCACCATTCACACACTGACAAGCATATACAGAGTGTTTTATTATGTGATAGGCACTATTCTAGGCCCCAGGAATACAGTCATTAACAAGGTGGGTCCAGATTTGGAAGGCCTGAAGTTTGAACAATTTGAGGAGACTTCTTTAAGGAAAAGAAAAAAGTACAAAATTAAATATAAGGCTTTTAAAGAAGTACATGCAAATGAGGGTCCCTGAGCATAAGCCTCATGCGCTTCATGAACAAAATCTCCATCTGGTTGATGAGATAAACAGAGTATCTGCTCTCTTGAAGATTATGTTTGAGAGGAAGTGGGAAGGAAAGATGGATAATGAACAAGTAAATAAATGAGATTCTTTTTCCAGAGAGTGATACTTGCTTCAAAGCAAATAAAATGGTGTGGTAGAGAACAAGAAAAGGGTGGGGAGGACAAGGAAAGAGCAGCTGCTGATGGATTATCTGGGAAGGTGGACAAGCACACCAGGTGGAGGGAAACACTAGGGTAGTCAGTCTGAGGAAGAGATACAAGCTATTATGGCAGAGCATCGTGAGTGGAATAGAATGTGAGGTCCAGGAGACAAACAGGAGCCTGATCGTGGACAGCTTAGTAGGCTACTCTAAGGAGTAGTTCAGTTTAATTATCTATTGCTATATAACAAAACACCTCAAAACTTAGTGTTTTAAAGCAGTAATTATTTTATTACTATCTCTCACAATTCTGCGAATTGCTAGGCCCAACTGAATGGTTCTTCTGCTGCAGTTATCCGAGGGCTACGCTAGGCTGGGACAGTCAGGGTGGCTCACTCATTTGTCTGATACCTTAGCAGAGATGACTAGACTGTTGGACTCAGCTAGACACTGGCACAACTGAGCCTCCCTCTTTCCCGTGTTGTTTTAGGATCTCTTCAATGAAATCTCTCCAAGATAGGTAGACTACTTACTCATACAGCGGCTCAAGGCTTCTATAAGTACAAAAGCAGTAGCTGCCAAGACTTCTTAAAGATTCAGCCCAGAATTGGTACAGAGTCACTTTTGCTGCATTTGGGGGGTTAAAGTGAGTGAGAGGGCACTCAGATTCAATGAGGGAGGTGAATACACAGATATTCAGAAAGGAAAGTAAATCGTTTATTTCTTTGACAATAATATGCATACATGCTTTATTCCATTTTCATCCTAAAGTATAGTTTCAAGGATCTCTGTTTATAGGAGTAATAGGAGGAAAGACACCTCTTTTTTTTTTTTTTAAGGCATTTCACTCAGTCTTCCTGATTGACTCTTCCTGGATTAGCCAACTTTAACCCAACCTATAGTTTGCTGCACTGTACTACCTTTAAAATACCTCCTCTTAAGGATTTGGCAAGGAGATGGCAATGTGAATACTGAGAGACGTGGTTCATGGGAGGCTAGCTATCACAGAAGCTATTTACTTTTTTAAAGACCACTGTGGCTGTGGAGCATACATTGTAGCAAGGTAAGAATGGAAGCACAGAGGCCAGTTAGTAGATAATATCCTGTTAAATTGTGGTTGCTTGGACTATGGTGGTAGCTGTGGATGTAGAAGAATAAGATGGATTTAGGAATGGGGAAAGAATGGTATGTTTACTCAGTAGTTAGAAGCATGTCTGTCATATGTTAAAATAAAAAGCAAAGTAAGGTATTAGGATTTTAGTCATCAGAGAGCTATTAGAGATTTCTTGAGTGGGAACTGATAGAATGAAAGTAGTGTTTTAAGAAGATTCACGTGGGAGCAGAGTGAAGAATGGATTCAGGTAGAAGCAGAATACAGGGGAGGGACAGAGATCTGAAATATGAGACAAGTTAACAAGTTCATTCTTCTTGTGGTCCAGGCCTTAATCGTAAACCATACTGATAGAAGATAGAACAACAGAAAGGATGAGAAGTGACAGATGTGAGAGACACTGTGAAAGCAAAGTTGATAGTACTTAGTGACTGCTTTGATATAGGGATTAGAAATTTATGAGGATTCCAAGTTGGGGTGATATAGATGGCTGATACCATTAATAGGGTTAGGAAGGTTCAAAGAAGAAACTGGTTTTCAAGAAAAAGAAGTGTTCACTGTCACACCTGTTGCTTTTGATAGGGCTTCCAAATAGAAACGCTAAGGTAGAAATGCCTTGAAAATACAAGGTTGGAGTAGTGGAGCCAGCGAGGTAGAGCCACCTGAACATATGCAAAGGTGCAGGTTGAAGCAATGAGAAAGATGAGCCTTGATGAGAATGAGCTATTGGAGAAGAGAGTGGAAACTGAAGGTCAGTTTTTTTTTTTAAATTTCAGATCTGAAAATATGAGTTTCAAAAAGAAAGGGAGCAGTCGGTAGAATCAAAGGCCACAAAGAATAGTAGGATGATATGAGCATTGAATCTGGAAATTAGTATGTCTTTAGCAAGATTTTAGAATGTGTTTTGGAGTGACTGGATCAAAGATCAGGGAGAAAAGTTTTCAGTGGCTAAGAAGTGAAAGATGGAAAAAGGGTTTGTGGTGATCATGGTCCATACAGCTACCATAAGGTAGTTGATTACCTAGTGAGTGCAGAGGGAAAAATAAAAGTGCACGTATTACACGAGAAGGCCAGGTTCAGAGGAACTTGGGGTATTGAGTTGTTAGCCTTATGCATCACTCTATATAAGAACTGAATTTACTTAAAAGATGAAAAAATAAAAGCAGACAAAGCTTGCCCTGGTATAGAAACAGTAGTTTTAAATGGACATGGTAATCTTCCCCTCTTTTTAAAAAGAAATTACTCACTCTTTCTTTTACAAGAATATGCAAACATGTCTTGCTATTGTTGTTTTTCATTCTAAGATATAATTCATGGGTCTCTTTATAGGAGTGACGGGGAAGAAAGAAATCTTTATTTTTAAGGCAGTGCACTCAGTCTTCCTGATTGACTCTGTCTTCACTAGCCAACTTATTCCAGCCTATAGTTTGCTGCACTGTACTACCTTTAAAATACCTCCTTTTAAGGATTTGGCATGGAGATGGCAATTTTTTCAAAGTGGCTGTATTTTTCTCTCTTTCTTCTGTAACTCATTTGACAAATAGTTCACATGAATCATAAGGCCAGCCTGCTAGAAGTTTCAGATATTTTCAGGAAAATAGGGAGGGGGAAATATTGAAATCTATGTGAAGACAAATTAAAAAACAACATCTCTATGTTTCTGAGAAGCTGGCACACAAATCCAACTGTTTGCTCCTATATTATAGCAATAAAATATTATTGTCATTATCATTGTCATTATTGTCACTATCCATTACAGACAAATGGATAAAGAGCCAGAATTCTCCAGCTCTTTATTCTAAGAGGCAGTGGCATGGAATTGGATTCAAGCAAATCTGAATTTGCATTCTTACTTTATTACTTACTAGCTCTGCCAGAGACCACTAATTGTTTTAAATACTCACTGTCAACTTATGTTTAGTCATCGAATATCCTAAGTTTTAGCAGGGCACATGGCTGCCCACGCAGAGGCTACATTTCCCAGCCTCCTCTGCAGCCAGGTATGGCTGCACAACCAGATTCAGGTTAGTGGGATATATATATATCTATATATATATATATCTATATTTATCTATATCATAGATAGATAGATAGATAGATAGATAGATAGATAGATAGATGGTGGGGACCAAGCTTTAGCCATGTAGGAAATGACAGTGGCAAGATGAAGGAGACCTGAGTCTTGGAATGACCTCACGGAATAGAGATGATTTGACAACCTGAAATTGCTCACTTTGGGGCTGTTAAAAAGTATCGAATATTTGGTGATGGAAGAAAATTTAATAGTGGGTGGTGAATACACAATGCAATATATATATGACATGTATTGAATTGTACGCTTGAAACTTATTTGATTTTATTAACCAATGTCACCCCAATAATTTCAATTAAAAAAGAAATAAACATTAATTTAATTAATTAGGTCACTATATGTTTTCTCTTTTTTTCATCAGTTCAGACTATAACCTTGATAACACACTTGTTAAGTGTCCTTTGTATTTAATTCCTCTCAGTCTTGGTTTCTTTTTCTGTAAACATTGCGTAATGTCTATCTCACATCATTGTTGTGAAGATTAAATGAGAAAGTTCACAAGAGGACTAGAGAGCATGAGAGGTACATGATAAATATTTATTATCTTCCTTTCAGCAATTTAGAAAAGTGTTTTATGGACCTTTTCAATGAATATAGACTTACAGAGATTTAAGGTCAAGCAGCAAAATAACATGATTCTCAGTGTACAAGAGACACTCACTCTAAGACATTCCAAGTATTGTTTGAATAAACTCAGGAAATAATTGTATTAATCAGATGAAGTTCAATTGATCCAGCAACAAGGTTTTCCATTAAATCTTCAGTGCCTAGAACAATGTCCGGCACATAGTAGGCCTTCAGTAAATACATATTGAAAGAACAGCTACTCAGGCACAGACCACTGGAGGTTGTGGGTGCTCAGGGTTCTAAGTGATAACACTCCTGTTGTGAGGGTTGGCTGGCCTTATGTGAAAGTCACTAGCAAATGTGTGATGTATATATAATGGCACTCAAAAGTTTTAATGAGACTAAATTTCTTAAGGGCCAGTTCTGAGTCCTTTTTACACCTGTATTCCAACTGCACCACATGTAGGAAGACTAAGTCAATATTTGTTAAGTGAGAAAAACATTGATATAAAATGTGAGCTACCAGCCATTTTAATGTCCATCACTTCCCTCCACAGCCTTTACCCCTGCCCCAATGAAGGAGGAGACTGGTATGCAAAAGCAAAGCAACTTGCTCAAGGTAATCCAGTTAATAAACAGTGGAGTCAAGATCTAAGCAAAAACTAGTCGATTGGTCCTCATTTTGAAGACTTTCCATTGTGAACCTAGGTAGACACATTCCTCATAGCAGATGTTGACACACCAGTGTCCAAAGGAAGCCAGAGAGGGGAAATTGGGGAGTTGGAATTTTTTTTTTCTATTTTATAGATTTGTCTTAGTACTACACAGCCTTATAACAATGGTAATTCTTTCCATTCCGTGCTCCTTAAAGGGTATAAACTTCTCTAAAGGACTCTCTCCCTTTTCCTTCCACCAATCTAAACTAGAATTTTTGGATCTCTGTGGGAAAAAAGTTTAAATAATTTTCTTTAAAGACTCTTTGTTAAGTGACCAGATTAACAAATGTCCAGTCTTTAGCCCTGGGTGGTATTTACATTAGAGAAGGAGAAAAGGGAGTAGCCACCAGCAGGGCTATCATGTAACTCTAGCTATTTGCAAAGCCCTTTACATTTGCATCATAAATAGCAGCAGATGAGCCACTCATCCTGCACAAGATAAGTCACTGCTCTTCAGCTGGGGAATAAGCGGAACTGGGAACTAGTTCCCCAGTGCTTTCAATGGCTGAGGAGTTGATTCTGAGTGGCCTGGCTAGGACTGATTCAAGACAAAATTCTGAAAGGGGCAAGGTTTTTTTCCCCAGCCTATCTCCCCTCCCAGTTTATCCACAATGTAACTGGTTTTAGAGGCCTATTGGTTTTTTGTCGTGTTCTGTTTTAGCATCTATCTGATAAGAAAGATATTGGCTGACTCAGTTTTAGTTGGATGCTTTTGCAGGGAGGATGAACCATTCCAGATGGAAAAGGGGCCCTATTACCGCCTTTTTTCTCTGTTTAGATTCGTAAATACCTTCTCTAGGGTATCTCTGGACTACCGGCTAACTTAAAAATTGGAAACCTGTAATTGACCGTTCCATAGTTTTTCTCAGGACCACTCAAGAACAATTAATTTTTACTTGTATTAAAGTGTGTGTGTGTGTGTGTGTGTGTGTGTTGTGTGTTCTCAGGTTTAGAAAGTTTCTACAAGTATGATCTCTATTGTTTTTAGTCTGAAATATTCATAGTGTCATTTACTCAATTTCTACCTTTAACTACTTAAAACTTCTTTCTTCCTGTCTTCATTCTTTCTTTTTAACCCCCTCCTTCTCTTGCCATTTATTCCTCTTTCTAACTTGAATCACAGAAGTAAACACTTTTCATGATAGGCATTTGGAAACCATATCAGTTCCCTTCCAGTTCTGCCCCTGGATATGAGGAAGAAAGGTGCTTTTAAGCATTTGCCAGCCTGGGTCTAAACTTGTGGGCACTCTTTTGTGAGAAGCTGTAGCTACAAATGACAGTAGTAGAATTTGCCTTCAGTCCATCTTGGTTCTCTGGTGCCCTGACTGTTATGCACCCAAACAGTAATCAAGGCCACCCCCACAAGGAAGACACTGCCTTCACCTGAACTTTCCATTTTCTGAGGTTTAGATTAGATTCTGATAGAAAAAATTCAAATTAGAACATGTAAGGAAAGATAATAAGAGAACAGAAATGCATTTGGGGAGAGGAAGAAGATTGAGGTTTAAATTGTTGACTTGGTAAACAAGGGAGAAAAAAACATGAAGCTAGTGGCATTTTAAAGCTTGCAGGCCTTTGATAAAAAATACTAAGCCTTTTTTCTGTTTTCTTGATACTATATGTATGGGAAATAGGGGTGGGAGTGGCAGGGAAGAATAGATTGGTACAGCACAGTGAAGGAAGAGTGAAAGGAAGCAGATTCAGGACAGAGAAATGCTTTGTGAAGAAGAAAGTTACTTCTTCTTTTCACATCCAGTTTTTAAAATGCAGTCAAGTCTCTACTTGGAGGGCGGAGGCGCAACTAACGGCTGATAAGACCAAACCTAGCTAAACATGGTACTGAATGGGTATAAAATAAAATTCCTGAGTGACAATTATAATCCACAGTTAGAAAAATAATGAATATTCTTGAAAGACATTTAAAACGATAAAAGGAATGCATTTATGATTATTTCGGAATACTATTCCTTACATAAGTTACTAGACACAAAACTTATTGGTTGAAAAAGTTTTTATTACAGTTATATTGCTTAGTTGATCTCTCACTTCTGAAATCCAAGAAATACACAATAATCCCTTATGGCCTACACAGTTCTTCTCCAAGTGTGAACAGCAGGGTTGGAATACACAGCCTGTTCTCAGGCCTCTTTGACACAATAGCCAGTGACAGCTTCAGTCAAGGTGCTGCTGGAGGAGGGAGGCACATCATGAATCAGGCAGCCCCACTTTGTAGTAAACACAGTGTGACATCTGTGGCTTCACTGTCAGGTCAAACAAGACACACCTTCTGATATGTTTAGAGATTTATGTTTTGATGTATATACACATATCATAGTTTGTCTGTTTGTTGCTTCTATTATTGGAGCATGGACTATAGAAAGATCCCAGCAAAGTGTCTTATATTCTCATATCAAATAGAAAAGAAGAGCCTATGTTCCAATACAGTTAAGACATGCCTCTAAATAAAGAAAAAGAATTCAGTTAGGAGGGCTTCTGAGAGGCGTGGTGTAGAGTATTTCCCTATTGAAATTGGCTGCCAGACTCTATTTTCTTCTTCATTTTTTAAAGTTTTTCTTCTAGCCAGATCATATCAAAGGACTAGAATACTAAGCTAAAAGGCTTCCTTATAGGCTTAATATGTCATTAATTCAACAAATGTTTACGAAACCAGTCAGACAGCAGCAATTAATAAGCACCGATTATTCACTGAGTAGTGCCCTAGCTGTGGGTATATGGGGGTGAAAGAGACAACGTCCTGTCCTCAGTGAACATTTACTGAAGAAAGACAGGTGACAAACAAGAAAACAAGAAAGTATTACGAGTGCATTGAAGAAAATAAAAAAGCCTAATGTGACTCATTTGAGCTGAAGCTGAGTGAAAAGGAGGAGGGAGCCTTGAAAAGATTGGGTGGAATCTTTCGAGGAAGAAGAGCAAATGCAAAGATCTTGACATGGAAACCCATATGGCCAGGGTTCATAGAAGTGAAAGAAGACAAGGGTGGCTGGAGGTTCAAATAAGGGGAGAGTGGTTGGAGATGAAGGCAGGGCTGGAAGGACCAAGTGAGAGAACATATTTATCCAGCTAGATTCAATAGTAAGCCATTAGCAACTTTTGTTTGGGGTTTATTTATTTGTTTTTATTTGTTTTTATCTTTTATTTTGAAGTATTTTCAAAGTTACAGAGATTATGCAAGAATACACAAAGAACACTCAACACCTTCTACCCAGGTTGCCCTACAAATCCATAGTACAACTGTATAAATTAGGAAATTGCTATTGATATAAATTTATCAACTAAGAGATCTCATTAAATTTCTACAATTATCCTAATAATATCCTTTATAGAATGTTTTTTTCCCCCTTTTGTACAGGGTCTAATCAATATAGAATGATGAGCTGCATTTAATTGTCTTCTCTTTAATCTTCTTCAATCTGGAATAGTTCCTCAGTCTTTTCTTGTCTTCTGAGGCAAATTATTTTGTAGAATGCCCTTTAATTGGATTTCTTTGAGGTCTGTTTATGATTAGATTTAGGATATGCCTGTTGGGTAGAAATTTCACAGAAGTTATACTGTATTCTTCTCAGTATGCCATCAAAAGACACACAATGTTAATTTGTTTCATTTCCAGTGAAATTAATTTTGATCAAAGTGGTGTCAATGAGATTTCTCCACTGTAAATAATTATTTTTTACCTTTGTAATAAATCGTTTCATGAGGGAAAAACTTTGAGGCTATATGAATACCTCACTCCTCAATAAACTTTCACCTCTAGTTTCAGCATTCATTGATGCATCATGTCGGAATCATTTTCATGATGGTTGCTGAGTGGTAATTTCCTAATATCATCATTCCTTCAACTTTTATTAGTTCCATCTGAATGTAAGAAAATTTTCCTTTTTACCCTGTTCATTCATTCATTCATTTGTTCTTTTGTCCGTTTGTTCATTTGTATCTGTGTGGACTCGTGAATTCCTATTATGTTAAGTGGGTTACAATTTTATAATTGATCACTTCATTATTTCTTGGATGCTCAAATTGCCCCAGATTTGACCAGTGGAAACACTTGAAGATACCTCATGTGTCCTTTTGACAGATCTTCATCATTTTTAAAGCTCTTTTTCACTTTCTGGCCCAAGAAAATGTTCCAGGCTTCTCTTGTGCTTCCCCTCCCTCAGACTTGGAATCAAAGCCCTAGTTCCTTTTGGTAAAAAATGGTATTTAGAAACCAAGATCTTAATGCTAAGTGTGGTCATAGTTATTAGGATATTATTATTTCTAGTCCCTCTCAGGGTAAGACCAAGGTAAGAAATCTATCCATCCATCCATCCATCCATCCATCCATCCATCCATCCATGCATGTGTGCATGTACCATACATATATAACATACATATAACACACACATTTAACATGTATCTGCATCTACTTCTATAGCCAGCTAGGTGTATATATTTTAAAATACCATTATTTCTCTAGTATCTACAATTCCTGTCAAAACTGCAAAACTCTTTCTAGCCTTCCTTCTTTCCATATTTATAACTTATTTACTTACTTGTTCATTTCTCCTTTATGTAACCCATCTTTTAACTCTACTATCACTTCCTCAACCTTGGAATGCCCCACCCCCACATGCCAAAACCACCTCCTCAGCTCTGATTGTTTCCATAGTCCCTGCTCTTCAGGCTCTGCCAGCCATGGCTGTAATAAAGGAAGGAAAAGGAAGAAAACCAATACATATTTTTTAAAGAAAAAAAAATAAGGGAAAAGAAGGGAACAAAAGAGAAAAAGACTGGAGCTTTTTTTCTTTTTAAAAAATAAAATTTAAAACATACAAAAAAAAGAGAGAATGGTGTACTGACCCCCTCCCTATCACCTAACATTGGCAGTCCTTAGTTCCTGACCAGCCTTGTTCAATCAATACCACTATCTACTCTCCCTCTCTCTAGATTATCCTGAAACAATCTCAGAAATCATATCATTTCATTTATGAAGATTTCTATATGCATATAAAAAAAATTAACTACAATGCTATTATCATACTTTAAAAATTCGGTTATTTCTTGATATTTTCAAACATCTATGGAGTGTTCAAATTTCCTCAATCATGGCAGGTTTTAAGCAGGGAAGGGACATATTCAGATAAAGATTTTCATATGACTTCTTTAGCCACTGAATGGAGAATGAGCTTCAAAGGGTAAAGAGGAAAGTCAGGAAGATCTATTGGGGGTTTGCTGATTGCTCTAGCCATAGATGATGGTTACTTGGATCGGGTGTGTCATGGGAGATCAGAAGGGGCAAGATGCATATGTGTTTTAGACAGAGTAAACCAGACTTGTTGACTGTATTGGATAGTGATATGAGCAAAAAAATGCATGAAGAATGACACCTAAATCTTTGGACTAAGTTAGTGACTAGCTGTTAAACTATATTAATTATCTAGTGCTGTATAACAGATTACCCCAAACATAATCACTTATTATCTCTCGTGGTTTCTGCGAGTCAGGAATTCAGACAGGTCACAGCAGAGATGGCTTGTTTCTGTATTATGTCTGGAGCCTCAGCTCAAAGGCTCAAAGGCTAGAGGCTGGAACCATTTGAAGGCCCATTCGGCGTACATGTGTAATGGTTAATGATGGCTGTCAGCTTGGTCTTTACTTGTGATTGCCAGCTGCAATATGTGCATGTGGCCTCTCCGTGTGGTCTGAGCTATTTCACAACATGGCATGTGGCTTCAGAAGGCAAGCATTTTGAGAGAGATAGAGAGTCAAGCAGGGGGAACTCAATCTTTTCTATGACCCAGTCTCAGAAGTCACAACGCATCACTTCTTCAGTACTCCACTGATCAAGGCAGTCATAAACCCTACACAGAGCCATGGAGAGAAAACACAGTACTCACCTTTCAGTGGGAACAGTGTTGGTCACATTATAAGAAGATCATAGGAAACAAGATAAGTATTTTGGTGCAGGTATCTTTATAAAATATAATCTGCCATAATTGCTAAATGGAGACAACTTGGTAATGATGTTTCGGTGATCATAATAAATCTGTTTTACCAAGCAGCAGTGTAGAATAGACATTTGGATACAAGAATCTGGAACACACAAGAGATGTCTAGGTTAGAGAGATAGATTTAGGGATCATCATGACATAGATGATATTTTAAAATCATGAGACTGAGTAAAATAACTTCAAGAAAGTGTGAAGTGGGATGGAGGGTGGGGATAGAATAGAAGGCTAGAGGAGGAGTGGCTGTTGAGCATGGAGGAGATCAGATGAGTGAGATATCCTGGAAGCCTAGAGAAGAAGAGTTTCAAGGAGGAAGTAGGGTCACTTTCAAGAAGCACCTTCCATGCTAAGATTTAAATGTTTTACAAAATCTCAAATGCTTCATCCATAGGGTGAGGTATTCATACAAGGTCTCCCTCTCCGAGTAAATAAACATTAATGATAAGGTGTACTAAATGTAACATGGGACAATACAAGATGCTCTGCAAGTATGTATCAGGAGATTCAGTATAAACTGGGGAACATCATGGAAGTCTTCCAGGAGGAAGTGAAATTTAAGCTGAGACCTGATGGATAAGTGAAAGCCCATTCAAGATGGAGAAGCTGTCCAGGTCAAAAGAACAGCACATTCAAAGTTGTGGAGGTATGATAGAGAATGAAACATCAACTGAAGGTGCTGGAGGCATTGAAAATACTGAGAAAGTGTTGAGGTTGAGGCTTGAGATACAGACAGGACCTCAAGTGATGAAAAGGTTAGACACTATCCACAGTGCAAGAGAAGCCCTTGGAGAATTTGAAAGGAGTCATTCCATCAGATTTTTATGTCAAGATCACAGCAGGGAGAATGAATTGAAAAGAATAAGAAACCAATAAGGAGGCTTCAGCAGCAATCCAGGTGAGAAATAGTTCCAGCAACTATTCCAGTAACTCCACACTATCAAAACATACAACTTTCTGTTCTTATCATTATTTTTAGTCATATCCTCATTGCTCTATCCTTTGGATCCTGTAGTACACTGTTAAAAGCATTCCATTGTTTATCCCATCAGCTCCCTCCACTTCTTTCCCTTTGTTGAACTTAGCCTGGCAATACCCTACCCTCGTCATAGTCATGTCTCCCTGTTTGATGTATGGACCTGAGTAGTGAAATGTGCCTGAAAAAAAAAATATGACTGTGCTGACAAGTTTCACTTTAAATTGATGATCTCCTGTGGGGCTTTGGTATGATCCTATGCTGTTTCCCTAGTCGAAATACTTTCCAGCCATAATAGATAACTATTCTCAAACTTCTCTCTGCTCAAACCACCCTCCACATTCTCATTCTCTACTAATGGCCTTTATTTTCTATTTTACTGAGGGAATAAATGATCAAATGATCGTTTCTGGATTTTGAGGACATTATGTTAAATGAAATAAGCTAGTCACAAAAAGACAAATACTATATGATTCCATGTATGTGAGATATCTAAAGTACTCAAACTTATAGAAACAGAAAGTAGCATGGTGGTTTCCAGAGGGTGAAGGGCGGCAGAAATGAGAGTTGTTCCATGATTACAAAGTTTAAGTTTTGCAAGATAAAAATGTTCTGGCGATCTGATACCCAATAATGTGAGTATATGTAACACTACTGAACTATACACTTAGAAATGGTTAAGATGGTAAATTTTGTTACGTGTTTTTACCACAATTAAAAAAATTTTTTTAATATGCAGTTTGGTCCACTCTCAGCTTGGTGCACCACCCTCAGCCCAGGACTCCTGTCCCCACCATGGCTTCCCCACCTGGCCATGGGGTCCCACACCCTTTCATCTTCAAGCAGAGGTGTCAATGAAAACAAACCAGAGATGTTTGCACAGAGTTACTGCCCTAATAAAACCCCAAGGAAGGAAAATGGACATGTCTAGCATAGCGTTTTAGAGATCTTAAAGACTGTGGCCCAGAACTGCAGCAGAAGTTGCCGAGTGGGACCATCACCATGGAGAAGCTGACGGGATTCTTGAATAAGTCTGTGGACAATACAGACCAGAACGCACCCAAAGTGGGGCTGGCCCGGTACAGCGTATGGAGTACCGAAGATCAGCATCGCCGACCAGAATCTGTGCCAGGAAACTGAGTGAGCAGAGGAAAGGTGACATGCATGTTGCCTGCCACGGTGGGTGAGAATTGACCTGGCAGGATCCAGTGCTACCAAGGCCTGGAAAAAAGAGCAGAGACACAAATATTTGACCCTTTTGCCCCCAAATATTGAGGGGCCTCAGGGACAGTTTGGGAAATCAATTTAATGTTGAGTTGGACTCATGGCTCCATTGGTAGGCACCATTTTGGTGTCTGTCCTGACTCAACCAAAAATATTCCTACAGAGCACTCACTCTGTGTAGCCTGCTAATTCTGTGAAGTCTTTTGGGATTTATTCCATGAAAATCTATGGCAGGGTAAGGGGAAATATGTAGCTACTGAAGATAATGAATGGAAATTAACACAAAAATAAGTAGTTCTTTATAAATACCCATTTGTATGGATCGTTTACCTGCCCAGTTTCATCTCAGAAGTATAATACATCCTTTAAAATCTCAGTCAAGGGACAGTACAACCCATGGATTGACAAATTTTCTGTAAGGGGTTAGATAGTACATATTTTCAGATTTGCAGGTCATACAGTTTCAGTAAATGAGACAAAAGAAGCCAAGAAGGTCCCTGCACCTATATCCATGTACTATATCTTCCCTCTGGTTTTCCTGATGGGAAATTTATTCTGCTTTTTATAGCCAGTATCTCCATGGGGTACTGGAGCTCGTCACTTTCATTTACTCAACTATATTATGACAGCAATGTTCCCTTCTCTCTCCCACATTATAACCTCCCTTCACTTGGCCCCACATACCCTACCTACTACCTACCACTGCATTTATCCACTACCCTTACCAGAAAAGCTCAATTCAATTCAATAAATATTTATTGAGTGCCTACTATGTGCCGGGGATATGGTAATGAACAAGACAAAAGCACTGCTCTTTTGGAACTCATTTTTTCTTGGTGAAGAGAGATAATAAACAGAATAACTAAACAAATGATGTAGTATGTAAGGGGGGGCTAGGCAATAAGGAGAAAATCAGGCAAAATAAGAACAACAGGGAGTGCATGTGTAGGGGTGTCTAGGGTTGCTGACAACCTGTATGAAACCTTGTACAGACAGATCCTTGCAGCAAGTCACTTAATCTGACAAGAAGAGCCTGAGCTAGATTGCAGGCCTCATTTTATTCCTCTTGACCGGCACCTGTGTAGAGTAAACATCTTGCACAACCATATCAGGTGACTGGAGATTTGCAGCTTAAATAGCATGGCTTTGCAAATACCTTTGGTTTTCCTGTAGTTAGAATGGGAAGCTTTGTGCGGAGAGTAATATGATCTGATTTATGGTTTAAAAACCTCACTTTGGCCACCGTGTTGAGAACGAACTGTAGAAGGACAAAGGTGGAAGCAGGAAAACCAGACAGGAAAATAATCCAAGTGAGAGATGATGATGTCACAGATGATATGTTAGTGGCAAAGCTGGTGTGTAGTGGTCCAACTCTGGACATTTTTTTAATAGACGTAAAAGGATATGCTGATGGGGTGGATATAAGAAGAAGAGGTGTCGAAGATGGCTCCAGGGTTTGGGGTCTGAGCAATCAAAAGGATGGAGTTTTGATTATTCGAAATGAAAAGATTAAGAGCAGACTAGGGTTTGGAAGGAAGGTCAGCAGTTCGGTTTTGGATGTTAAATTTTAGCTGCCTATTAGAACGTAAGTGGAGATGGGTATATATGTTCTTGGGTCTCAGAGAGTCTTAGGTCTCCTCAAAAGAGTTGCCCATAGTTATTGTTACCACTTCCTCTTCCTCCATTGTCCTGTGAATATGTGGTTTAGTAAAAAATTATATTCTATCTTTGTCCGCAGTTCCTGGGACAAACCTCCTCAAACCCTCAGAATTTTCTGAGTCATAGGAGTAGCTCCTTTTGAGCTTATGCTAATGAGGTGATTTAAGGTGGTGCCCCTAGATAGGCTCAGGATGGGGCTGGTCACCAAGTGATTAGAGAGAGTTGAAACTTTCAGCCCACTGACTTCTGAGAAGGGGAAGCAGATTAAGCTCTATAAAACTCTTGAACAGCAAGATTTGATGAGCTTCTGGGTTGGTGAACACATCCACATCCTGAGAGGGTGGTGCATCCCAGTTCCATGGGGACAGGAACTTCTGTACTCAGGACCCTTCCAGATCTCCCACTGTTTACCTCTTCATCTGTATCCTTTATACAATCTTTTATAATAAACTGGTAAATATAAGTAAATGTTTCTATATAAATGCTCTAACAAATCAAACCTGAGCTAGGGTTGTGGGACTCTCCAGTCTACAACCAATTGGACAGAAGCACAAGTGACAGTCTGTACTTGTGATTAGTGTCTGAAGTGGTGGAGCTGGAGCAGTTTTGTGGAACTGAGCCCTTAATCTGGGGAATCTGATGCTATCTCGAGGCAGATAGTGTAGAATTTAATTAATTGTAGGACACTCAGTGTCCGTGGACAATTGGAGGATTGCTTGGTTGTGATGGAAAAAACATAATAGAGAACCCATTCTAGACTTTTGTCCCCTGCCACCCCTCTGAAACTGCTGAAGTTGCCAATGACTCCTCAATGCTAAATACAATGGCCATTTCTCTTCATAACTGAAGAAAAATATTTTAGCTACCGGAAAATTTGAAGTCTTTACTGTCACCTTATCTGATTCATTTGTCCGAGGACATCAGTTCCTCCTTTTTTGAAAACATTTTAACTTAACTTCCTTTTTCTATTGTTCTTCATTCTAGACCGGACACTCCTTCCTTCTCAGCTTTTTTTTTTTTTTTTTGCTGGCTTTTCCTTATTTTCCCATTCTCAGTTCTTGGACCTTATCTCTTTATGTAGACTAACCTTCCCAACAGTCTTCTCCCATGCTAAGTTTATTATCTCCAGTGCAGAGCCCTCCTCCAAACTCTAGACTCAGGACTACTGGACATTTCCACATGGATGTCTAATCCCAAATTCAAATTTACAGGTCCTGAACCCAAACGCCCCTTACTCTCCAATAGTCTCCCTTGTCTTCAAAACAGCAACTCTGTTCTTCTAGTTGCTCAGGTCAAAATCTTGGAATCACCCTTAACTCCCTTTTGTTCTCATACTCATGTCCAGTGCATCAGAAATTTTTTTCTCAAAACATATCTGTTACCCACATCTATCGCTACCACTCTGGTTCAAGATTACCATCTCTTTTCTAAAAGAAAGAACGAGTCTCCTAGCTGGCCTCCCTGCTTCTAGACTTGCTCTTCTACAGTCTAGTCTATTTTTCATAAAACATTTGGGAAGATCCTTTTAAAATATAAGTTATGCCACCCATTTATTCAAAACTTTCCACAGCCTTTTTATATTATTCAGAGTAAAGGCCCAAGTCCTTCTGATGGCCCAAAGTAGCACTCCCCCCACCCCCCGCATGTCCTACCACTCTCCTTTTCTGTCACTAGGCCACAGTCACCATGGACTCTATGCTTTTCTTGAAGACATTAAGCATGTTTGTCCTAAGGCATTTGTACTTATATTCCCCTCTCCTTAAAACTCTGTTCCCTCAGGGATGATTTATCTGTCTTATCTCCTCACTACCTTCAGCTCTCTGCTAAAAAGTCACCTTATCTGAGAGGCTTTTCCTAAACTCTCTGCATAAAGTTCCTCTACCAATCTTTGGTCTCTATTGCTCCTGCCCTGCTTCATTTGTTTCTCACTAGTGCCCATCACTTCTGACATGTACTTATTTGTTCATCTCTGTCCACTAGAATGGAAAGTTATAGGGCAGAGATACTATTGTCTATCTTTGCTTTTGTTTTCACTGTTGATTGGTGGCCAGCATATAGTTAGTTCTCAGTGACTAAAAAGAAAAATGATGGTGATATTAAAGAACAAAATTCAACTGAATAAATTTGAAGATCTAATTGGCTTTATTAATCAGGCAGCATCCCATCTAGCAACTAGAAGCCTGCTCCAAAGAGTTGTATAAAGTGAGAGGTTTTTATAGGCAGAAAGAAGTGGGACAAGAAAGTTACAAGAGTGGGTTATTTCATACAAAGTCACCTTCCCTTAAGGGAAGGCAGGGGGTCTTATCAGGCAGGATACCTAACTAATGGACATTTTAAACAGGAAATTCCAGTTTAAAATTTCACTCCTGGGAGAGAAGCTGACATTGCAATTAGGTTAGTTATTACATTTTGGTTTGGTGCTATGGCTTAGCAAGAATGTCCCCATTTTGCCCTGTTCTTTCTCTCTCTCTCTCTCTCTCTCTCTCTCTCTCTCTCTTTCTTTCTTTCTTTCTTTCTTTTTTTCACAGTAGTATGTATCAGAACTGGGACAGTGGAGATGTGTGGCAGCCAGACTCCAAGGTGGCTCACAAAGATCCCTGCCTCTGGTATTCATGCTCTTGTATAAGCTCCTCCATAGTGAGTAGAACTGACTGACCTGTGTGACCAATAGCAGAAATGACATTTGTGACTTCCAAGTCTAGGTCACAAAGGATGTTGCTTCCTCCTACTCACCCTCTTGGATTGCCTCTTGTAAGAAAAGTCGGCATCATGTCTTAAGGATGCTCAAGCAGTCTGCGGCCAGGCCCATGAGAAAGAGATGGTGCTCCTGCTGATTAGCAGTGCCACTTGAGAGTGAACTAAGAAGCAGATCTCAAACCTGCAAAACTTTCAGGTGTCTGCAGCCCTGGCCAAAAGGTTGGCTATAACTTCAAGAGAATGCAGACAAGACCCCTTGACTATGCTGCTCCCAAATTCCTGCCCCACAAAAACTGTGTGATATGATACATGTTTGTTGTTGCTCCAAGCTACTAAATTTGGGGGTAATCACTGTTGTCTCCTCAGGACTTCTGCATTTGCTTTTCTTTCTGCATAAAACTCTAAATGAAAATGCAGGATCCTTTGTTCAAAGAGCACATGAAGTCCACCAGCTTCCAGGTCCCCTCTCACCAGTTTGTAGGACTGAGAGACCTTGCTCTGGCTAAGGATGGGGAAATTGAGCCAGGTATCTCCCCTTCCCATGGACCGTGTGCACAAACTACATTGGAGGGACAACTTCCAAGAGATTGCAACTTCCTTACCAGGATATACTTATACAGGTGGTGGAAAAGAGGGCCATCCCCACTGAGTTACCCACTGGGTACATTGTGGCACTGCCACTTTAAAGCAGGGACAGCTGTCACTATTCCCCCGCTAAGGCACCCATGGTGACCCTGACCTTCCCTGTGTCCTTGTCTAGGTTCCCCCCTGGTTCTGGTGGTCCTAGTCCTGTGTGTGGTGAAGGGGAAGGTGGACAGGGCTGAGGTGCCAGGGAACAGGGGGAGTGGGCACTGAGAACCTATCTCAGGGAGGCAGGACTGCATGTGAACTCAAGCACGCTCCATTGTCTCTTTGAATTTTACTTATGAAACAAAAATTCAAAGATAAAATTATTAAGAATTTTAAGCTGGCGACCACAGAGCATTAAGACACCAAGCATTAAGCCCTTCTACATGTAGGACCCTATATGAATGAACTGTTTGTATGCCCATGAAACTGGCCTTGCTTGGAATAGAGAGTAAAGTTATGAGACTTAATGAGTTCAATAGGGAGTTGAGAGGAAAAGAGGCCTGAAGACCAAAGCCAGAGAAGCACCAAAATTTAAAGGATGGGCATAGAAAGAGCATAGGGTGGCTAGGCAAAAGTTGTGACTAATCAGAAGACCAATACAGGAGAAAATACTTGGTCCATAATCTCTGACTCAGGAAGCTTTGCAAATCCAGTAACCTGGCCACATATTGCTAGGCACACTTTATTTCATCAACTATTCATGATATAGATGGTAATTTTTCAGTCATAGGTGTGGTTCTTATATAGGCTTCTTACCTTGATTATGTTTGAAGCGTATGTTACTCGGTTTTAAAAAATGCATGAGAGAAGCTATAAGATATAAAATGGAATAAATGAAATAGTGGAGTTTACTAATAATAGACGCACAGCTAACCGAAATAAATAATTCATTTCTCTTCCAGCTAAAGTCACCTTTACATTTAAGGCCAGCAATGTCTCTCTGTGACATTTACCAAGAAAAAAAAAATGTGAACTCTAAAATCGGTGAAGAATTTCAGTTGATTCACTGAACCTGTTGCAAATCAACCGCAAGAGTTTTCTAACTACTAATTAACTGTAAGTGAAATCATATGCCATAAAAACCAGACTATTTGGTGAGAGAAGTGGGGCAGGGAGTTGATGAGACTTTGAGAGTTTAGAATTGCAGGGAGAAGAAAGTGTTTCTTTTGTTTACGGTTCATAAATGTCTCTAGAGTAGGCTTATAACGTGGCTAAGAGCAGATTCTGGAACAAGCTGCTTGGGTTTGAGTTCCAGCCCTGCCACTTACTCCTGGTGTGATTTTGGACACATTACTTAGCTGCCCTGTGCCTGAGTAAAAGAGTGGTAAGGACTCCGGGGTTGTTATGAGAATTAAAGGACTAAATGTAAAACATTTAGAACTGTGCCTAGCACATAAAAGGTAATGGATACACACTTGTTAAATGAAAACTGTGAAAACTGACCATGTAACCAAAATATCTCTGGAATTTCTATTTCAGTAGGTCCCACACTCTTTGGAGAGAGAGTTCACTAAAAATGTTTTCTAATTTTTTTTTCTTCTGCTATTCTTCCATCTTTTCTTATTCCACCCATCTTCAGAGTACTGTATTGTTTTTTCTTTATATTGAAAACAATTCTCTTTTTTTAAAAAGGCCTCTTAAGAAATATAGTATTTCCTGAATATTTTCTTAAAAGTAATTTCCCCATGTCTGATGCATATTCATGGCTGTTCTCCCACTTACAGTTGGTCTCATTGTTTTATTTCTTTCAGATATAAAAACATCAAAAATATGTGCATGGGAGAATAAAATGCACAGTAGCATTAGTGTTACAACAGTTATCGTAATTATCAATAATTATGGTACTTCCATGGAAAAAGTATAAAACATTTCAATGAGAAATGTTAGACAATGAATGTAACTAGGATTTCAAATACAGCCTTTTTGAGAATTCAAAACTTTACCTATCTGAATTCACCAACTTTTTTGCAAAAAAGTTCTGCAGACTTGCGACCTAGAAACCTGCAGTTCAAACTACCCCATGTATGTTCAAAGTAGAAATCCCTTTGGGTTTTTCTTATTGTTCTCCTTGTCTCCAAGAATGCATTCTTTTGCTCTGTTCCTCAATTTTATTTCAGTACTTTGTTTCCTCGGGTTTTATATATATATATATATATATATATATATATATATATATATATACATATACACATACATACATATACATACATACATATATATATATATATATATATATATATATATATATATATATATATATATATATATATATATATATATATAATTTTTTTCCCTCACGCTGCTAGAGAGTTTACATCTAACCGTAGTGGAGGTCTTCAGCTTCTTGTGCCTTTTTGACACGTAGGACTAAGCTTTTCAAGGTCCAGCAGGGCTGCGTGCTCCGCGATCGCCTTCGACCACTCCCTGTGCGTGTTGAGCAGGAGGGGGTAGGGGGCGCTTTTCTCTCCTCCTAACCTCACTTTCTGCGGAAAAAGCGCCTACGCTTTGTGAACGTGCTTCTTTCGATCTCGCTCTTTATCTTTTTCTTTTCTTCTGTTGCTTATTCTGTATGCGTTTGGTCTCTTTTCTCTGTAACCCGCTCCCCTCCCTCCCTCAGCAGAACACACGTCCCCGGTTGGAATGAAAGTAACTGAGACATTGAGACTTTGAGATCCTCCTTGGGCTCCGCGTCGCCTTTAAGCCCCGTTCAAACGGGCTCGCCTTCAGCTTCTTCGCGTTGAGCTGTCGCAGCGTTTCCCCCTTCTCCAGTCGCAGATGGCAGAGAAAGCGAGCGCCACGATGTGCCCATATATGACCTGAGAACTGCAAGCTGCCTCGTCTGGAGGCAAAGTTTGGGGGAGCCCCGTGCCCTCCCGCCCCCGCGCGCTCTCGCCTCCCCCCTCCGCGAGGTCACTCGCGTGCAGACCGCGGGCGCCAACTCCTCGCCCTCGGCTCCCGACTTCCTTCTGGGCGCCTCATAAATCGGGGGGAAGCTCAATCATCCGCAGCCTCGCCTCGCACTGGGCATGCTCAGTGGCCCGGCCCCGCTCGGCCGGCGAGTGGTAGGGAGCTCGGGGCGCTGGGCTCGGGTGGGCGGCCGCCTCGGCTCTGCTCCCCGCAGCGGCTCCTGAGCCCCGAGCCAGACCCGGCCCCGCGGCCCCCGCCCGGCGCCAGGCCCGCGGGAGCCGGGCGCTGCTGGAACCCGGGAGCCCCAACTTCGTGCCAACTTCGGAGGCGCCTTCTGGGGGAGCCACGCAGATGATGACCAGGGACGTTTTGTTAGAAATGGAGCAGGAGGAGGAGGACGACGACGATGGAGATATCGGTGAGGAAGGGGTCCCCCGGGGCGGGCCCCCGAAAGCCCGAGCGCGCGAGGGGGAAGTGGGGACGGCGCGTGGGCGCTGCGTCCACGGCGGGGTGGGGGTGTGTGCGGGGACCCCGGGCCACGCCGAGCCTCGGGGGCGGCAGGAGGAGGAAGCCCGCGCCGCCGTCCGGGGACCCGCAATGCGGCCGCTCGCGCCGGGGCCCGCCTGGGTCGCCTTGCGGCTCGGCGGGCGGCGGCCGGAGGCCCCCGGGGGTGGCGGGGGAGGCGCGGGGCGCGCAGGGACCCGAGAGCACATTCCGGGTGGGGAGGGGATGCAGCCCCTGAGCAGTCACGGCAGACGTGGGGACGCCCTGTCTCGCGGAAGTCTTCGAAACAACGTCTTTTGAGTCATTTCCTCCCCCTCCGCCTCGCGCTGCAGAGTCTGGAGAGCGGGCAGGGGCGGCGGGCCCGTGGGCGGGGCGGGGAGGGGCCGGCGGGGTCGCGACGGCGGCCTGCGACCCACCTGCACCCTTTTGGGGCTGTGTGGGGCAGCCCGGGGAACTGATTTGTGGGCTCGGGGCGCCGGCCAGCAGCCCTTTCTTCACCCGCAGAGCCCGCGGGGGAAGTGATCGGAGGAGGGAGCCCCGAGGTGGGACGGACCGCAAGCCTTTCCCAATTGTCCAAAAGTCCCCTGGAACTTGGGGGGGGGGGCGAAAGGCAAGCCCGGGGTGCCTCATTCCTAACTAGAGTTAAAAAATACACGAAAGTTGTAAACGGAATGGAGGGAGACGTGTTTAAGAGTAAAAGAGCAAAAGGGGTGGGAGGAGGTGAAGAACCAGAAAGCCGTTGGAGGACTGGAGAGAGAAAATCAGGTCCCTGAGAGAACACTGTGAGGCAACGATGACTTCCTGAGGCTCTCCAGAAGACTGGCAATTCAATTACCACGCGGGTCTGTTCAGCTGACTCCGCCTCAGTTTCCTGGATGACAGATCACTTTAACACAAACAGTTCCTGCTCACGTCCTAAAGCCTTGTTCTTGAATAACTTTAGAAGTAACTTAATTTTACCAGTTACGTGTGCTTTTTTTCCTTTCACATTCTAGGCACTGCTGATTTAGTTTTTCCATCTCTATTGAGTTATAGTTGAAATATATCATTATGTAAGTTTAAGGTGTGCAACATGTTGATTCGATAGATTTATATATTGCAAATGATTACCACCATAGCCTTAGCTAACATCTTTATAGTGTAACATAATTACCATTTCTTTTTTGTGGTTAGAATATTTAAGTTACTCTCTGTTAGCAACTTTAAAGTATGTGACACAATATTATTATTATCACTATGCTGTACATTTTATCCCAGGAACTTATTCATCTTATAACTGGAAGTGTGTACCCTTTGACCAACATATTTCAATCCCCGCTCCCCACCCTCCATTCTGTTTCTGTGAGTTCAGTTCTTTTACATTTCACATGTAAGTGATACACAGTATTCGTCTTTTCTGGTTTATTTCACTTAGCATAATGCGCTCAAGTTCCATCCATGGTGTCACAAATGGCAGCATTTCTTGTTTTCTCATGACTGGATACTGTTCCATTGTGTGTATACATATATGTGTGTGTATGTACACACAATACACGTGTATACACACACACATATATCATGTCTTTATCCATTCATCTGAGTTGGACAATGAAGTTGTTTATATCTTGGCTATTGTAGTCACTGCTCATTTAAATTCAGAAAATTTGATAATTTCCTTGTTGACAAGGGAAAAGTTGAATAGAGGGGATTATAATCCATAGTTTAGTTTACTTGTCATTCATTTGAGAATTGATTAAGTATCCATCCTTATAGAGGGAGCAAATAGTGTTCTTTTTCATATTAGAGAAAACTAAAGTTCACAGGTTGATCTGCCTAGCTTTTCACACAGCAAGTTAAGGTTTAAACCCAGGTTTTCTGACTTGAAAATCTGCACAGATTAATGTTCTTTCCACCTGGTGACTATGCCTGTCAGATGTATGTAATGCTATTTGGCAGCTTTTAGTAATAAATTATGATTATATAAAAATATAAATCATACAAGCAAACTTTAAAAAGTTATGATAAAATTAGCAGTCTATTTTTTAGGAAAATACTCTTGTCTGCTTTGGTGAGGTGTCACTGTTTGTACTGACTATGGCAAATAAGGGTAAAAACCCAAATAGAAATTAAACAAGACACTCTGAGCTTTGTTTGTTCTCCCCTGCCATCAACAGATCTCAGTTTAGAAAGAAAACTAACTTTGTCTAGTCTGTGTTTACATGATGAGGCATCATAAAATTCATCTTAAGTGTGTGGCAATAGGCTCTTTTTATTTTTAATTACAGGTGTAATCTTTGCTGGTTCTTTCAAGTCATAATGTAGATATATTTAAGAAAAACTTAAATATCTCTACTTCTTCATCCCACCCTCTATAGGCTACTGATATGACTACTTTGGTGTGTAGAGGGGTCAGTTCAACATATTTTATGTCAGGCAACAAGTATAATTTAAATATATCTGAGCAATTTTTGATGATATAAATTTAATGTGGGTTGCAGTGATTTTATATCAAGAGTAAATGTTTTCATGCCAATGGTAAGTTTATGTCACTGTAAAATAATAAGCCTTTTAAAAGGTTACCAGAAGTAGGCTAATGGTATACAGCTGTTTACGAAATAATTATAATTTCCAACTATGGGAAAGGAAACTGGTGAAATGAAGATTATAATTTTAACCTCTGCCTCTAATTTTGTAATGTAGGCCTGTCTGAGTTAGAGCAGTTGACTAACATATTTCTTCTAGTACTCGATCGCCACTATGAATAGTTCTGGAGTAATTTAAAAACCACGCAGATGCAGATACTGAGATTTCTGTGATATCTCTCTATAACTATTAACTATAATTCAGAGCAGGAGAGTTATTATGACATGAATTTCTGGGTAAAACATCTATTAATTGATTGCAAGAGACGAAAAGAAAAACTTTAAACTGGATGTGGTCCCTGGTTTACATACATATATGGAAGTGTGTCCTCTATTAGACTGGAATTTGGGACTTTTTTTCTTTTTGCAAAAGGTCACTTCTTTTCTCCATCAGCCTCAATAACCAACCGGAGATGTTACATCCAGGTAGTAGTGGCAGGAAATATTTGGCCTGCAGCCCTGTTGCACTGGTGCTGGTGGACATCACATGTCAAGTCAGATTCTGTGTGCCTGGTTTGCAGAAGAGGGTCCTTAGCTGCCTTGCCTCCAGGAGCACCCCCAACCCCCAATTAATCAGTGAATTGAATTCAACATCTCTTATTGAGGTAGGGAGTGATAGAAACATCTTTTGTAGCCAGAATGTGGCTGTTATATTTAGTATGTTTTATTTTGTTTCTTGCATTTCTATGATTCAGACTTTACTGAGGGAGGACAGGTGTTCTCAAAAAAGAAGGGAGTTATAGGAACAAGTCAGTTATTTCAGGCAAAATGTTTTCAGTTTAGATGGTTGGTTGCTTTGGGTTCCCAATCCGTTTATGGCAGTTTTTTCTCTGATCAGCACAGCTAATGGTCATGTTACTTGGGTGGATGGGCAGAGGCCCATTACCTCTGAGAGGTGATGGTCAAGCTGTACCTCTCAACTGTTTTTATTGGCTCCCTTTTCACTGTTTTCCCACACAGTCTGTATCGTCTTACTGCCTACTTCATGTTTAATCACCTGCAAATCTGATCCTAGCCCCAGTTTTGTTTTATCAACATTAATTGAGCAAAGCTGCTGTGCTAGGTGTAAGATTATGTACTGGGCTGGGTGTTGAGAGTCTAAAATTGAGTAAGATGTACCCCTTGGTCATGGAGAGGTAGGTTCCAGGGGATCAGAAGTTTGCAGGAAGTGCCATTATTGAGGTACGTATACAACCGTGGGAGGAGAATGGGAGACAGGTTCACAAAAGGGATTATTGGGCCTGCTGTTGAAGGACCAGGCAGGTACAGTGGCATAGAGGTCAGAAGAATCTGGAGTTTCAAGTAGTTGCCAGTAGTTGGAGGGAGCAGTCACAAGACTGGGAAGGCAGGGAGAGGTTACACCATGAAGAATCATCTGCATGTTTTAAGGATTTTACTGTGCACGTGATTTAGAGCTCCTGAGAGATTTAAAGGAAAGGAGTGATAGGATTGAATTTACAGAATTTGCTTTTAGAAAGATCTCTCTGACAGCATGTTGAAAAATGTGTTGGAGGGGGAGATGGTAGAGATAAACTCAGTAGTCAGGTTCAGAAATGCCTGCAGTTGCCCTAGGAAGAGAGACAAGTGAGTCTGAGAGCTTATGAAAGGGGAAGCAGCATCTATCAGGCCCCGGAGATTGACTGCTCCCAGCAAGCAGAGGGGAGTCAGGGATAACTCTGACTTGAGGTGAGTGATTAGGTGGAAAGTGGTGGTGGGAGAACAGGTTTGCAGGATGGGAGAATTTTCTGTTCTTCCAACAAGTCTTAAACTTTTCTCCTCTGCTTTGGTTCCGACTATTCTCCTTCCTGGTAATACCGGACTCACTTTCTTTTCTCTCCTTCCAAGCCTGTCACAAACCCAGAAAACTATTGCTGATCCTCCTAGCCCAAAGTGCCCAGCACTGAATTCTCCCACCTCTTATTTTTCTGTTCTATCTATTTAGGATTCACCTTGTATTCTGTCTTTGTTTTTTATTATCTTTGCACAGATTATCTCCACAACTAGAGTGTAAATTTCTTGGGACTGGAGCTAGGTCATTTGGGTTTTCTGGAGATTATGTAAAATATCCCAAATGTTGTATATATTCTATTATAATTTAAACAAACTGTCTTTCTCACAGTTCACTAAAATGTTAGCTCCCTGAAGGTAGGTGTTTCGTGTTCTTTGTGTTCTAAATTATGTCCCTAGTGCCTAGAATGGTGCTTGAAGCCAAGCAAATCATTGTTAAAAGAATGAGTAAATAAATCACTCTTTAAGTAATTTGATTAACCTAATGCTAAATGCTTTTATTGGCCCTAGTAGAATTCTCTTTTATGGCATTTGAGATTTCCTCAGTCATCTGTTGTAAAAATGTTGATTGTACATATTCTATCAGCCTCTTAGCTAGGTTCCAGAGCCATGCCCCCTCAGTCCTTCACTATCTAGGAAGGAGGCAGATATGTGAAGAGATAATTGCAGTAATATGTGATAAATGCTTTCATCAAGACGTGTATCAGGGTCAGCTTGTGGTCACAAGGACAAAGCATGTAACCTTGTGTAGGAGAATCCAAGATATCTTTACAGAGGTATCTCCTGAGCCAGCCATAGAAAGGATGAGAAGACAAGTGTGGGAATGTGGCTAAGACAAGGAGGTGTACTGAGTATTCCTAAATATGCCATGATTTCTCAAACATGTCTTTTTTCTTCTATTGGGGGGGGGGTGACAGATGAAAAGCAAAAAAAAAAAAAAAAAGACTATCCTTAAAGTGTTTCTCTTTGAGCATAGTCAGTTTTGCCCTTTTTGGTAAACGTTTTCTTATGTTAAGTTTCAAATCCACAGTCATGATTTATCTCACACATTCTAATTCTCAAGGCAAATAATTGCTTTCCAAAAGATTCCCCAGTCTTTTATAATTCTCATTGTTCTTTGGATCTGATACAGAGTCAGCTCTAAAGGAGTTCCACACACACCCCTTTCTTTTTCTCAAGTGGTTGCAACAGTCACTTGTGTTAATTACTGTACTTTTTTTTTTTTTGCTTTTAGAAACCAAAAAATTTAGACCAAAAAGCTTATGTGAAGATGAACATCAAAGTTACTGTTTAAATTCTGAGATTCTTGAGGGGAGATTATAATATATTATTAAGAATTGCACAGTCTAGCTTTAAGTTAGAGGATAGTTTTGAACTCCCAATGTGGTATTTATAGCAGGTTAGATTAAAATGATTATATTTTAATGAAAGTTTCAACTCTAGCTATTTAGCTTTTCTTCTGTTATCATACGTCTGAGTTTTGTATCCTAGCCAATTGAGTACATCTTATAGTCTGGGAGAGTCAATAAGCACTATCTGTTGACCTTTGTGCCCCTCAGCCTGCATATCATACTGCTTTTCACATAGTAGATACTTAAATATTTGCTGTTTAAATTGTAATGGAGGCTTTGTATGCTGTAAGATTTAAGTTGCTTGATATGCTTCTGATACAATGCATTTGGGGCTGGGTCTGTGTGAAAATCACTGCTTTTAGAACAGAAAAGCGTTATTACCAATTACCTTCAATCAAAGAAATGTACTTCTTGGCTAATTGGTAACTCGTATGTAGAGACTCTGAGAATTTAATAGAATCAAGTGACTATCTTAGGTTATTATTATTACTATTGTTATTTCTTCTCCTTTAGTTTTGTCTTGCTTTTTAATACTGCAAGTAAAATTAATTCGCCTCTGTTCTAAGAAGCAGCCAGTTTAAAGACTACTAGCTGAAAAATTCAACAATAAAATATTTTGTACGTGTACCAAAGAGCAATTTAAATACTATTAAACCAAAACATCAGATGAAACATTGGCATAGAAGACAAATTGAAGGGTTAATAGGCAACTTTCTCTTCCATGGTATTTATTGCTGCCCTGGCTACATGTCTGAATACTAATTGAAAGAACTTGCTGCAATATGTATTCAGCAGCCAAAAATACAAATGAAAGACAATTTTTCTTTTGTGAAGTCCAGATGTTGCTTTTATATTTAATGCTTTCAATCTAAGACATTGAAACTCCACTATTTCCCACATTATTTTAAAATACAAATACTTGAAATTGGAAAAAAAAAGGGTTATTGGTCTTTAAGATTTTCTTTTCTATAATTTTTATTTTAACTTTGGCAGAACTTTAACCTCAGGTCATAGTCGTGTAAATTGGTGTTCTTTCACAAAGTATAATTATGCAAATTATAGGTTTGTTTATAAAGCTTGTTTCATATAAACTAAGATTGTGTTTACATAATTGAATTTGTTATGATTTCTCCAGACATTCTCTCTGGATGTTTGAAAAATAGTCTTTGCTTTCAGAAAATGATGGCTAAATTTTTCTTGGGGTATCACACACACACCTTAAGCATATCCCCTCCAATCTCTCACCCCCACCCCAATTTGTGCTAAATTTTTGAGAAAAGTTATTTCCCACTAAATTCTAAACAAAAATAATATACTCATCCTACATATAAAACTCAGATCCTTAACATATTGTTATTTATATTATTATTGGAAACATTTGTATTCATTTGTTATTTTATTTACTTCTGTTACTTATTAATCAAGCCCTGAATGCTTCATTTGAATAAAACATAAGATACTCTTTCTCGGAAAAAGAAAAGCCAACAAAACCCACCATTGTTTTCTGCGTGATACAAATAGTAAAGAAACAAAGTATAAATTCATTGATTTTAGAAATGCAATTTAGGAAAAGTAGATTTTAAACAGCTTCTTGATTTCTTTGGGGAAAGTTAATTCCTAAGAGGACAAAGGGGGGAAAATGTAAAAGAAGACAGCTCCTGTGAAGGCTGTGTTGATGCAGAGGTGTAAGGAGGGAAAAGGAACTTCTTGCAGACATACAGAAGACCTGAGTTTGCGGTTGGTTTTGTTACCTATAATCTACCACCTAGGGCAAGTTTCTTGGCTTCTCTGAGCCTCTTAGCTCTGTGGGATTGTTATGAGGATAGGATGCAGATTAGGATGTATGGTGCTAAGGTGGAGCCTTTTCACTCACAGCCCTCAGAATGGCATTTACAACATCACCATCATAATGAATTCTTGTATTTAAAAGCAGTGAAGGGAAATGCTACTCTTAATCTCAGAGAGCTCTAAATCCTTCCCCTGCTGTCTCTTTGGTGTTGCTCTGGTCACACTATGTGTGCAGGAACTAAGTGTCAGGTTAAGTGACTGAGCGGCAGACATGAGTTTAAAGATAAAGGGGTTTAAAGATAAAGGGATCATTTCTGCGAAGTTACAGTGAGTTTTCCTATACACTCATAGATCTTTACACAGACAGATGGAATTTTCCAAATTCGAGGAGGCCTTTTTCAGGGGGAATTTTTTTTCAGGGAATCTTAGCAAAAGGTGCTAGGGGCTGATTTAGTTGGCTCCCAATAAAGGGGCCATGAATATAGGGATTGTAGTCCTATCAGTGATACCACTGTGGCCTATCCCATTCTCCCAAATGCTGCCGGCCATTTCTGATCAAAGCTTGTGTGCTCCCGAACCACAGCATCGAATGCACAACAAGTGAGGAAGGAGACAGTTAAAAGTGAGAAGTGAAGAGCCTTTATTACAAATCAAGTCTTTAGAATATCATGGGAAAATGGGGGAGAGGAAAATTAATGATAAGATTCTCGGTGGTCAGGGTTCACATGATCTCGTCTTTCCTACTGAATTGTGGAAACACAGAGGATCATTCATTCAGTGAGTTCAAAATCCAGTGGAGGGAGGCAGTCAGGCAGCACATCATGGGGGAGCAGATCATTGACATGACATTAAAACCGATTCGACATTGACATCCTTCCCTCCACCCCTTTCCCAGTTTTTGACAGTTGTGTATGCAGGCAGCATCAGTTTTGTTCTCTAAATGTCTTCAGAATTAGAGATTACCTTGGGTGTCTGAGCGAGGACCCTCTCAGCCACCTTGTTATTCCTGCACTCCCTAGCCGCATTCCCAGAGGCCTGTGGGGATGCCTTGGGAATCTGCATCTACTTGAGTCTGGAGGGGTGAGGTAGAGGCTAGGTCCATTGTTCCTCTGCCTGAGCGGATCTATACCTTTCCCTCACCCCCAGAGCCCTGGATAAGTGTATATGTTAGGGATCAGGTGAAAATGGTCTTTTCGTTGAGGTTTGGATTTGGAGGTGAAAACCTGAAGTTGATTAGAGGTACTCATACTGGAGATTAAAAGAAAAGGATGACCTCTTCCCTGTATTGAAAGATAATTTCCACCACCTGTTGTAGATAGCCTCACCTTAACTTGGCCGAGGATGTGGACCAGCATCCTGTTGTATCGTGGCTAACTGTAGTAAGAAAGAATGTGCCCTTCTGTTGGCCTGCAATCCTTTTTTATTTATCCATGTCATTTCCTTTTCCTGTTTCTGTTGCCCATCATTCTTAGGGTTTTTTATCTTTCCTCTGACCCAGTATTTTCATCAGACACTTAGCCTGGTTCTGCACAGAGATAGCAACCACCAGTAAAACGTTGGTTATATAAAGATTTGAGTTCAAATTCTAGATATTCACTAGCTGTGTGACCTTGAGTGATGAATACAACTTTCCCTTTCTCTGTAAAATGAAACTAATATTAGAACCTACTTCAAGGTTATTGTATCAAAAATGATATAATTTTTAAATTTTTACTTTGTAGAGTTGTGGTGCCCAATGTACTAAAAGCTCTTCATATGAAATTATAAGCTAATATTGTTAATGTTATGGGTAGCTGTTTTTGCCTATATCTTAACCTTGACTTACCTCTTTTGTTTTTTATTAGAGATCTTACTTTTCTTCCAAGGCTGTTTCCTTCATTTATACAGCTTATCGTCACCTTTTGTCTTTTTCATTAAACTGTGAGCATCTTGAAAACTGTCACTTCAGTGAGCAACAGAGTGCCAGGCTTGCAGTAGGTGATCGATAATCTCATTGAATGAATGACTAAATGAATGAAAGATATTGATTACTAAAGAATTATGTGGTACAATTATAAAGGTAGGACTTTAGATATAGATCAACCCTTGGGCAGGTTCTTATAACTTTGGAGCCTTGGGTTTCCATATCAGAAAAATATAGTAGAAATAATAACACAAAAGGGGTAGGATTCTTATAGGTTTAATATATTAATATGTAAAAGGATGGGGGAGAGATCCTAGCACATAATAGACCAATAAATAATAGTTGCAATCACTATAAAACACCTAAAAATGGAGAAATATATAAGTCCCATAATTAAATTGGATTTTCTAGTAGATGCATTTTATAATAGAATTATACCATCCTTTTGAACACACATAATTTTAGTAAGAAAGGTAAGAGAAATATAGTGTGAAGATTTATAATGAAATTTAAAATGATACTTTGATAACCTTTATAATAATGAGAATGTGTAAGAAATAGGAACATTAATCTAGCAAATTTAAGATTTTTGAAATATATTAAAGCCTAAAGAGTAGTGTTCTTGATATTGATCATGTAAACTTTTAATAAAACATAGTTTTTAAATATGTAGTTTTACTTAAATGGTCAGTTATTTTCAATGAAAAAAAAATTCTAAAATGTTTAATTTGTCCCTAAGTCTAAAATTTGTTCAATGAATGTTATCTAAAAGTTTGAAGTCAAATAAAACATGTTAAGAGATGAATATGTTGCAGAGCAAAATGATAAAACTGAAGACATGAATACACAAAGAAATCACTACCCTTATGGTTTGAATTGTTTTGAATTTAGTGATATAAAAAAATAGAAATAATCTCTACAAATTTGCAAAGTAGGTGTGTGAAATAATGTTTCACATTTTATATATTTTAAAGTTTGGTAATGATTCAGCCGCTATCCCCAGTTGTTCAGACTTATTAAGCACTGCCAGGCCTCCTCCAGCAGCATCATCAGACCTAAGAAAAATTAGACATTCTGTTCCATTTGAGTAAGTGATAGCAAAACAAAAGGAAGAAATCTGTTGTTGTTGTTTTATCCTCAAATCAAGTAGACTTTGAGATATTTGCTTTTATATTTAAACCTTTCCTTGAAGTGAATTTTCAGTAAAAGCCGAGGTTTCATTTTTCAGTTACTGCACTTAGAATTGCAGTTCTTGTCATCTATGGGGTTTCAACCTGTACTCCATTGAGAAGATTGCCAGACTGTCTCATATTTCCTGCCTCCATTTAAATATAAATAGTATATAGTACCCACTGGGTACATGCTTCTATAACAAGCACATTGCTTATTGCCGCTTACAAAACATAGAGGAAATGTGAACAATTCTAACCGGCCTTGTCACCTACTATAAGGGTAAGCAACACAGAAAATGGCTTTTGAGCAATGAGATAATCATGGTTTTCCTGAGAGTTACAGTTCCTCTGTGGCTAGCGGCTTGTTTTATACCCCAAAATACTTATTTTGAAGCATGCAATCACAATCTTGACTTATTTGGCACGCGCAAAAACATCTTTTTGAAAGCTGACCGTGGAATTTGCTAGCAGTGGCTTCATAAATCAGGTCCGTTGCTCTTTTTAAAAGTCATGTACATAGGCATTTAATTTAGCTCAGAGCCTTGGATTGATCTCACAATCTTTATTAATTCAGTAAGTATTTATTGAAGCTCTCCTGTGGGTCATATGCCATTTAAGGTCTGAGGATACAAAACCAGGTAGAGAGGATCTTATATTTTAATAAGTGATTAAATAAAAACAAAACAATGCAATAGAAGTGTGTATTCAGCACCTTCTGTATGCCAGGCATTGTGCTCAGAAGGAGGGATTCAGCAGTACACAAGACAATGTTCTCTGCCCTCAACTGGTAGGTAGACTAGCTAGGAAGACAAACATGCCAACAGATTACAGCAAATTATATTTAAAGATTTTGGAAAAAAATAAAAAGAGACCGAACCAGAATAGTACTGCTGAGAACAGAACTTGGTGCATCCAAAGCCAGTTGAAAGGGATGGCCCCTTACTGGGACATGGCTGACAAGTGCAGCTGTTATTTTCATAATTCTAAAAATAACGTGGCCTTAGACTCCTGAAAAAGGTCTGTGAGAAAGCTCAAGGTGTACATTAAATTAATGTGTAAAATACTACAAAATACTTTCAGGTTCACAGCTCCTGTTATACTGGGGGAACCCACCATGGGGAGCCTTGCTTGTATTGATTTCTACAGTTGTTAATTTACCTTGCAAAGGTGAGCAAGTAGCACTAATGCTGCATGATCTTGTGCCCCTTTATTCCTTGGTAGATGGCCTAAAGTATTGGTACTGGGTTGGAAAGGACAAAACTTGGTAGGTCTCTCCCAGTTCCTTTTATTCTTTCTTTGCAGGTCAGTTTAACACTGTCTCCTCCTTTAAGCTAAAGGAGGAGGAGCTGAGAAGTCCATCCTAAGCAATCCTATGCAGTTTCCTTGAGTTGATAGAGGAGGAGGAAAGAGAGCTGGAGCAGATACACTTGTTCCCTGCCCAGCACCTTTACCTCTCCTAACTTGAAAGGGGCAGGGAGCAAGCAAAGATCCCGTTTCCTCACCCAGGAACTAGTTCTTTCCTCTTCCTGCCATACTAGCAGAGGGGTGTGACTCATTCCTGCCTGTAAGTGACTGACTTTGGCTAGGAGTCATAACCAAGCCCCCGAGGCATGAATCATAATTAGTATGAGGGTGGAAAAGCCACACTGGGACTCTGATGTGCTCCATCAAGGCTTTTTCCTTTGAAAAATCTTAATACAGTACCCGCCCCGCCACACACACATACATCCTTATCCGTAGTTTCGTTTTCCACGTTTTCAGTTACCCTTGGTCTACCATGATCTAACAATATTAAATGGAAAATTCTACAAATAAACGATTCATAAATTTTAAATTGGGCGCCATTCTGAGTGCCATGACAGTCTCTCTCCATCCTGCCCAAGATGTGAGTCATCTCTTTGTCCAACATCTCCACATTGTGTACGTACCCTGCCCATTAGTCACTTTAGTAACCCTCTCAGTTATCAGATTGGTTATCAGAGAGAGAATCACATTCATATGACTTATTAAGGATGTTGTTATCACTTTAAAATTTTTTTATCGTTAATCTCATACGGAGCCTAATTTATAAATTAAACTTTATCATAGGTACATATATATAGGAAAAAAACATAGCATGTGTAGAGTTCAATACTATACATTTCCAGACATTCACCTGGGGTTTTAGAACATGTACCCCGTGGATAAGGCATTGTGCTGTGCTAGAGAATCACTCTAGAATTCCTTCCCTGTGAATCACCAGAGTACCCAGATAATAGAGTAATATGGAAAATGCAAATTAAAACTTGTTTTGTTTTCAGTGGCTAGGGCAGAAAGAAGCAAATGCAAATCCTTTTCTCTTTACTATTAAAAAATCCTGTTGTTTTTCTATGTTAAGATCTTTTATACATGACTGAAATCTAGCAGGCAGTCTAACTAAATTTATTGTTCTAGCCACTATGTCTAATCTCTTCCAAATTGGCAATATTTTTTTTATAAATGCCTTTGAGATTAAGTATCCGAGATACTGCCATTAACCTTTGCCATGATTTTATTGGAACACTCTATTCCTAGTGGTGTTTATTTAGTCCGGTGGTATTTTCTAACATTTAGAAGTCGTGTTTTACATACAGTAAGTAAAATACACAGTTAACCATTCAGTTTACTGAGTTTTGACAATTATATGACTACCACCCCAAGCAAGATAGGCAGCAGTTCCATTGCATTTTCAAGTCAAACCTTCTCCCCACAATCCAGATATCACATAATGACTTCTACTACCATAAATTGTTTTTTCCTGTTCTTGAACTTCAGATAAATGGAATCCTATAGAACATAGTCTTTGTTGTGCCTGGCTTCTTTCACTTAACATAATTTTTTTGGAGATTCATTCCTGTTTTTGTGGTTATCAGTAGTAGTCCAGTATACTTTACCTGTAAGAATATCTGGAAAAATATTTTTAATTAAATCTCGAAATATTACATGTCTCATAGAAGGCAAACTAAAAATATTTAACTTTTTAATTCTATTTTTACTTTAAATTCAAGTGTTTTTTTTCCTTTTTTTTTTTTTTTTTGGTCTTAGTTATTTTTGTAATTCCTTTAGCTGCTCACACAATGCCTTGCCTATAATAGGAAAAGTTTTTTAAGTTGGAAGGGAGTGTGTAAGAAAACTAACTCAGATCTCACTTTATATATATTCAGATTTTAATTTCTCTGCTGTGATGGTGAAACCAACCTACACTTTCATTCTGAGTATTAGTCCACTGACAATTTAACCAATGAGTATAAAAGCAGCCCGGAGTGAACGGTGTGTGGATACCTCTCTTAAGTGTAAGAAGTTTAAGTGTCATAATTCATTTTCTAGGAGGTCAGCTTTTATTGCTGTATTTTACTGGTAAAAATATTCCTTTTTTCGTAAAAATATTCCAAACAGATATTAGCCTCATTTGGTAACTGAGTTGCTCTGAGAACAGAAAAGAGTGACGACCTACCCAAAACCAAGGAGTGATTCCATGTTGGTGCAAGGTATTAGATTCCAAAATATTTGTTCAAGCACATGTGTTCCAAGTTCCCAGAGAAATTATTGACTCTGACGTTGGTTTCCCTTAAGGATGACTCATGATTTCTCGAGTCTGGTTTCTACTAGTAGTCATCTTCACTGCTTGGGTTAAGCAGGCTTTTAAACTCTGCCTGGATTCTAGCCTTTGTAAATTCCTGCCCTTTGGCTTCGCTACACAGCAGTCTCTGGAAACAATTCTGACTCTAGGCAAAAAGGATTTTAAAATTCAGATTTTAGTAATTTGTCCAGCACTAACCTTGTGTATGAGTTTCAGTTTTGATGATTCGGCTTTTCCTTTTTTGTCCCCAGTTGCCAAAACTTATTTCTCAGAAACATGCTTAGGATCTCAGTCTCTTCAATCTTTGGATCCTGTCTTACTCTTGTCAATATCTCCTAATTGCTCCCATGCCCTGGAGATTAAGTGCTGCCCTACGTGGTGCTACCTGTCCCCTTCCTGTAGCAGACCCAGAAAATAGCCTGCCTGTGTCCCTGGATTTAATGACACGAGCTCTACCTTTCTTTTCTTCCTTAACTGTTATGCCCCTGGAACCTTAAATCTTGGGCCCTACATTGTGATCAAAGTGTTGTATTTATTTTCACTCCATTTCATTAGTCATGACCTGCTGGCTGCTCTAAGTGGGGCCGTGAGTAAGAGTGGAATACAATTTCCTGCAGTAAGAGATAGGAGACTTAACTTCAGCCTGGCACCTAAGAAAGATCAAGTGTTTGCTGGAATGTGGGAAAACCACCTCCTGGGCACAGTAGAAATTGGTACCTGGCAGTAAAAATTCTATTCTAAAGCAGTTCCCCAATACAGAGAAGTGACCTATTTGAGAAGCAGGATATCTGAGCAGAGAACTAGATAGCACTCAGCAGCATTCCTAACACTTAGGCTGTGACTGCAAACCACTGCTCCCTATTCTTCAATATAGAAAATGGGTATTTTCCTCAATCTTGTGCACATACAGCTTTAAGAAAAGTCCTCTAGTCAGAATTTCCAGTTTTTGAAAGTGCTGGGAATCCAGAAAGTTGAGAACCACTCTTGGCTTTTTCCTTCCCTCCCTGACGCAGACATTCCTGAACTAGCATGCCTGTGTGCCTCCACCTTTCTTGGTTACCACATCCTCTCTGCTGTGGCCTTCCTCCTGGCTCCTGCACTAGGTTTATCCCCAGGCACTTGATCCACTCTGGAGGCAGGTCTCATTCCTCCCACGCAGCCTCCGAAGCCTGGATCTTTACTGAGCCAGGCTGACTGTCTTTGGAAATGAAAAAGCCTATATATGTGGGGAAGGAGGGAAGAGGATCTTGTCTGCCTTAGGAGAGGGGAATTAGCTGTAGATGAATGATCAGGCAAAACAGACCGAGCCTTGTTGGGACAGAACTTAGAACACATATGGTTCAAATTTTAACATAGAAAAAAGTGATAAATGCTGTGAATAGGTAAACTGTACGGTTTGTTGTCTGGCTTCTGACAGAGCTAGTGTGTGCCACTGAGATTTGTTTTTTTCAGCTTTGTGAGCTCTCACACAGGAAGTTCAAAATGGATTGAGAAAGGTTTCCTTCTGAACTTAAAAAAAAATAAATAAATAAGGTTATAGTGCTTCCCATGACTTTAAAAAAAGTTGATTGTGATTTCTGACCTTTAATCTGCAATGAGAATAGGAAAGTATATGTTAATCATTATTTCACAAATACAGTTGACTCTTGAACAATACAGGGACCAGGAGCACTGACCCTTAGCACAGTTGAAAACCCAGATATAACTTTGGACTTCCCCAAAACTTAACTACTAATAGCTTACTATTGACCTGAAGCCTTACTGATTACAGTCAATTAACATATATTTTGTTATATGTATTATATACTGCATTCTTATAATAAAGTAAACTAGAGAAAAGAAAATATTAAGAAAATCAAGGTCTGTGGCCATGCAACCCTGAACACGTCTGATCCCGTCTGATCTCAGAAGCTAAGCAGTGTCAGGTGTGGTTAATACTTGGATGGGAGACCACCTAAGAAGACCAGGTGCTGTAGGTGTAAAAAAAAAAAAAATCATAAGTGGAAATACATTTACTATATTTATTGGAAAAAATCTGCTTATAAGTGGACCCATATAGTTCAAACTCGTGTTGTTCAAGGGTCAATTGTATATGTAGAAAATCCATCATCTGTGATTTCTGCCATATACTGTTAGTTTGTTGCTTTATTTGTCCACAGTAGAGATTATATGGAGAATAAAATAATAATTGTGGTAATAAATTACTTTACAGCTTTTTGAAGTGTAAATGTGTTTGTTGTACATGAGAGTCACCTTGGCTGTGCCTTTGAACTTTTAAAAGCAGTATATTTTTCATATTATCCAGCTATGACAACCTGGAATAAAGCATTTAATTTCTCTGCATATCTGTTTTCTGATATATAAAGTGTGATTGAATTTACCTGTTTTTTGGTCGTATTAGAGATGTTTATATAGATAAATGTTTTAGTGCAATTAATTAGTACAGATTAAATGGTAGCAATTCAGATGTAGTTCTAATTGCCTTCTCATTTACGGCAAGTTACCTTCTAGAAATGTGCATTAGAATGTAACTTAAATTGAAACTCATTTCTCATAGAAATCATGTAAAAAAGACTATACTAAGGGCTTTTTTGTCCTGTGTTTTATAGAAATAATTAGAAATACCTTAATCTACTATAAATGCTACAAAAAGCTTTCTCACTAACTTAAAAATTGATTGGACAGGGAAATATAGTAATATAAAATCATATTTGATTTTTGATGACAAAATACAAAAAGTTTCTGTTTACAGTCTTCATGATTCCTGCCTTATTTTTGTTGTAGCCTTTAGAAGATGAGTGACTAAAGCCTTCACAGCTTGGTGGGATTCAGAAAAACTCTGACAGGAGAGCATCTGTCAGGTGTCCTTGAGGAGACATTGGTGGCAGGGTCGGGGGTGGTCTCCAGCATAAAGGATAACCTTTTTAGGAAACTGACCAGGAAGATGCTGCTTGCTCTATTTCTTTTTTTCTAAATTGCCCAAGCACTGGTGCTCCTTGAGTTCCTACCTTGGGGTCTGTGGGTCTGGATGGGTCAGCTCGAGTGAGTTCTTGAATCTCCTAAACTGGAAGGAAAATGTGTTGTTTTGTGTATTTTCAGGTCTCTATTGAAAAGAATCCATAACTTACAACAAATTTGATACAAAAAGACTGAATTGCCAGTTCAGTAAAACTGGGTAATTAAGTTACAGAACACATGAGGTAAGGTTTTTTAGCTGCACAGTGCTGTCAAAATGTTACCCAACACTGCTCCTTTTTGAAACTGAAAATTTGTTTGCCTGTGCTGTCATCATCAGGTGCCACACTGACATTTCTTAAAGTCCACCTGCTTTATAATGTGTGCACTACAATGGATGCCCTTAGGTAGTTTTATTGGCAGAAGAATAGAGAATGTTATTTTTTCAAATATATGTCTCCACTTTTAACTGCCTATTTCAATTAGGAATCTTCAGTGGCAGGGGACAGAAAGCCAAATCGAATGGCCTGAATAATAGATTTTATTAGTGTAATAATGGAAATGGGCAGAGGTAGTTCTGCCTTCAGGAACCAGCCAACTTCACCCTCAGATTTCATAGAAGGGACACGCAGCAGCTTCTGCTCTTCCCTTGTGACAGTTTCATACCTGTTAATTATGGTATTCCATGTCATCCACAGGAAGAGAGTTCTGGTAACTTCTCTTCCCTAGAAATCATAGTAGATGGCTCTGATGGGATTATATACCCATCCCTGAAACCACCAGTGGATATGAGTTATAGGGTACATTGATCAGTCTTAGATGGGCGTGAAGTTACTTAAGCCACACAAATGAAAATGAGGAATATTTATATATTTTTTGTATTTTTGTAACATTACTTTCTAAACCTAAAAATGCAGTGAAATCATCTATCAATTTGGTGTACCAAAATATAATTTTTAATATTCATAATAATTGATAATTTTTGGTTTGTTTTTCTTAATATGAAAATTGGAGACATAAGATATTTTCAATTGCTCTGTCTTAAAAAAAAAAAAAAACCTAAAAATTGAAACTGTCTTTTTTGGAGGGCCTCATCAGAGCTCTCTTCTCTCTCCTTGGGTTGGCAGTGCAGCATTTCTTTGTAAGAAATATATTTCCCTGGCTTAAACTGTGTTTTTACTGTGTTGCCACAAATGTTTTTCAAATATCTCTGTAGTATAAAGCAGTAGAAAGGCTCATGGGAAGGATTTTCTAATGTTAGAATAACTGAATTAAAATTTTTACTTTGCTGCTTACTTGCTGTACAATGCTAAATAAGTTGTTAAATCTCTGAGCTGTTTTTCCTCATTATAAAGATAAAATGAGATAATGTACATACAGGACTTAGTAGAGTACCTGGGACTAGTAGTTGTTTACATTAGTCAAATTAGACAAACATCATAATTTTAAATAAAATAATATGTACAAGAACTTAATCACAGGCATCCACGAATGGACCCACAGCTAATTATTATGCATATAGAATCAATCTGTTCATTGTAATTTTGCATAGATTCTCTTGGGTAGGATTCTAGAAGTTAGACTGACATTTTAGTCAGAAAACCTCAAGAAGATTAAGCTGACAGAGATAGAATATGGTACATTAATATTATTAATAAGCATTACTTGTGTTACTGAATTTGGTCTGAAAATATCAAGAGGGAAATTAGCTTAAAGCACTGAATTTCCAAGCCTGTCTGAGCATAAATACACAGTCTTTAATTGATTTTATTTCTTGGGTGACTTTTTTCAGTTTATACTGGGGCTCATTTTTCATAATATTAGGAATAAATAAAAATGAATATATTAATTAACCTTCTGCAATAAATAGTTCCAATCAGAATTGTTGAATCAGTGACATTCTTTGCAGCCAATGAGTACAAGAGTAAAACTTATTCAAAGTTTACTTTGTGGTTTTTGGTTTTCTTGCACTTTCCAGTGTAATCCTTTTTGAGTTCTTCAGGATTTTTTTAACCTCGGTTAATATGGTGCCTGAAATATTTCTACACTTGAGAATTCAAGTTAAAATAAACATCACTAACTGTAAGGAAGGAGTAAAGGGGCTGAGGTTGTTGGGCTTTGAAAGAGAAAGCTGACCAGTAGCCCATAATAACGTAGAAAGGCCAGCTTTGGAAATCAATGTGGAAGGAATCAATCAATATAGGAATAAATTCCTTAATGGATTTAAGGAATTTATTCCTATAATTAATCTAATAGTTCAGGTTATTAAACACTTAATGAGATCCAAATATAGACTTTTTTCCCTGAGAATATTTAAAAATAGACAAGGCAGGGATTGGTCTGATACCATGTTTCAATATAGCCTTGCTTCAAGTGGGAGTGGACCAGACTTCACGTGGGTCAGTTCCGTCCTACTTTCTAATGAAATCCATCATCAATTTAGGATTTATGAAATAAGTGTCTGCTCTATCCCTGTTAAAAAGAAGGTGCATAAAAAAGAGTAACATTAAGTATAAATATAAATACATTTAATAGTTACAACAATTCAATTAGGTGCTATTATAATACCTGTTTTATGGATGATAAAATTGAAGGTCAGGACAGTTAAATAATTCACTAGAGTCACACAGCAAGTGAATGGTGAAGGCAGGATTGGAACTTAGGCACAGTCATTAAGCTGATTCTTGGATAGTCTAGATATAGATACAAGAATGAAAAAATGAAATAAGAACCACATAAATATTTGGTTAGTTAATATACTGAGTAATTATAATAGTTTTCATAATCTGTCGAATCACATTGCCATTATTTTTGTTTCATCGACTTGAAAATCCTGCTAATTTCTGGGTAGAGGGCTGATCTGGACATGGCAGTGAGTCCTTGGAGTTAATGGAAGAAAAAAATTTGATACATATTTATGTAAAGTTACTTTTTTTCCCCTGGCATGCACATATAATGGCAATAACTTTATTTTGTGTAGCTGTGGCACTTTAACAAAAATTAACTTTTGTTAACTTTACTGTTAACAAAACACTTGAGTCTCACTTAATTATTGCACTAGTTATGTAGTTTGCAGAACATTCATTTTATGGATGAGGAAATGAAAGTGCTAAATCACCCTAAACTTCTGCCATTACACTGTTCAGTTACTCGGCTTAGAAAGAGCTTCCACCAAGTAGTATGGCTGACTTTTTTTGTATCTATAGGGAATATACATAAGGTCATAAAGAAAACGTATTTAATGATAAGTAAACCTAACAAATAGGAATTTGGAGTCAGTTGACCTGAAAGAAAAAGGTAGAAGACTGACAAAAGTCATTTAAACAGAGAGTTGTGCCACTACCTAGGAGATGTGGGTCCCCACTGAGTCAGTCTCAGAATGTTCCTCTAATTCAAGGTTACCTGGTCTGGGCCCATTTGGCTAGCCTTTGCTCAAAGTAAGACCTGCCATTATAATATTCTAATGCTTCATTTTTAGAGGATGAGTCCATTGCAGAAATGGAAGCTGTTACCCTGAGTCAGAATTGTACTCCAGTGATGTAGCTCAGCCTCTCTGGTCCTCAAATCTTTTTTTTTAGGGTGGTATTCTTAATTTATTGTTTTTACATTTAGAGAGTAAAAGGAACATTTAATCACAGTCTGCAGTTTTGAAGTTTTGTGCTGGGTGTTAATCTGTTCAAAGAAACATATTAAATATTTGAACATTTGGAGAGTTTAAAAATATTATTTGTTCTTAAGACGTCCTGGTTTTCTGGGGCGTTACTGAGTTTGGTTATTTTATAAAATGTTATTTTTTTCAATTGTAGTTGACTTTCAATATTATGTTTCAGGTGTACAGCATAATGGTTAGACATTTATATAATTTACGAAGTGATTCCCCCCAATAAGTCTAGTACCCACCTAGTGCAATACATCATTATTACAATATCGTTAACTATATTTCATATGCTGTACTTTACATACCTGTGACTGTATTTATAATTAGCAATTCATACTTCTTAATCCATTCACCTTTTTCATCTAGCCTCCCAACCCCTCTCCCATCTGACAGCCATCAGTTCTGTGTCTCTGTTTGTTTTGTTCGTTTGTTATTTAGATTCCACGTATAAATGAAATCATATAGTATTTGTTTTTGACTTATTTCACTTAGCACAATACCTACCCTCTGGGTCTATTCATGTTGTCACAAATAATAAGATTTCATTATTTTTTATGGCCAAGTAATATTCCATTATATATATGTACCATGTATTCTTTATCCAATTTTCTACTGTTAGACACTTAGGTTGCTTCCATATCTAGGCTATTGTAAATAATACAGCAGTGAACATAGCGATGCATATATCTTTTTGGATTAGTGTTTTGGATTTCTCTGGATAAATACTCAGCAGTGGAATTGCTAGGTCATATGGTAGTTCCACTTTTAATTTTTCGAGGAACCTCCATACTGTTTTCCATAGTGGCTACGCCAATTTGCAGGCCCACATTCCTTTTCTCCACATTCTTCATTTATTGATAATAGTGGTTCTTACAAATGTGAGGCAGTATCCCATTGTAGTTTTAGTTTGCATTTCTCTGATGGTTTCTCTGATGATTAGTGATGTTGAGCATCTTTACATGTGTCTATTGGCCATCTCTATGTCCTCTTTGAAGAAATACCTATTTAGATCCTTCGTGTATTTTTTATCAGATTGTTTTTGGTGTTAAGTTGTATGAATTCTTTACAAATTTTGGATATTAACCCCTTATCAGATGTCTCTTCTCCCATTCAGTAGGTTGTCTTTTCATTTTGTTGACGGTTTCCTTTGCTGTGCAAACACTTTTTAGTTTGATATAGCCCCACGTGTTTATTTTTTCTTTTGTTTCCTTTGCCTGAGGAGATACATCCAAAAAGATATTTCTAAGAGCAGTGTAGGAGTTTAGTGCCTATGTTGTCTTCTTGAGTTTCATGGTTTCGGGTCTCACATGTAAGTCTTTAATCCATTTTGAGTTTATTCTTGTATATGGTATAAAAGTTGTCTAGTTTTATTTTTTTGCATTTATCAGTCCAGTTTTCCCAATGCCATTTATTGAATAGACTGTCTTTATCCCCATTGTATATTCTTGTCTTCTTTGTCAGAGATTAACTGATCTCTGTAGGCATGGATTTATTTCTAGGCTCTATTCTGTACCATTGATCTGTGTGTCTGCTTTTATGCAAGTCCAATGCTGTATTGATTACTATAGTTTTGTAGTATAGTCTGATATCAGATAGTGTGATACCTCCTATTTTGTTCTTTCTCATGTTTTCTGTGGCTGTTCATGTTTTTTTTTTTGTGTGTGTGTGTGTTTCTGTATAAATTTGAAGATTATTTGTTCTAGTTCTGTGAAAAAATACCATTAGTATTTTGATAGAGATTGCACTGGTGTCTCAAGTTTTTCTTAAAATCGTATTATCTATTGGTGGTACTATATAGGACTTTTTTTGTGAGAATAAAACCATTGAGTAGATGTTAAACCGAAAGAGTTTGAGTAGCAAGCTGATAGAGCACCTTGTCCTATCTGCTATAATGTCTCAGACCTAGAATGCTTTGTAAGTACAAAAACTTAAGCTGCAGTTTCCATATTAAAGAGGCAGAATAGCCAAATTCATGATTAAAAGCTATTATCAGATCATAGGAAAGAGTATATTACAAAGGAAATTGGCATAATTTATATCATGTATATGTCATAGTCATAAATGTTTTTAAAGCTGTGATCAATTTCACCTTGAGTAATTCTTCTGAGATGTTTATTCCTTTGGATTACAACCTGAAATTTTAGATTTGGTTTATTAAATATCCTGCAAGTTGATAAAGGTTTGCAAATTTGTAAAAACCTTTGTAACATGATAGAACTCTTCTGATTCTTGAGGGTGCAGTCTTGCATTTGAAAATCTGTTCTTCTGAGAACAAATTAATTGGAAGGGCAAAGCATTTCCATTTTAAGGCATTTGAGGGATCTTTTTTGTGTCTTGGACAGAATATAGAGGATATAGATTTGTTGAGGGAAGAAGAGGATATCAATCAGGTAATAAACTTGATTTTTAAAAATCTTGATAATTTGTGTGAATTTAGAGTAAATCTTTTTCGGGAGGAAAATGTTACTGATGATTCTCCAGATCATCGCCATTTGTGGCCTTATGTCTTCTAGATACTTAGATACAGTTGCCTGCATGCAACTGTATCTACTTTTCCTTTTAAATGACTGTCAGAACTTGTTCTTTAATCATTGGAATTGTCTTCTTTACTAATTAATAGTTTAATAAATGCAATATCTAATAGACTAAAGTACTTAAAGAGAAAACTTCTTGCTGAGTAGATCATTAATCGCAATTTAGGTTCATATGGAGCCTAAAAAACACCTGAAATGTTTCCTGTAAACTGCTCACAAAGAAGGCTAACCTTGGGAAGCTCAGTGTTGCCTTTTAATATGTATTTCAGCTCAGGATATAAAACTTAAGAACTATATTACTGGGTCTAATAAAAGGTCATATATTGTCTTAACAAGTTGAAGCAAAACATTGTACAGGTATCAGAGGAAAGTAACACCAAAATTTACCTGAAGATATTTCATGTGAAATGGGAATAAAGAGATGAAATCTTATGCAGACTTTTTGAAGCTAACACTATTATCCACATTACAAAAGCATATTTTGGTCAGAAGTTCTGTTCCATGCTCTCCAAATAGTAATTTTCTAATTTCACCTAAGGAAAATGTTTATGATAATGAAGAAAGTATATCAGAATTATTTTTAACTTTTACAGGTAGGTAGAAGGTACAGTTTCAAAGATCATGCCCTGGTACTTTTTGAGTTAACACAGTAACAGAATGAAAAGGTAAATGTGAGATGTGATGAAAGAGCAGCTGGGAACCTGGAGACCTGGTTTCTAGTTTTGACTTGATTGCTAGTGACATTGGACGCTAGTGACCAGTCTGGATCTCGGTTTCTTCACTGCTTAGTGACTTAAAGCAACCACCATTTTATTATCTTGTGATTTTACACATAGATTCAGGCAGTGTTTGACTGAGTAGTGTTCAGCTGTCAGTCTGGTCCAAGACAGCTTGCTCATGTTTCTCTGACCTTGGCGGGGATGTCTGAAAGCTAGTCTCAGTTGGGGCTGTTCATCAGAGTGGCCACATGTGGCCTCTTCAGCATGGCAGGCTCAGGGCTCAGAGACTAGTGTTCCAGTGAACAAGACAGAAGCCGCATGTCCTTTTATGGCTTAGCCTTCCAAGTCACAAGCATCATTTCCATCATACTCAGTTGGGGAAAGCTGGACCAGATTCAAGGGGAGGGGATAGAGCTTCCACCACCTACTGACAGGAGTTTCAAAGAATTGGTGGCTGTATTTTAAAGTTGCTGTAGTCCCATTTCCTGGATGGAAAAGTGTGTTCGACTGTGGTACAACTTGCTATTTTAAATTAAGGCCTTCTCGAACTCTTGACAAGATGGAAAAGTCATCCTTATACTCCAGGAGGAAGTGCTAATGTCTAGAATGAACACCCTATTCTCCTTTCTTTCTTGCCCATTCTCCTGTAGTATTTACTTATTTATTTCATTTTTTAAAAGACTTTTATGTGTTTGGCCTGCATCTTAGGGGCTCCCAACCACTGCTTCAGCTTTTATAATCATCCTTATTATTTAATATTAAGAATTCTGATAGTTCAAAAAGTAGAGCTCAGAGCATTTTCTGTGGGCTTGACTTGGGGTAAGTGCACAGGACATTCCTCAACCTTTTCATTTCCAACAAGTGATTGCTTGAACTAAAGAAGCATATGATACTACTGGCTTCACCTGGCAGAGCACACCATCACACAGAAAATCATTTTAACAGTTGAAAAGTAGAGAGTAATTTGTGACTAAACAACCAAACTGCTTGATATGTTGTATCACGTTTTCCATAATTTTGAAGTTCAGTGAAATACTTTGAACTCATTTCTCCCAGAGGCCTGTATTTTTTCTGAGTATAACAGGAAGTGTTATAAAGAAATTATTTAAGCAAATATTACAGGGAACTCTAAACATGAATACATCTTTATTTCCAAAGATGCTTCATCATTTTTTAAAAAGGCTAGGCGATTTTTTTGAACTGCCGTTTTTACTAACTATATAAGAAATTACATCCTTCTCAGGCAGGGGCACATGCTGAAATTTGGCTGACAATCTGTTCTCGTTACATACTCATTTCACTGCTATGAAGGAGTTTTGTTTCCCAGGCTCATAAAGCTTGATATTGTTGGAGCACAAAACCATAAAAGTGGTGCACTTGGACACAGGGAACAGCCTTCACAGTATGCAATTTACCCTTTAATTAAGCCAGAACAATTCTCATGTTTTTCTGAGGCTCAAAGTTTACCAAAAGAAGGAAGTGGGGAAACATATATTTTATTTTTTTAAAATGTTATATTTTATGTTATTTTATTACATTTTATATATAATTGATTGGTCATTGACATACTTAAATATAAACATTGGCTCTGAGGGCAAATTACAGGATGTGATCTTAATCTTTCTCTAAATTAGCTTTGGAGATTTGTGAAAACCTTCATGCAACAGGAAAGTGTCATGGTTCCTCACGTTTATATCTTTTGAGACTTCAGAGAAAAAAGTTACCACTGTGTTTTTCTTGCTTACTCTCTGTGAAGACTGACAATAATTAACATTTTTATCAAAAGCTTATCTTGTTCTCTTTTTAAATTGCCTACCATTCCTTGTTCTGCCAATAAATTACTTTATTGATAGTGAGATGTTCTGCATTCTGGTATAACATATATTAAGATCCTTAACAGAGAGTAGGGAACATTCTATAATTCAGACTATTTAATATCACCTTTGATTAGTTACATGAGTATTGCATTGTCACTGGAAGAAAATGAGGATATACAGAGGAAGAAAAAAGATGATAGCACCTGATAATAATATCTGTTAACATTTTCATTTATATCAGAAGTGAAATAAAAAAAGCATTTAATAGCCACTATGTCACAGGCACCTACTGATCAGAATGGACTCTGGCCTCACATAACACTTGGCGTCTGATTAAAACTGGTTTTGGATCGTATCTTCTGGATATTTTCCCATATGTACGTAGACATGGAAATATTTTAAAGAATTAGCTTTCTTACCATGGCCCCTCAAAAAGTGTCTGGAATGTGTCCCAGACTGATTTCACCAATTAAATCTATATATAATGAATAGAAGTTGAGTCCACAGAATTGGAAAATAAAATTATTTACCTGTAGATTTGTTTATAAACTTACTTTAGACTTAGCTTGTTAAATACATAATAATGGAAGAATTCCATTTAGTAAATGTAAAATGATGTGTACTTCCTTTTAAAGGCAGAAGACATCTTAGGAAAAGAAGTGTAACCTAAAAGACTCTTCTCCGGCTTGTTTCCTCTGGGCTTCCCCATGTGAAGTCAATGGGAGTCCAGATTTGCTTGTCATCTCTCTTCAAGCCCCCTGCCACTGATCCAGTTTCAGAGAAGAGAAAATAGAATTCGGAAATCTTAAACATATAAACTTATTTGTTCAAAAATAATTTGAGAGACATGTTGATGCTATTAATAATGACAACATGTGAAATGGGAGTTCATGGAAGAAGCACACCATTTAAAAAGTTTGAATATTACTCTAATCTTCACATGATTACAAATTAGGAGATATACAATATCATTAACATCCTGGAATTAGGTGATTAACCTCTTACAACATTAAAATGTGAAAATGTATAATTAATGTATTCCTTAATGAATGCCTCAGAAGTTATATGAATGTGTTAGATTGCTTTGAGTCAGTTGCTATTTTGATTATTGGTGAACACCAATATCGTAGTTCCCTCATCTGTGAAATGAGGGCTTTAGACTAGACTGTCTCCAAGATTCCTCCTAGTTTGTTGATTCCATAATTGTATATTAATAACCCCTTTAAGGAGGTATTAAGGTTTGGTTTACTGTTTAGATTTGCAAAACCTTTTCAGAACTTTTCATGTATTAATTCTAGAATATTCACCAATCTTATCCTTGAGGAGGTTGATGGTACAGAAAGAAGAAGGCAGTAGGGAAAGACTTATGAGTTATAGTTTGCGAAGCCAGAGGAAGGTTAATCTAGGATTTTGGAGACCCGAATTTGTCCCACAGTTGTCTACACCTTCTGAAAGTGGCCTAAGAATTAGGGGGAGAGCGGAGGATGGAGATATTGGTGATTGTTACCTGCTAGATCATGGCTTTGGCCCAGTGACAATTACTTTTCCTGTCATATTTTCATATACTATCATGTGTAGCCAAAGAATCTAGGTCACAAAACTGTGCAATTGAATGTTTTGACTTTATCTCCATTGTTTTTACTGTGATCTATGGGGAAATATTTAACTTGGTGGGTTATTTATTTATGGGGTTATTTTTGTACCTGTTGCTAAGTTTACTGAAAGCCTACCATGATTAGAGGCTACCATGACAAGGAACATCAATATGAGTCAATGCCCGGTCCAGTCCTATGTCCATCCTACACTAGCCATTGACTAATAATTGTCTTTTATTTGACCAGAAGCATAGACAGATTTTATATTTTAATTATAGCATGCTAAAAATATGGTACTATGTGACAACTGATTATTAACTAGACCTCAGCACTGAAATCTGAGTTAATTTTTCTTTCATGCAAAGTCCACAAAATAAATGATAATTATAATGACGGTCATTATAATAATAAATAAGCTAATCTTATTGAGTATGTACCACGAGCCAGGCACTCTTCTGAGTACATTAATGCATTTACTTCTCACAGCAACCTTGGTTGGTAGGTACAATTATGATTCCATTTTTATATATGAAGAAACTTAGAAAAATGAAGTAACTTACCACGGTCATATAACTAATTAGCAAGCGGCTGAGCTGGGGATTGAACCAAGGCCATCTGGTTCCAGAATCCATGTCCTTGACCACTGTGCAGTTCTCTCTCCCAGAAGATAGGGCTGCATAGGATTGGACAGGTTTGTTTACAGCATCATAGATACTACAACTGCTTGTACTTACAAAACAAACTTTTAATCATCACGTTTTAAGTTTGTTTTTGGAAAATAAGTACAGTTTAGTTTCAATAATTTGTTTCTTTTTAACTTTGGCTAATCAAGTGTTTATCACACTTTGGCGTGAACATAAAATGGTGATATTTACCTTTTTTCCCTAGATATGATTAAATGAATTGTGAATATTTTCCACTATTACAAAAAGGAAATTTAAATGTTATCAGTTGAAAATGAAGTAGAGATATCCACTGTGGCCAAGTTCTTCTATGAACAAATAAACTCAGTATATTTGAATGCATAAAAGCACAATTTTCTGGTTATTATTTTATTATTCATTTTTATCTGGATGTCACATGAAATAATTACATCTTACATAACTTGATCAAGATTTGAGTCATCAAATTTTTAAATTCCTTATTTTATTGAGAATAAGGTACTTTATTTTTATATGTATAGTTAACATACAATATTATAATAATTTCAGGTATACAACATAATGATTTGACATTTATTTACCTTAAAATGGGATCATAATAATTTTAGTAACCATATGTCACCATACAGAGTAATTATGCTATTATTGACTATATTCCTTGTACTCTATATATCATCCCTGTGACTTATTTTGTTAAAACTGAAAGTTTGTACCCTTTATTCACCTTTTTATCTATCCCTCCACCTGCTTCTGTCTTACAGCTATTGGTTCTTTGTATCTGTGAGTCTGTTTCTGTTTTTTTTGTTCATTTGTTTTTTTAGATTCTATATATAAGTGAGATTTTATGGTTTTGTCTTTCTTTGACTTATTTCACTTAGCCTAGTACACTCTAGGTCCATCCACATTATCACATGACAACATTTTGATCTTTTTTATTGCTGAGTAATATTCTGTGCACGCATGTGTATCGCATCTTTATCCATTCATCTATTTATGGACACCTAGGTTGCTTCCATACCTTAGTTATTATAAATAATATTGCAATGAACATAGGAGTGCATGTATCTTTTTGTGTCTGTTTTCATTTTCTTCAGGCAAATACTCAGAAGTAGAATTGCTGGGTTATATGGTAGTTCTATTTTTAATTTTTTGAGGAACCTCCATACCCTTTCCATAGTGGCTGCACTAATTTACAGTCCCACCAGCAGTGCACGAGGGTTCTCTTTTCTCCATGTCCTCGCCAGTGAGGGTTTATTTCTGGGCTCTCTGTTCTGTTCCTTTGATCTGTTCCTGTATTTGTGCCAGTATCATATTGTTTTGATTACTATAGCTTTGCAGTATAGTTTGATACCAGGTAATGGGATACCTCCAACTTTGTTGTTTTTTCTCAAGATTGCCGTGTTTTTTCAGGGTCTTCTGTGGTTTCATATATATTTGAGAATTATTCTAGTTTTATGAAAAATGCCATTAGTATTTTGATAGGTATTGCATAGAATCTGTGATTTGCTTTATGTAGTATGAATGTTTTGACAAAACTAATATTTCTAGTCTTTGGGCATGGTATATGCTTTCATTTATTTGTGTCACCTTCAATTTTATCAATGCCTTACAGTTTTCAGAATACAGGTCTTTCTCCTCGCTTAAATTTATTCACAGACATTTTTTTTAATGTAGTTGTAAATGGGACTAATATCTTAATTTTGCTTTCTGATAGTTTGTTATTGGTGTATAAACTACAATTTCTGCACATTTTGTATCCTGTAACTTTACTGAATTAATATATTAGTTCTAATGTTTTTTTGATGGAGTCTTCAAAGTTTTCTACATAGTATCATATCTTATGCAAATAGTGACAGTTTTACTTCTTCCTTTCCAGTTTGGATGCCTTTTATTTTTTTTCTGATTTCTGTGGCTGGGACTTCCAATATTGTATTGTCGCATTTCTGATCTTAGAGGAAAAGTTTTCAGTTTTTCACTGTTGAATGTGATGTTAACTTTGGGTTTATCATATATAGCCTTTATTATGTTGGGGTATGTTTCTTCTATATCCAGTTTGTTGTGAGGTATTTTTTAATCATAAATGGATGTTGAATTTTGTCAAATGCTTTTTCTGTATCCGAGATGATCATATGATTTTTATCCTTGTTTTTGTTAATATGATATATTACATTCATTGATCGACAGATATTGAACTAACCTTGTGTCCCTGGAAGAAATCCCACTTAATCATGGTGTATAATCATTTTAATATATTGTTGAATTTGTTTTGCTTATATTTTGTGGAGAATTTTTGCATCTATGTTCATTAAGGATACTGGCCTGTAATTTTTTCCTTAGTGTCTTTGTCTGGTTTTGGTATCACAGTAACTCTGGCCTTGTAAAATGAGTTTGGAAGCATTTCCTTGTCATCGGTTTTTTGGAATAGTTTGACAAAGATAGGTATTATTCTTTAAATGTTTGAAATAATTCACCTGTGAAGCCATCTTGTCTTGAACTTTTGTTTTTTGGAGAATTTTTTTTTTAATTAGTGATTCAATTTTGTTATTAGTAATTATTTTATTCAGATTTTCTGTTTCTTCCTGGCTTAGTCTTGGAGGGTTGTATGTTTCTAGAAATTTATCTATTTTTTCTAGATTGTACAGATGTTGGCCTATAACTGTAGTGTGTTTTTATGATCTTTGTCTTTCTGTGGTGTTGGTCGTAACTTCTTTTTCATTTCTTATTGTATTTATTTGAACTTCTTTTTTTTCCTGATGAGTTTGGCTAAAGGTTTATCAATTTTGTTTGTCTTTTCAAAAAACCACCTCTTACTCTCATTAATCCTTAAGATTTTTTTTAGTCTCTATTTTCTTTTTCTGCTCTGATCTTTATTTTGTCCTTCTATTAACTTTGAATTCTGGTTGTTTTTTCTTCTCTAGTGTTTTAGTACTAAAGTATTCTCCTCTTCCTTGTAATTCTTTTCTCTAAGAAAAGCAGGAATGGTTTTGAACAAGGCAGTAATAGATATTACTTCTTGGATATTATTTCTAATGGAACCATCATGGAATCATAGGATTCCTCTTTGGGAAGACTCACCCCAAATTCATTTTTGGTTTATTAAATTAGTCTCTACCCGTTGTGTCTCCCAGTTTGAGGTGATGGTTTAAAGAGGGAATTATGATTTCATCATCTCTTCTTGGATGAGTTGATCTTGCACCTTCTTCTGGCCCCAGGTCTCTCCATGATAGTCTTGAAGTTACTGCATCTCTGCCTACGATCCAGATGACATATGGAAGTTGAGTGTGCACATTGTGGAACACATACACACACATGCATACTGTTTACAAAGATGACAAAAGATGTAGAATTCATATTATTTTGCCTTTCCTGGCTTTACTGAACACTGCCACAGTAAACATTTTAAATTCTGGTGCTTTCTTGGCTTTCTAAACCACATTTACCTAAGACAGCAAAGGTAATTTATTTTCATATCTGTCTGTTGGTACCTTGGAAGAGCTAGTGTTTTCTATTTATTTGATTGTTACCACTGTTAATCATTACAAAAATCTTATTATTACCACCTATATATAAATCAAGGAAAACAAATTTGATTTTAAGCATTCTAATGCGGTTTAAAAATTCATGAATAGAGAAAACTTTTTATGCAAATGTAAGCAACTGACAGAATAAATATGGGCACAGACTCTTGCTATTATAATCATCTTTTGACCTCAGCCACCCTTTGTATAGCCCAAGTAATGACTGTTTGATATTTATTATAAAGCATATTAAATCGCTTGATTAACTGAACCTTTCATTTCTCTTTTTTGTTTCATGTAGCAATGAAAATAGATTGTTCTATTATCATTCTTGCCAGGAAATTTATAAAATGCATAAAATTATTCATAAATATTTTTTAAACTGGAGATATATTAATGTATTATTGGGTGTACTGAGCAGAAAACATTTCTTTTCACATTTGAATGGCAGGCACATGATTATAAATGCACTTCCTACTAAATATTAATCATCAACTCCATATGGCTGGTGGATAGAGCTCAGAGAGGCAGCCAAGAGATGTAAATTCTTACCCTCATCATGGACTTTTTTGTGATTTTAATATTTAAAATTGAGTGACCTCTAACTAAAAAAAAGTCATTCTTCTTAACAAGTCCAAGGGCACTATGGTCTCAAGATGGGTTATTATTATTCCTTCTACTCCCCTCCTGGCTACTGTGATCTGGATTCTGTTGTTCCTCTTCCTGCATCTGACTGTTCCTTCTTGGTGTCTTGCTTCCACTGCTCGACTTAAAACGCTGGTGTTAACTTAGAGTGCCAGCCTTGGTCCACCTGTGTTCTCACTCTACTGTACACGTTTTCTGAGGGCATTCTCATTTATGCTTGCAGTTTATAGGTTCTGGCCTGTCCTTGGCCTTTAGGGCCCTCTCCAGGCTATCTCCACCAGAATGCTAACCCTCACCCCTACTCTTATCCTCCACTTCTTTTACTCTCATTCACCTTGTTACTTGCATGCCACCTATTCTGTGACCTTCTCAGTCTGGTTTGCCACTGACTCCCTAGCACTCAGCAAGGCCCCTGGCAGAGGGTAGGCACTTGGAATGTGTTCAGTGATTTGATGCTCACAGTTGAACTCATTATTCTCTGTACCTCCAACCCTGCCCCCCCCACACACACTCTGAATAATGCACCTCTTTTCTGTGTTCTCTCTCAGTGAATGGCATCTACCATCCAGTCTTTTCTACCCTCTCTCATAACACCACCTTACATTTTTTCTTCGACATCCAGTCCTTTACATTCTGCCTTCTGTGTTTTCTGAGTCCAGTCTCTTCCCTTCACCCCAAATATCTCTACCCTGGTCCTAGGCCTTTGTGTCTCTCACCTGGATTGTGTCCTTATCTCTTAGTTTGTGTTTTGGCCTTCCAATCTTGTTTTCTCAAATCCATCCTCCTCCATACTGTTGCCAGATGAATCTCTCCGAAGTATGCATCTGAACATGTTACCCTCCTAAATATACAAGACTTCAATGAAGAAAACTGCAAACTTTACCAAGACTGCACAAAAAAAGATCAAAATAAATGCCAGGTTTTCCTGTGCTCCGTGTATGGGAAGACAATACAGTCATGTGTTCATGCTTTCCAGGATAATTTTTTCAGTTTGTTGCAAGGCTAATCAAGATCACAAAGGATTTTTCTGAGAAGATTGTATGAAATAATTCACTCATGTTATAAATTAAATGTGTGAGAATAAATAGAGCTTGAAGTGTTAGAGTATGGTCTTTGCAGTAACAAAGCTTGGTGTTAAATCTCAGCTCTGCTACGTATTAGCTGTGTGACCTTGGACAGTAGTGCCCTCACCACTTATCTATGCCTGTCTCTTTAAAATGTAATTATAATAGGAACTTCCTCTAAGAATTTTTGGGAGGATTAAGTAACACAATGACAGAATGCCTGTAGCACATTTAGCACAATGTCTGGTACCTAGTCAATGCTTAATAAATGTTAGCAGAATCAAAATAACACAAAACCCATAGTCACATGCATACATGTTTACCTAACACATAAAGATGAAAGAATATTAATAGTGGTTGTCTCTATATGGTGTTATAAATTTTTCTCATTTTTCTTTATTTTCTTCAATTATCATTTGTTACTTTTTAAGTAAAAAATAAAATTCAGGGACATCCCACTTTTATGCAATAAATTCAAGCTCCCTTATTACCTCATTCAGTGCCCTCCATAACCTTATTCCTCTCCTTACAACTTCTTCCTGCCTACCTTTTTAGTCATCACAAATCCTGAATTACTTTATTCTCTGCATATACTCTTTTCTCCCTGCATGCCTTGCTGACATCTCTGCCTGTAGCATCTACTCCTAACTTCATCTACTTTATTGCTGCTCCTCTTGACAAGATTTAGCTTAAAATCCATCACTCATTCTATTAGATTCAGCATAAGGATTCATGTGTTAAAATTATTTGATTTTGTCTGTTTCCCTCAATAGAATGTTTCCCTCCAGAATGAGTACTTTATCAGAAACTGGAAATGAAAAATGATTGAGTTATAATCCATGTCCTCAGGTTGGTTATAATCCAGCAGAAGGAGAAAGACATGTAAATACATGAAGATCATAAATATTATAGGATCTCTGATACAAGTACCTGTAGAGTATAGTAGGGCAGAAAGAAAGGTTCAGTTAGTCCCTCTTGGGGGGTAAATTAGAGTAAAGTGTTCAGAATGTTTTTATTCAAGAAATGATGTGCTGCTGAGTAGGTATTTCTTGGGCAGGAAACTTGGTGACCGGTGTTCCAGGCAGGACATAGGGGAATGGTCCAACATTCGATATCGTAATGAGTTGAGTTTGGGGTGGGGTCCCCCTGGTGCTTGGCACATGGTAGAAAACATCCAAAGTGAGCACCATGCCCCCTCTTGGTATCTGTATATGGGCCTCAAATGTTTGCGAATCCCCAGAAGTTGTATACGCTATTTTATGTTTATATGTTTCTGAGAATTTTTCTGGGAGAGGATCCTTGAATTTCACCACATTTTCCCAAAGCATTGGATAGCCTGTGAAAAATTAAAAACCACTCTTTTCACAAATATCATACCACTAGAAATGGGTGAGGTAAGGGGCAGAGGATAGAAAATAATTTGAAGATAAATTGTTCCCAGCTATAGCTGGCAGAATGCACCTGGGCGTCCACAGGGCACTTAACCTGCTGGAGCCATTGAGGTCACAATGGACATTTCTGATAATGGTTTCACATACTCTTTTCTAGGTCCTTTCAGCAACTCTCCAGGGCAGGAAACATTATGGGGTTGAAAGACTCCGAGAGAATGGAAGCACCATACGTTTTATTCTGAAAATAAAGTGAGGAGGTAAATATGTGAAGAGAAGAAAGTAGATACAGTAACCAAAGCAGTTTAGTGGCGATGGTATTAAATAGACTGCATTAAAAGGCTGCAACAGCTTTCACCCCCCAGAGACTCTATAGTCAGCTCATTCATTCCTCAGCAGCAGTAAAGAGATGTGTGAATTATCCAACTATTAGAATCCTGCCCAGGCAGATCCTCTGCCCTGCTGTGCAGCTGTAATAATGCCCTCTACATACCTTTGTTCTAGAAAATATTGCACTGTGGTGTAATTGTTGATATTCTTTTCTTCTGCAAGGCAAGACTGGCTTATTTTTGAATGTCCAGCATTTAGCCCTGGGCTAAGTACGCATTTATCTAAAGAATGAACTCAAGCTTTCTAGCTTGAAGGTAGTGGAGTTCGTGTGTGGTTCAGCCAGCACAAAGGCAACCCCTCACAGCTGAAGATTTCCATTATCCTATGCCCATTGAGGCACTCAAATAAAAAAATTAGTCAAGGAAGGAAGCAGATCTTCTGCAAAGATAGGGGCTGCTCTTTTGAAGGGAAAGATTTGCCACAGTGTCCAGTCTGATGGAATCAATCAGAGGCTATCAGCTCGGTAAACAAATATTGATAACCACAAGGCAAAGCAGAGGACAAAGGTTACTGTAGTTGACGTGGAGGGCACTGTTGATTACACTTGGATCTGGCTCAGGAGCAGCCACACAACCCCCATCCCTCACCCGAAGTCAAGTAAACTTCAGAAGCATAATGATTCATTGCATTTTTCAAAGCTTTTCACTAGGTCGCATGAATCAGGCGGCTGCTTTCGTGAGCTCAGTCCTGTCCGGAGAGATGTGGAGAATCCCCAACTAACAGAACGTTGGAGGCGGCGGGGTGGGGGAAGCTTGCAGAGGGCTCAGAGGCGCCACAAAATAAAGATTTTAAAATGGGAATGTTGAAAACTGAAGCGTGGGTTCATGATCTCAGGAATGTTCGTAAAACAGAGAATAGTGATTAGTATTTTCTAATTACTGAGGAATAAGAATAGAAAAATTGTTTTGAAGTGTATCATGAAGGCTTCTGAATTGATGGGGTAAATGAGAAGATCATTGAAAGTATTTTCCTATGTTCCTATCATATTAACTTTATTAATTATAGATGCTTGGTTATTTTTAGCATTCAAGTCGTTATACTGTTGTTTTCCCAGATTAGACACTTGATCTAAATAAAGAAGGAAAGGGAATGAATGCCTCCTGACTGCAGGTTTGGATTTTCCTTGGTCTCTGATTTGCAAATATTATCCCATTTAATACGCAAGGGGTAGGTATGATTATCCCCATTTATTTGTGAGGAAACTGAGGCCAGGAACACTCAATATGACAATTACAGGTGGTGACTTCAAGTTCATTCACAGTGTTGTACAACTATCACCACTATCCAGCTCCATAACTTTTTCATCATCAACAATTCTCTATATTTAAAAATGCTCTACAAATCACATTTAATAGTTTCATAAAGTCCATCCTATAGAATTTACCTAAAAGCATTCCTTGCAAACATTGAAGAGATATTTATTTTGTGTTCATTGTGAGGTAGACATTACGGCTAACACAGTGAACAAAACACGGTCTTTGCTCTCTAAGACCATAAATCTGGTGGAGGAAATGGCCATAAGTGGGCAGTTTGAGTCCTACAGAGCATCTAGGAGGACAACCTTGAGGTGTATTTTATATCATTATTACTTGATTATTGCACATCTAGTGTGTAGCAGATTTTTTCCTGTTACAAATAATATCGCGACATAGTTTTAGGTATATATGTTCACATTTCAGATTGTTTTGGGAAGAATGTGGAAAGTGGAATTACTGGAGTACTTAATGTAAAAAGGCAGTAAGAGGTGTTCTTTTAGAATGCTGATTATTGTTATTCACCCTGCGTTCTCAAGATTAGGACCTACCCCCAAACATTTCCTTTGCCTATTACACCTTACCAGCTCTACTAACTTTTTGTTCTTTTTCTTTCTTTTTTCTTTTCTTTTTCCTTCCTTCCTTCCTTCCTTCCTTCCTTCCTTCCTTCCTTCCTTCCTTCCTTCCTTCCTTCCTTCCTTCCTTCCTTCCTTCCTTTTTTTAACAAATGCATATCTAACTTTCATTTGGCAGTGTTAAGTGAAGAACTGGAGATGAGAAATGAGTGTATCCAACTGGGAAGAGCTAGGGAGGGCAGAGGCAAAGGTATGATGGCTGAGGTTGACATTGTGTCACGGGTATCATGCAGACTATTCAGCTTTTTGTTCTCATTTCAGAGGCAATGGTTTGATTCATGCTTTAAGGCTGTGCTCCATGTACATGCTGACAGAGCTTGGTTCTCCTCTGTGAAATTCCAAACTTGTGAACTTGAAGCTCACACTGTGAAGTAAAAGTAACCTTTGAAAAATAGTATGTTTATCATCTAAACAGGAACTCCTGGTCTGTGCTGGCTAATGTCTATCAATAGACATCACATGATGCTGGTATATTTGCATGCCTATTTTACACTGGACCTTGGCCTACTAATTGTTTGACTGCTGACCGCTCTCTTTATCTTGGCCTCATTGAAGATTGGAAAGTTTCTGTTGACTCTGGCAAAAGTAATCAGTTGTCTTATTTTGTTTACCTTGGATTAATCAGCAGTGTCTTATTTGTTCCCTTTGCCCTCTTCTTTTTAGCCCCTTTGGGTAATTTTGTTGGGTTTTATTTTATCTTGAGAAGTAATACAACCTTCAGTGGAAACCTGGTCCAGCGCCACAGAGTAAACAGTTTTTGAATGGATCATTAATGCTGAGAATAGGAATATTAGCACAGCATCATTTCATGATGGCTGATAGATAATGGTTAATTGGTAAAGCTTTATCATGAATGCACATGTATATGTTTATGTAAATGTACGTATACTTTTTATGTAAATCTTCTAAGGTCAAATTTACAAAAAGTTAGCATTGCTTTGTTAGACAAAATGCCATTATCTTCAGTAGAGCTCCATATCTACACAGTGACTCTAAATATAGGACCATGGGCTCCCTGATAATAATTAGAAAAAGGAACTTAAAAAGCAGAGAACCAAATTTGGTCTGAGGCTGTCAGCCCCAATATGAAATGATTATTATGCCGTTGGAAAATCTTGTAGCTTAGATTCTAAACAATTTCTGATAATCAGTACATCAAAATAATTTACAGGGTTATCGGGTCCTTTTTTTATGAGAGAAAGGAACAATTCTTCATTTATGTTAAGTCTTTTATGTCGGCAATTTCATCCTTAATTAAAAAGGCATGGGCATTTTCATTGTGAAAGTGATTTCCCTGGATTTATAGCTGAGTGCATTAACATCCTGTTTCAAAACTGACATTGGCCTGAATAGTTATTTTTATACAATAGCAACTTAAAAATTGATTTTGGAATGTCTTAATTTTAAAGATGATTTCAAACATCTGTTCCTCCTGTGTTGGGTCTACCGTATTGATGTGTTAAGTTCTGGAGATCTAAGGAATAAATACTGCACACTTCATTTCCAAGGAAGATGGATGGTCATTGCCGTTCTCTGTTTAGGAGACTTGAGGAAAGTCCAAAGAGATTTACCCTCACTCTATGCCTCACACTTGTTCTCTCACTCTCACTTTTTCTTTTATATCTTTCAGTGTGAAATAATAACAATAATAATGATAGTTATATTTTCTTAAATGCTTACTGTCAGGCTACATGTTATGCCCCACTTAGTATTTACAACAGCCGTATTAAATAGATAGTAGGATGCCATTTTGCAGATTAGGAAACTGAGACTTCTTTCAACTAATCATTTGATTAACCTCTTGTTACCCCTTGATTGGTGGATTCTTGTCATTTACCTATCACCTCTGGTCCATTCTGCACATCACTGATAGACCCATCCATGTTCTTTATGACATTCTCCTTCAGAAACAGCTTTAAAGACTCCACCCTGCATGGGGACAGAGTCCAAACTTCAGTATATGTGAGTTGGCCACACTTCTTTAACCTTATATTCCACAACCACTTTACAAGAACCTGCACTGCAGATATGCCCTAAGATGACCAAATACTGTGTACTTTCCCACCTGTTTCTCCTGCTTCAGAATTGGCAAATGCCTGTTATATGCCAGGCACCCTGTTAGGATCTTAGGTTCACAGTCGTTGCCTTCAAAACTTTATACTCAGTGGCAAGAGAGACCCAGACATAAATCATTTCTCCCTATCCTTTATGGATCTAATTGCAGATTAGTTTAGAGCTCTTGCCCTTGGTGAAATTGTCCCTAACTATTCAGGGCAAAAAAGATTCTTCCTCTGAATGCAGCCTGACTACCAAACATTTATCTTTGAGTTTTGATCTCCTTTTCATGTGCTTGGATTGTAACCCACTTATGTGTTACATACTCTACAGGCAAAGTCTGCAATTTTAATGTATCTTTGATCTCTAAGCTCCAATATTTAAAGCAAAGATTGATTAATTTGTAAAAATCTATAAAATTTCATAACAAAAATGTTAGTCTTAGGCTGCCATACTTTTAATATATTGTGTCATGGTCTGAGACTGCATGTATTAAACTATAAAAATCAGATTGGCATACAAATATGACATATCTGTTCTTTTGTTTTTCTGGATTTTTAAACCAAGTCTTTTTTTTAAATCAAATTTATAATATTACTATGACAACTTCCTTCCTTTTTAAATTTTTTTTTTTTTTTTAGGAAGGAAGCCTTTCGAATATAAGCCAAGCCTTAAAAAGACACTAATAAATAAAACATTCTGGACTGTAGTGTTCAAGTTGTGGGGTTTGTTAAAATTACCATAAAAGATAAATGTCATCAACAAAAAGAGTCCTAAATTAGGTGGTAGGAAACCTTTTCTAGTCTTGGCTCAAGTCACTTGATAGGGTGACCCTGATTTAGTCAGAAGCACCATGAGTCCCAGTTTCTTCATCCACTGGATGAGGCTATTTGCATAACAACAGATGTAATGGCTTTTTTTTAACCATCAAAAATTTTTAAGGTGCCTCTCTCAATGTTGTTAGTTGAATTTCATCCATATTTTTATTTATATATTAGTTTACTAGGGCTCCCATAACAGAACACCCACAGACTGGATGGCTTAAATAACAGAAATTTATTTTCTTACAATTCTTGAGGCTTTAAGTCCAAAGTCAGGGTGTCGGCACCTTTGGTTTCTGGGTCTCTCACTTGGTTTGTAGATGCCACCTTCTTGCTGTGTCCCCACATGGTCTTTCCTGGGTGTGTGTGTTTGTGTGTGCACATCCCTGGCATCTTTGTGTGTACCCGTATGTCCTCTTCTTGTAAGAACATCAGTCCGATTGGATTAGGGTCTACTCTAACGACTTTATTTTAACTTCATTACCTCTTTAAAGGCCCTCTCTCCAAATATAGTCACATTTTGAGGTACTGGTGGTTAGGGCTTCACCTTATGAATTTTGAGGAGACACAATTCAGTCTATAAAATCTATTTAAAATAACGCTCCTTTGTGTTAAATTATATATAGAGAAACGAGTATTAAGAAGAAACCAAAAATAGGCTTCCACCCACTTAATGCCTGTTATTAAAAATGGGAGGATGTTAAGTACATGAAAAGATTAAACTGTATTGAAAGGTATAAAAGGAAAAATAATATTCTCCTGGCCCCCTCCTTCTGCACTAAGGCAGCTTCTTTCAATACATTTATACAAATGTTTGCTGTACAAAGGCCAGGTGCATTTTTTTTCGTGTCTTAAAGTATCATAGAGTACGGATCTTTATGCACATGCTCTGTATTGGCCCTCGCCAAAAGGCTGCATAGTATACCATTGTGTATATAACAGATTTTAATTTAACAAGTCGCCTATTAATGGGCATTTAAATTGTTTCCAGATCCCCTCCCCCATTACTCCCCGCCCCCCTATCACAAACAATAGAATTAGATTCCTTTTAAAAAACCATGCTGGAAAGAATAGTGATGAGCCACCTAACAAAAATGACTAGCCTTCAATTTTGGTGAAGACAGCCTTTGTTTTTCACCTTGCTATTCATCAGTCCTCACTAGAAGTGTTTTGAAAGGTGTTTCAGTCTTTCTTACCTTCACCAGCCCATATGCCAGTACCTTTCTTTGCTGCATAATGCTTTTCTGCATTTGGTCATCTCTGTACAGCAGTCCTTCCTCCTCAGGAAGAAGGGTCTATTTGGTCATTAACAGGCATAGACTATTTTTAGTTAAGTAAAACAATTTTTCTTGTAAGAATAGTTTTCCTGTCAGTGCAGCACTTGAATCCTTTCTGGCTGCTCCCACCCTTTGGAGAGGGGCCAGATTTTTAGTGGAATATGAGCAGTCTTACTGCTAATCAGCATTTATGGCTTAAACCAGGATGCCCAGCACTCTTGAATTTGCAGACCCTCCAAATGCAGTGCGGAAGCCCCAGTCCTGTTCCCCAGGCCCTTGCTCCCTCCCCAGGCCTAGCCTCTTAGCCACATGTATCATCTGGCAATATTTTATAAGTTGTGCCATGGTGCATGTGTTTTTTCCTAAAGAATTTCTTTCATTTTTGACTCACTTTAGGAAACGAGGCAGTCTGTCAGAAGTGTTTTTCATTTCCAGACCCCTGAAAGGTTCATTTTCTCCTGGGATTTCTAACCACATGTGGGCAGTGCTTTATTTACCCAGATGTGAGAAATAACAGGAATGAGCAGTCCTCTTCTAAAGCAGCTCTTGCTTCCCAGTGTGAAGGCCCAGAGGTAGCCTGTGCTCTTATTAATGTAAATATTTCGGAGGCTTTAGTTTTATGATGCTTGTGGACATGCTGTGTGTGTATGAGCTTTGGTGCAGGAAAAGTATAATTTAGCAGCAGATTTAAAAGGTAGTCTGGAGTGTTTCTAATTACTGTTTGTTTAGTTCACCATTGCCTAATAAGTGGATTTAAGTAACCTTGGGGGCAGGGAATGTAATGTTCATATTAGAGTCAACCATGCAAATCAAATTCTAACTAAATGTTGCAGAGGACGCACTATGGAGTCGTATTATAGACATGTTCCACTGAACTCTAAATTTAGAATTGAGAGTATTTTGGAATAGACACTTTCTACTCGTCAGTCACCAACATGAATTACATACATGTCCAAAGTCAACTCTACTGTATGGTACAAGCCCATTTAAAATTTACTGGTGACCTTTGGCATTCAGTTCTATTTTTAATTTGACACAGGAATGAAAGAAGGGAAACCTTTTACCTTCCCTTTCCTTCCTTTTCCCATCCTCCTCCAGTGGTTGTAACAGGAAATTAATGTGTCAAGAGAGAGAGCCTAGGAACAGTGGCTCTCAACCTTGGCTGCACCTTGGATTCAGCCTGGGAACTTTAAAAAATACTGGAGCCTGGGTCCCACCCGCAGTGGTTCTGGTTTAATTGTCTGGAATGCAGCCTGCTCTGGGGTTTTTAAAAGCTCTGCAGAGGATGTTGTTGAGCACTAAGGTTTGGTACCCACAGACCTAACCACCTGGGATTTAAGAGGTCATCGCATTCAGTGGTTCTCAGCCCTGGTTGCACATTAGCATTACCTAGAAATCTTTTTGAAAGAAATACTGATGCCCTGCCAATCGAAACTACATTTCTGGGGGAGGGAGACAGTATTTTTAGAAAGCTCCTAGATGATTCTTACACATGGAAAGAAATTAGGTCAACTGACATAATCTAACCATCCCATATCACAGGTAAGGAAAAATGAAAACTAGGAAGGTTAAAAAATGGCTTGTTCAGGTTGTTGCAGAGGCAGGTCTGGGACTCAGGTCTGATGCCTCTGACTGGTCTTTTTAATGCACAGCACCACACACATTCTTATGTTTGGCTACTGTGTTTATTAATGCCTCCTCATCCTTCAGGTGATGTTCCTGCCTCCAAGAGGCCTTCTCTTAGACTTCACACTCACCCATCCATTCCTTTATACTTGAACAGCACCCTGCTTACCTTTTCCCCCTTGGACAGTCAGTGTCAGGAAGACAGAGCCTGTGTCATTCTTGGCTTCTCTGTAACTTGCTGACTTGTCATTGGGTCCCAGATAACATTTGTGAGTTGAAGTTCCATAACTTTTTATTCATTAGTGAGTCCATATGGATTGCTAAAAAAAAAAAAAAAAAAGAATTCATTTCTATATGCTAGTTTCTGAAAATAGTTTCTGAACGCAGAAGTTATTTCTTACCCATTAGGAGTCACTGTACTGTGGGTCAGGATTTCATACACAAGGACTCCCCACACCTGACTTCCAAGAAAGGCCTTTTTGGCGAAAAAAAAAAAAGTTTAGCAAGGGAATTTAAATGACAAAATAATGAAAATAATCCAGTGACTGTACATGTTGCTCAACGTACATACAACCAGAGACTTTTTGAATAACATATGTACAAGTGTGTATGGCATAAACAAAAGACAGCATGTGGTATTACCTCAGGACAAAAAATTGTCTGAAGAAAAAATAATGCCATTTCATGAAAATACATTTTTAGGACTAAATTATTTCCTTTATCATATTGCATATGTAATTCTGAACTTTAATTATGTTTCATTAGTGTAGCTGAATTAAATCCTTTGGCGTCTCTGTTAATATGTTAAAGTCTTTCCCCTAGATTAAAAAAACTGTCAACTGTCATCTCACTTTAAGGTCATGCTTGGCCAGCATCTTATTTTTATTTGAAAAATATTTTTAGATGTGTAGTATTTATGTTTATACTTGTAGTTGTAACAAAGGTTTGTCTCAGAAAGCAGATTCCAGCCAGTATCTCTTTACAGATGGCCAGGAGGCTCCACATAGGGGTAACAGAGAGTAGCTTTTTCTCTTATTTGCAGAATTCAGAGTTAAAAGTTTTTGGAGCCAAGACTGCAAACAGGATGATATTATAGGGTCAATCTTAAGAAAGAATAATGACCGGAGTGCATGAAATCATTTCCAGGCTTAATAAGGCTTATATAGAGGTTCATGCTTTATAATTGGGAGCCTTCATACCCCCAGATTAGTGGCAGTGTAGCAGCATGTAAGTAAAGTTCTTAGACTTTTCAGGAGAAAGCTGTCATTTAGGTGGAAATAAGTATACAACATTTTTTTATATTAAAATAACTTTGAATGTAAGACCTGAAATCATAAAACTCCTAGAAGAAAACAGGTGGTAAGCTCCTTGATACAGGTCTTGGTGGTGATATGTTGAATCTGACACCAAAAACAAAAATAAGGAGGACTGTATCATACTAAAAATCTTCTGCACAGCAAAGGAAACCAACAAAATGAAAAGCAACCTACTGAATGGGAAAAAAAACATTAACAAATCATATATCTAAAGTGCTAATATCCAAATATATAAAGGATGCATATAATTCAATATCAAAAAAAATAATAACCAATGTAATTTGAAAATGGGCAGAAGATCTTAACAGACATTTTCCCAAATAAGACACAAAGATGGCTAATGAGTACTTGGAAAAATGCTCAACATCAGGGAGATGTAAATTAAAGCCACAATGAGATATAACCTCACACCTGTTAGAATGGTTTTTATCAAAATGACAAAACATAACAAGTGTTGATGGGGATGTAGAGAAAAGCAAACCCTCATGCACTCTTGGTAGGAATGGAAATTGGTGAAGCTGCTATGAAAAACAGTGTGGAGGTTCCTCAAAAAATTAAAAACAGAACTACCATATGATCCAGCAATTCCACCTTTGGATATGTATTAAAGAAAAAGAAAACACTAACTAGAAAAGATAAGTGCACCCCCAAGTTCGCTGCAGCATTACTTACAATAGCCAAGAAATGGAAACAAACCTAAGTATCCATTGATGAATGATGGATAAGGAAATTGTGGTATCCATTGATGAATGATGGATAAGGAAATTGTGGACTATTATTCAATCATAAAAAAGAATGAAATCTTGCCATTTGTAACAACATGGGTGGACTTAGAGAGCATTGTGCTAAGTGAAAAGTCAGAAAAAGACAAATACTCTCTGATCTCTTTCATTTGTGGAATCTAAAAACAACAACAAACTAAACTTATAGATACAGAGAACAGATTGCCAGAGGCAGTGGATGGAGGGTTGGGAGAAATGGGTGAAGGGGATATACATTTATTTTAAAAATCTGTGTTACAGATATATGACGTACTAAAAACTAACTTTGATTATATTGTGGAATAAAGTACAAAGTTTGCAAGACTTTTTTTAAAGAGTAAAATATGAAGTTTTAAAGGATCCACCTATCTTCCAGTCTCTCCTTAGCTACTATTTGGATGAAAAATTAACAAGCCAATAAAAACTTTTGGTGAGTAACCTTCTTCTATCATCCTAACTACAGATGCTCACCAATACTGGAAGAGAAGGAGAAGGAGGGAAAGGTAGTGTTCATAGCTAAGGTGCAGTGTTCAGTGTTTTTGCCCGTGTTGCTCCATCGAATCTTTATGGCTGCCTGCACACTAGGACTTATTCACACCAGTTTTTACATGTGAGGATGTATATATGTACCTGTCCACCGGGGAGCAGAGTCAGAATTCGAATCCAGGTCTGTCTGATTCCAGAGCCCTTGTATTTTTCTACCAGATTTGGCCTCATGACATAAGAGTGGAGAAGTCTCTAGAAAGATTATTATTAACCATGAGGAATTAGCGTGCTGGAAGAAGAGGGCTGACTTGTGCATCCCTTGGAGTTATCACACACCAATAAGTTAACAGTTATAAACTTGCGTGAAACAGTTAAAAGCATTTCCCCATAATGTCTTATAAAGTTTTGACTTTAAAATGGCATGTTGTTATCGCACTGGTCTTCAGACCATACTAATGTATTCATTGTCATGATTTAAAAGAGGAAAGGAATAGTCAGCATTGGCCATTTTTGGTCAAAAGACATACAACCTCAGGCAGAGTTTTGTGATCTCTCTCTCAGATGTCATGCATTTGACTTGGAGGAGGGAGCAAAGCGAAATGGTTGCGGATTTGTGTTTTGCCATGCAATTCCTGGGTTTGAGAATCCTGGTGCTGCCACCTACCAGTGGTGTGATCTTGGGCAAGTGACCCGACCTTCTGGGCCTTAGTTCCTTATTAGTAAGATGAGAACAATAATAACTTCAGTGTCATTTTAAGAATTTTGTAACTTAAGGCATAGAGAGAGCTTAGCGCATTATATGACATAAAGTTAGTGCTCAGTAAATGTCTATTCTTAATGGACAAAAGCTAAATGTTAAATGGCCCAGTGATCCCATTCCAAGTATTGACTCAAGAGAATTGAAAACCCATGTTCACCTAAGATCTTTTAACAAAATTTTATAGACGTTTTCTTAATAGGTAAAACCTAGAAACTAATGTCTATCAGTTGGCCAGTGGATAAACTGTGGGACATCCAAACAATGGAATGCTATTCAGCAGCAAAAAGGAACAAACTACGGATATAGGCCACACCATGCATAAATCTCCAAAGCATTTTGCTAAGTAAAGGAAGCCAGATAAAAAGGCTGCATACCATGTGATTTCATTTGTATGGCATTCTGAAAAGGCAAAACTAGAGACAAATCAGATCATTGCTTGCCAAGGCCTGGAAGTGGGTGGAGGAGATTGCCTAGGAGCAAGAGGAAGCTTTTGGGGTTGCTGAAGTCAGGAGCTGCAACATGAGCAAAGAATAGTGGGAGAAAGGGGTTTAGAACAATGAATAATCAGAAGTTTCAGAAACTGTAGCTATTATGCAATTTCAGTGACCAGATAAGATGGGAGGAATGATTTCATTAATTTTATTCTCACAGGCTATAGGTTAAAAAAAAAAAACAAATGTAGAAACCTATAGAATAGGTCTGTCCTGCCTTAACACATCTGATTCCTTTGCTGTGAGCACTGGTCTCGTTTTTTAATCCTATCCATTAAGAGCTGTTTCTGTTGTAGGCACAGGGCTCTCCTGGTTGCTTCCCTGGAGGACCCTGAAGGAGGGCTTGCGGTGTGGTAAGGCATCTGTGGAAACAGAACATAGGTGTTCTAGATGAACTGATTACTGAGTCATCTGAGTAGCTAATGAGAAAGGAGTATTATCTCAGACATTGTTCATTCAGCATGAGTCACAGAGGCCCTTGACATTTTCTCATGGAGCTCATGCTTATCTCAGTAGCATGGAGCCTAGCCCACAACACCCTCCTTCCTGAAATTCTTCACTTGGCTTATGTGATGCTACTCCATCTGATTCTGTTCACAACTCACTTGTTGCTTCTCAGTGTCCCCTACTGGATCTGTTCCTTCCTATTCCTGGCTTCTTAACTTTGGAGTACCAAGGGTTTTTCTGACCTCTTCTGCATCTCACTTGCTTCTTAGGTGACCTCATTCATTTCCAGTGCCTTAAATACCATCTCTGTGTTGATGACTTTCACATTCTTATCTCCAATCCCTGTCCCTCCCTTGCTTTTCAGCTGCCTGTTTTATTTACCTTTCGACCTGGTTGTCTGAGAGACATGTCAAATGTTAACGTGTCTAAAAGCAACTTCCTAACTTGTTTTCCAAACCTACATTTCTTACATTATTCCTTATCTCAGCAGTGACTCCACCTAGTCCTTCAGTCCAAAAACCTGAAGTCGTCCATGATTCCTGACTTTCTCTCACACCTCATATTTGATTCATTAGCCTCTATGCCAAAGACTCCTAATCTCCCACCTCCCACCTAAATCTGAGCCCAGGCCACCACTAAGCAAGCCTTCCTGGGACATCTGCAATCACTTCCCAAGCCATCTTTCTATCTCTCCTTGTGTTCCTCATGGTCTGAGTTCATACAACAGCTCCCGTGATTCTTCTGTTTTATACTTTTATACTAGCAATGGCTTCTCTACAAACTGTATAAAGTACAAACTCTTAGCCATGTACTGTAAGGCACCAGCTCCATCTCTGTTCCCAGCCTTTCCCACTCTGCCTTTCTCTCAAGGTGCTCCAGCCACACTGGCCTCTCGCTTTCCCCTGACATGTCACCCTCCTTCCCAGAACCTAGTTCTCTCTTTCTTCTCTTCCTCCTCTCACTTTGTTGTCTGGGATTCTTGCTTCTGTACTTTATTCAGTTCTCCTTCAAATGCCAGCCCCTCAGAGCTGGCATCCCTGGCTCAGCTATCTAACATATCACTGTTACTCTCTGTCCCCTCAACTCACTTTATTTAACTTCAAAGCACATATCTCCACTTAAAGTTAGTATATGTGTATTTGTTTATTGCTTCAGTCTCCTGGTAGACTGGTCTATAGCGACATTGTTCTGGTGCTCCGTAACTATTTTTTGAACAACTGAAGGAATAAGTGAATTAATGATCTGATCCTCTTACATTAAAAGTTAAAGAACCAAACACCTTCCTAGACCCTAATATACCTTTTTATCTTGCACCCCATCTCTCTGTCCTCTTTTAAGGCAGAATTTCTAAAATGTGATCTAGAGGTACCATGTGTTTTTATCGCTCATTTATTCTTCACTCCGTTAACAATTGGGTGTCGTTTCTCATCACTCCTATGAAATTTCTCAAGGTCATTCAAATCTCTGTATTGCTGCTTCCAATAGATAGATTTCTATCCTGTCTTGCTGGGTCTCTAAGAAGCCTTCAGCACAGTTTTTTACTATGTTCTTAAGAGTCCCTCCTAACCTGACTATCCCCTTCCCTATTAACCATCTCTTCATCTTTTGCTGGTCTATCCTTTATTGGAACCTCTGAATTCTTCAGGGTATGGCTAAGGCCTTGTTCTCACTCTACACTCTCCTCTATCCCCAGGGCTTTAAATACCTTTAGTGAGCTGGTGGCTCCTCAGTGTATACATCCAACACTGACTTCTGCTGAGTTCCAGACCCTACATTTGACAGCTTCCTTTACATCTCTTTGGATGCCCAAGGAGAAACTCTTGCTTTGCTTCCATATCCCACCTACCCGAATCTGCCTTTTCACATCCTATCTTTGCCATCTCAGTAAATGGTACCACCATCCTCCCAATTTCTAATGTCAGAAACCTGGGTGTCATCCTTAATTTGTCCTTCACTGCCCACTTCCCCACCACTTTTAAGTATACCTTCAAAATATATTTCATATTTGTTTTCTCTGTCTCCACTACTACTCCCTTAAGCCAACTTTGTTGCTTGGACATCAGCAGTATCTAATAACTGGTCTGTCGTCGCTGCCCTTGCCACAGCAGAGTGCTCTGTCATGGCATGATGCCCCTCACTTCATGGGGGTAACGTGGCATCTGCCTCCTCTTCAACTTTGTTTTGTTTCCCAGCCTCTCATCTCTTCAGTACCTTTCGGTCACACTGACTCCTTTAGGTCATGTCCTTGAGCACGCCAAGATACTTTCTGCTTCAGAACTATTCCCCTTTCCTTGAGTGTTCTTTCCTTAACCCTGCATGGCCAACTTCTTCTTATCCTTCACGTATCTGATATCGCCCCTCAGCGAGCCTCCTCTAACCATACTGCCCGAAATACTTCTCCGTTTTATTCTGTCATGACAACCTATTTGTTTCCTCCTTATCCACTAAGGAAAGTCAGTTACTTAACAAGCAGTTACATTTTGTTTTTATTGTGGAATGTAAATTCCCTGAAATGGGACTTTCTCTGCTTTGTTAGCTGTTCTGGCTTCTGCATCTAACATGGTGCTTTGCAGTAGTAGGTACCAGAACAGGGTCCTTATGTTTCTGTGTATTGTGTGGTGAGACGTTTGACCTGAGTCCTCGCCTCCATTTATTTTTATAAAGGGAAAAATTAAGTTTTCATTTTCTCAGCTTTGTATACTTAGTTTATAAAGTTTACATAATTAAAAAAAAATACTGTAAGATTTGTTATGGAAAATAACAGCATGTCCCCTTCCATTTTCTGTTTGCCAGATGCAAGTGTTTTAAATTTTAGCTGATTATTATAGTAATTCTATATCTTTAATTAACATATCTTTAAAAAACATGTTTTTTTAGTTTTAGGAATTATCTGTTTATGAAAAAGTATTTAGCTTACTTTTATCTACCTCCACCCCCTCCGTGTCTCACACAAATTTTCACAACCTTCCCCATTGTAATCATATTGTGATTTTGCAAAGATCAATATTCAATGCTTACTTTATTATAACTACGTAATACTTCCCACAGAAGAGCCATGTAATATAGTTTAATTTCTTTTCTCTTAAGACAACATAGCAGATAGTGATTGTTTTATGTCTTAATTTTTGATGTACTTTTAAATAGTCAACCTCAAACTACCCCAGTCATAAATCTTCTCTCAATATAGTTGTCCATATAGAGAATCTACCCAATTCATCTTATTTGGGGAAATTCCTCCCAGAGACTTCTGATCTTCACTCTGTCTGGTTGCGTTCTTGGCCCCCCAACAACTACTTAAATCAGAATGATTTAATATCCTGCCAAACCCTTCACCCTCCTGAGGACTCTGGTTTGCCTCTCTTATATTGGAGCTGCCAATCTCTGACTTACTGTTTATTGGTTTACTACTTCATTTTGGTGGAGCACATCCTGCAGTTTCTTATGGAGAAAGAATAAGAGAGGTGATTTTTTTGAGACTCGTAGGTCGGACAGCGCTTTGTTCTCCCCTGGCTTTTAGTTGATGGTTTGGCTAAATTTGTAATTCTAAGGTAGAAATCATTTGTTCTCAGAATTTTGAAGCGTTTGCCTTCCAGAGTTATTCTTGAGGAGTTCCTGCCATTCTGATTTAAAATCCTTTGTATGAAAACTCTTTCTCTCAGGAAACTCCATAATGATTTACCTTTGCCGTGGGTCTGTTTACATGTAATATGCTGGAAACTTGGTTGGCCTTTTCACTTTGGAGACCAGTTCTCTACCTCTCTGTCCTTTTTTAAAGGTAAAACTGTGTCCTTCGGTTCTGGGGAAAAGATGTCCTTCAATTCAAGAAAAAAATGCCATTCAGTTCGGGGAAATTTCTTTCCTTGACAATTACTTTTCCTCCATTTTCTAGTAAACACTCTATTATTTGACTGTTGCTATCTTCAATTGGCCCCTAAATTCTCCATTTTTCCTCTTTTCCATCTTTTGTCTTTTTGTTCAACTTTCTTGGACATTTCCTGAATTGTATCTTTCAAGCCTTATATTGACTTTTAATCTGCAATTGTTTTAATTTCTAAGAGCTCTTTTTTATTCTCTGAATATTTTTCTTTCTTTGATAACATCTTGTTCTTATTTCATGGATGTGCTTTTCTCAGATCTTTGAAGATACTAGGGTTTTGATTTTTGTTTCTCTAAAATTCTTCTTTCTGTTATTTTTCCCCTCTTCTTTAAGTTGCTTTGCTATTTCTCTGCTAGATGCTTGCCCTAATATCTGGAAATTCTTGTTCCCTCCTGTTTTAGAGTAATTCTATAATGATGACCATGACCACAAGTTTTCTGAATAGTGAATGGGGTTTGGCAATTCTGGGCTTCATCTAGGGTTACCTGGCTGGGCTGTTTATTTTGGTTTTGTTTTGGAAATCCTGATGTTAATATTTTTAGGTCTTTAGGCTTTGTGTGTTTTTTTGTTTGTTTTTGTTGTCTTATTTAGCTAATTAGATCCCCCAGAGAAAATATAGCTTGGCTAGGGATCTCAACATTCAACAGTAATCTCTTTGTGTAATCTCTCTTCAGTATGGAATCCCCATCCTTAACTCTGCCAGGAATCCTCCAGTCCAAAGATCCTTTCTTAGTTTTTTACAGAGAGGATACATTTCCAGTTTTCTCCTAGGTGAGGTCTGGGGTTTTGGAAGCAATCATCTGTCTTCAAGGAATGTGGGAGAGAATCTGGGGATCTAACTACTTCTTAAATAGACTTTCAGCCAATTTTCCACCCTGCCTTCTCTTCCACTTCTAGAGGAACCCAGTGTTGCCAGGCCCTCAACCTTTGGGGGATTTAAAATTTAAATGAAATTGCTCCTTGATGATCTTAGTTTTGGACTGAGCTTTCTTGATTCTGCTAAGCTAGTTGCCACTTGTCTGTTTGCTCTCCATCTTCCAAAACTGTCTTACTATCTCTGCTGCAATCTTTTGTGTCTTAATCCATTCAGTTTGTAGTAGTATTTGAGGAGGGAGCAGAACTAAATGTATGTGTTCAGTACTCCATCTTCAAATAAAAATTTCTCTTGACATGAGTTTTAAGTAGTTGTTTATGAGGCATTTGATCACACCTGTGAAATAGAGCTCTCGGTAGGTTGTGAATCTCCATTCCCCCCGCCACCTCCCGCCCCAACTTCAATTCTTTTCTTACTTATAGTGTGGGTGAGGCATGGTGAAAAGTTCCTTGGACTGCAAGTTAGGCTTGGGTTCTATTTCCATAGTTGCTACAAACTACTTAATATGGGCATTCTCCTATGTCATTATTTCCTCATCTATAAGACCAGGGAATTGAAATAGATGATTTTAAAGTCTCTTTGTACCCATAGATTGATTTTATTTTCAAGAAAAGTCCCAAGTAAAATTACAACTTACTTTTAATGAACAAGAAATTGTTAAAAGGTAAAAAAAATTCTGAATTTTTTTTCCCCCTGGTCTATTTTCAGTTGACAATAGTTTAGCTCCAAAGCATCCTTGGATTCATGTTCTCAATAGCTGAAGTGTTAGTTTTGAGCCAGAAAAACAGGAAAGATAATAAAGAATGTGAGGTCTATTTTTTCCCATTTACCCTCTGACAGGAATGGACATCCTGGTAGCACCCCACCAGGAAATGTGTCCTTCTCATCCAAGCCATGTGTGAGTAGATAATATCCCCCATCTACATTTTCTCTTTCCTCCATGTTGCTATTTTTCAGTAAGATGGAAATTGGATATTGCATGTCACTGTGGTTTTGACTGGTGGGTTTGATCCCTAATCACGTGTGCTCAGTAGTGGTTCATATAATGACTGAAGAGGAAATGTGATCCGTGAAGCCAGTGACCTTGTGGCTCAGATACCAAGGTAAGATTCCTTAGGGCAGTACTTCACAAACTGAGTTATGCATTAGAGCCACCCTGCCCCAATTACTAAAGCAGTCTCCATGAGGCGGGGCTCAGGAATCATTTTGTCAGAGTTCCCCAGGTTATTATAATACACTTGATTCCTACACTGACTGGCAAACTATTGTCTTAGGGATAGGAGGCCAGAAAAAAAATCTGAGTCTTGAGCATTTGCAGAGCTCGGGGAGAAAAACAGAACAGAAACTGAACCTGGCATACCTAGCCAGCTGATGCTTCTATCAATCACAAAAACAATTTCAAACTCTCATTGCTTTCCTAACATCTGTACTCTACACCCTTTCTCTTCATTCTTAGTAGATCATCTTGCTTCTGAAATCAGAGAGAAAACACAAACCTTTGGGGGGTACTGCCCAACTTTTCTTTCTTCAAAAAAAAAAAGTGTGTGTTCTAATGCAAATATCACTGTATGTTTACACTTATGTTTACTTTTCTGATTAAGGTTAACCTCCCTACCTATGCCTCTCTCCATCAATAATCCCTCCTGTGTATTTTTCCTTCACTTTTTTCATCAACATTTATGTGTGTGTATATATAATATATGTAATATGAATATATATTTAATTTTACAAAACAAGACACAACAAACAAAAATATTTCTTCCTCAGCTCTATGGCCATCCTAGTTTCTGCTGTATCCCATTCATTCATTTATTCATTCCATATTTTGGGTCAATTATCTACAAAGACCTTGGCTAGGCACTGAGGTTCTACACCAAACTAAATAGACATAGCCCCTGCTGTCATGGTGCTTACACTCTCTTTTTAACTATATTTCTTAAAAAACTTTTGTTCTCATTTTTCCCCATTACAGAAAAAAACACCAATGCTTGTTGTCATAAATCTAAAAGTAGCTTTCTAATGGGAAGCAACCGAAGGGTTTAAAGCAGAAAATTACTGGGTCAGAATTTCATTTTCAGAGATCACTTTGGCTGTTGAAGGGAGGAAGGATTGGAAGGTTTCTGGCAAGCTATCTATCAGTCAGGAGATTAGTGCTATAGTCCAGCACAGGGCTACTGGGGTCATGATAGTATAAGACAGAAGACGACGACAAACTCAAGAAATATTCAGCACCATAAGATGGTAAATGTTTGGCTGTGGGATGAAAGAGCAAGGGAGTCCAGGATGACACCAGGTTTCTGGCTTGACCAGCTGAATAGATAGTGATACCATTTACTGAGACAAGAAATAATGGAGAAAGAGGAGAGAGAGAGAGAGAGCGAGAGAGAGAGCGCGCGCGAGCACGCGAGCACGCGTGTGTGTGTAAACCTAAGTCCTGTGTACACGTTCTCAGTCTGACATGTGGGAGGTTTCCAAGTAGAAGAGTCCATAGGTAGTTGGATGTATGAAATTCAGAAGTGACAGCTGAAAAAGAGTGATACATTTGGAACCTTTCTCCTAAAGATGTTAATAGATGCCATGGGATAGATAACAGAGGCGTGAGCCTTGGGTGGAGCCCTGAATATTTTAGAAGTCAAGTCTAGTCTAGGAGCAGGCACCAACAGAGGAGACCAGAGACATGGAAGAACCTCCAAGAGAAGGCAACAGAAGAGAGCCTTCAAAAGTCACGGTCAGCTGTGTCAAAGATTGCTGAGATGCCAAATAAGGCAAAAATGTAAAATAGACATTAGGTTTAGCAGTGTGCAAGTCATGGGTGACTTTAAGCAGAGCTGGGTGATGGGTGGTAGAGACTGAATCCCTGTTGGAGAGGTGCCCGCTTACCTAGAGCCCTGGCAGCAGTGGTAAGGATTTTGGACTGTTACAATGCAATAGATGCATGGACAAGGCTGATAAAGTTGTTGTTTTTCCTTTTTATGCTAGCCTCTTTCTTATTTTGTTCTGATTATCAAAACAGTATGTACTCATTGTAAAAGTTTTAAACATCCAAAAATATGACAAAATAATCTTCATAGTCCCATTCGCTCATAAATAACCACTGTTAATAATTTGAGGTATTTCCTTCAAGGTTTTTCTGTGCACACACTACCACATTCACACACTTTTACAAATTTAATTTACAAAAATTGGATTTATTGCCATATAGTCTGTTAAAGCTTGTATTTTTATGTTTCAGACGTCTTACTGCATAAACAAGTGTGTAGTATTACATTGTACTGTAGTATATTCTCTGGACATTTGAGTTTTATTTAGACATTTTAGCTTTCTCACATAATGCTTTCCTGAACATATTTGTGCATATTTGCTTATGCATTCCTTTCATGTGTCTGCAGGAATTTCTGTGGGACAAGATTCTAAAGTGGAATTGTGGGGTCAAAGGGAGTACACATTTGACATTTTGTTACTGCTACAATGCCCAAGGGACAGGGTCTTTTTTTTTTTTTTTTTAAGATGGCAGAACTTTGAGCATGAAAAACGTCAATGAGGGGCAAGTAAAGGGTAAGTTGAAGTTACAGAAAAACATGCTTGAGTATTCTATAGTGAGAAGGCCTGTGGGAAAGGAAACTAAGGCATGAAAGGAGGAGGCTCTCGGCTGAGGAGGGTAGATAGGATGAAGGGGTAGACAGGGTCCTCAGTCTTTCCCAGAGCCTTGCCCAGGGCTGGCACATGGCAGGCACTCAACAAATACTTATTGGTTGAATGAATAAACAAATGTAGCTTGGTTGATTTGGCAGTGGAATTTAATGATTCTATCTGAAAGCATCTAGTTTTCCACTGTCTCTACCAAATATAAGGTTAAGGTTTCCTTGAAAATGGTGAAAGAGAAATTGGAGATTTGAAAGGCCCTTCTTAGTGAACCCATTTGCTCAGGTCGAACTCCATATAGTCTCTGTATCTCTTACATTCCTCCCCAGTCAGCCTGCAAGGCCTGTTGATTTTAAGACCTTAAAGTCACTGGATTCCATCTCATCCTTTTCATCCCCATTACCACTGTCATTTGTTCAGAATAGTCTCTTAGATAGTCTCATATTTCCTCTTGTGCATTGCTCTGGTCTCACTTCTTCAGATCCCCAGCCCTGTTCAGTTTATCTATTCTCCCTGGACAGTCATTTGTATGTTTATTTGCCTAGTCTTCACATGTGAATATCTTAGTGGCCATTTTTACATCTCTAACATTTAACTAGTGTTTAGCTCATATTGTATGCAGAAAAGGATAGTTATTATTTAATGCCAGAAAGTCTAATGTTTATATAAATTTGGTTCATGAAAAAGAAGGACAAGGACAAAAGGCATGAGATAAACTCACAAAGGACCAAGACATTTGATCCTGGAGCAAGCTTCAGGATTATTACACCCTAGGGAGAGACAATCTGCTTGTAAGTGCCATTTGTATTAGTTTTTTAATTAGCATATTAAGTGCATATTTTGAGTAAACTTAAATACTTTGCATCTCTCAGGTGATTCAGCTATATTCAGATGATCTGTTTATTTTTAAAATCTCAAAGAGCTATACTTTATTGTATTTTCTAGAGTAGAAGTACCTGAACCTTTCTTAGCTGGATCTGGAGGATTATCACATGATTGAAGTCCCTGATGGGATTCTAAAAGAAGTGGCCTTCCAACCCATTAGATAGGGAGTTGGGATCTTCCCATTTGGATCTGCCTGCCTCTGCTGCATCACCATGCCCCTCCCCACTTTAATCTGCTGGGAATGTAGTAGGAAGTCCTTACCAGCTGGGAATTGAACAAATATTTCAAGTTACAAAATCAAAGTGTAGTAAGAGACAGAAGGAGTTGGTTATTTTTCTGTGGAGCAAACGGCATGAGTTCAAACCTTCTAAAGCATTATATTTGCAGCTGGGAAATGCTGTGGTTAGGAGACTGAGAGTCATTTACATCCCAGGGACTGTCGAGAGAGACGCTTGTCATGAAAGTTGAAGTCCTGTAGCAAAGATCAGCACTCCACTGCATGAGGGAGTGAAGGGGTCCCTCCCCAGCCAGGTGTGAGTTTCCCTCAAATAGCCACTTATTCCTAGCACAGTCGCTGTGTTCTCAGCCATAAGAATGGCCATTGCCCTGGCCACTCCTCAAACAGAAGGGACTTACTGGAGCTGGATCTGGGTGCCCCACTTCTGAACAGTCCCCTGAGACTATTGGGTTGTTGAAGGGTGAACAAGGAGGAGGATGAGGCTTTGCTGCCAAGGTTGCCCTTGCCTCATCTGGTTTCCCAGAGGCAACAGAGTGGCTGAATATAGGCATTCAGTTCTATTTAGCCTAATATAATATCCTAAACTACTAAAACTGATTCATTTGGAAGGAATTTTTGTTGTTTCAGTCTGTTACTTAACTGGTGGCTTTAAAAAAATGTACCCATATATTCAAAATTTAAGTAATGATGTGATTTAGAAGTATATAAATAACAATACACAAGAATACTTAAAAGAATGCTTAAAATGAGATTTACATGTTTCTTGAGTTCTCTCAATTTTCAGCATTAGACTGAATTTACATATACTTCCCAAATTTTAGTTGTTATGGAACAGGTAATAAATTATCAATATCTTTATTTTGTGACATATTCCAAAGGCTATATATAGTCTTTTAAAAAAAAATGAAAAGCACTTCAGGAAGGTCCCTACACAGCATTCCCTCCCTCATTATATATTACCTGTAGCTCATATTTATCTAGTGTTTGCAGTGTGCAGATTCCAAGCTAAACACTTCACATGCCACAACTCATTTCATCTTCAAAACAACCCTGAGGGGAAAATGTAGACACTGACCCATAGGATGGTTGACTTAAGCTCCTCAAGGTCACACACTTAGGAAATGGTGGGTCTGGGTTTTGAATTCACATCTGTCTGATTCCAGCAGCCAACCTAATAGAAGGCAGTCTTTCAGAAGATAATTATGGAGTGACTCACATGGCCCAGGCACTATTCTAGGTGTTTCAGATTCATCTACAAACAAGGTGAAATCTCTGCCCTCATGAAACTTACATAATATATAACAAATAATTATTAAGTGCTACAGAAAAGTACAACAGAGCAAGGTGTCAAAGAATGGTGGCTCTATTCTGAGCCTAAGTTAGGGACAACCCTTCTGAGGCCAGGATATTGAACAGAGACCTGAAAAGTAATAGAGAAAGATGCCAAAGACTAAGAAGCAATGTCATATAGTGGTTATAAGTATAGGCAGCCTGTGAGCTCCTGAGTCAAATTCTGATCCTCTTGTTCATTAGCTGTGTGATCTTGGGCAAAATACTTGATTTCTCTGTGCCTCTTCACTGGTGATATAAAGCTAATGATAATGCTTATCTTTATCCTATAGGGCTGTTGTGAAGATGAAATGGGTTCATATATAAAAAAGAACTTAGATATAAAACAGGTACTAGAGTTTGTTAAACACTCAACGTATTAGTGTTAAGTGCTAGTTTTTAACTAGGCACTATGGAGTGGTGAGATATAAGTAGCCCATATGTGAATATATTTTTAAAATTTAGCTAAGTAGATTTATCAAGGAATTAGATGTTGAAGTATGAGGGAAAGGAATCAGGGATAGCTCCAGAAATTTTGGTCTGATTAATTTGGTGGAATTTGGGGTCCTTTCCAAAGTGGGGGGAGACTTCAGGTATAACACATTTTGGTGGCATTAAGTACATTCTCATTATCGTGCAAATCTTTTTCACCTTGCAGAATGGAAATTCTGCTCTTATTAAACAACAGCTCTCCATTCTTCCCTTCCCCCAGTCTCTGACAACCACTATTCTACTTTGTCTCTATGGATTTAACTACTTGAAAGACCTCATATTAGTGGAATCATACAGAATTTTTTTCCTTTTTGACTGGCTTATTTCACATAGCATAATGTCCTCAGGATACATCCATGTAGTAGCATGGGTCAGAATTGCCGTTTTAAGGCCAAATCACTTTCCATTGTATGTTTTCAGTTGATGGAAACTTGGATTGTTTCCACCTTTGGCTATTGTGAATAATGTTGCTATGAACATGGGTATGCAAATATTTGTTTGAGTTCCTCCTTTTCCTTCTTTTGAGTATATGCCATATAGTTTTATAATCTACTTTTTCACAATGAAATATTAGAATTTTCTGTAATAAATATTCCTCTCCAAAATTATTTTTAGTAATTGCATTATATACTGTTGTATAGCTGGATCCTAATTGATTTAAGCAAGCAAGTATTGTTTCCTAGAAATAGATTTATAAGATCAAAGGATATAACTAATATTAAAGCTTTTGCTACATTTGCCAAGTTTATATTTTTGACTGCAAAATAGATACATGTTTGAGTAATAGGTGCTGTCCCATACCTCACTGGCGTGCATAGAAATACACAGTATGTACGTGTAAGAGTTATTTTCTTTTAGAATTCTGAAAAACTTTAAATTCTGAAGCAGAGGTTTGGCATCAAAGGTGTTAGATAAGGGAATATGGACTTGTAGTTTGTTTGTTTGTTTGTTTGTTTTGCATTTTATGTTCTCATTTCTCCTAAGCTTTAAAACCTAATTTTGAAAGTAGGCCTACTTTGATAGTTAAGCATGGAGTTATGACTCAAATGTGTTTTGAGTTTAAAGACAATAGGAATTTAAGAGTGGTGTTTTCTTTCATCCCCAGGACTTGTATAATCACTGTAATCTGGGAACTGACAGGTCAGTGACTAGAGCTAAGTTGCAGCTGAGGTATAGCCAACTGCAAACTTGGTGCGGTATTCAGCTGGGAACCCTGAGGGTCTTAGAAGACCTGAACCAATTAGACTGTGAAGCAATAGCGAGCTTTCTGAGATATTGTTGGAACATATTTTTATAATTAATACCATTTGTCCTTTATAGAATATCAGCTGTGTTAGCCAAGCTAAAAAAAAAAAAGATTGATTACATTAAATAAAATCACTCTTTAGTTACATAATTGATTGTTGTTAATGTTATTAAATCTAAATTTAAAAACATGTTTATTAAAATAGTAAAGATTGCAGAAATGGAAAAGTTGACTCAAATTCATGTGGAATTGCCAGGGACCCCAAGTAGCCAAAACAATTTTGAAAAGAAGGAACAAAGTTGAAGGATTCACATCTGATTTCATAACTCACTACAAAGCCACAGTGTTAGAATAGTTTAGTACTGGCATACAGATACATATATATAGATGGATAGAATTGAGTTTAGAAATAAATCTAAATATCTATGGCCAATTGATTTTTGCAAAGAATGCTAAGTACACGTAATGATAATAATCTTTCTAACTGGTGTTGTGGCAACTGGATTTCTACACACAAAAAGAGTAAAGTTAGATCTCTACCTCGCATCATATATAAAAATGACTCAAAATGGATAAACAATCTAAATGTAAGACCTAAAATTCTAAAATTCTTAAAACATAAGAGGTAAATCTTTATGACCTTGGATTTAGCAATGAGTCTTAGATGTAACAACAAAAGCATGAGCAACAACGACAACAACAAAAAAATAGATAAATTGGACTTTAGCAAGATTAAAAACCTGTTCATTGAAGGACACTATCAAGAAAATGAAAAGACAACTAAGAGTGGGGAAAATATTTGGAAATAATATGTCTGATAAGGCTTTAATATCCAGAATATATAAAGAACTTCTACAACTTCCAAAAGACATCCCAATTGAAAAAGTGGGCAAAGGATTTTAGTAGACCTTTCTATAGAGAAGATATGCAAATGGCCAGGAGCACACAAAAAGATGCTCAACATTATTTGTCTTTAGGGACATGCAAATCAAAACCAGGACACCACTTTACACCTATTAGAATGGCCAGAATTTAAAAAAATAAAAAATGTGTTTGCAAGGATGTAGAAAAATTGAGACCTTCATACATTGCTGATGGGAATGTAAAATCTTACAGCCACTATAGAAAATAATTTAGTAGTTCCTCAAAAAGCTAAACATAAAAACTACTCTGACCCAGCAATTCTACTCCTAGGAATATACCCAAAAGAATTGAAAACAGGGACTCAGACAGATACTTGTATGTCATTGTTCACTGCAGTATTATTCACAGTAGCCGAAAGATGAAAACAACTTGAGTGTCCAACAGATGAATGGATAAACAAAATGTGTTATATACATACAATGGTATATTACTCAGTCGTAAAAAGAGATGAAGTATACTATACCATGGATGAAACGACATTATGCTAAGTGATATAAGCTAGAAACAAAAGGACAAATATTGTATGATTCTATTCATATGAAATATTGAGAATAGGCAAATTCATAGAGACAGAAGATTAGAAGTTACCATGGACAGGGAGAAGGGGAAATGGAGAATTATTGCTTAATAAGTAACCATCTCTGTGGTATTTAAAAAAAGTTGGACATAGTGGTGATGGTTTGCATAACATCATGAATGGAACTAATGCCACCAAAAATGGTTAAAATGACAAATTTTATGTTGTATGAATGTTACAGTGAAGCTTTTTTTAAGATGGCAAAGGAACTAATGAGTTCAATTGGAAACTGATAGGTTTGAGATATACATTGGGTTTTTCTATAAAGGCGTTAGCTAATCTGATAGGGACGTGAGAATGAATAATGTGATGGTTGTTCCCAGCTCTTCAAAAGGAAACATATTTAACTTCCAGGCACATTTTTAGAGCTGAATTATTGAAGAAGGGGGAAGGCTTTGGGAATAGGGAAAGAGTGCAGAAGAGGAGCTAAAACAACACTAAACATCCCTGAAATGTAATAAGTTGGAGAAAACAGTATTTACTTGAGATCTTAGGCATAGCATTGTTATTTGTGATGGAAGAAATCGAAGTTACTACTTTGGGCAGGGCTTAGAAGGGTGAGATACCCAAGGGGCTCATTGAACTGTCTTCCTTTGGTCCCATTGTGGAGTCTTCTGTGCTTGTGTGGGAGCATGTGTCTGTTTAATGTGTTGCTGGAGCAGTGGGCAGGGTGGAGGAGAGGTTGAGCCCCTCCTTTTTGTCCAAATATTTAAATAATATAATGGCAAAAGGACATTGTATTATTAGCCTGCTTTGTGTGCAGAAATATTGCAATGTGGTCCAGTGCAATAGGGTCCTGGAAATGTAAAAACTCTCTTATTATATGTAAGCAATTAAATTGCATTCTGAGGATTTAAAGAGCACTAGTAACTTTTCTAGAGAGCACTTTTTTCCTTTCTCAAGATGGGAAAACAGAATTCTAATGGACATCATCAACTTGAATTTGGAATTTGCATTCCAGAAATAATTAAAGGAGAATGCCTCATTTTTCTTTTCATTTAACTATTACAATCATTGTATTTATATGCCATTAACAAGCCAGGGTCAGAGTAATGTGGGAGTAAGAGTGGGCAGGCCCACACAATATCTAGAAAGTATGGAGTTTCAGGTACAGGAAGGCCTGGCACATCATTAGACATCCTGCTTAATCTCGATATGTGAATACATCCTCATACTGAAGGTGATGTGGGCCATTCCTTTGACACTTCTTTAGCTGTACTTTTGCTAGATCATGGAATTCCTGAGTATAGCTTCTGTACTTTCTTCATCTTGGTATTTGTGCTCATATCACCTAGCTCCATCCTTGGTGCATGTCTTTAGCTATTTTTCAGAATGTTGTATCCATTTATTTATTTTGTGGAGCTTTTCCACTCGTTCTGGTTGTGACCACTATAACAATAAATTTCACTGCATTGTTCTAACATTATTTGTTTTTCAAGCTATCATAGACCATTATATTTAGCATTGCGAGCACCTTGGGATTATTCACAGCAGCTCAAGAGGCAAATTATTATATTAAAAACTTTAGAATTTGACAGATTCAGATTCCTATTGTGTCACTTCTAGTGATTAACCTCAGGCAACTAATAACCTCAAATTTTTCATCATCTCTGAAAATAGGGATACAAACATGATTAGATAAGATCAGACAGTTGGAAGTGCCATGCACAAAAAACACTCAGAAAATTTCTGTTTACAGTTTTTCATATCTCTGGGTCCGCATACATGAAATTAATTTATACTTATATAATGCTTTATTTTTTTTACAATACACTTTTGAACTGTCATCTGTATTCTTTGCACAACCCTGTCCGATACCCAGGGAGCATAATTTTATTACTAGGTAAACAAACTGAGAATGAGTTATTGCCTTCCTAGGTCATGCAGCTAAATTGCAGAATCAGGACTTGAACCCAGTCAATCTCCTTAATCCATGACCTGTGCTCGTTGCACCAGGCCCTAGTCTATTTTTATCTGCCATCTCTCATACATTCACTATGTCTCTGATCATTTCAATGGCAAACAACCATCATAATAAATATTTCAGTTGGACCCAACCACCTCCATGCTGGTGCTATAAATTAGATTAAGTGTGGATACGTAATTCTGATTACTTTTATTGCTAGGGCACTACTTATCAGGCATTATGGTTTTTGCCCATGAATTTCCTGAAAGGTCATTCTGTGTTTTCTATGGATAGTAAATTGTCTAAGTTACAAAGTTATAGATAATTGCTTTTTTCAATTTGACGCATTTCTGATATAAACTAGTCAATGAGTCTCAAACCTCACTTTCAATCGCACCTTCATTGTACATCCATGTAAAATTCCATTGACATGTCAATACCAAAGGTTTTTCATCATAGTAGAATAACTAGTTTTCAGTTCTCTAGTCAGCTTCTGGTGAACAGATTACACAGAGGTCCCAAGTATTTTTTTATATTTTGAACTAATTAAATGAACTAATCATGATGCCATTTAAGGTGGTACCCGTGTTGTATACAGCAAAGCATTGTGACAATACTAAAAGAAAATTTCAAAATATTACATTTAAAAAATGATTTATATGAAGAAATAAATTAACATTTTTGCCTTAGAATTTTTTTCCTTTGACTGTGCCCCTATTTTAATAAAAAGCCTTCAAAGTGTCACCTTGATTTTGACTATATTATTTTTGCTGAGAAGGGAATTATTTCAGCTGTATTAGATTATCAGAAATGAGAATATCCAACAGTAACTGGAACTCTTCAGCAGTGGAAGTATAATTATCATATTAGCATCATAAATCATTTGCTCCTCAGTACTATATGAGGTCATGAAAGCAACAGCTGTAGCATGTTCTACCTAGATGATGTTTCAATAAAGCCATTTCTGTTTTTATTCACTCAAATTTACAGTTTCTCCTTTGTGTTGACATTAACCAGTGAATCTATTAGTTTCCATTACCAGCAGAATAACTAAAAGCATAAATAGTTCTGTATTTTTCTTCACAAACCATTTTGAGCTGCATAGATCCCTTTAATTTGATAGAACATCTGGGTAATGCATTGTTTCTCCTCTGTCTTTAGGCAAAATACATACTTTTTAAAGCCTGTCCTTCCATAAGAAAACAGTCAATAATAGGAGCTCTGTCCCATCTGTTGACCCTGGATACATAATAGTTAAGTTAGGCATCTAATTTTAAAATAATCCAGATAAAATACAAAAGTCAGGTTACTCTATCAGATTTGCAATACTTACAATACTCATTTTAAAAATATATCTGCAGTATTATTTAATTGACTTTCTAGTTCTGCTCCCAAAAAGCAATGTATCATAAATGCCACACATATAATTTCTTAAATATCTAAATGCTATAAAAAGGTTAGGCCTTTCTTCTTAATGTAAACCAAACTGCAAAACACCAATATAAAATAAACCCTAACAGCCACTAGTGTAAACACATTTTAGCAAGTTTTAAAGGTGGTCTGCTAGAAGGTAATTATCTTGGACCACTGTTGTTCTGATATTAGAAATAACCAGTTTATTACATTATAGTTCTCTAAGTTGGGGTTCCCAACTCCTGCCAACCTGTACTGTCCAGTTTCTGGCCTGTTACAAACCAGGCTGCACATCAGGAGGCAAGCAGTGGGAGAGCAAGCAAGAGCAAAGCTTCATCTGTATTTGCCCTCAGCTCCACCTCAGATTATCAGGCATTAAATTCTCATAGGAGCACTCTGGTCTCTGGTGCCAAAAAGGTTGGGGACTGCTGCTCTAAGTGTAGCAGACTCCATCCTGGAGTTCTCACCTTAACTTCCGCTTTGGTTGCAGCTCTGCAAGCCTTTGCTCACCTCATCTGTTCCTGTTTCTGCTTTGGTTCACATGTAGGGGTCCTGTGATGAACCAGTTTTCCCCAAAGAGTTAGAATCACTTCTTTGTGTTGTCATTTCTACTGACATTTACATTCAGTTCCTGGACATACACAAGATTTTGAGTGATCCTCATCCAGATATTGGGATGTTTCTCAGTGATGTGTCAAACCTAAGTATTTGGTAGCTGAATTGTTGGCCGACAGTTTGGTTTTGTTAAACAATCACTTAGAGATCTGTTATGAATCTCCCAGCTTTTTTTTGAGCCATGAAGGGAATTTTTCTGGATTTATAGAAACCCAGCCTTTTCTTTTACAAAAACCTTTGTGGATTAAAAAAAAAAAAAAAGTAGTATGCAATTAAAAAAAAAGTCATTACAAAGCTAGGATACACTATACTTTATAAAATTAAAAGTGATTTCTTAACTTAATGTTTATTTCATACTCAGTTTCCCTGGTTTTGATAAATATGTTCTTCACAGATAGTTTGTCCAAGTTAGGATCTAGTTGAGGGTCGCATATTGATGATGACTGTCTTAGTATTGTGATTTGTAGAAGTATGTATTTGGTTTTCCTTGTTTCCTGGCCTAGAGCTCCTAAAATCCTAGGAATTTCCTACGGGATGAGAGAGATAAATTTGCTTTTTGTTATGTTAATGAGGTGATTTAGGTAACCAAAGGTTGGGGGTTGGTTGCAGGAAGAACCCACCATATGATTAGAGGGTTGAAAATTTCAGTTAGATGGCCTCCTGACTTGGGGAGGGATGAGGTTAAATCAACTGCCAATGGCCAGTGATCATCAATCAATCATACCTATGTCATGAAGCTTCCATAAAAATCTAAAACTGCAGGGTTTGGAGAGCTTCATCTTGGTGAACATGGAGTGATGTGGGGAGAGTGGCCATTCAAACCCTGCTCCTCTTTCTACATGCACTACCTTATGTACTTCTTCATATGGCTGTTCCTCTGTATCCTTAATAATACCCTGTTGGGGAGAAATAATGTTTCCTCCATGCTACAAAGGTTTTTTTTTTTTTTTTTTTGGCTGGCCTAATCAAATTGATATGAAACAGATTAACAAAAAAAATAAATTTAATTCTACACACATTAGAGGTTCAAAGACAGAAAGGTAAAATGAGATATATATGCCATATTGAGTCCAGGAATGGAATGGAATAATAGGAAGAGCAGATAAGATGTTCAGTGATTAGATATTTGTCCCAGCATACAGATAGGGCATACAAATTTAATTCTTGTTAACTATTATTATGGGCAAGTCCCCCCAATTTAAATTTTTTAAGGGAGAAGTAAAATTTTATTTTGGCCTGCAGGGTCTCAGTTGCCTTTAATTCAAAATAAGAGTCCTCGTGCCAAATTGGCACATCATAGGCCTCTTCTGAACTCCTTCAACTCTTTATAGCAAACTGGTAAATGTAAGGAAATGTTTCTCTGAATTCTGTGAGCCACTTTAGAACATTAGGAAAACCTAATACGAGGATGATGGCAACCTCTCATTTATAGTTGGTCGTCACAAGCACAGGTGACAATTTAGACTTTTATTGGCATCTTAAGTGGAGAGAGTCCTGTGGGACCCAGCCTTTAACCTGTGGAATCTGATGTTCTCTTCAGATAGTATCAAAATGGAACGAGTTGTTTGGTGGTGGGGGAAAAAACTGGCACTGGAGTTCCGTTCCTTAGGGCTTTTTAAATTTCTAACAATCTGCCTTTTTTCATATCATTGATTTGTTGAAGAGGCTGGACCTATTGATAAATGAGAATATATACTTAAATTTATTTAAATATTTAATAATCTTTATTTAAACTTAAATATTTAAGAATATTTAAAAACTTTTTCCTACACAGCTAAAATTACATTGTTACACTTATCAATATTAATAATTCCTTAATATAATCCAAAAATATTCAAATTTTCCCAACTTTTTTTTTTTTTTAAGTCTTTTACATCTGGTTCGTTTAAACCAGTATCCAATCCAGAACCACTCATTGCACACGGTGTTTTGTCCGCTCAGTGTCTTTTAATCTGAAACAGTTCCTTTTGTTCATGTCAGGAACTTGTTGACAGAACAACACAAATGTCTTGCACAGTGACCCATCTTTTGTTTCCTTTATTCCTCTAACTATGCTGTTCTGTACAGTGACCACTAGTCACATGTGGCTTTTGAGATTTTGAAATGTGGCTAGTCCAAACTGAGATGTGTTATGGGTGTAACATACACATTGGATTTCAAAGACTTAGTACCAAAAAAAGGTAAAATATTTTAGTAATAATTTTTATATTGAATACATGTTCAAATGATAATCCGAGTATATCAGGTTAAAGAGATTATATTACTAAAATTAATTTTACCTGTTTTTTATTAATATGTCTAACAGACAATTTTTCTCTATATATATTTCTATCAGATAGTGCTATTCAGCAGATTTTAGAACAGAAAATTACGACTGCGGAATGACTCCATGTCAGTTCTCTGAAAGGTAGTAGAAAAAGCACATCAGTAGTCTTAGCTAGAGTTTAATAACATTTGTTTGCTGTGTCCTTCCATGCAGAAGCTAAATGATTTTCTATGGTAGATCTAGCCTAGAGCATCTTCAGACCTAATATCTTACAAGCATGGCATTGTCTAATAGATGAAACAGCTGCTGAAGATTTTGAGTGTCTCTGATAGTTGAAAGTGTTAAATAATGTAAACCTGTAAGTGTGCCACAAATGCTAAATATACTTGGTAAGCCAGTGTGGCTGATTTAATAGCAAAAAAAAGGTATGTGAGTTGATGAAACTTCATGCTTCATTTATGTGTGTTTGTTTCTTTTTAGAGTTGGAAAACCTTGATCAGATGATCGTCTCCAATTTTGGAACCCTGGAAAGTCAGCATGATTTCCGATCCCCAGAGTTTGTGAGTACTACTATGCTATCCTAAATTTGTATTGGCTAGCCAGAGTTTTTTTCTAATGGATTCTTTCCTTCAGTGGCTCTTGATCTGACACAGGTCTCTCACCAGCAGTGACTGTGTATTCAAAGCTCTGATTCTTTGGGGAACAGGTTACTGAACTATACAGTATCTTGGAATCTTGCTCTGTAGGCTCATTCTTCATACTGCTTGTAACCACCAATGGGAATGCATTCTGCAGTGAAATAGCATCGTGTTTCTGAAGCTACCCCATCATTCTTTGATACCCTTGCTATCATTTTCTGCTGTTAGTACCTCTGGAAACCAGTCTTTACTGAGCATGTACAGGTACATTAATCAGTCTAATTAACATTTCATTCTGGAGCCATCAGTAATACCACCTATGAAGATATGTCTTGTAGGGCTAAGAATATTCTACGAGTTATTCCTACCAAGAGGGGAACTAAATGCTTTCACTAAATTACTCATTAAAGGTTAGTAATGGTTCCTACCCTTAAGGAATTAAAAATTTTATTAGATGCTAGTGTGATTTTATTAATGCCACGTTTAAAGAAAATTAAGCACATAGGATGCCTTATGCAGAATGTCCTTACTAAATAGATTTTATATTAGGTTCATCTGAAGAGGGGGTGGGAAGAAGTGTATCTCTGACTCCTATATTGTGTTATTCCACCAGATGTGTAGGAAAAGCGTGTCAGAATCCACGTAGATTTACTGATTTTTGCCCCCTGCTGCAGATGGCTTGTGTATCATTTTAGCAATGCAAAATTCTTTTTTTTTGACTTATTTTCAAAGTGTAATATATACAGTCACCACTCCAGTAATTGGCAGAGCACAATTGTATTATTGATGAAGACAAAAAAAGAACTCATTATGTGTTTTCCCTCTTCTCACTCACTCTTTATGGATTGCCCACTCAGTTCAGCCAAGAGGAAGGAAACTAGGCAGGGCTCTGGACTGAATAGGGATCACACATAAAACTGTAGCCACAATGCCAATTTATTTCAAAGTGTGGACTCCTGCGGTGTACTAGCAGATTGCCTACTGTGAAAATCACTTGGATATAATAGAAAGACATAGTATTCAATGACTTTCCTATTATATACAATGAGATTTTCAGTGAAGGAAAATTGTGAATGCTCACCAATATTCCTGCATCTTAAAGTTGCAGAATAGTTTTGAGGTTTTTTTAATTTCTTCAGTTAGAGCCGCAAAGCAGAATTGACATTTGAGTATGATGTTGCTACAGACTCACAGAGCTAACTAGCCTCCGTTGGTTTTGTTATTTTCTAACTGCTTTTTGTTGAGTACCTTTAAGCAACATATACAATCTGAAAAGCGACATATCCAATCTAAAAAGAACTGTGTTCAATAAGCTGTTGGTGTGCTTGGTAAACACAGAGATAGTTCACTCTAGTTCCCTTGTGAAAATAAGAGTATTTTTGTCAAGAACAGATTGTAGTACATTATGACGTTTGAGAGTGGCATTGCCTTTGCGGTGTCTTGGCCACAGGCAGTCTACACTGGTGATTACACTGGTACTCTTCCACCTTTAGCATTAACTCCTTGGCTAGCACATACCCCTTTGCAAAGTGTAGAGACTGAGGAGTCTAAGCTAGAATGACCAGGGCTGGAACTCAAGAGTCACAGAAAATACTTGCTGTCTGGAGAGACCTGTCTTAGCGACAAGTCTGAGAACACTCAAGCTGAAAGGAGACTTTTAGGCTCAATCTCCATGTTTCTCTTTTTTATTCAAGAATATCCAGTCATTTCTTTAGATCGCATTAGTGGAATCAGGTTGGTAATCATAGTTTCCTTATGTGTGTGGTTGATATCGAGTTCTGTATCCTGGCTATTACCTTTCTCAAATTATGTGTTCATACCTTGTTCAGGAAGGCATCTCTGATTTTCCTGTGCTTTATAGATTTTCACACATCTGATGCTCACTGCATGTCACGTCTCTGTGTAGCATGTACATAGCTGCTTGTATTTTCTCCTCAGCATCACTATAGCCTGTGTACTCCCATAGTAAACATATCTTCCAAACTGCTGTCTCCATGGTAAACAAACAGGAGGTGTACAAGGTGCCTTGAGAATAAGGTACTCAAGAGAATCAGGGCAGCTTTTTTTGTAGGCAGAAACTTACAGCATCAGTGAAAATGGGTGGCTCCAGTTGCTCAGGCAGGTGGATTGGGAAAATGCTAGGACAAAATCAGGTAAGTTGACCCAACCCCTAATTTTAAATAAAAAACAGGGGCTACAGTACGAACCTGGGAGCAAAAGGAACCCCCCCCCCCCAAAAAAAGCAAAATTGAAAACAGAAAGAAGACAGAAGAATAAAAGGAGCTGAAAAATCAGTATTCTGTTTCCCATCTGGCAATTTGCTGAGCTGAACTGAAATAAAGCAAAGCATAAACCATGTTTACTCAGGCCTTATCCTCAAATAGTTCAGATTTTAGAAGGATCAAGAGCCTAGTGTTTTTATACAACAGAGTGTATTTATGTAGTTTGGCTGAGAGAGAACAAAAATGCTTATCATTATTAGTTGGTTTCCTTCAGAATTTCATTTTCTTCTTTTCTTTGAAACAAGGCCTAAGGGAGCATTGGCAATTGAGTAGCCTTAGTTACTGGCACGATAAGCACATTAAAGGTTTCCATCACAGTTCAGGTGTCTATACTGACTGGTTGGACAAAGCCTGTATTGCCGGATAGACTTGTAAATCATGGGTAAACAAATGTCTTTGTGGCCCTTCTGTGTGGCCTGAAGACAACAGCCCACTTTGTATTTTTCAGGGTCCACACTTGTTCCCCTTCTCTGCTTGCTGCAGATTTTGTCCATTGATGATCTGTCACAGCCTGCACACCTGTGCTGCTCCTTTTTGCCTCCCACCCATCTTTGCAGGCTGAAGTGAGTGAGTTAAGCCAAACCATGCTGGGTAAAGGGGTAGGTAGAGATGTGGATACAAGGTGTATGTGTTCTTGTCACTCCAGAGCTTATGAAGAGCTGGGAAAAGTGTCAGAACTAGGCATAGACCTACTCCGAGATGACATGGATGTGTGAGTGGGTAAAAAGGACCTGGCTAAGTGCGGACTCGGTGATCTCACTATACTGGGAAAACCATCTCTATCCCAGTTCGATTTTTCAAGCACAGTGAAAATCTGCTTTATAACCTGAATATTTTCCCATGCTGGTTTTTTTCCAGTTATTGAGGTATAAGTGGCATATAGCACTGTGTAGAGTTAAGGTATGCAGCTCCGTGCTGTTTTTTTTCTCTAACATTGTTTTCTTGTGTTGATAAACTATAATCACATTATAATTTTCAAAGCAGTTTAAGGAGGACCTAGTCAAGGAAATGATGGCATGGTCTGATGCTCTTCAACCAGATGATTGGTCACCATCATTTTGGGACATGGACCCTGAAAATAGACTAGGTACATGATAACAGGTGTCAAACTCTGAAGAAGGAGATCAGCTGGAGTGAGGCTGAGGACTAAGTACTCGAGACCCAGATGATTTCGTAGACTTCAGACTTTGAAGCAGAGATGGCAGAGCTCAGCAGTCTAGTTAGAACTGAGGATGGGGAGCCGATAAAGGTTGATCTGCAATGTGGTAGCATGCAGATGTAGGGTACCCAAGTCTCCTCCAGTGCTCCCACTTTCAGGTTTGGTTAAGAGCAGAGGTGATCTGAGTGGTCGGCCAAGGGGCTCAACAGTCATAGCTGTCTTAACAGACCCCAGGCTATTCCAAGCATCAAGGAATAGAAAAAAAAAAAAATTGAGTATTGAAGAGTTACAAGGGGGAAAGTTCGAGTAGTGGTCAAGACTCTTTCTAGAAACCCTGCCTCTTTTGGCACTGACCCAGGAATTCACATGAGCCCAATTGCCAGAGTACACACAGGGTGAGGAATGGGTGTGGGTAAGAACTCTGATCGAGCAGTGGTGAATCTGCTTGTAGCAAGCTGGATAGAAACCAGGCTGAGGTCAACAGGAAAAGATATGAAAGGAAAGAGAAGGCTGAGGAATTATGTTTTATGATCTGAGCCTCACTAGTAATATCCCCTTTTCCGGCCTTTTCAGACTTGAGGTTTATATATAACTCTCCTGGCTTTTCAGAGGCAGGAAGATTCTTATCTCTTGTCATGCCAAATGATGATTTTTTGTTTGTTTGTTTGTTTTACTTCTACCAAATTTGGAGTAAATAATAAAGAGCATGGGCTGGCAAAGGGTATGAGGATTATAATAGGATAAACCAGGGAAGATGATGAGAAATCACAGGATTTAGACAGACTAAACTAGAGAAAAATAGACTCAGGAAGGTAATTAAAGTGGAATAAATATTTGACCCCTTCATTCAGCACTCATGGTTATGCAGGGAGAAGGAGATCTGAAGAGTAATTATCCTTTTTGGAATTTTGTGTAACTGGCTTCCTTTTTGAGGGAAGATACTACTTTCTAGAAAATACTGTTGATTCCCTGAAATTGAAATTTGATTGTCTTTAACTAGATGCAAATACACATGATCCCCAAGGAAGAGTTAAAATATTGATTCATTCAACAAATATATATTTGATGTCTGCTATTTTAGGCACTGTAGTGAACAAGCAGATAATATCCCTGCACTTGTGGGGCTTACATTTTGGTGGGGGAAACATGGAACACAAAATAAACAAAATACATGACATGCCATATGATGATGAATCCTTAAGGAAAAAATAAAGTTAAGGATGGTACGTGTATGCCAGGGGATGGAGAGAGGGGAGTTAGGGCTTTAAACAGGGTATGCAGGGTATGTCTCACTGAGGTGACTAGTACAAAGACCTGAAGGCAGGGGTGCTGGAGCAGGCCGTGTGGAGCTCTAGAAGAACAAGGCAGGCAGAAGGAAGAGCATAGACACAGGTCTCGAGGTGGGAGTTTGTGATATGTCTGAGGAAATGGAAGGCCAGTTTGATTGGAGTGTAATGAAAGATGGTGAGAACAGTAGATGGTGAGGACTTTGTGGACTATTCTGTACACTTTGGTTTTACCCTGAGCAAGTTCAAAGTTACATAAGGATAAGCATTTGGAGGAGGAACTGGGGGATTTTGAGCAGAGATGTGACTTGACCTGACCTATGTTTTAATAGGATCGCTTTGACTGTGGTGAGTATAGACTGGAGGAAGAAGAGCAGAAGCATGGAGACCTATTGAACTTTTCTGGAATCCAAGTGAGATGACGGTGGCTTGGTCTTGAGTGTTAATTATGGCAGTCATGAGACATACTCAAATTCTTGGTATGTTTTTAAGGTGGAACTAGTGGGATTTGTTGACAGATGAGATGCGAGGTATGCAAGGAAGAGCAGTCAGGGATGACTCCAAAGTATTTGATCTGGAAAAGACTGTAGAAGGAGCAGATGGAAGGAAGTGTATGCAAAGGAAAATCAATTCTCTTTTGTATATACAGAGTTTGAGACATCCAAGTGGAGATGCTGACATACAGTTGGATATATGGGTCAGGAGTTAGGAGTCCAGCTAGGGATCTGGGCGTTGTCAGCACACAAACGGTGTTCAGAGCTGTGGGGCTGAATGAGAGCAGCAAGGCAGTGAGTGAGATAAAGAAGAGCTCCTTGTCTGAGCCCTGGTCGCCCCCACGTATACAGGTCAGGGAGGTGAGGAAGAATCAGCAGAGGAGATTGCTGAGAAGGAGCGGTGAGGTAGGAGGAAAACAAGGAGAGTTCTGGATGCCAAATGAAGAAAGTAGGAAGTATCAGGAAATGACAAAATACTGCTGATAAGGGTGGGAAATTGAATTTAGCAATACGGGAGAGACCTTAACAAGAAAAGTCTCAGCTCAGTGATGGGACCCAAAACCTCATTAGAGAGGATTCGAAATGAAACGGAAGAAGAGGAATTGGATACACAGAATTTAGATGACACTTTCAAGAAGTTTTTGCTGAACAAAAATATAGAGAAAGGAGGTATTATCTGGAAGGAGATCGGGTTGAAAACTTTAGTGTTTAGATGGCAGGAATTACTGTTTGTAAGGTTATGGAAATAATTCAGTAAGGAAAGAAAATCTGATGACACAGGAGTGAGAGGGATGAATTTCTGGAATGCCCTTTGGAGAGGGCAGGAAGGGGATGGAACCTGGTCCATGAGTGGTGGGTTTGGCCTCCCCCCATAGCTGTAGAGACAGTTCATTCTTAGAAGTAGGAGGGAAGCAAGACATTAGCTAAGACTGAGGAAGGAAAAGAGATATAAAGAGATCCTAGAGAGAGGAGACGGTATGAGATAGTTATCTGGAGTGAATGCACTGAGAAATGTTATATTGCCTGGTAGCCCTAAGAGCCCAGTTGAGGTTAGTGGTCATGATGGTTGTATTTTTTTTTCCATTCAGGTTCAGCTTTGGGGAGCAGGTGTGGAATAGGCAGAGTTTGATTTAATTTATTTTGGGGCTCTAATGAAACAAGACAAGGCTAAGAGAGTTACCAGATGTTTACAAGAGAGTAGAAGACCAGGGATATGAGGGTGAGGAAATAGATTCAGAATGTAGTGGGGTTTGATCATTTTTGGAGTTGGAGTACTGGAGAAAGTGAACTGGAATAATAAGAGGCAGTAGTCAGATGGTCATAACTGAGGGAGGAGTTACAATAGCTAGTACAGAGGTCTGGGATATGGACTGGAATGAGCGGCTGAGGCAGGGTGGAGTTAGACAGGGTTTGGGGAGGATTGCATATGTGGATATAAAAATTCCCAAGAATTATGTCAGGAGAAATGTGTTGGAGAAGTATCAGTGAACCAAAGCTTCAGTCTCCAAGGAATGATGAGCAGTGACTCAGCAGTCAGTAGATAGCTACAAAAGGAGATAACCAGAGAGGCAAGAAGTAAATCTGGAGAATGGCAGGATAGCAGCCAGGAAGTAGATGAAGTGTTGAGTAATTTGGGTGTTGCGTCGGGATTCAGTCATACCAGGATGAATACTGAATAGGCATTGAGGTCACTGGTGTCATTATACAGAGTTTTTTCTAGGGAGTGTTGGGGAGCCATGGGACCTCTGAGGATTACAGAATGAACTGGAGAAAATAGAAAATACTGACCTCTCTTTCAAGGAGTTTGACTACGAAAGGGCTGGAGGATGAGAGACTTGAACAAGTTTTAAGATTGATGAGAAGGATCCTTGGGAAAGGAACAATTGCATCTAGAGAAGAGTGGCTTTGAAAGGGCTGTGGAATGGTCTGCAGAACACAGGAGGAGGAGTTAACATGGGATGGGAAGGGCAGTGTCTCCTAAGGTATGGGATTGAGAGGGTCGATGCTGTTGGTCTGATGATTTGATGGAGAGAAGTTGAAGGAATTTCCATCTGACAGCTTCAGTTTTCACCTGAGGAGAGTGGAAAGAACACTGAGGGGGAGGAGTTGGCACTTTGATGTAGTTGTGGAGAGCAGGAGACTAAGCTGACCTGGAAAAACCTAGACAAATTTTAAGGATTTCTGGACTTGAGGGCCTGTGTGGGGCCAACGAACCTGAATTTACAGTGATATCAAACTGCCATGCTGTGGTTTTCTCCAGCATCACTCACACACCAAGAAAGCAGATGGTAGGCTTCAGCTGGAGTTGGGGTCTTGCTAGATGCATGTGGGAAATAGCATTGGCCAGTCTGTTACTGAAATGATGAGCTTGGAAATGTAACCTTAAAAAAAGGACAGGGGGGAAGAAAAAGAGGATCTGCAGACAGATTAGAAAAAATGATGGGGCCTCTGAAGTCACTGTGAAATGTGGAGATGCTAGTTATGGTCAAACAGAAAGAAGGATTCTTGAATAAGTGATTGTAGAAGGGAAATTTTTCAAGTGATGACAAGTTCCAAGGTGTGACCATGGCAGTTAGTGCATGAAAGGGAGAAGATCATTGGTGATAAGAAGTTGAGTTATTACCTGTGGATGCAATGTCCTTCTGGTGTGATGGAGGACTCAGAATGGAGAGGGAAACCTGAGCCCAGGCACCAGATTTTCATTGAACCAGAAGCAGTACCTGGGAGTAGGAGACGAGAGAACCTGGGAAACTCTGGGAGTGTATTCTTTTTGTATGGACCTAACAGTTTTCCCTCCTAGAACACTGGTGAGTGGAAGTGACACATGGAACAAAGAGAATGTCAATTCTGCTTGCTCACCCTGAGGTGTAAAAGGTATGAGACAACACAACCAGCTGCCCTCAGAGCTGATGGCAGATTTTATTTCAAGAGTGGTCAGTCAGGTTTCTTTCAAAGTGGATTTAACTTAATCTTTGGTTTGTTCCGCTCCCCACTTAGAAATCCAGATTTCATTTGGTTATTTCCAGTCTAAATAACCCCATGGTAACTGAGTCAGTGCTGGGGCTCTTCAGAGAGATTAGTTTTATTTTATGGTCAGTCCAGGATCTTTCTGGCTAATCCAAGAAACCCAGTGAAAGGTCTGTCTCAAGCTCTCAGGATCTTCAGGATCTGGAAGACTGGGAATAAGGCAGGACTCTTCTCTGTTCAAGCATTTCTTTTCTTGGACTTGCACTCTTGGGCCTACTCTAAACAGAGAAATAGGGTGGCTTTGCTTTGTAGCTTTTGGCACTAAGATCACCAAACTAAAAGAGAAAAGAAACTCAACCAAAAAAGGAAACCAAACAAAGGAACATATTAGCTTGGAAAAAAAGGACTCTCAAAAGGGGAAATGAGATCAAAGATAAACTGGCTTGTAAGAATGGCTAAATTGGCCCATTTGCTCTGGCAGGAATTCACATGGCATTTCAAGTTGAAAGCTGTTTGTGCATTCAAGAGCAAAAAGGTGATGGAATATGTACTTTACCTGAATACCGAGGAAAGGGGACCTGCTATTCACTTTATGTGGCTGATTCAGAATCTATGTTTGTGAATTTGTTAGTATTGGGGGTTTGGAGCAGAAGTGGGCAGTCCAACATGCACAGAGCTCAGTTAGAAATTTCTGAGTCACTTCTTTGGAATGCAGAATTTATTTTCCCAGAAAAACAGTTATAAATTGTGATAGGCTTTTAGGCCCAGCAAGGCCAGACCTAATGAAGCTACGTTAACTCAGAATGTTAACAGATTATTATTCTAATTTTCTGGAACACCTCAACCTAATTTTTTGTTCCATTATTATTAAAAAATGTGAGTCCAGAGTGAATAAGAGATTGAGTTGAGGTCTGTGAAAAAATGCCGAACATAATGAAAGAAAGAGAGATTGATTTTGAGTTATGTTAGACCCTGAAAAGGCTGTGATCAGTCCAGAATTTGAGGAAGACAGTTTAATGAGACTAAATGACAGAAAAAGAGCTTATTAGCTTCCATATTACTTTTGCCTTTTCACTAATGAAGGTGAACTTTAGATTGGCATAGTTCAAGCCTGGGGAGGGCCTGCAGAAGCCCATGCTACACGACGTTATTTTAGAAAGGAATATAATTCAAAATAAGTTTAAATTTCTTAGCTAGAAAAATTATCAACTAATGTATTAAAAGACCTTGCAGATTTGCTCATGGACTCACACTTAGTAATCTCAAGGCAATATGGGGACTGGAATAAGTGTCAGAATAATAGAGGGACAAATGTATCAATATTCAAAAATGGGGTTAGGGTAAAAGTTAGGCAAGACTACATTCTGATGGAGACATTGAAGCTGGAGCATTAATCTCCAGGAATGTTACAAAGTGAGATTTTTAAGCACATGGTTTGTGAATGTTAGAAAAAGAAAAGGTCATCAGGAGCCACCATGAGTTCAATAAAAATAAATCATGTCAAACTGAGCACATTACCACCTCTTTTTTTTTTTTTTTTTAATGGGGGGATGGTATTAGAAGGGTATGGCAGGAGAAAGCTGCAGACATTTTTGTGTGTTTTGATTTTAGCAAGGTGTGTGGGAAATTTTACATTTAAATACGGAATGAAGAAACGTGGGTCTAGTGAAAGTGTGCCAGTCTGGGCAATTGATATTACCAAGACTGTGGAATAATGAATGGAAATTTGTTTCTAGAGGAGACAAAAATCAATATGCATAAAGTAAGCTCTGGCTCCTAATTTGTAAATATTAGCTGCTTAAAATCATAAGGGCTGAGGCTAATGACTGATCACATGATAGGTATTTGGCTAATTAAACTAAGTATGAATTAAAAATGAACTGCTACATCTAGGCTGCATTCTTACCTGTGTGTCCAGAATAAAGGAAGTACGAGGCTTTTTCCATGCGGTATTGGTAAATCTACCTCCCATTCTGGGTGCTCCATTTTAAGGGGAAGTATATTGAAAGGATAAAGGTCAACAGGATAATGGGTCCTAATATTTAGACAAGAACATGATAAGTTTAAATATTTGACAATAGTAATTGGTGGTAATACAAAATATAGTATGAAAACCCGTACATGGAAGGTATATATGTAGTCAGATTTCAGGAGAAAGATATTCTCATAATTCAAATATCTTAATTCCTTCAAGTAGTTTAAATTCAGACAGACTGAATAACAGACTAGGCAGGAGATGCTGAGTGCTTGAACCAGGACATGTCAGTGAGGATGGAAAGGAAAGGCATGCTTGTTTTATGTATAGCTGGACTTGTTGATGAAAGTGGGGAATGAGAGAAAGACAGGATGTTTCTGGGACTCTACCACCTAAGTGAGATATATTTGACTCACTGATGACGCTGAGTTGATCTCTTTTTTTTCCCCTCGTTCACCCTATTATTGCCATCAGCCAAATTATGTAATTGATTAAAACCCTTTCCTCCATATAATGGTATTCATGCTACCTGGTTTTATTACCCTATTTTCAGAAACTCTTGACTATAAAATGCTTTGTGATTTCCTGTCCCACAAAGTATCCCATTTGAAATTCAGCAAGCTATCTATTATCTGGTGAATGTCAAAATTAATTTGACAAAAACATGTGTGAGAAAAGCAGAGAGCCTTGGGCATTTTGGGAGCCTTCTGAACAAAGATGTGATATCAGTGTTTACCATGGAACTCATTTGACTTTAAGTCATCTAGAAGCATATCAGAATAATGGTCAAAAAAGCCTGCAGAATTGAGTTAAAGTGGAGAGTCTGCTAGTAAATAACCTGACCGCACCATGACCTATTAAAAAAATAAAGGCATTAAATTAAAATTTAAAGAGAAATATACAAAATTTGGTAGAAATATGTACACAATATAAATTCACAGGATTCCTAGAGAATTAAAAAGGGAGACCAGTGATTTCAGCCATAGCTCTCCATTTCATAGTTTGAACTCTTAATTAATTTGGAAGTATTAAGGGCTTTGGAAGGGTGATTTAAAATCTCCTTGTTTCTGAAGTTCAGAGTTAACTGTAGTTTTTTTTTATTTCAACAAGTAATAAAAAGTGCTTTTTTACTGTAAGTCTCAAATGTGTTCCTTAAATCTATTTCTGGTACACAAAACAAACAAAAAAAAGCTTTTACCTGGAAAATCCTAATAGCTCCTTCAAAAGGAAAAATGCATTTACAGTTCCTTCTCCCAAGTTACTTTTTGAAATGTAGATTAATGTGACTTGACAGATTGTAATAACTACCAAATAGCATTTTCATTAATGATAGTAGGCAGACCAATAATATGGATCTTTATATGATGTTAGTATGATTAGAATACATCAAGTCAGGACCATACTTGTAGTTGGAGTGAAATTTGACTAATTCTAAATCGCTTTGAATGAAAACACATCATGATAGTTTTGACAGATCACTCAGTGATGCTTTTATGTATTTTCTTTAGTCTTAAGTGTTTATAAAATGTAAATATAGTCTTGTGAAATAGGAAGTAAGAAGGTTGAAGAAGAAAGAGGTGAATGAGATAAGATACTTCTAAGACTTAAAAGTGTTTTTACTTTAAAAAAAAGTTTTCTTTTTAGAAAGGAAAAGTCATTCTAAAAGTGCCCCTCAAAGGTGAGTAGAAGTTGGCATTTCAGGGAATTAGAAGCCCTCTGTTCCTGGGCAGCTCTGTTCTCAGTCCCCTGTGGGCACGTCACTTTTCCTTTTAGGACCTCAGTCTCATGTATAAAAAAGAAAAATCAGCAGTAGATTTCCTCACTAGAGTGTTGTTCAGTGACTGTACAATGATTGAAAAGCATTTTAGCTACCTTAAAAGCATATTCATAAAATAATAATACAGTGAGAAATTTTATCTAACATTTATGAGTGCTTAGAGTTTGCAAAGCACCTTAAAGGCACAGAGCTAGCCGGCCTTGAAGTGGCCACAACCCTACATCACTCAGTCCAGCCTATACCCTTCCTCATTCTCTTCAAATAAAATCAGACTGTGTTGGCATCAGGAATTGCACACAGGAGCATTTGTGACTTATGCTCTTGAAAAAGTAGTTATAGTCCCTTAGGTGTCTACCAGATTATCAGTGGGTTGAGAATTAATCATACCCAGCAATATAATAAAATACCAACAGTATAATCTATCAATAAATAAATATGTCAAGCACTTACTAACACTTGCTAATAGAATTTGCAACTGAACTAGAAATAAGAGCTATTTAAATTATGCACTATTTTGAATAAACCACTATCAGCTTCACTAAACTTTGCAGTAAATTTTTTATTTATTCAATCATTTAATATTTATTAATCAATGTACTTTGAGGAATGGCAAGCAGTATATCTCATTGTTTACCCTCAAGGCCGAGAGTGGGTATAATGTTGCCTCTGTCCCCTGCACATTGTCTTATTACCTGACAAATGTTAGCAAGCAACTCATGCTGCTTGGTTCATTGGTTAAATGAAGAATAATAGGCAGCATATAGTGTTTTATTCGTTTATTCACTTACAAGTGCTGGAGAAATTCTGTTAGGACTAGTTATCAACCCCGGCTGTGTGTCAGAATTACCTAGAGAGCTGTTCTAAAAAGTGAAGGGCCACACTCCACCCTTGTGTGCTAATCCTGCTCTTGGTTAGAACCTGAATTTGTTGATACAAAGTTTACGAAGGTGGTTCTAATGTGCAGCCGGGTTAAAGAGTTACTGTCTTTGAAAAACCAGGTTGTTATTTTTGAAGGAGGGGTTATATAGCTCAGTCTTCAAGGGAGTACATTTCAGTACCAAAATCTGTACTATTCAAGGTTTTACCAGAAAACAGAACCAGTAGGATATATACTTACACATATGTGTGTATGTGTACATGTTTATATATATGTATGTGTGTACATATTTGTATATATGTATGTGTACACACAAATGGCCCAGAGAGAAAAAGAAAGATTTATTAAAGAATTTATCTCAAAGAACTGGCTTCTGCAATTGTGGGGTCTGATCCATGGGACACTCCAGTAGGGAGGGTAGGCTAGACATTCTTAGGCAGGGACTGGCACCACAGCCTACAGATGGAAGTTTCCTTAGAGAAGCCTCAGCTTTGTTCTTAAGGCCATTTAACTAATTGGATGATTCTCACCCAGATTATTGAAAATAATCCTAAAGTCAACTGATTATAGATATTAACCACATCTACAATATACCTTCCCAGGAACACCTAGACTAGTATTGGGTTGTATAACTGGGCACTGTAGTCTTGCCAACTGGCACATGAATGTAACTGTAACAGCGGACATACTACAGGAGAGTATCCAAATAGCATTACATGAACATGTAAATGAAAGTGGAAATGAGTGAGTGTGCCCAGTATGTATCAAGCATAGAGTCGATCTAGGGGAATCTGAGGAGATGAAGTTAGAAAGATAGCTTAAGGTCGAATACAGAAGCGTTTGAACTCAGGGTTTTGACTTTTGAGCTGAAAAGACAAAACAGTGCACTAAGAATACTGTCCAACAGAACTTTCTCAGATGCTGGAAATGTTCTGACTCTGCTGCCCAACATGATTGTCACTTAACCACATGTGGCTATGGAGACACTTGAAATGTGGCTAGTGAGAAAGGCACTGAATTTAAAATTTTAATTTATGCAAATAGCCACACCTGGCTAGGAGCTACTGGATTGCAGAATACAGCAATAGAGAGATCAATCTGGCAGGAGTATACAGCATTCATTTGAAGAAGAAACAGAAAGCAAGCAATCCAGTTATAGTCTCAGTGGAGGTTGGGTCAGAAGCCCCGAAAGTGGAAAGGAAGAAGGAGAAGTGATGGTATGGTTGGCCACTTCTCTTTCCAACAGCTAATCTACCTTCTTGCTTGCTGCTCTCCTGCCACCCAAGCCCTTCCTGTCTGTAGATTTCATCAGAGCTTATCCCAACTTGTCTTTTCTCACTCTTCTCACTCACATCCTTAGTTTCAATTACAAAATCTATGTTAATAACTCCTGAGTTCATACTTGCAGTCTTAGATCTTTCATCTCACCTCCAGACCTCTGGTATCTCCACTTGGAAATCTCACAAACTCTTTATCTCCCCTCGTGGTCTTATTTCTCTCCCAGTGTTCCGAGTTTGGGTAAATACAAACCATCCTCTTAGCTGCTCAAGTCGGAAACCTGAGACGCCTCCTGACACCTTGCTTTTTGATCTGCTGATGCTACTTGTAAGTTATTGCTTCAGTCTGTCCCTTTCTCCTCATCTCCATTGCTACCCCCTCAGAAGAGGTTGCCACCTTTCTTCCCTGGACTCTCACAGTCTCCCCATGACTACCTTGGTCAAATACTATTTTTTAAACAATTCCTTTAAAAACAAATAAGATCATTTCATTACTTCTGTGACATGTAATGGAATATACTCCCTTTCGCTTTATCTTACTACAAAATGACACAAGATAAAGGGTTAATTAATTTCAGTTGATTTATTTAACGATATTAATCCACTTAATATTTCTATAACCGTATTAAGGAAGGACAGTTGGGAAATATCACTGAAATATTGCTTGGAGGCATATGTTCTAGTGAGGGAGACAGACATTAATCAAATAATTACATGAATAGCTAGACAACTAAAATTGAGAGATGTGTCATTTAAGGAGGAGTATAAGGTATTTTGAGGATGTATAAGGAAGAGACCTAAGCTAGCTGGGAAAGTCAGGGAAGGGCTCCAAAAAGAGGAGTTAGGCGGAGGAAAGGAGAGAAGATTCTAGGAAATAGAAACTGCATGAGCAAAGATGGGAGGGAAATACTTTGAAGGAATGTAATTTAATCATTAAAAACATGAACGAAATATAGAAACTGACACCTGCATTGGGATGACATGTGGCTTTGAATTTTCCAAGCCATCTAGAGCAGCCTTGGAAACCAATAATACTGAACCTTTACAACTGAATAAGATGGTTCTATCAAACACTTTGACTTGAATATGTTATCTCAAGGCCATTCAGCAAGTAAGTATCTGTTGGCTTACTTTCCTAGGTATTATAGGTTAAAAACAAAACGCAGGTTTTTTTTTTTCATTTATTGTTATAATCCAATTAAAACGATATGTGTATATAAACATAGGTGACTTTGTACTATATGTGTATTGTATCATGCTGTTATAATTTATATAATGCAAAATTAAGAGCCAAAATGAACAGTATAAAACAGCAGTTCTGCACTTTATATATTGTCACACTTTACACTCTTCATAAAGTATCGACACCAAAGAGCTTTATGTACATTATCTGTCACTATTTGCTGTCTTAGAACTTAACAACTAAAATTTTTAAATATTAACTCATTTGATTAAACATAACCAAGTAATAAATTCAATATGCATTAACAAATAAGATTTTTATGAAAAATATTTTATAAAGCAAAAAATGTAAGAAAGGTGGCATTATTTTGAATATTTTACAGATCTCTTTAAGAGAAGACAGCTGGATTTTGTTTTGTTTTTTATTGAGGTAACTGGTTAATAATATATGTTTCAGATGTACAACGTTGTAGTTTGATATGTGTATTCAATCGCAAGCTCACCACCAGAGGTCTAGTGTCCATCAGTCACCATACCTTTGACACCTTTACCTATTTTGCTCTCCATGACTCCCTTCCCCAGATAACCACCAGTCTGTTGTCTATATCTATGAGGGCTTTTTTGTTTTGTTTGGGTTTTTTTGTTTTGTATTCTACATATGAGTGAAATCATACAGTTTTTGTCCTTTTCCATTTTACTTATTTCACTTAGCATAGTACCCTCAGGTTCCATCTATGTTGTTGCAAATGGTAAGATTTCCTTTTTATGACTGAGTAGTATACCATAGTATATATGTACCACGTCTTTATTTATTTTATTCATCAGTAGACACTTAGGTTGTTTCCATATCTTGGCTATTGCAAATAATGCTACAGTGAAGATAAGGGTGCATATATCTTTTCAAATTAGTGCTTTCATTTTCTTTGGATAAATACCCAGAAATGGAATCTCTGAATCATATGATAATTCTATTTTTAATTTTTTAAGTAATCTCCATACTGCTTTCCATAGTGGTTGTACCAGTTTACAATCCCACCAACAGTGCACAAGGGTTTCCTTTTCTCCAACACTTGCTGTTTGTTGACCTTTTGACAGTAACTATCCTGAAGATTAAGATAATGTCTCATTGTGGTTTTGATTTTCATTTCCCTGGCGGTTATTGATGCTGGGCATCTTTTCATGTGTCTGTTAGACATCAGCATATCTTCTTTGGATTGAGGTATTCTGTCCATTTTTTAATCTGTTTTTTTTTTTATGCTGTATGAGTTCTTTTTATATTTTGAATATTAACCCCTTATCAGATATATCATTTGTGAATATCTTCTCCCTTTCAAAAAGTTGTTTTTTTGTTTCTTTGTTGGTTTCCTTTGAATAGTTAGAGACTTACATCTACTTCAGCAGTTTAAAGTTGCAATAGGTTGTTTTGGTTGAAGTATATCCAGCCTTACAAAAATAGGTAGCAGAAAAGAGAGGAGTGTTTTAAAGCCTTTTTAGGTAATTGTGAATATTTTTCTTTGATACTATATTAAAACTTAACAAATGGTAGTTTCTTAAAGGTTGGTTGCAATGTGGAATGTAAGACTACATCAGTGAACTTTTTGTATATTTCAAACATATCTTACATTTTGAAACCAGAGCATGATTTTTATCACCGTGCATAGGGAAGTTGGAAAATACTGGTTCACCGAGTTAAGTAGCTCTTATAAATGTTGACCTAGTTCATTATACAATATGAAAAAAAAAAAAGCTATATTAACATACTTCCAATCTCATCAGAAAAACATTGAATATTGAGAAGCTGTCAAGTTCACGGTGATGAATACAAGTTGTCCTAAATTCTAATGCTTGAAAGCTTGAATTCTGTCATTAGCAATAAATATTGTCAGTTGTTTTCTTTGAAATGACAGTTTCACTGTTCATTTTCAAAAAAATATCTGGCAAATATCCAAGTCAGTATGACTTAATTTTGTGTCAAGTAAAAGTAGTGTCTGTGGAAAAAAAATTGGCGACTCAAATATTACACACTTTTCCTGAAGACAACCATCATAGTTTGACTTGCAGCAGAAGTGCTTTATTCCAAAGCTGTACTCAAGGGTCAAGATTTAATAAAGTTAATAATTGTTACAGCATCATCAAGAACATTCTTAAGTGAAGTGACTTTTTTTTTTTACTGTGAGTATGTGGTGATAAAGAATACAATGATGACTTGTATGGTTTGGTACCACTGCTGAGTTGTGCTGCAACATTGACAGTTTTACCCACCATTGCTTTTGTACCATCTTTGCAGATGTTAACACAATGAGAAAGGCAAATAACATCTTATTGTTATTATAAAAATGATTGTGACCTCGTGGGTCCCCCTGAAAGGATCTCAGGAATCTCTAGAAGTCGATAGAGCACACATCATTTGGCATAAACAGTAGTACAGTGATGAAGAAAGAAACATGAATCCAAGCTGTTAAGAAGGTTTCATGAGAGAAGAATTGAGCTGAAGAATTGAAGAATTAAGATTTGGATAGGTGGTGGGCAAGAGAAGGAAAAGGGATTTCAGAAGTGAAAATCATGTAGGCAAAGAAGTAGGCAGGAAGCAATCTGACATAGTCATAACACTGATTTAAAAAGATGTTTGGGTTGGAGGGTTAGGAAAGAGGAGTGATAATAAAATGTGGGATGTAATGAGATGAGATTATACAGGATCTCAAATACCCATTTGAAAAATTTGCACTTTTTCCAGAGATCACTTGGAGTAGTAGCTGAAAGTGTTTGAATCCTGTGACTTGAACATGTTGACTTAGGAGCATCCATATGGTGGCAGTGTATGAGGTGTGCATTGGCAAACAGGACAACTGGATGCAAGGAGATCTATTTGTAATCTAGTAAAAGTTAAGGGTGCAGACTAGGGCGATGCAATAGGTGAAACAGAGTGAAATGTTGACTAATTGCCTCAAAGGTAGAAGTATAAGAATTAAAGATGAAAAAGTGAAAGGTTATTAATTTTAACCCCAATTTCTTGCCAAGAACATTGTTAGGGAATAGACAAAAACTGGATGTTTTTTTACAAGGTTTCACGTGAGACGTTTTCCTCCCTGCCAAAATCAGAATGCTTCCTTTTTTCTGATCACAAGGACTGTATCATGGAACACATTTACTTTTTTTCCCTGCTACCAGAAGACTTTGTGCCAAATGTCATGTTAAAATCACAATTACAATTGTCCCAGTGGTTAGTACATTTTCTTTCCCTCTGAGTCTCTATCTCTACTTATAATCCATTAATCTAATTTATTTTCATTCTGTTTGATGCCAGATGCCATAAGACCTCTTTTTAAATAGATTGAAAAGACAGGGAAAATATAATATGATAATATAATAGCCCTTCACATATTTTATTTGTGGATGTGGCCCTCTCCTTCAATTACATTTTACTCAGAACCTGAAGAAAGCTATAAAATCTCTGGTTTTCAAAACCAAAGCACCAAGGCATAATTTCAAATTCAACAATTGGCTGCCCAGTTCAAAGCAGCAAACAAAAGGGTTTTGGAATACCTATTAAACGTGGGTAAAATGGTAGTGAAAGAAGGGACCCTCATAATCTGAGTCATGGCAGAGAGAAAAAACAAGATGCAGGTGCAGCTTCCTAATGGGTACAAAGTGGGTGAATAAACCCAACAAGCTAGTTAGTAGTCAATGAAGGACTGTCACAGACTAAAATAGAGAACACCAACAACTCACATTGGGGCTTTAACTGTGTTTCAGACTCTGTTCTGTTGCTTTGGATGCATCAGCTTATTCTTCACAATAACTTTGAATTTCTATGATTCCTCCTTTTTACAGATGAGTACATTTATTTTTAAAGAGAGAAAATATATACACAAAGGCAGATGGCTAGTTGTCATCTGGCAGAGTTGTGATTTGAACCTAGCTCTGCCAGATATCAAAGCCGATATCTTTTCTTTTTTTTCATGTACAGTTGACATATAATATTATGTTTCAGGTATAAAATATAGGGATTAGACATTTATATAACTTACAAAATGATCACCCAGTATGTCTGGTACCCACCTGGCACCATACATAGTAATTACAATATTACTGATGATATTCTCTGTGCCAAACTTCGTTCTAGTGACTATTTTCATAGTTGGCAATTTATACTTAATCCTTTCACCTTATCATCTATCCCCCTCAACCCTTTCCCATCAACTTATTCTCTGTGATATCAGTGGGCTTGTTTCTGTTTTGTTTGTTTCTTTTTTAAATATCATTTTTAAGTGAAATCAGATGGTATTTATCTTTTTCTGTCTGACCTATTTAGCATAATACCCTCTAGGTCTTTCTTGTTGTCACAAATAGCAAGATTTTATTCTTTTTTATGGCCAAGTAATATTCCATGGTAATATTCCAGTTGTCTATTGATGGACACTTAGGTTGCTTCCATATCTTGGCTATTGTCGGTAGTGCTGCAATGAACATAGGGATGCATTATCTTTTTGAATTAGAGTTTTGGGTTTCTTTGGAGCCTACACTCCAAATTTTTGGAATAGTCTGAGAAGGATACTTATTAATGCTTCCTTGAATGTTTAGTATAATTCACCTGTGAAGCCATCTGGTCCAGGACTTTTGACTATTGATTTAATTTCATTAGTAGTCATAAATCTGTTCATATTTTCTCTTTCCTTCTGATGTAGTCTTAGAAGATTATTATGTTTCTAAGTATTTATCCATTTTCTTACATTTTGTCCAATTTGTTGGCATATAGTTGTTTGCACTCTTTTCTTATAATCCTTTATATTTCTATGCTGTCAGTTGTCATTTCTCTTTTATTTCTGACTTTATTTGGGCCCTCTTTTGATGAGTGTGGCTAAAGATTTATCAATTTTGATTACCTTTTCAAAGAACCAGCTCTCGATTTCACTGAACTTTTGTGTTGTTTTAGTCTCTATTTTGTTTATTTTCACTCTGATATTTATTATTTCCCTTCTTCTAATCTTGGGCTTTGTTCTTTTATTTTTAGTTTCATCAAGTGTAAGGTTAAACTGTTTATTTGAAATTTTTCTTGTTTCTTGAGGTAGGCCTGTGTTATTACACATTTCCCTCTTAGCACTGCTTTGGCTGTGTCTCATAGAATTTACATCATCGTGTTTTCATTTTCATTTATCTCAAAATATCTTTTAATTTTTTCCTTGATCTTATTAACCCATTCATTGTTTAGTAGCATTTATTTAGCCTCCATGTTTTTGTGTTTTTCCGTTTTCTTCTTGAAATTAACTTCTAGTTTTATACCATTGTGACTAGGGAAGATGTTTGGTATGATTTTAATCTTCTTGAATTTATTGAAACATGTTTTGTGGTGTAAAATGTGATCTGTCCTGAAAAATGTTCCATGTGCACTTGAAAAGAAGTATATTCTGCTGCTTTTGGATTAAATGTCCTACAGATATCAATTAAGTACATCTCAGCTAATGTATCATTTAAGGCCACTGTTTCCTTGTTGATTTTCTATCTGGATGATTTATCCATTGATGTCAGTAGGGGTGTTTAAGTCCCCTCCTATGACCACTCATCTCTTTCTGTATATCCGTCAATATTTGCTTTGTATATTGATGGGCTCCTGTGTTGGCTGTGTAATTGTTTTTGAGAGTAGCCTCTGGATTGACTCCTTTATTATTTTGAAATGCCTCTCTTTGTCTCTTGGTATAGTACTTATTTTAAAGTCTGTTTTGTCTGATATAAGTATTGCTACCCAAGCTTATTTTTCATTTCCATTTGCATGAAATAATTTTTTTCAATCCTTTACTTTCAGTCTACGTTTGTCTTTCTATAGTGGATCTCTTATAGGCAGCTTATGTACAGGTCTTTTTTTTTTTTTAATTCATTCAGCCACCCTATATCTTTTAATTAGAACATTTAGTCCATTTAAATTAAAATAATTATTGATAGATTTGTAGTTATTGCCATTTTATTCATTGTTTTCTAAGTGTTTTTGTAGTTCTCTGTTCCATTCTTATTTCTTGCTCTCTGCTCTTGTTATGTTGATGACTTTCCATAGTGTTGTGTTTGGACTTCTTTCTCTTCTTGTGTGTCTCTGGTAAACTTTGGTTTGTGGTTCCCATGTGCTTCATATAAACCAAGCTATGTGTATGCCAGTTTATTTTAAGTTTATGTTTGCTTAATTTTGAACACTTCTAAAATCACTACAATTTTATTCACCCCCATCATGTTTATGTTATTGTCATTCTTTTTTACTGCTTTGTGTGTGTGTGTATGTGTATTCCTTAGTTTATTGCTTTAATTATGCATGATCTTCCTACTTCGATCTTTTAACCATTGTATTGGTTTTAGTGTCTATTAAGCCACTGCTTTTACTAAGTGTTTGCTTTTCTTAGTGAGCATTTTTTCTTTCCTATATTTTCTTTTTCATATATTTTTTGTCTTATATTTAAAGAAGTCCCTTTTGTATTTCTTCTAATACTGTTTTAGTGGTGATGAACTCCTTTAGCTTTTTCTTGTCTGAGAGGAAGATTTTGTAAGGTGTTTATTACCTGTAGTCCGTTGAAAACCCTTTTATGCCATTCTTTTACATGAGTTTTTTAATTTTGTTTTGTAAGTATCTCTACATCTTCATTTTCTTAACACAAAGAACAGCCATTCTTGTAAACTGCTGCTTGAGTTAAAGGAGAGAAAGTATTATCTATATAAAACATTAACCAACTGATAGGAGTTGTCACAGTCCTTTGCTTTGCTGGGAACTAAATGCTCTGATTTGTTTTTCTCCTTGCTTGAATGAGGTTACAAACCTCAGTTCTCAGCGATGTGGTCTGAGAAGATTATGGTTAAGAGATACATGTGACACAATGTCCCATGAAAAAAGTTACAGCCGATGACAGAACTCTTGTGCTGCAAACCCTGAGCAGCTGGAAAGCTAAAAATATCTCAGAGTAGTTCTTAGACTGGAAATGGAAACCTCCTGTGAAAGTTGAAGAGCTTTCTGAGAATGACATAATTTTAAGGGAGTCTGAAGAAGAATTATGCGGGAATCTGGTAAAGAACTTTGCCTTAGTTTTGCCCTCAGTTATACCTTATACATCTTCAGGTCAACACATAGCTTGAAACTCCCTTTTGTATTTATCCTCAGCTTATAGTCACCTTCTATAAGATTGGCTCTTCATTCAAAAGCATAAAATTTGGGTGACTGGGAACCTGGGTTACATAAGACCTAGGTGATTAAGAAAAGGGAGACGGTTCACAGCTATGAATTTGGTGAATAGGACCTACCAGTAAATATTTTAAGTCATAACCAGTTAGTTTTCCAAGAATGAAAGTAGATAATGTAAAGACAGTTGAAATACGGTTCGTTAAGAAGAACAAAATGGTAGGTAGAGGAGAACCTGTGGTTATAAAATCAAGCTAAAGTTATTGTTTCTTAATAAAACTAAGGATCTTAAAGTTGTAGATAGAATATTATGAAAGTCCATTAAGTCATAAAGGATCTGGTTGTAACAAAATTATTTTCATTCTAATTCCAGAATATAAAATTGGGAGCTACAGGACATTCTTTCTCAGGAGGTGATACAACAATAAGTGTTCATAGGTTCAAAAAAGTTTTAGATAAATGGTTGGATATTAAATCTATAATGGGATATTAAAGCAAAGCCAGACACTTTGGGGATATTGAAACCTTAAGAGGTTAGCCTCTAGGAAGATAATCATTCTCTCTCACTAATGTCCTCTTGTACACTTGTCTTGTTTTATCACTTCTGTCACTTTTATCGTTCCTCAGACTTTATTTGGAATATCTTACAGCTTAATCTCACCCATATTTCTTTCACCAGTTTTACCACTACCAGATTAGTACAGTGAAAACAGATGATGGCTTCTAGAAAAGGAAAAGTATGAAAACCATCACTAAAGGCATTTTCACATTTTTTTCCTTTTCCTTTTTTTTACTGCTCTTTACTTGTTCCTCTTCATTTAAGCAGATCTTTAAGGAAGGCTAAACTGAGGTTTTAAAATGGTGGAAAGCCTATGGGAAAATAGGAAAGCAAAAGAAGTTTGAAATCGTGCTAATTGGAAATTCTAGTCCCAATTCCACCTGTGGGTATAAGGAAAAAGTTAAGTCAGTCCCTCTTCTATGAGAAGGCTCCTTACTGAGCTTGTTATCTATCTACCCTGGTTACTTAACTGCTTTTAAGGAAGTTTTATTTTAAAGGTCATTTCAAAGTTCTATTTTCATATTTCCTATAGCCCTGTTCAGAAATTTTAAGAATATAATATTTATAATCATATGAGAACTCCACTTGATAAAACTCTTCCTTCCTTGGCATGGACTAGGGGGAAATACTTAACAGTAATTATGCTTGAGGCATCTGAAATGTGATGTTCTGATAACGGAACTCTGAAGTTTATTTTAGCACAGGCAAAGGAAAACAAAGGCAGGATGTATACACCAAATCAGGACGCTGTTGGCTTGTGAACATTCCCTCATGTATAGAACGAAAAAGTAAAAAGAAGCAGCATTTTCACGGCACAATCTAATTAGATTTGTAAGTAAAGTACATACATCTATCCCTGATGAGAAATGACTGAAAATAACAAGTTCAGCCATTTACCAATATAAAATAACAAGACTTTTTAAAGAATTTGTTCCTCAGTTTTTAACTTGCAACAAAATCGTTTATACACCAACTAGTCTGTTCCAAATCTAAAGAAATATATGAGTCAAAAGATATAACATATTTGGTAGTTACACGGGTGCCACATAAACTATAATGGGATGGTGGGGAACTTCTAAAACTATCCTGGCACATTCCAGTTAAACATCCGCCTTTCAGAAAACATGTCAACGTTGTCGAACCCAGGGCTGGTTAACAGTGCTCTGGACTGTACTTCTCACTTTTCTTTTCACACCTTCCTCGGTAATCCCATGAGCATCTTCTGTGTTGCCATTCACCAACTCTCCCCATTTGCCTGTATGGGCCTTTGGGATCCCTTCAGTAAAATCCTAGAGAATCTCTTGGAAAGGGATCACATAATAAGATAGTTCAGTTAGGTCAATAATGGTAATCAACACTTAACAAAAACAGTAATTCAAATGGGCAGCACCCATAAAAGTATTAGAGCACTGTAGTTAAAAAGTGCAAATGAAAAAAAGAATTGACTCAGATGGGAAAAGGGAAAGACTGGTGTCTAGTCACAGAAGAAAAAGGCATCTTCACACTCTGCTGTTAGAAGTGTTCGTTTTTTAAGTATTTTGGGTGACAGTTTAGCAATGTGTATATCAAAAGCTTCCCAAAAGGCCATGCTATTTAAAATCTGTGTCTGGAATTTAGCCTAAGGTAATTGAACATGTGCAAAGATACATATGTGCGAGGATGCTCATTGCAGCAGTGTTTATAAAAGCAACAAATTGGAAACAACTTATGTGTTCATCAGTAGAGGAACTACTTAACTAAATTATATTGCAGCTATTAAACATGATGATGCAGAGCTTTATATCAAGTTAGAAAAGTGTCTATGATGGATGTTTATAAAACAGATTATATAGTATGGTACCATTTTGGTTAATGTGTGTGTGTGTGTAGAAGAAAACCCAAAAAGATGTATTTCAAAATATTAAGAAGTTCAGCTCATCTCTAGGAATTGGGAATGCATAAGACTTTTTTTTCCTGTATCTTAAGAATATTTTCTTTGTGTAAAAATTGATTTTTATCCTCAGCAAGGAAAAAGCTATTTTTAGTCTAAGAAAAAATAAAAATAAACCAAACTCCTGCTACATGTAAAGAATCAGCAGAGAACTCAGGGTGAATAAGACCTGGTCACTTGCCTTCAGAACTTGACAGTGTGATTAACAGAGTGAGGGAGACAGTATGATTTGTACAAAAATCATTCTGGGTCACTCCTTGATCATCACAGAGTCACCACCAAGAGATGTTCTCAGAACATCCTGACACACTCTGTAACAGATTTGAAATCTTCACTTTGGAGGCTCCCTCCTTCTTGAATGGACCCCTTTTCCACCACACTTCATTCCTGTCAACACATTCTCGAATGCCTGGGTCTCGTTAAAAACTTGCTCACCCATCCCCCACAGTGTGCCATTTTCTGAGCGGATTGTGTGGTTCCTGTGTGTCCATGTACTTCTCCTTAACCCTGTTATGACTATCTAACTTCCTTTCCTCCCGTCCCTGCTCCTCATAGCAGTAGTCTTTCCATCTTCAGCATTCAGCCTGCAGTTATTGACATTTTTCTTTGCTCTTTACATTTTCTCATTAACAAGTGTTCCTACAGGCAGAAGAGGCGATCTACACATAAGGAATAAAGTTTGACTTGGTCTCTTCTGTCTCTGCAGTCATTTTGCACAATTATATGAAGGAAAAAAGTTTGACTATTATTTATGCCTCAAATCTGTGTGAACTCTGCTACAGTCAGGGATAACACTTTGGAATATATTTTACTCATAACTGCATGGCATGTAAATAAAATTTCATTATGTTCCCTATTTTGTGATATCTAAATTTTTACATAAAGGTTTTTGCTTCTAAACTTTTGTTTCCCTAGAATTTGCTATGTACATGGATTCATGGTCTAATGAGAAATGGAAGATCCTGTATTTTCACTTTAGTCCTCTTCTCTAATTAAGGTTTTTCTTCTGTTGTGTTCTTGGAATTAATTACTTTGTTTTGCTAGTCTTAGAGACTGCAGGGAGCCACATGTTTTTTTCCACATTCATACATCAGTTGCTCTTTAATTATGTTTTGATACTGTTTTTCATAGTGTAATTCCTCAACTATTATTGTTAGACAATAAACCTTTCTTGCATCCTGCTTTGTGTAGAGGTTGAGACCATTAACCCAAATAAGCCTGGCGTGCACTTCAATCTCAGTCCATGACAAGTGTATCAGGGCAGGAATAGCCTAATTGGAAATTCTAGAGATACCATCAGATAATATCATTTGCTGCTCAAGACAAGTTCCCAACACCCTTCTACGTAAACAAGAGTTTGAGCAGTGATCCCAGTCTGCTCTTTATCCAGATCTTGGGCAAATGGTATAAACTCAGTATTTTAAACTCTTGGCATAGAGGCATCTATTGTGAGATAGGACTTTCAGTTTTGATTTTGTAAGGTTATAGGAGACACTTGAGAAGTGTTGGACAGATGTTAAGCAGTAAGTTATTTCATGGACTCCCTCCCGAGTGCTAACGCCAGAGATTTGAGCAATGGGCTGCTCACCTATAACCACCCTAAATTCCACAGAGCAGTGACACGCAGGCAGCAATTTCCCCAGGTCCTCCTTTACTCCAGCTTTTTTTTCTCTGCCTATAAGACAGATTTCACCATCATGTAACCATCACACGACCCTTCATAAATGTGAAGAATACCGTCCTATTTAAGGAGAAGTCCAGGGCCTTATTTCAGTCAGCGACCGCTTATGAGAAATTTTCCTGCCAAGTAAATACTAGAAAATGCTCATCTTTGGACTTGACTTTCTAACCACTAGGACATTCTTTCTCAGACACTTGTCATATATACAGGGGTCTCAATCACTCCAGGGTAAGGACTGGTACCTACACAAACCTCCTAGCCAGTAGCAACAAATCGTATTTTTTAGTGTTGTCAAACTCACAGCACCAGCTTGATGGCCCTGGGCAGAGTAATTTTTCTGCTTGCATTTCTTATCCTGATTTGGTTAAGAAGGATCCTGCCCTTTTGGGTTCTTTTGTTGAAGGAGCTGCCCACAAATAAGAGGAGAGAAGCCAGATGAAAGGAGGGAGGCCTGGAAAACATCACTTGGATAAATCACATGTGACTTCCCTTCTTTTCTCTTCTACCCCACTCAACCAAGCTCTCAGTTCTCTCCTTACTCAGACCAAGCACATCTCCTCCTTATCCCAGTGTGAAATGTCAGTAGCAACAGCCAAAGATAGAAGTGGTCAGGTCACTATTCTGCAGTGATGGGTGACATTGTTTTGCTTTATTTCGAGATAATAACAATTGAACGTAGGTAGTCCTTTTAACCACAGCCAGCCTTGAACTTTTCATACAGTGTTCAGTCAGGTTGCTGCAAATGAGTAAATAAATGTATCCTTGGGACTGGAGAGAGCAGTGGGTGTTAGCAGATGTAATGATTATATATTCCAAACTAATTAGAAATTTGCTTGATACATTTTCCAAGAAAGAAGTATTAACAGAGACTTTGTTGACTTCCTTGGTATTGAAGACATTTACCTAAGACCCAAACGTAACAATTAGTAAGTTACCCCATTGACAGTAAGAATTAATAAATTTTCTAGCCAGAATGTCAGTAACGATACATAAACTCTGATCTCGAAAATGATTCTACCTGATAAATTTTAAACCGTCTCCCCAAGTATTTTTAAAATATAATCTGCCAAATGGGAAAAGCTGGGTTTCGGGGTTTTTTTTTTTATTTCATCTTGGTACCATTTGACTTGGTAGAAAAGAGTAAAATTTGAATTTTGAGTAAACTTGGGGAGAAGGCATAGAGGCCAGTACTGTAATAATCCATCTCTGAATAATCAGTCATTTAAAGATTATTTAAATTTATCCAGAAAAATTATTAAAATTTTACTTCATGTAAAACAAAACTTTAGGAGAGGATTTTTTTTTTCTCTATCATTTCAATGTCCTGTTTATTTGTGATGCCGGTAGTGGAATTTATTACTGGAAAATCCAGCCTTTTTTTTTTTTTTTAAACAGCACAGTTTTATTTATAAATTAGTCCGTAAAAAAAGAAAAAAAAAAAAAGGCCTATTCTCTTGTTTGTTACTATTCTTTGTAGCCCAGCATTTAGTTTGTCCCTTCTTCTCAATTGCCTAGTGGAATATCTTCTGCCAAGATATGAAAAACCTGGATTTTACAGCAGTAAAAAATTTGCACCTTTTCCCTGGCATTGTATTCTAAAATACCAGATCAGAGTTTGACCTAGCTATTTCTCAAGGACAACTGTTGCCAAGTCAGTAGAGGTTTTCCTCCACACAAAGGGACGTGGTCTATCTCACGGGAGAAATGTACATGCAGATCAGATTATTTGGGAGCTAGCTGCCACCCTGTGCAGCTGAGCAATGGCCCTGCAAGGAAGAGTGCCCGGAGTCAGGAGGAAGTGGTTCTGGTTCTAGGCCTAATTCTTCAGAACTTAACTTCAGTGAGCTCCTGCTGGATGCCACCAAATACAGCATAATGTGGGCAAAGGAGAACAAGTTGCTTTTGTACACTTTACAGATGTCTGCAGTGAGGACCAGATTTTCACGACTACATTCCACCCTACCTCACCTCCCCTTTGCCATTCTGAGAAATTATTTTTTTTTCTTTCACTGTACCCAGAATTTTTCTATAGCAGCTTCCTTGTCAATAATAGTAATACCTTCATTGAAAGGAAGAGAAAATGAAGGGGCCTCAAGGACTCTAACTCTAATGAAAAAGACAGGGTTTGGGATTTTGGTATAGCTTTAAATACTCTCAAGCTTTATTGGTTTTAAATAGCTGAAATTGCAGATGAAAGAATCAGATAGTGACATTAGCCTAAGACATCACTGTGTCTGTTTTTCTGGCCCCTCTATGCCCTGGCTAGGAAAGAGCTCAAGGCAAGTCACACTGTGGTTAGAATCTCTAATGAAAAGAAGCCGAAATGAAGGTGTGTTGAATTGGGTTCAGCCGCACACATTATAGTAACCTGCTAAATGGGGGGAGCTTTGAATACTGATGAACCTTCACAGGCTCCCTGATGGAAAGAGGAATCACAAGTATTGGGTTGTATATGTTAAGCAAAAAATACATCTCAAAAGTGCGAAGAAAAGGAGGAGGTGTTGGTAAAATTAAGTGATTTTGTACTAATTGATGCTGAATGCAGAGAAGAATTAATCACATTTAGTGATTAAGTGGTTCTGCCAAGTGACTGCAAAATGCATTTCTCCCCATGAGCTTTTAATTAAAAAAAAAAAAAGGAAAAATTAAAAAATATTAGTTCCAAAGTAGTCTGATTCTTAAACAAAATGAACATAAGCATCCTGACAAGCTGTGAGAATACAAACTCAAGTTTTTTAAAACAATCCTGTTCAAATCCACATAGTAATATAGATTGTTTTAAATTGTATTAGGTCTATCAGGCTTTTAAGATCTAAAAGTCTCATTTATTTTGTTATTTTTGCTGTTATTTTTATTTTTCTTGGAGTGGATATCCTTGATGGATTTGGGAATGAATATCAAAGACCATTGTAGCTTTTGTGTCTGTTGAAGCATCTTCTGGCATTTGTTTAAGGTTATAAAATGGTACCTTCTATAATGTGATGAGGTCTAGAGAGAAGTCAGGAAAAATAATGAAAAAGTTAAAAAATAAGACATTGAAATTTTCATTGACAGTGCTTTGTCTTAGATTTTTCTTCTTGTTAAACAAACTTCCTTCCTTCCAATAGGCATCTCTGGTTACTGTGTTTGTTTTCCAAATACAGTACTCCTTTTGCTGGTTGAGATGGGAATAATTCTGGGATGATTGCTCACATACATAACACTGGTATTTTCCTTCACTGTAGAATAATGCTAAACTGCTCAATTCAAGAACTTATTTCACTGAGAGCAGACTATACTTGCAAAGGTCATGGTGACCATGCCTTTTGTCAAGTAACTAGTAATGATTGTATTTTTCTTTATAAACACGTCGATGTATCTACTAAACCTAGAAAATAAATACTTATAAATTAGCACTTTTTCAAAAAATATTGGTTTGTTTTTCCTTTCTATACAGGAAGAATTTAATGGAAAGCCTGATTCCCTCTTTTTTAATGACGGCCAGAGAAGAATTGACTTTGTCCTGGTGTATGAAGATGAAAGTAGAAAAGAGACCAATAAAAAGGGTTCAAATGAAAAACAAAGGGTAAGTTCTTAATGCTATTTTCATTCTTTTTTATTCCTTATAATACTGTGAAACAAAAAAAACTGCTATTTTTATGTGAGCAGTAAAGTGAAACTGGTGTTTGAAATATCATATACCATACATACCTTCATATTTTCTCTGCTCATCATTCCCTCAAAGCATGTTAACAGATTTTTTTATTTTTAATTTGAAATAGATACTTCTGCAGGTTCTTAACCTCAGTTAGCTTCACAGCTGAAGGCAAACCTTTTTTTCCCAAGGAATTGTACTTCTTATCTGTAGACGAGATTTATATTAAAAACTCACTTGGCTGTTTACAACTAGGTAGGAAAGGAAGCTAACGATTAATACTGATAGCAAGTATAATAACTAGGATTCAGTGTGTGCTCACTTACAGATGGTTATGTGCCTTTTGCATGCATTTCCTCATTTAATCCTCATAATGTCCCATGAGGTGTAGTCTCTTCTACCACCTAGATGACAGAGTACTCTTAGAGGGTTTAAATGATTGCCCAAGGTCATGGATTCTAGTATAAGAAGTAGTGGAGCCATGGTTCAAACTCTTGTCTTGAATCTAGACCCTGTGCTCTTGACTGCTCCCATTTTCTGTCACCTTTCTTCTTTTCCTTTTATCTACTGCAAGTCAAGCCACTTTGTCCTCCCTTTGCCTCAAGCTCTCTCAGGACCATCTTTACCTCAAAATAGTAAACCATTTTAATAGGCAAGGGTTATCACACCTGCCTGGGTCTTCTTTACATGCAGTCAAACTGTATTAAACTAAACAAGAGGGAAAAAGGGAGTATGCCTGTAAATGTCACTTTTACCTACCTAGAAAATCACTCTCTCATTCTTTTTTTTTCCCCACACCTGTGCTGTCACACACACACAACTTTAATTGTCCCTGCCTGGACTTTCTCTCTAAAGTATATCATACTTAAATATATTGATGTCTGCCTATTCTTTCAAACGAAGTGATGAAACCTACTTAAAATGAAGTAATCAGTGCTCTTTTATTTTGGGTTTTTCTTTGTTTTGGAAGGGATAAGTTTGGAGGTTTATATTTGCATGGTGTCATAGGATGAGCCCAGGCTTCGGAACCTGACATTCAAATTCTAATTTTGCCACTGTATTCTTTGGATTAATACTAGTCGTTGTAACAAACTAGCCCCAAATGACAGCAAATTAACAAAATAAAAGTTTATTTATACATGTCAGGTCAAATGTGGCATTCCTATTTGGCACAATGGTACAGGCAGAGCTCTATAGTCATTCAGAAACCCAGGCTAACACAGAGGCTTTGCCATATTCAACAGGTAGTTGGTTTCTAACATCATCCTGAGCATCAACATGAATAGTAGGTAGAATAAGAGAGAAGATGGAGAAAGTACTCATGCTTCTTTACCTCTTTGGCCTGCAAGTGACTACATCAGTTGTGTTCACAATCTATTGATCAGAACGCAGGAAGGTGGAAAGTGTAGTTTCTGGCTGGACAGCCATTTCTCAGTAGGAACCTCATACTGTGGAAGAGGAACAGGAGTTCTGGTGGGTAACTAGCTAGTCTTTGCCACAGCTACTAACTGGTTGAGTGACTTCTATGAATTTTCTTATCAATATATTATTACTTTTGACATGCCTGTTATTTTTACATTTTGACATCTCTGATATCAAAGTAGATCTCACAAGTTATGTGTCATAATTTCATTGGCTGGATTTTTTCTTATTAGTACATAGAATATTGGCTCACCACCCAACCAATGGCATTTTCGATTCAGGAAAATGGGAATCTCAATACCTAGTCCATAGGATTATGGTTTTGATTAAATAAAATAGTACTTAGAGATGTTATATAAATTTTCAGCACATATTAGATAAAAGATGTTAATTCCTATCCCTTCCTTTTATTGGGGGGATTTCTTAAAACAGTGCAGTGATATGAAAAGGCACGACGCTCCTTCTGTTATTGTGTAATTTTATCACTAGCGTTGGATAGCTTAAAAGTATTCCATCATGTTCCTGTGGACACTGAAATATCTTTTGTGCAGCCATAGTCACCATCATCAAATATTCATTATGCATCTGAATGCCAGTGGAACTGGATTGAGTGCTACATAAAGTAAGTTAAACAAATTTAACCCATTAAAGTATAAAGGAAACGGTTCTGGTTTTAGGCAAGGACTTCATTGCAATGGTGAAGGAACTGTAGAGCTGCTTATATTATTAGTAAGCTCTGCATTTGCTTTACACAGAAACATAGGTCCCAGGGTAACTCATAAATCAGAAGAAAAAAATCATTAATTTTGGCAGTCCCTGACCTCATGGATATACTATGATGCTGGTTTTTATAAGCCGTGCTTTGAAGTGTTTTGAGTTTCTGTCTGTACAAACTACTTAATTTAGACTCTACCAAAATGCAGAGCTCAGCTTTGGAATCACATTTTTATTAACTGGAAAAACAATTCTACATTCCATGGTACTCACTATCAGGCCTTATACAGAATTTAGGGCAAAACCAAGGAAAAAAAATGTGAAAACATTGTTCACTTTGAGAGGGGAAAAAAAATGTTGAAATCACATTGATTTCCTAAAGCAACACCAAGGTCAGTGTTGCCAGGAGCTGATCTAAAAAGTAATGTTAAATACTTTTTTAGAGATGATGGAGAGAAAGAAGTGTGATAGGGCCACAGTATCAAAAACTAAAAGGCTGCGTATTTCCATGAGCAAAAGAGAATTTATTGTTCTAGCCAAACCTCCAAATAGAATGTAACTTTATCTCCCTTATATGATTGTAAATACTTCAGAAACCTCATACCTTCCTTTTAAAAGCATAAACCATTTACATTTGGATTTTTCAAGGGGATGGTTATAAGTGATTACAGTAACAAACGCTCATTTAGCCAGAACTGTTCTTAGCTCAGAATCAGTTTGAATTTTCTTTTAACTGCAAATACAGGAAAATCAAACTCAGAATGGCTTAAATCCTAAAAGAAAATAATAATTTTCTCATTTAAGAAGTAGCCTGGAGATAGGACCATTTCTGGGTTAGATAATTTGTTGGCTTAACGAGCTCATCAGGAAGCAAGCTTCATTCCATCCTTCTGGCCTGCCTACCATTCTCAAAATATTAGTTGGGTTTTTTTTGTTGTTTTTTTTTTTTTTTTAGAGAGATCTCTTTATTTTTTTTTTTTAAATCTTATTATTAGTTTCAAGTATACAGTACATTGGTTAGACATTTATATAGTTTATGAAACAATCTCCCTGATTTTTCTCCTCTCTCTCCTCTGGCTCTGCACGTAGCCACTACGTTACTGCTGACTGCATTCCCTATGCCATGCTCCCCATCCCTGTGACCATCTGTCAGCTACTAATATGTACTTTTTTAACCCATCACCCCTTTGTCCCAGCCCCATTCCCCTCTGGCCATCACCAGATTGTCCTCTATATTTGTGGATCTGTTTTTAATTTGTTCTTTTTGTTCCTTAGATTCCACATGTAAGTGAAATAATATGGCATTTATCTTTCTTTGTCTGACTTATATCACTCAGTATAATAACCTCTAGGTCCATCCATATCATTGCAAATGGTAGGATTTCATTTTTTAATGGCTAAGTAATATTCCATTGTATATATGAACCATAACTTCTTGATCCAATCGTCTGTTGATGGGCATTTAGGTTGCTTCCATATCTTGGCTATTGTAAATAGTGCTTCCATAAATATAGGAATGTGTAGATCTTTACAAATTCTGTTTTGGTTTTTTTTTGATAAATACCCAGAAGTGCATTTGCTGGGTCAAAAGGTATATCCATTTTAAATTTTTGGAGGAAAGTCCAGACTGTTTTCCATAGTGGCTGTACCAATTTGCAATCCCACTAACAGTGTATGAGAGTTCCCTTTTCTTCACATCCACACCAACACTTACTGTTTTTGACATTAATGGTAGCCATTCTAACAGGTGTGAGGTGATGTCTCAATGTGGTCTTAATTTGTAGTTCTCTGATGATTATGACCTTGAGCATCTTTTCATGTCTCTTGGCGATTTGTATTTCCTCTTTAGAGAAATATCTATTCAAATCTTTTGCCCATTTTTAAATTGGATTGTTTGGTCTTTTTGTTGCTGAGTTGTATGAGTTCTTTATATATTTTTGGATGTTATATTCCCTTGTCAGATGTATCATAAGCAAATATCTTCTCCCATTCAATTGATTGTCTTTTCATTTTGTTGATGGTTTCCTTTGTTGTGAAAAAATTTTTAGTTTGATGTAGTCCCATTTATTTTTACTTTGGTTTCCCCTGCCTGAGGAAATATGTGTGAAAAGAAGTTACTAGTAGCAATATCAGAGAGATTACTGTCTATGTTTTCTTCTAGAGGTTTTATGATTTGGGGTCTTACATTTAAGTCATTCATTTTGAGTCTATTGTTGTATATGGTGTAAGAAGGTGGTCCAGTTTCATTTTTTTTATTTTTGCATGTATCTGTCTAATTTCTCAAGCACCATTTATTGAAGAGACTGTCTTTACACCATTGTCTATTCTTACCTCCTTTGTCATATATTAAATGAGCATATAGGCATGGATTTATTTCTGGGCTCTATTCTGTTCCATTTACTAATGTATTTGTTTTAATGTTAGTATCATGCTATTTTAATTACTGTAACCTAATAGTATAGGTTGATATCTGGTAGTGTTATAATATTGGCTGTTATCTTAAACTGGCTTCGCTGTCTTATAAGACGGCTGCTGCAATTCCAGGCATCCAGAGGTGAAAAGAGGGAATGCCCTTTCTCATGGCCCTTTTTAAGGGGGAAGAAAACTCCCCTAGAAGGTCCCTAAGCAGACTTGCTTTGGCAGTTTATTGTCTATCACAAATCTATTCCTAATCAGCTACTTGCAAGGTGAATGGAATTAATCATCATTAGCATAGACTAAGGAAGGCATCTTCAACTCTTAAATCACCTCATCACCCAATATCTGAGAAAACACTAGGCTTTTCTTAGTAATGAAGACGGGGAGAATGACTATTCAGGAGGCAGCCAGCAGTGTCTGGCACAGTAAATGATTAATATATCTAAATATGTTTGGTCTATATTGTAAAGAGCAAAAATGTTTTAAATAAAACAAATTCACCTATACTTTTCCAACTCTTCCTGCTCAGTTTTGTTAGTAGTACTGCTTCCATTTCCTTTTTCTGGAACTGCTAACAAGTGGCTGAATTGATCAATTTGAATTTCATTTTGTCTGACATTTGGCCTCCCTTCAAATAATGTGAGACATCTGACTAATTGGTAAAAGATCTTGTGAGCTTTTAAAACCGTTATACATTGTTTTAGTTTTAGATGAGTTATCATGCTGGAACTGTTTGCCTAAAAGCCAGATGAGATTTCTTTGGAAGTTTTTAAAAGTTCATCAGAAAATTCTAGTATGATGAACACAGTACATAACTCCATTTATTGAGGTCTTACAGTCTTTAGTAAAGCTTTATAATTCCACAAAGATCTTGTACATTTATTTTTATTTTTTAATTCTTTTCCTAACCCTAACCCCAACCCTAAACAGCATCAACCGAAACCCTAACCCTAGATTTTGTACATTTTATTAACTATTAGTTTAAATTTTTTGTTGCTGTTAGAAGGATTTTAAATTGCAGTTTGTAATTTATTATTGTGTGTAAAAACAAAGTCTTTTGATTTTCATAAGTTCTATCTAGGAACTTAAAAACTTTTTTTAGTTTTAGTAGTTTATAATACTTGTTTTAATTTTCTCAAAAGCCCATGTTGTCAACAAATAATAGTTTTGCTTTACCTTTACCATCTTTATACTTCTTTTCCAAGTGCAATTGCTACAACATAGAACAAGTAATACATAGTAATCAGCATTGTATTGTTCCTGATTTCAGTGGGGTTGTTTCTAAAATTTCATCATTAAATATCATATTTGTTATAAATTTTGGTAGTTTTCTTTTAAAAAGTGAAGGAGTTCACTTCTAGCTATAGATTGCTAAGAGTTTTTATAATTGGATTTTAAATTTTATCAAATGCTTTTTAAATTTTTCAAATCTATTGAGATGATCACATGGCTTGATTTCTCATTAATTCTTATGTGCATTAAGTATGTGGTTATTTGTGGCTAATAAAATGATGACTAATAGTATTCATAATTCAAAATCATTGACTTCAACATGAAATATATAATTTTTATAGTCATTAGCTCCCTGTTTTAGCTAATACCACATTAACATAATTTAAAATTGATTAAAAAGTGTTTGAGTTCAGTTAAAAAATATATCAAGAATAATAGTAGTTAGATGAAGAGAGCAAAGTGACAGAAATGTAAAGGCCAGAAAATAAAATGAAGTCAATTATCAGAGTAGTAAACAAAAGGATTTATTATTGACCATAGGTTCTATTCAAAAGTTTGAGTTCAACTGGAAGTTTGCCTCTGTTTCCTTGTAGACAAAGAAAATAGGGGATATGATCAATAACATGGTCTAAAATTTCAACCCAATAAAAACAACTGAGTGTTCAAAAGAAATATAATGTTCTGGTCTGAGAATCCCCCAGAAAGAAATGTATCCTACGGATCCTCAAAATGGAATGCCTGATTATTTAGATTTAGTATTGGCATAATTTCTCTAAATTGAAGAAATGGATAGCAGAAAGAAATTCTGAAGAATCAGAACAGTATAAAACATTTACTGGACATGCCATATTTGCTACAGATAGTCTATGAGTTGAAAACCTGAGGCCCATATTAGAATAAGTTAAGAAGAGATGGTGGCAACCAGTGTTGGGTGGCTTTACCTTCTCAGACAACTTTTGGTAGGTGTTCTGTCTTTTGTTTTAGAGAGTGAAACCAGGTCTACTTTCAACTCCTTAATATTTAGACTGAGGCAGGGAGCTCTTTATATTTTTATCTCCTTCCTTTACACCCTACTTGCTTATACTAAGATTATAGGCTAAAAGGAATAAATTAGAATCAGCAGTTTCAGATTACAGCTACGAAATGTGTTGCTAGTATAAGCATGTTTCATTTTATTTTTGAATGCTCAATACAATAGCAGTGAATCCACATCTTGTTTCTATTTCCAACATGGAAAGTATCTTTGGACCCAGTTCTTAAAAACAAAGGGGACAGTGAAATCCTGACAAGTAAACTCTTTATTTCATAAAGGCGTAGAGATGAAGAAATCCTTTTCCGATCTGGCCTTAGAGTTGAATGAAGAGGCTGTCATAGGCCCTGGCCCCAAAAAGTCACCTGTGTTTTACTTTTTTAAAAGGTCATCTGTAAAAGGGTAATGGGTTGGGAAAATCAGCTATACTGAATTCTCATATGGAACAGGCTTGAGGGAGATAAATACTCAAAAAATAGCTGCTTAGATGCATGGAAGAGGTGTGTTCCGAAAAACTGTATTTATTAAACTTATTTGATGAGTCATCTGCTTTGCTTGTTAAAACTAGATTAATTTAGGCCTCATCCTATACTTAGGCTGAGTTTCTAGGAGAGGGGCCCAAGAATCTGCTTTTAAAACAGTGCTCCAAGTTGTTCTTATAAGCAGGTAAGTTTAGAAAACACTGCCCTAAAATGTTTACAGTAGTTATCTCAGCAGTGGGTTACAAGTGGTTCTTTTTCTTCTTGGAAAATTTGTTTTCTAAGTTACCATTTATTTATTTTTGTAATTATACCAAAAGTGTTCATTTAAAAAGAAAAGTTGGAAGTGAATTTGATCTAAATATTCACTCCCATTCTGTGTATATCACTTAGAATGCTCATCTATTTCCTGTCCCCTAGTTAACACACATTACCTAACTTCTTGAGTAAATCTCTCATCAGCTCTGTCCATTCACACTCAATGGTTTTTCACCTATATGTGAATTTAAATTAAATCTCAATTAAATAATTCTGCCTACCAAACCTTCTTGAGCACCATAAGTACCTTGGATTTGGACTTATTTCTCATCCATATTTGTAGGCTTAACAACAATTGGCAAGTTGAAAAACACAGTGACAGCACTGTCATTACTGTGCCTCACAAAGCTGTAAGAATATTTAAAATTAATCTATGCATATATCTCATTAATCCCAACTGATTTGTGCTTTATTATCATCACAGTGTATTCAATAAATTTTACTTCTTGGACATTACAACCCCTGCTTTTAATGCTGAAAAATCTGGGTGACACAAAGAAAATGGTAGATTGGTGTTTACAGTCGGTATTATTACTGTATCATTCACAAGCAGGTCCTTCCCAACAATGGCTATATTAAGCCAAATGAGATGGGTAATCTAAGGTGCTTAGGGACAGAAAGCTTCCTTAATTAAGCCAGTCTGTCCTTTGTGATTTTGATTGCTTTATTCTTTATTTCTCTGACAGCTTTATTAACCTCTCAAAAGAGGTATGAATAAAGTATCAGTTTCTGGAGTGGGATAGGTGCTCTTGTCCTTTTTCACTTTCAACCCCCAGTACTGTCCTCTGCCAACAATAATAGAATCACATGCATCTTTTTGTAATGTACTTAGGTCCTCAATGATTATAGTCACTTTGGCTTTACTAGAAATAGGTTAAAAAATAAAATCCAAGTTGCAATGTCGATGAATTTGCTTCCCTAGAAATATAGTAATTTGCAGAACAATTGAATGTATGACTGGGCTTTTTTCAGAGCCAGTAAGTCTAATTTAATCATATTGTGCTGCCAAAAGCAGATTATAGACTACAGACCATAGTCAGGTTCTTATATGTAAGGTTTCCAACAAGTTTAGTTTTCATAACTAAAAATTATGTGGCCTCAGTTATTTATTCAACAAGTATTTATTGAGCAATGGCTATGTCGGGCAATATACAATGTTAATTTTCTTTAATTTTTAACTTGGATGACAGCTTTACCCTAATTTTTTTTTTTTTAATGTCAAGAACACTTATTCAAGTGTAAATTCTATGGAGAAGTAAAGATGATGGTTTCATATTAAACAAACCTAAGCAATCTTTTCTTAAGAAAGCAGTTTTTTCCTGATGTGTGCCTGTTTGACAAATATGGCACCTATGCTAATTTACTTTAGCTACCTGACAAACCAAGAAAACTGGTTTGATCAATTTTTTAAATATTCCACTAGTTCTCTGTGAAGTGCCTTGCCAAAGGAAAGTAACAAGAAGTTATTAAAGTACCACCAGGGTGATTTAGTAACATGTTTAAGCAAATAAAAATGTTCTATCCTTGAGTCAACCGTTTAAGTATTTATAGTTGTAAAAATAGCATTATAAACCAACTTCAAGGTCTACCAGTTATCTTAAGAGAAATCGGGTAAATATCTCAGGAGCTCTTTCTAAAAACTAGAAAAAAAACTAAAATAGGATAAATTAGTGCAGCCTTTCTGGAGGGAAGTATGGCAATACATATTAGAGAACTTAAAATTGCACACAATCTTTGATTAATAATTCTGCTACAAGGACTTTTCTCCTGAAGAAGTAATAATAGATACATAAAGACTGTTCTACAAGGATTTCCATAGTAATGAAAAGTTAGAAACAACCTAAATATTTAACAATTTGAGATTAGTTAAATAAATTACAGTAAATCTCTCTGAGAGAATATTAGCATGCCATTAAAATGAGATAAAAGAGAAATATTTCTGATGTTTTCTGCATCTGCAATATTCACATGTACTCTATACTCTTATCAGTGACTTCCCTTAATACCTACACAAATAGAGAAGATAGAAAGATATGTTCATTTTTCAAAGAATGAAAAGGCTATACATCTACCAGATATCAAAGAACATAGTCCAGGGGCCAGGGTGATCAAGTAGTATGGAAAGGTCAAGAGGGCTTGCTGAATTACTCAGCATCAAGATCCTTCTTGAGCTTGAGTAAAATGGTCTCATTGGTGTCCCACTGAAAGGATTAAGTGTCATTGGGCACACATTGTGGAGGCAAAGTGGGAATTACTTGTTTTTGTTCAGATATTTGGCTTTAAAAAGGACAGGTGAGACTCTACCTCTGCACAGCAGAGGTGATTTTTTTTTTTTTAAAGGAATAAGGGAAGTTAAGCATGTTTAAAGGGCATAATACTGATAGTTTATACCCATGTTCACATTTAATCCCTAAAAAACTCCGTGATGGAGCTGCTGCTTGTCTTATTTTTGAGATGAAGCCACTGATGCTCACACTGTTTCTTTGCCCAGTGTCACAGAGCTAGCAAATCCCAGAACCAAGATTTGAATTTTGGCTCCTAATCTAACAGTTATGCCCAGCAGTAAATGGAAAACCAAAACTGCAAGAACTAAAGGGATTGTCCCATGAAGGTGGTGAGTAGTTATAGCCTCAATTTAGAAATTTTATAGATGAGGAACCATGTCTTACTTATACTGTGCCGCATGTTGCCGTCATGGTTGGTGCAGCTGATACAACTAAGGCAGGAATAGTTTCTGTTTGTTGTTTTTGACAGAACTGCCCTCTGTTGGGGCTAGTTCATTCCCAGTTCTCTGAAAACATCTCCTTCTTGTCATCTAGTAATCCAGAGCCCAAGGTGTCTGGAAATCACTTCATGCTCTGAGGTATCTGGTACTAGTACACTCCAGAATTAAACTGTATCTCACCTTCATCACATTCCCAATACCCATTAGTATAAGTTCATGGAACTCAGGAAAAGGGAGCCCAGTTGCTATATTGTAGTAATTTGTATTCCTAAATTCATTCCCACTTAGCAGGCAGCCACTGATCCACCATCCACTCTATTCATTCATTCATTCATTCACTCATTCATTATTTATTTCATATTTAATCTGTTATAGGCCTGTTCTAAGTGACAAGGATATCAAGATTAAAAGACAAACATCTCAAGGTATGGGGATGATAACTGAAGAAGAGGCAGGGCTGGTGAAAGGATTTAATATTCTTAAAGATGGGAAAATTTTGAGGTGTTTGTTGGCTGAGTAAAAGCCATGAAGAGAAGGTATTGTGAAAGCAAGCTCAAGAAGAGATAGGAAAAGATGGAATTTTTTGACATCAAGAAGAGAAGTGACATCCAGCTATTGATAGGTAGGTAGAAAGAAAGATACCTGCAGGAGTTCACCTGCAGTGAGTGGCTGCCATTTTCTCTGTGAGAAGGGATGCAAGGTCACTTTCTGAAGTTAGTGTGGATTTGAGGAGCACCTTGAAGTTTGAAACAGCTCCCTAGTGAATGAGTAGGGGCCAGGAAGGAGATGGCCGCATATCACGGTGGGCCAAATGGTGATAGGAACTGGGAATTTCTAATAAGGCCAATTAATGTAGTTATTTGATTTCTTTTTACATACCCCTTGAGCCACTGGAGAAGCCCCTCTGACTGGTTTTTCTACCTTTGAAGGACATTTGTCCATAAGAGCTAAAATCCATGGGTTTGAGCCTTTACATCCTAATTGAAATTATCCTTGACTGACATAGAAGATACAGAAGACAGTCATGGATCCCACTTAAGACCTGCTAGTGAGACAATCCAGGTTGCCTCTTGAACAGCCTCGGGGTGGGTCATCTCTGAAGGAGAGGAAGTCAGAGTGTCCAGTCTACTTAGAACTCCTGCTCCCTCCACTGTGCAGTGACATAGGTTTTAGGCTAACAAGTTTTCCCCAGTTCATGGCTACTCTGTCAGGATTCTTGCTGGCAAACAACAGAAATGAGCTCTAAGCAGACGACTTTGACAGAAGAATGTTAGGGAGCTCACAGGTATCTTCTAAAGGGTTGCGCAAACAAGCCTGGAGACGAGGCAGCCAGAAGCAGTGCTCCAAGTCCCTCTGCAGAGCCAGTCTAGGAGTGAAAGCATGGCTGCTCCTCTGGGCCCAGAACTGCTGGCTCCGCTGACAATACTGACCAGTGGTGGTCCCCAAAAGCTCCTGCCAAAACCTCTGCTGTCTCTGGAACTGGCATTTGCTCTGCTAATCACCCCAAAATGGGTTCTGCTTGGCCTGACTTCTTTGCATTGCTGGCTTCTAATTCAGATTCCGGAGTGGGTAGTCTGATTAATAGGACATAACTCATGTGCCAATAATTGAACTTCACAGGAGACAAGAATGAGAGGGTTTGTGTTTTTATTTGCTATTGTGGATGTAGGCTCTGGCAGTTGAAATGTTGGGTGGCCATAAAGAATGACAGATGTCCATTACAGTGCCATGAAACACAGGGATAAATATTTTAATACTTCTGCATTGGGAAAAAGTCTTAGGTCACTAGATACTGAGTTTCTCTGTAGTTCCTTTATCGCAGACTATTTTAAATTTCCTTCAAATCCTCAGCACTTTGTGGGATGCTCTCAGGAAATGTTTGTAGAATAAATTAATATGTTGAGTGTATTCTTTCAACAAATACGTATTGGACGTACATTATATACTGAGTACTGTTGAAAATTGTTTGCAGGATAAAAATGCCTTACACAATAGTAAAGAAAAAGGCTGTCAGGAACAAGAAGTGGGCTACCAATCAAAATATGATTATTAGGATCTAGAGTGAAGAAATACTGCTTAGACATGACGCAGGGTGAGTCTGAATCAGCTTCCGAAGTTGAAGTTGGGGATATGGTGGATCAGAGATACAAAGAGCTGGAAAACTTACCAGGGCAAATAATTGCAGAGATGGCAGGAGTCGGACACAGGCAGAGTGGACAGTCGCCTGCTGGGAGCAGAGTGGGAAAATTGCATCTCAAGCTCTTCTCACTCTCATCTGACTCGGGCATATCTAGACAATTTGTTCATTTTTAGAGGAGTTGTACAGCACATGCTTGCTTTTTTCTTTCTCTAAGTGACTATCTTATGCTCAGATTGTAATGAACAATTAAATGTGTTACATTTGCAGAGCTCTTAGAACAGTGTCTATCATGTTTTAAGTACTCTATAACCATTGATTAAATATATAAATATGAAACAATGTTCTGTTTCTGATACTTAAGCCACAATATAGGTTAGAGATCCCACTTGGACTTACATTAAGCCAAATGCCAGGTGTATTTTTTTTTTTTTCTTTTCGACTGTCAGCCTTCTTCATACAGCATCTGCTTTACATTCACCAGGTGCTTTGATGTTCTAGACACTGTCTGTAGCCCTAAAGCTCAGCCCCTCTTCTGCACGTTCACACTGGCAAGTCATGAATGGTGCTCCCTGGACAACGTGGCCAGACTTCCAGGCCCACTGGATTACCGAGGCATTAACCCAGTAATTCCTCTCTATCTTGTTAACAGCTGAAGTTAAAAAAAAAAAATGTTATATAGCCTTTTCAGTCTTTTTCAGTGGGAGAACTGGTCACTTCACTCCCTGTGATTACTAGAGATAGAAATTCTAGTTTAGGTGCGTGCTTTATGTGGTGGTTGAAATCATATAATCCTCACAAGAACCTCAAAAGGAAACTGGTGAGATTTTTCTCCATTCTACAGATGAAGAAAGTGAGGCAAGAGAGTTCAAGCTTCTTAACCAGGATCAAACAGCTGATAAGTAATAGCCCCAGAAATTGAACACAGGTCATCTGATGTCAGAGCTTAATTCCTAAGTCCACCTATTTTCTTCTTTTCACAAAGTATTATAGCTGCTTCATCACCAGGAGCATTCTTTTAAAAGGTTGAACAAGTCTCTACCTTTACATGTTTCCCTTATAACTTGGGACACATTTTGGCAAAAGGCTTAGCCAGATATAGACTTTAATATCAATAAATACACTACTACCTTCTGTATCTTTTTAAATGGCCACGTAACATGGACAAATATATTATCAATTAATTAGTTCCCTATTTTGGTAGATTTCAATGTTTTTTTTATAGCTTCAAAAGCATTTCAGTCTTGCAGAGAGAAAAATTCCATTGTTTTGCCAAAATTGTCTGTTGTTTTATTGAACCTGGTCAGGGCATGCAGAGATGAAATACACCTGTCCAAAATTGAACCATTTGAATGTCCAATATGGAAATACAATTTTAAAAACCTAGAGTGTAGGATCTGGGTTATAACTGGTAAGTGACATCAGCAAATAGGACTCAAAAAAACTCCATTTGTGTGCAAAACCTCTTATAAGCCAAAAAAAAAAAAATTTCTTGGAATTATGCCCAAATCAGAGACTTTTATGCATCTCAAATGGCTGAAAATTCACAGGGACAACCAAGGGCCTTTCAAAATGCTAAGGGGATCCAAGTGTACTCCACAGCATTCCGTCTGAGGAATCCAGCACCCACAGGTCACCAGCAGCCACAGTGCCTCCACCGCTTCTGAGCCACTTTCAGCAAATATCTCTATCAGATTCAAACTGATTGGTTGTTTATTTGTTCTTAAAAAACTTTTTCTGCCCTTGGTAAAAATAAAGGCCTAACATGTTTTCCAATTTCTCATGACAGCGAAAAAGACAAGCATATGAATCTAACCTCATCCATGATGGCCTGCAGCTAGAAGCAACAAGATCAGTAAGTGTCTGTCCTTTTCCAACTCTTGCCTCGCCATTGCTCTTGGGAACCTGCGTGTCACTTGGAATGCCAGAATGGCATTTGAAGCATGCGACTCCAGTCACACCTTAGTTGTAGGCTAGGAGGGGAGTCAATCAAAATCTGCATTATAGAATGTATGTTCTGATCAAAGTCAGCAGATCTTTTTCAACAGCCAGAGGACGTAATAATAAATACATGTGTAAATGATTTTCTTCTTTTAGGATTTTAAATATTTTTTTTTATTAATTACATATAATAACTTTGTAGTCCTTCTTAACTTTTTTTTGCTCAAATATATACATTTTTCTGTTCCAGAAAGGGGGATGGTTAATTTCAGTGTTTTAATTTTTTCCTTTAATATATAGTAAATACATTTCTATAGCAATAAATGTAATTTTTTGACATCTTTTATAATGATCACAAAACATGATATTGGACAGATATATAATAAACAGTCCTCTTTAGGTTTAAGATATCTAAAAATTGTTATTACAATAACAATGAGTATTCCATTATTTTAATTTTTTCTTATTTGGATGAAATGATGGGCAAATAACAAGTTTGTTTTTTTTTTTCATTTAAAATGTTAGTAATTTTGTGAAAGAACTATGATAAGAGTTACTTTCTCAGTAATTCAAACCAAGAAATTATCTTTAAGGCAAAAATTTATGATCATTTGCATATCTATTGTATCTTCACTTTTACTGGTGTGTGTGTTTGTGCACATGTGTGTTTGAACTACTAGCAACATAAGAAAAATTATTAATTTTAAAATAGTAAAAATAGTTGGTTTGGTTTCCTGGATTGTGTTTTTATTCTTTCAATATAGATTTTGGATGACAAACTTGTATTTGTAAAAATACATGCCCCTTGGGAGGTGTTATGTACATATGCTGAGATAATGCACATCAAATTGCCTCTGAAACCCAATGATCTGAAAACCCGGTCCTCGGCCTTCAGTAATTTCAACTGGTTTACCAAAGTCCTCCAAGTTGATGAAAGTATCATCAAGCCAGAGCAAGAGTTTTTCACTGCCCCATTTGAGAAGAACCGGATGAGTGATTTTTATATTCGTGACAAAGAAACCTTCTTCAATCCAGCCACAAGAAGCCGCATTGTGAGTCTAAATCAAATTTACTTTCTTCGTGGTTTGGTTTGGTTAGTTTAGTTTGGTTTTTAAAAGCTGCCACAGACACAAAAAAGAAATATGCCTACATGTTCCTGTTCTGATAGTAAACAGCGGTTGGTTAGTTAGCACTGAATAAACCACACACTATTTTGGAATCTTTTTAGGTTTACTTTATCCTCTCTCGGATCAAGTATCAAGTAAGGGACAACGTTAAAAAGTTTGGGATTAACAAACTTGTGAGCTCCGGGATCTACAAGGCAGCTTTTCCTCTCCATGATGTAAGTTAAACAGTAAAAACAAAATAAAATACCCTAACGTATGTACTCCAGTGTTAGTAGGGAAAGGTAATCTTCTTAACCTAACTTAAGTTTCTTCCTCAGTGAAATGAAAATGATCTATCGAAAGATTACAGGCTCATCCAGGGCAGGAACCAGGTTGTACTGTTCACTGCTGAATCTAAGGCATGGAGAAGCCCCAGGGTTTAAATGAGTGAATGAAGGAATGAACAGACGAATAAACAGGAGCACTCCCATAGTTACTGTGTAAAGTAATGTTGATTAGTAGTTAAGAGCATGGACTCTGGAGCCGAAATGCCTGCTCCACCACTTTCTAGCTGGATGACCTTGTGAAAGTCGTTGAGCCTCTCTCTTCTTCAATTTCATCATCAATTAATGAGGATAATGAGAGGGCCTACCTTATAGAATTGCTGTGAGGATTAATGAATGTTAGAACAGCCCCTAGCATATAATAATTACTATGTATATGTTAAAGGTTATCATAATTACTGACAGATGTCATTATCAACCAGAAAAGTATTAGTTCTTTGTAAGAAAAACACATGTTAGACCTTGTCACTTATCATTTTCTGTAATACAGGTTTTTTTTTTTTTTAACTCCCTGAAACACCATTTCAGACTTGTGCCTTGGAATATCACAGGGTTCTTGTCATAATGGCAATACGGCAGAGTGTTGACATTGTTAAAGACTATATTCTGAGATGACAGCAACTCCTCAAATTCGAGAGCACTTCTCTAGTCGATAACATTTCTCATGAAATGAAATTTTTAAAATGTGAGTTCTTCAGACCCACAGTGATTCCGTAAAGGCAGGGATATTATGTCTAAGTCCTTTGCCTAAATTCTGTCATTGAAATAAATTAAATACTATATTATATCACACTTGATACTTTGTTACATTTACTATCAATTTACCTGAATCTCTAAGACCAAAGATAGCAAACACTGAAATTGATAATTACTACTGTGTATACATGCATTTGTGGATAAAGACAATATTGAAATGTACTGTAAAAGGTAATAAAACTAGGACATTAAACAGCTACTTAATATATATGCCTAAATAGAGACCAGAGAGAAGGGTAGAGAAACATGCTAAACTTCCTGGCTAAGAGACCCAACGCAGCAGTTCGGCCTGACAGTCATTGTTTTATATTTGTGTCCCAGCAAAATAAACAATGATAGCATGACATAAACTTAGGAGACACTTGCAGAGAGCCTTCATGAATATTCATCTGGGATGCCAAGGTTCTGTAGTATTCAGGTGGCATCTGTCCATGCCCAGGTCTTCTCCACTAAAACCTCATGTAATTGCAGAGTGCCATATCCAGACTAAGGAATGAGATCTCATGTGGTGTTTGGAAAGGAGATAAGTGGAGGTCGAGACCCATGTGAAGGCTTGGCTGAGAAGTAGTCTGGTTCTAATACTGGAGGAAGGAACTGAGTCAGGTGGGGAGAAGAGTGATTGAAATTAAACAGAGGTGGGAAGTTTTATTTTCTGAAGAAGCTAAGCATATAACATGTAAAATTTTTCTACATGTTGTCTCTAAATTACTGTTGAATTGGGGGGAAAAGAAGCCTGGGTTTCAGAAAGACCCTGCTGCTTACCAGCTAAGGCCCTGCTTTCCCCCATGTCCAAGAAGGAGGCTGGACTATCAGGTGTCTCTCCATTGTGGCACTTTTGGCACTCAAGTGGCCCACTTATAAGACATTAAGCGTCTCCATGGCTCCCACCAAGTATCTACGGTGTTCTCCAGGATTGTGACAACCATGAATTCCTTCCCACCCACATCTGCAAGTGGCCTTCATAGGAGGAGGCCATTAGTAATATCCTGGATGAGAATCACTAAAAATATGTGGTATTTCTATCTGCTTCAGCAAATAAGGGCCCCTTGTTCACGAATGACTGTGAAGTATATTAGAACCACATTTAATAAACAGATTTGTGAACACATGGTGCTTGTGATGCTCACTTGTTTGCTTCTGCTTCCCAGTGCAACTTCAGCCATCCATCACAGGATTTCAGCTGCCCAAATGAACGGTACCTTCTGTACAGGGAATGGGGTCATCCTCGAAGCATATACAAAAAGCAGCCCTTGGATCTTATCAGGTGAGGTGTTGTAGAGACCACTCCAGTGGGAAGGACTCAGGGCTGTCCTCATGCTATCTGAGTGTAACAGCATCGCCAACCAGGCAGGCTTACCCAGACCTATGAGCCTGATTGTCCAGAGTTTTTATTGGGGGGCTTCATTATGTAGACATGACTAATTAAGTCATTGCTCACATGGCTCAGTCTCCAACCCCTTCCTCTCCCCAGAGTTCAGGCCAATGTATGTGACTCAAAGCCCCAACCCTCTAAGCACATGGTTGGTCTTTCTGGCATGTCCAGCCCCATCCTGAGTCATCTCATTAGTGTAAACTCTCTAGGGTGCCCATCAGGAAAGGAAGTAAGTATAGCAGGTGACTTGATTTAGCCATTAATAATCTTTAAAGAGTCATAATAATGTAAAGCAAGGAGATTAACCAAAATTATAATGTAACTGTGTCAAGAAGGTAGAGGAATGGGGGGGGGCGTGGATGTGTAGATGAGACGGGGGGTGGGGGGGAGCGGTGTATTAAAAGAGAGCTTAATCCTCACTTTCCAAAGTAGAAAGTCAGTAGGTGATACATAAAACTGAAAAACCAATAAGCAACATGATACATATATTAGTTAGAGATATGGAGATAAATGTTTCAAGAATCAGCTATAGGAGTTGAAAGTCACTGCTGCTAGACAATGAGAGGAGGTTACTTTTTCTAATCAGTCTTCTAGAGCTATTTAACTCTTTAATGAATGTATAGTCACAACTTTGATTTTAAAAAGTCAAAGCTAAATTTTTAAAAATTAAGGCTTGGGATGTTTTTGGCAAAGAGATGATTAGATTCTCACATTTGAAGGGATTCTCATTATTCCCAGCCTTTCTGCAGAACTAGGAGGCCAGCTCTGTTTAAGATTCAGAAATTCTGACATCCTTGCCTACAGTATAATGTGGATACCTTGGGAAGTAATAAACTCCCTGTCACTATAGATAGCCAAGCAGAGTCTACATGACCGGCTCACTAAATGTATCAGGGTATTTTTACTATTGAGGAGTTAGACCAGGAAACTTTTAACATTCTTTCCAATTTTAAATGTGGCATTTCTAGGGTAGATTGTTTATAAGAACACATTACAGAAAAGCCTTTCTGTAACAGCAAAGAGTCCAAGAAATCTCAAACCCCATTGCCAGGCTTTTTCTCCCAGGCTTTATCCTAAGCCTGCCATACATGTGCAGATAACAAAGCCCCAGTTGCATGAAAATGGACACACTTTGTTCTCCTGATTGCACATTGGTATCGTCCCTTCCTATTCCCCAGGGATGTGGCCTACACCCAACCTATGACCAGGAAGCTGGTCTCACAGCTGCCATATGACTGCTGGTCTAGCCTAGGGATGGATGTTCCTGTATGAAATCTCCCAGATCTCCAGATTCTTCTCAGCACTAAGTCCCCACTGGCCTGAGTGCAAGAAATCCATTCCAGCTCCATGCTGAGCTGGAAGCATCACATTGGCCTCAAAGTAAATCTACATTGTTGTACCAGCCAATACTAAGACAGAAGGGAGTCAGTCTAGAAAAGTATCAGCAACAGCAACAGTTACCCAAACAATCATTTCATAATTTTCTCCTTATCCTTAAAACCTGTTTTTCTGCCTAACTGTATTTGTCTCCCTTTCAGAAACAATCTGGCGTTGCTTCAGGCCTCATTTCCCTTCTTTCAGTCTTGCCTACCTGACCTCTTCCATTTTACCCCAGAGCATACCAGTGATTAGTTTTTAAACCTTAGGAAAAATCGAAGTGCTCTGTAGAAGGAATGTAGGGCAGTGATTCCTCCATCATATCCATTTTGCCCTCTTCACTCTCACAATGAGTTTTACAAATATTTTCGTCGGAGGGACATTTCATTACTAATTACTGTTATTATCAGTCATTTTCTTGTTATTATTTGTGATTTAGATTATATTTCCTCTAAGGAAGTTCCCTAGATAAGCAAAAGTAGGTAACTGTGATGTTCATGTTCATTTCATGCATATAAAAAGTAATCTTTTGGAAAATGTGTCAAATGTGTTAGTCTTTATAAAAAACGATGGCGATACTCTCCACATTCAGCATTTTTTTCTTCCTTTGCTCTGTTCTAATTTTCTTTGCTTCAACAGGCTAACGAGTGGTCAGTACTTCTATGATATGTAAAATAGTTTTTGTTTTATAGTGGAATTTTAGGTCTGTTACAAAAATGAGTGTGTTTTAAGCATAAATTCAGTCAGAAGTTTAAGAATAAAGCTTCCTTTATTTAAAATCAGAAATTAACATTAGGATGAAGCTGCAGAGTGATTATTTGTGTCTTCTAAACATTTCTGTCTTTCTTCAGGAAATATTATGGAGAGAAGATCGGAATCTATTTTGCTTGGCTGGGTTATTACACTCAGATGCTCCTCCTGGCAGCAGTTGTGGGAGTGGCTTGCTTTATCTACGGATATGTTAATCAAAATAACTGTACATGGAGGTAACCTCTATTTTTCCTTGTTACCATTCTGAAAAGTTGATGAGACATAAAAGTATTTTCAGGTCTTAGACTTTTAGTAAAAGAAGACTCAGCTCAGAACACTTACTACTTTGGATGGTATGCCCCCTTTTTGTTCTAAGCATAGTAAGTGGAGTGAAAAATTTTTTCCTTAGATAATACAGCCCAGTCTCTGATATGAATATTACCACTAGGAAACACTTCAATATTTTAAGATAATACTTTGTTTGAAAAATAAAGGAGATCTGGAGGGAAGACTGTCCTTGAACTTCTGGCCCCAGCGCTACAGCTGTGGGCCAAGAACAGCTCTGATTTCTTCAATGTTTCAAGGGCAAAACTGGTAAAATTGATGTCTTTATGCTTTTAGAAAAGACTTTTTAATGAATATTAAGAAATACATGTTTAAAAACTCAGATAAACAAAACCTTTGTTTTACTTTTTAAAAAATTAGCCTTTAAAAATTTAGAGGAAACAATAAGTTATGAAGAATCAGATGTCAGAATGCACATAACCAGCTGTACTGTCTAAAGAGAGAAATACATGGGTGCCAGAACATCGAATTTCAGCAACACTCTTCTGAATTGTTATTGTTCCTCTGCTTTTGGTGGTTTCTATTCCAAAAGGGATGAAACACAACCAAGTGTTTTCTGGCTTCTATCCAGATGTGATAGCCAGATCAAGATTTCTGGGCACCACCCATGAGCAGAACAAATTTTTCTATCCCTGAGCATATCAGGCTGGCTCCCAAGGCAGGAAGCTTACATGGCAGCCCTGATGTATGGGCATAATTATCCATTCTTTTTAATGGAGGATTCTGAGTGTTTTGTACCCATTATGGCTTCTTAGCTAGAAAGCTGCAGGTGGTCTTTAAAGTACTCTCTTCACCAAAAAAGTTTAGGGCCAAAGGCTAAATGTTGATAACTTTTGCCTAAATTTGTCTTTGGGTTCTCACTGTTTTGTATATTGTTCCAGTCCAAAAAAAAAAAAAAAAAAAATCATCTCAGAAGTACACTTTAAAAGTACAAAAGTTACATTTTTACAAGGTTCTTGAATGGTGGTTGTTTTCATTATAATTCATTTTATAAAATTGCCATGACCATCACACACCACATAGTTTCTACTGTTTCACACAGATTAATTTGTAGAAAACTGGGGGTGGACAGGGAACGAGGGATGGAGATATATTCCCCATACTCAAAACTTTTTTGGCTTTAATTATTTAATTTCTAACTTTTTAAATATTTAACACATTTAAAATATTTTCAGTTAGTTTTATTACATGTTAAGTAGGTTCACAACATAAAAAATACATTTAAGGTATGAGGAAAATGATCCATCATCCAATTAAAAAAAAAAATAACATTACTGTTACCTCTGAAGTGGTGTGTGAGATTGCATTCCCTCACTTTCCAGTTTGGAAATAACAACTATAATAAATTTTGATTTTTATCATTTTTTTACATGTATTCTTTATTCTTTATCACATATATTTGTATCCTTACAAAACTTATTTTGTGTGCTTTTGAAACTATGTGTGCATAAATGGAGGGTATAGATATTCCCTCTTCTATAAAATGCCTGTTTAAAGCTTATGTTCCCCCTTTAAAAATAACAGCTGTATAGATTTCATTTGCATACCATAAAACGCACCCTTGAAAGTGTGCAATTACACAACTCCAGTCCCATTCACACAGGAGTTCCTCTGAATGGCTTCTCCTAGAGGCAGCCGTCTGCACTAACTTGTAGGAGTTCTTTAACTACCCTGGTGAATAGTCCTTTGTCATTTTTATGTGTTGCAGAACTTCTACCAGTTTGTGGATCGTTCTTTTTTTCCTCCCTTCATGGCATGTTTTAGCAAAGTTCTCACTTTTGAATTTATCAATTATTTTTTTTTATGATTTATGCCTTTTGGTTTCTCATTAATGGAATTTCTCCCTACTCCAAGGTTATTTAAATATTCTCTCTCTTTTTTTTTCTGATAAGTTGGTACTCTTGCATTCTCATTTTTCACCTGGAATTGAATTGTGTATGATAGAATTTAGGAGTCCAGTTTTATGTTTTTCTATATGGATATTCCATTGCAGCAGCCCCATTTATTGAAATGTCAGTTCACACCTCACTGATTTGCTGGGCCAGCCCTGTCATGAGTCAGTTTTTATATATGCAGATGTCTCTTTCTGAACTCTGTATTTTGTTCTCTTGGTCGATTTTTCTTAACCTATGCCAACAGAACTTTGTTTTTCAGGGATCTTTTTTTTTTTCCTTCAGTATCACCTCATATTTGACTCTTTTTACTCCATTTCCTCCCCCTCCCTGCTGCCTTCTGGTATCCACTATCTATTGTCCATGTTCATGAGTCTTCATTTGTCATGTTTGTTTGTTGCTTTTAGGTTTATATCCCACATATAAGTGATATCATGTGGTTTTCAACTTTTTCTGTCTGGCTTATTTCGCTTAGCATGATTATCTCGAGGTCCATCCACATTGTTGCAAATGGAAGTATTTCATCTCTTACGGCTGAATAATAGTTCATTGTATATATGTACCACAGCCTCTTTATCCAATCATCTATCATAGGACACTTCAGTTGCCTTGAGATGTCTTGACTCTCTTTGAGCCCTTTGCTCTTCTAATTGAATTTATAGTTCAAGTGGGGGAGAAAAGAATCTTTAAATATTGATTCTTCCAAATTATGAACATGATAATGCATATAAGATTTGCTACGTGTTTTTCACTCACTCAGAACAGTTTTATAATTTTCTCCATGTAAACCTTATATCTCTTAAATTAGATTTATTCCTGGCTCTTTATATTTTTTAAGCTATTGAAAAATGGCATTTTTAAAAATTAATTTCTAATTGCTGCGGTTTATAGGGACACAATTCTTTTTATTCTTGTTTCTGGTCAAAGGAAATACTTTCAAGATTTTACCATTAAATATAGTGTTTTTTATAGGTTTCATGTAGCAAGCCTTTATTGGGTTAATGAAGTCCATTTCCATTCCTAGTTTTATAAGAATTTGGTATCCTTCAGTTTTCTTATCATGAATAGATGTTGGATTCTATCATGCTGGTAGAAAAGAAATTCTACTTATTTTTTTAAATTAAATTTAATTTTTCTCTTTAGCAAAGAAGTTTGTAATCCTGATATTGGTGGCAAGATCATAATGTGTCCTCAGTGTGATTCTCATTGTCAGTTCTGGAAACTCAATATTACTTGCGAGTCCTCAAAGGTAAGTTTTGTTATTCCAAACATTTACAATTAATGAAAGATATTTTTTCTTCTAATAATTTTACAACGACATAGAAATTCTTTTTCTCCTCTGAGGAGTTTGGAAAGGCAATTTTCAACTAACTGTTCATTCTAAAAGGAAGCTATGGAATGCATGGGTTAATTCCTCTTTTACACATAATAAATTGAGATTAAAAGCCTTATCTAAAATCTCCTGAAGGGTCAGTGAGGAACTGTGGAATTGAAACTATTTGAGTATTTCAGGTAATCAAAGCTGAAATCTCAAACTCGACTTATCTCATGAATACTGTTTAATAGGTTTGCTATTAAAAGTATTTTCTGTAGTTGAAGTGAGGGGAAACCTGAAATTTATACTTGTGTTTTCCCACTTTTAAAGTGTGCTGAAACTATGCTTGGATTTTTAAAGACTTCACTGGTCAGATTTAGACTGTATCTATAAATACGCGTAAGAAAGGTTGTGTATATAAATGACAACAGATACCCACTTTTTCTCTCTAAATATTCCCACAAAACACATCTGGTTCTCCTTATACATGCAGATGGTCTTGAGTTATGACTTCTTAAACTCCAGGAGGTTTAGGACAGGCACTGAGACAAGAGGGGAACTTAATGAAAGGCATGCCAGAAACTCCAGACAGGAAGAGGGATGGTCAGCTTGCTTTGGAGAATTTTCCCAACAACTTTGATATATATATTATCTCACTTGTGATCTTTCCTCTGTCCCTTCATTCTGCCATGAAAGTTTAGGAATCCTTATATGACCTCAGAATATTCTGATCTGCTCTGTGTATCTCTTATTTTAACTGACTATATTGCTATGATAGTGATGTTACTTTATATTTTATACTTTGCAAAGTCTTGTACTTATCACTTTTGACACAATAACCCTGTGCAATGGGCAGAATAGCTATTATTTCCATTTTGAAGATTAAACCACAAAAGATCCGAAAGAGTAAATAATGTACTCAAAGTCATCCACCTGGTAACTAAGAAAGCCAGAAATTGACAGAAAATCTGCATTTCTTGCCATTATTGTTCCTTACTGCCTGATGGTAGTATCAGACATTTCACTCTCAAATTGAGCTTTGTTTGGAAAATTGTTCCACCACTTAATTAAGATGAGTGCAGGGTATTGTCAACACATGAATTTTTACACTTAGTTTATGAATTAGAATAGATTTCATTGCCCACCCCTAAACTAATACATTCTAGACTTACAAATATGTCATGAATAACACAAAGAAAAAGACTTGAAGCTAGTGAGAAAGAAGCTGCCTTCCAATGATGTTAATTCACAAAGGTCACAAGTTAGCGGATCTCCACACACTGGATTTAAGGCATATGCCAACAGTAATACCAGGGGCAAGTTGCGTTCCACAAAGTACAATTGCAAATTCCGTTTTCTTTAAGAAATTCTCTTTCGACACCTTACCCCCACCTTTTTCTGCTTTCTCCTGCTCTGTCTACCATCCTTAAGCACATGACTTTTAAATGTGTCCCTGTGTACAATTTTTTCATTGTTTTGGAAAAAAAAAATAAATCATTCTATTCTAGTTTCCTGAAGGATTCCTTCAGCCTTGTCAGAGTGATTTACTAAAGGAAGGAAGTATATTTTAAAAATGACTAAAAGAATGAAATGAAAAAATAAATTTAAAAAGCAGAAAAAGAGAGCACCTGTTCATGCTTTTATTTCTACCTTTCGTTTGGAAAGAGATGGAGTATTCACTAACTGACATGTATGCTAAAAGGGTTAACAAATTAGAAATATAAAATCAGGATCAAAGAAATGAAGAAACAGTTATGGAAATAATCAAGGTTAATATGTTTTGGGGCATTGAATAAGGTTCTTAGCTTTTTTGCTGTCAAGTTAAAGGGAAACGTGGTAAGTTATAATATTTTGTTCTTAGAAAGACACTGTTATAAAATTTTTATTTTGTTCCTTTGCAGGATGAAAGCATAGTGTGGTTATTTTTCTAGATTCTGATTGGTTCCTCTCTTGAAATTGCCATGCCTGCATATGCAGCTCTCTCTTTTCTCTTCCTGTTCCATGTGACTAAAGCAGCATGCTGACTTGGGACGACTCTTCACACAGCTGGCTTTCCCTTTCTGTGCCATTCTGCCAAGGAAGCGAAGCCAAGCTTCCTACCAAGAAAACCCCTTGCTTACCATCTCCCCTACTTCCTGCTTCTGTGCCACTTATGGGGCACATAGAGAAGAGAGGCCACCATGTCATTCTCCTTGATCCTTGATTTTCAATATGTGGCAAAAATAGTGATTCTGTCTGAGCCACATAACTGCCTATCATAGGAGTGTAAGGCACATCTCTTGGCTTGAGCATGACAACTGGGTGATCTTGGCATCAGCAGTAAACCTGCTTTTTCCTGTTGCTCCTATTTTTTCTCTCTTGCACTGACAGATGTGCTTTTTTCCCCTTTTTTCTTTTTTTAAGTATTGTAGGGCAAAGAATTCACAGGTAGGATTTTTTCTTTGTGCACTGGATGGGCAGTGGTGTCAGGGCAAGTCGGGAGGTATCAGATACAGAGAGGCTTGCATGGATTCATAAAAGAGGAATAGCACTGGACAGAGCCTTCACTGATAGCATGATAACATGCAGAACTATTTTTCATAAAATGTTTCTTATAATTTCAATGAGGGATAAGGCATAGTAAAAGACAGCTTGGAGAGGATGGTTCTGTAAGAGTCAAAGCTAAAAGATTGAAATGTGTGATGCATGAGATCCCAGGACTAGAGGAGAAGGTAGAGAGCTTTGTTCCCCAGAGCATTCACTCCTTTATTAGTTGTCTTCCATGAGCTGGATTTTTCAAGAGGAATAATTAGATTACAGCAATTTGGAATGTGCTTTCTGATCAGGGTCTCAAAGGATGATTGAAGGGCATTTATAGACTTTGAAAAACAGATGTATGAAAAGATATTTAGGTGGATTTTTAAAAAATTAAAACATAACTAATGTTTTTATGTAGATGAAAGAGTTTCCACTTTACATCAGTATAAAAAGCAACTGATGTAGTTACCTAAAACAAAGCAGACCTATAGCTTCTTTTTCTGACCTGTTGTCTTTACTTTTCACATACACTGTCATATAGATGATATTACATGTTTGCCATTTTTTTTATTGACTTTACAGATATTTTTGAGAGATGTAAAAAATCTCACTAATGAAAAAATAACTAATTGAAAGATTTTTCCAGGAATTCATAGAGGGAGATAGGCTGCTTATATACTAGCAGAGAGATGAAACTTAGCAGAACTAGTGACTAGAACCCTTTTTGCACAGGTATGTGACTTATTCATTTATAATCACTGTATACTTTATGATGTCAGCTAAAGTACCTGTGCACCCTATTCTCAAGGAAGCCTCTATCAGTGATGGTAGGAAAGCCTTCTTTGGGTTTGAGGAAACAGCTCTCCTGGTGGAGAGCCATCTCAGAATAAACCAGCTTTGTACTTCTCTTAACAATTAAAATAAGAATTTAGAAAGGAGTCCTCTGAACAGGGTAGGATGATGATAATATGCCAATCATAATCCGAAAGTTGCCTGTAGTTCATTGTACTCTTAGGACCATAACTACTTCCTCAAATTCTTTTAGGACAGCTCATTAGGTGAGACCATTATTTAAAAGCCTGATAGAGACTTTAAACAGAATGGAAACTTAGCAGCCATGCCTATTTCTTTGTCATGATATGGAAAGATTCCATTGGAAAAGGCACTCTGGTAGGTACAGCAAAGGCTGTTTCCAAAAGAACAAGAAATCCCATCTATAAGTATATTGTACCTATAGTGATTGTTAAACTAGGATCGACTTTAAAAAGAAGTTCAGACTGTAATACACAAAGCATTACATATTTGATGAATTCTAGTAAGTGGAGAAGAGGATTCATTTATATGTCATTATTGTATTTTCCAGAAATTGTGCATCTTTGACAGTTTTGGAACCCTAGTCTTTGCAGTATTTATGGGAGTATGGGGTAAGTTCTTTTCAATTTATTTTTCCAGTTTACTTTTGCATCTTGACATTAAAAAAAAAAAACTAAGCACCCCATTTAACAGAATTATACAAGTTTTATTCAGGCTATCAAAGTAACCCACTTTTAAAGCTCAGATTGCCCAAGTTTCAGCTCCCCTAGAATCCACTCATAACTTTTAAGGCCATTGTGTCAGTTACTGCATAAGAGACTGCCTCAAAATGTAATGGCTTAAAACACATTTATTATTTTCCTGAATCTCTGAGTCAGCTGGGAGGTTCTTCAGGCATGGGCTGGCTCAGCTCATCTCTCCTTTGAGCTGGCAGCTCCACTGGTATAGATGGTCCCACAGTCACCTGGATGGTTTGGTCTGGCTTCAGTGGGCCAGTTCATCTTGCTCCACGTGGCCTCGCCTCCTCCAGTGGGCTGGCCCAGGATTCTCTTCATTTGGTGGTTTTAGGGTTCCAAAGAGAAGTAAAATAGGACAAACCCCAATGCACCATCATTTTTTTAAGCTTACAGTTGCATCAAGGTTACAAATGTCCCATCAGCCCAAGTAAGTCATGGCCAAGCCAACAATAATGTGAGGAAGTAGGAAGACTACCCAAGGGCTTGGATGGAGGGGGACACGATTCATTAGGAGCCATTATTGTAACAGTCCCACAGCTGGGAACCAACCTGACGTTCATGGGGTTGGGGTTCAGGGGAAGCACCAACACAGAGATTACAGGAGATGTCTTTATACATTTCTACATGAGTGAGTATTTCGTAAGCATGCGCTACTCTTATAATAATAATATCACATCCTATTTAATAAGTTGAACAAATATAATCCTAAACAATATTCTTATATAGAAGCTTTAAAATTATGTTATTTACTTTGAATAGCATCATTAGTGAGGCAATTATTCTCTTTAAATGCAAACTTTTACATATTTAATTGATGTAAATGTTCTACCAAAGAAGAAAAAAGATTTCATTTTCAAAGACAAATGTGTTTCCAATTTTGATGGGTAAGTCAGAGGGAAAGAAGAGTTCAGGTTATAGATGGGTGGGAGAAGAAACAGAACTAAGTCTCTTAAGACAACATATCGACACATGTGACTCACAGCAACCAGTTTTTTACTGACGTCCTCGCAGTATTTCTCTTATGCAGTGGTTGTGCCTATGAAGCATCACCAAATGGATCTCAAAACAGACAGCAATAATTCTGGACACTTTTTAGAGATACTAGGTACCACTCTTGGATAAAGTAGACTATAAGATTGCTGAACTTATCTAATAAGTTACATTGTCATTCAGACACTTAGCATGTTTTGGCTGGAGACCAAACACTGGCTAATATTTGACACACAGAAGAATCAAAATTAAATTCATGTATTAAGAGCCTACGTACTCTTCCACTATAAAATACATCATTTTTTCCCCCCCGGAAGTAAGAGCATAGGTGCCGAGCACATGGATAGTGGGCTCTTTTAAATCTTGTTTAAACCTTAGTCTTAGCATTGATTCATAATATATAAAATTCTTTTGAACTCCATGTAGTAATAGATGCTGACAGCTGTAATTTAAAGAGATATCTTAAAGCAAGCATATATATTATTTTTGGCACTGAAAGACAAACCTCAGATTTCCTAGCTAACATTGCTTTCTGTGATCATTAACTACAGCATGTTTATAGAACTGACTTAAGCATATTGATCTGCTGATTTTATTTCATCAGAGTTCAGAATGCAGAAAGTGTTTTAGCCCAGCTTGTAGCACCGTGTGTGTGTGTGTGTATGAAGAAATCTTTATTTTAAGCACCTTATGTTACTTTTCTTGTTACCTCTGCCTTATGAGAACTACTGCTTTGAACCTCATTACAGAAAGCCTGAAATTGTAAGAACTGAAGAGGCCAGGAGGATCATGTAAAGTTTTCCATATCACTGTTATCATCGTCCTACAGCATCTCTTTTGGGCCCAGATGTGTGTGGCACTTAGAGTATTTTTATGCTTCCTAAGAGTTATAACAGTTGAGGGTAGAAAACCTTTAATAATAAATTTAGTACAAATCATATACTTATCTGAAAATGTTCACCCTTCTAGGCCAGGCCAGCTCACCCGTTCATAACTGACTTAGTGTCCTAAAACACCAGTCTATGGTAGAAGTAAAGGTCCTAACGTATCCTTCCCTCCGCATCTTTTGTGGCCTCTTACCTTCTTCTATCTTATTCTCCCTGGCTCCAGGCTCTTGGCTGCAGGACTGTAGTTTTTCATTTTCACTTTTGAGTCCTAGTCTAGGCCTAGTGATTCTCCCAAAACACCAGACACTTGGCTCATTAGGGGTCAGGGAATGAGGAAACTGTTACCATAACTGAGTATACTTGGGGTCAGGTAATGGCAGTTGGAACCATTAGTTCCAGAGTTGCACTGCTTCTGCTGGGTCCACACCAGCAAAATAGCACAGTTCCTACAACCGCTTCTACCTCCATGTAACTCGGTTTCTATTTTAAGTGACGCACAAACACTTCCAATGTGCATTTTAAAAATCACATCTGGAACCCTAGTTAGCTGCAAGAGAATGTGAGTTTAGTTTTTGACCTTGCAGTCTTTCAATTAAGAAGTTGGAATAAAGGCCGAGCGAGCTCATCTACCTCATCTGCCTTTGTGAGTAAGGAGGTCTGAATAGTTTCAAGACCTTCAGCAGCAAATTCTTAGAGCAACCATCCCATCTACCAGAGTGTGTCTCTTGTCCTTAGATATTGCTGGAGATAACACTGCCAGTGCTTTAGTGATCCGAACCCTGTCTTTGTGTGTGGGCACCTTCATCTGATGCATACTCTCTCTAAATGTAATAATATCATGACTAAGAAGACAAGCTGTTCCTAATATCCAAGATCCCAGGCAGCCTTCCCTCTTCTCTTGTTACACGTTGATGTCAGAGTCCTAACTGTGTCTCTCTAATCAACTAGAACTTCATGGTGTGCAACGGTTAGCCAGAGAACCTAAGTGCAGTGCCCCCGACTAGGGTTCCACCAGTTGCATCATTACTGGCAGAAAGGTACAAAACAGGAAATTCCTATCTGACCATGCACTGTCGCCCCAGGACCTGGTGTTCCCAATCTGGGACACACAGCAGTGTGAGTCAGCAGGGATGTGGCCCAGGAGTACTCCAAAATGTTGGTGGCTATACTAGGTTACCAGCATCTTCCATGGACCCTGCAAACCCTTGATGGTGTGAAATAGGAACTAAGAAACTCCCACCCATTCCTGCAACTCTCAAGGTTTCTGCCTTCAAGGTTGAGGATTTACTGACAACTCGTTATTTTTCACCAGGTCGTTTTTTGCTTGTAGGGCAGTCCTCTCATTTCCTAGGCAGAACTGCTCCTAAAGTTCAGGATTTGGTAAACAGCAGCATTATAGCCCCTTATGTTCAAGTTCAGAGAAGACTGTTCTTCCTGATTAGAATTGCTTATATTGCTTTTTGTAGAAGAGTAAGTTTTCTTTTCATAAATCATTTCTTGTTGATACTGTTGCTAGATAGTGAATAAATGGATGGCTATTATACTCCCATTTTAAAGATGAGGAAAATGACACTCAGGGAGATTAAGCAAATTGCTCAAGTCTCCAAAGACAGAAAGTGACAAGCACAGAATAAGAGCTGTGCAAATAATTTGGGTGTCATCAGCCTTGAGATCAATGACAAAGTGCAGTGTGTAGTAATAAAGTTGTAGGAAGCTTTTAGAAAGATGCAGAAATATTTACCCAATTGATATAATAGCACTGTTTGTCGGGGGCTTTGAATACTAGGTTTGGGTTAGAAAATGTTGGTTGCATGTCCTTGGTTCTCCTTCACCTGTCAGGTGTAATAGGAAGAAGAAAACACTGGGCTTCCAGTCTCATTTTACCAGCCTTGTCACATAAGGCCCATTTTCCTTCATGTGTGCCCACCTCTGGGTGCCAAAGTGAGTAGGACTTGGATATTCTTAATCATAATTTCCTCTAAAAATAGATATGTTTAAAGATATAAATTCATGAAAGTAAGCTGCTTTTTTATAAAATGAAAAGTTACTTTGTAGAGAAGGAAATTGGGGATTTTCTCTATTTTTGAAAAAGAATTACAAAAATACTTACATTTCCAATATTTAGATTAAAATTACAGAAATTTAGAGGAATTATAGAAACACAAAGATATCTAGAGTGGCTTCAGAAGGCTGTTTCCAATTGTCTAGGTTTATTAATAGGCCATAATGAGCCAGACACACTCTTCCCACCCACAGTTCCTTTCCTTGGGCTAGAATTTCCACTGGTGTATATTCCTAGTGGTCTGAGTGAGTTCTGAGCTTAGAGAGAACATGGTGATTCCTCCAGTCTGTCTACCCTGAACTACTCCCAGCAGTCGAGGGGCTTTAGCTAGAGTGACCTGACTGATATACTGTCACATTCTCCGTGGTTGGTTTTCCATCTCAGCTTATCCAGACCTGTTGCTGGGTACAGGGTGAGCTGAGGACCCGAGTGGACTGGCACAGCAGAGAATGATGGAAAGTGGGTCATGCACAGAGAGGAGCCGTCTGTCATCTGGGCCCTCTGAGCAGGTGGTTTCATCATCCAGGGGTCCCAGGTGGTGAGGGTCCTCCAGTTTGGGGAAGACTTACTACAGTTCATTCATTCAGACAATATATACTCAGTTCATTCAGCCAATATATACTTAGTGCCTGCTGTGTGCTAGCGTTTTAACATGAACGAAGCAAGATCCCTGCCCTCGTGAAAGTGACATTCTAGTGGGCATGATAAATAATAAACACAGAAGCAAATACAGGTTAGGATGTGTGAGTGCTGTCTGTTTTGGAGCACAAAAGTTGAGGATGGCACAGGAAATTAAATGTGCCCTTTTTGAGAGAATGTACACTACCACTGGCCAGATTTCATAGTTTATATAGGAGACAGTTTAAAGAATTTCTGAGGTAGAGAGTATTGCAATCCTGGCAGTAGAATTCCCAGATAAACTAAAAAGTAGGGGTCTCCTGTTTAATGGGGGCGCATTGGTGTTTATCAAGGGGATATGAGTTTAGGAGACTTTAGTAAATAGGTGGCATATATTGTGCTGCTTCAGATGCAGCCCAGGAAGGGTTAGCTTATGGGTGACTCATTCACCTCTGTAGGGGTCTCTTGGGAGTATCAGCCACATGAATCCAGCATGGATCAGGTGGGGTGCTGGACCAGCCTGTCACAGGTTGTTCCCTTAAGACTTTCACCCCACTGATACCTCATTTCCTCCTAGTTAAAGACAAGGACATTTACATCTGGGCAATTACTCAGTGGTAAGAGGCATTACTCTCCATACTGAAAACTCAACAAGTGTGTGCCCCTTGTCTTGGCTATGGCCTCAGGTAGGTCAGTCCTGCTATCAGGGATCTGGCAAGTGAGCTAGATGAATTTCTCTCTGATTATTTACTTAGAGGATTTGGGGCATTTGAGTAACCTGAGAGGGTCAGGAAATAATACCCAAGAGCTTTGTAGATTTTACCCTCTGTAGCAAAAACCTGGGCCACCATCTATATTCCTTGTAAACATTCAGGCTGCCTCAGCAGTGGCCATATGAGGGTTGGTGTACCCACAGAGGCAATGCATGGGACCAGAGGACAGTTACTAGCAGTATGCCCCAGAAGAGTGCCAGAATCAGAAACTAGAAAAGCAAGCAATAGTGACACCAAAGCAAAGAATGGGCGCTATGGCACAGAGCCAAAGGAAGGTGGGCTGCAGGGCATGGTAGCTGAGGAGCAGGCAGCTTTGGGTAGCACCTCATACTAAGAAGAGCCTGGGCCCTGAAGTCAAGAATGCCAGGGTTTGGTTGCTGACTCCAACTCTGAAATCTTGGGTGAGGATTTGAACCTTTCTATGCCTCTATTTCTTGGCATTTAAAATGAAGCTAAGAAGTACCTCAGGTTGTGAGGGCCTTTCCAGGTATTCTATCCGTTCAGTTCACAACAGCCAATGAGGTAGGTTCTACTTTCCACTTTACATACCACACAGCAAGCCCTTTGTGAGCTGTTCCTGTGGACTCTCCTCCTGGCTGCCCCACCCTCTTTATCACACTGTGTGATAAAGATTTTTTTTGGTTTCTGGGAAGTACCTGGCTTTGTCTGGCCTCCTTGCCTTTGCATACAAAGCTCACTGGCGAGGAATGGCCTTAACATTCCACCTTCATTCACCTCGGCTCTAAATCACCTCAGAACTCACCATAGTTGTTCCCTCCAAATATCTAAAACTTATTTTTTCATATTGATGCAAGATTTTAAAAAAATCAGTCTTTCATATTTAAGAATATAACTTTTTTTTTAACTTTATAGCTTGAGTAGAGGTAAATGGAAATTAGGTAAGTACTAAAGCATCCCTCCGCCATGCCCTTGGGAAGAAAGAGAGAGGGGGTATAGGGAAGAGCAGACTGAGGGACAGACCATGAACTGCTTTTGAATTATGATAGTTATTTGTGTTGTTTAGTTGGCAGTAAAATGCTGGTAGCAGACACTTGAGCATTAGACCCAGTCACATGAGTCTGACCATCACATTATTAACTTTCCTGTAAGAAGCTATAATACGTTTCCTCAAGTTGAATAAATTACCATTTTCTTAAAAAAATTAACTCATTTTTCTCTTTCAAATATTAGTCTCATATAAATTAAATTTTATCGACCATATACAAAAGTGTTATGGCTATTATTCAGTACCTATTTCTGAAACATCAGTCATCACTACAGACCTGCATGATCGTGTTCTCTCTCCTAGTTACTTTGTTTTTGGAGTTTTGGAAGCGGCGTCAGGCAGAACTTGAGTATGAATGGGACACTGTTGAGTTACAGCAGGAAGAACAACCCCGGCCAGAATATGAGGCACGTTGTACTCACGTGGTGATAAATGAGATTACTCAGGTAAGAAAGGTATTATTCAGATGCATTTTAGTCTATTTATGGCAGGAGTTTGCAACGTTGGCTGCATATTGGGATGACCTGAGGACCTTAGAAAGCATTGATGCCCATCATTCCATGCACTGATGGAACTTAGTAGCCTGGGGAGTGTTTTGGGCACAGGGATTTTTAGGACTCTCTGGTGATTCTAATGTGCTGTGCTTAGAACAGTGGACATAGGAGATAAATGAGGTCCCTTCTTTCATGAAAGTAAAAAGAAGTTATTCTGACAAACGTACAGGAAGTCCTCACTTAACATCATTGATAGATTCTGCTACGTTAAGTGAAATGATGTATAATGAAACCAGTTTTCCTATAGCCTAACTGATATTAACTGGAGTTAAATTTCTCTGTCATCTCGTCAATGTTATAATGAAATGACATCGAACGAAACAATGTTATTTGAGGACCTCCTATATATGATGTATTGGAGTGTGTCCTTTCATTTGTAATACTAGTAAAAAAAAATGCGAAAATAAAAATTATACTCTGTGACCTAAATGTATTAGAGAAGATGCTTAGGTTTTTATAGTTGATTCTCAATTTTTCACATGCACCTTTATTATTACAGCCCCTTTCCATCTAGACTAGCTACCTTTTTGTCTTGCACTAAGCCTCAGTCACTGCTCCCCCTTCTGGCTGGGATGTGCACAAACTAGTGCGGGTCGTATCCCATAGTCGGAGAAAGCATGAAGGAAAACATTTGTTGAGGTCAGACTGTGTTCAGGCAAGGTGCGAGGCCTTTTACGTAATTGGAAAGATAAATTTGCTGCTGCGACTGCTGCACAAAAATAAAATTAAAAAACTATATATCTCTCTGTATAAATATTCCAAAGCCAACAAAAGATGATTTTTAAATCACCTGCATTATTGCTTTCCACCAACACAGATAATTTAAAGCCGATTGTACTTCATTGGTCATCAGCATATGGACAGCAGGTTCTGAATATGAATGATTCTGCTAGAAATGCTTTTAACCAAGAGCATCTGAAAATGTCCCCAACTCTAGATTTTGTAAGTTGATTCAGAGATTTATAGAATGTCAGCACTAAAATGGACTGAAGGGAGCAGTTTAACCTTCACGTTTTATAAATGGGAAAAAAAATGAGGTTCAGTTATCAAGAGAGGGTGACATTTGTCTTTTACTATGTAATAAGCTTCATCTAATCCCCATCATGAATAGTTCTCAGTGTTTACTACAGAAGACAGAATCAAAGTTTATGTTATTGAAAGATTGTATATTCAGAATTAAAGCTGAAACTTGGAAAAAATTAGATGTTCATAACTTTTTTTAGTACTGAAAAACAAAAGTTTATTGGCAATATAGGAAAAATACTGAAGAAAGACAATTTGGTAATTGAAACCTGTCACTTTTAAATTTAAAATTGCCAACTAATAAGTTAAATTTCCACTGAGACATTGTTAAAAATTTGTTCATCTTTATCTTTCTTCCTCATTTTGCTTTTGTTGCTAACACATTCTTAATTGGTTTAGGGAAGTATATAGTCGGGTGGTCAAGGCTTGAGAATGAGGCTGCCTGAGTTCAAAGCAAAACATAGCAACTTACTGGCTGAATGGTCTTGGACAAATTAATGAACTTCTCTGTGCCATTGTATCCCAACTATAAAATGGTAACAAATATAGTTGCTTTCTTATGTGATTGTAGTAAGTATTGATCCACTTAATATAGTGACCTACTTAGAATAGTACTTGGCACAGAGTAAATGGCACAGAGGTATTTGCAGCTATTATTATGCTATAGCTACTCTTACTTTCCAGGTAAATCTTGAGAAGTAGTGATTTCTTCTCTTAAATTTTTATACATATCATATAAAGTATAAAATGAAAACTAAAAATTCATCATTATACTAAATTTGTATGGAAGATAAATTGTCATTATTTACTTACATTTTCAAAAAATATTAAAGCAAACACCAGACATATACTATGTTTGAAATTGTTAACAAAAAACGTGCAATTATGAGTAAGAATGTTTGAAAACTAATTTTTAGAAAAATTAAGCCTAGGATTTAGTAGCTGATCAGGAGAAAACTCATTTCACAGGCATAATCCCTTGAATGACTAAATTTCTTCTTTTTTAATTAGGAAGAGGAACGCGTTCCCTTTACTACCTGGGGAAAATGTATACGTGTAGCTCTCTGTGCAAGTGCTGTCTTATTCTGGGTAAGAGTCTTTTGCAAATATTTTATTATCCAATTTTAAATGTCGAGCAAACTAAAAGCTGAGCTGGAAACTACGCTGTCTCAAAAAATGGTTTCCAGAGAACTACTGAGCCACCACATGGAGCTACTCTCAAGGTTTCAAAATGCCTACCTGTTCACAGTGGTTCTTCTGGGTTTTTTGACCTCACTTATTTAAATCAGATCAATGGTCCAGGATTTTCTAGTTTCTGGTGCAGAGACCAAATGGGAGGCCTTAAAGCTAAAATTTTCCCATAGTAACAACTAAAAATGTCTAGGAATAGCTATAACAAAAAATAGGAACTATCAAAGGAAACATAAAAACTATTGAGAGACATAAAAGAAACCTTAAACAAATAATGCTACATCAAAAGACAATACTTCTAAAATATCAGTGTTTATGAAATTAATTTTTGGTTTTATTAATAAAGACATACTAGTATTATAATGGTTAGTAATATAATGAGAGTTTTATGGGCTCAAGAATAGCCAGTCTAGAGAATGGAACATGAAGCCCAATATAGGCCCTTATATCAATAATAATGTGAAAAGGGAGGCATTCTAAATCAGTCAGATAAGAAAAGATCACTCAATAACTATAATAGAACTCTTGTTAGATATTAAGGGGAAAAAGTAGAGATTGAAACTATACTGTGAACCACATACTATAATAAATTCCAGAAACATTAAAAAAGTTACACCAAAAAAGTGAGAAATAAATATTGATGAATATGTGTTCTAGTAATAAAAAGACTTTCTATATTAAAAACAGTGGGAGAAGCTTCAGATGAAAATATTTAAAGATTTTTATACATCAAAAGCATCCTAAGTTTAAACAAAACACCAGAAAAAAATATGTGTTAACAAATAGGCCAAAGGGTTAATACCTTCAGTACATAAAAAGTCCAGATGACCTCTAAGATAACACGAAAGATCTCAGTAGCTAAGGAGGCAAAGAATATGAATACACATTCACAAAAAGAAAAAGAGAAAAAAAGTGTGGCAGATGTCAAACCTCAATAGTAATTAAATCAGTGCCCATTAAAATGGATACAATTTTCATGTCTCTAATGCTAAGACTCAGTGTTTGTGAGGAGGAAATGAGTGGTCAGTTTTCTCATACGTATTGGAATTTTATACTGCTCTGGTCTTCTTAGAAATCAGTTCGGCAGTACGTACTGAGTCAAAAATATTCATATGCTTTAATTCACTAATTCAGATTTTAAAACTTTGAATCAGGAAGTATTTCAAAATGGTAAGGAAAAGTAAATATTTAGTCATAGACATATTTATTACACATGTATGCCAAAATATCTTTCCAATCCTTCATACAGTCGTATCTTAGGCAGCCATAAAAAGTATGTCCATGAAAATATTTTATGATACATAAAAATGTTATGATGATAGGCTTAAGGAAAATATACAGTTATTAAAATGATTTTAGCATGCACACTACATGGTTCTGAAGGAATTATGCCTAGATATGTTTTTCCTATTTTTATTTTTAGTCTATTTTTATAAGTTAGGAGCTTTTTAATTGTAGGTGATAGAAAATCTCCACCAAAAAAAAAAAAAAAAACAATGGGGATGGGTGGAATTTATTGGTTCCTGTAACTGAAAATCCCATGTCTGAGCTATGGCTTCAGTCAAAGATAGATGCTGCAGCCCTGACTATGTCAAGGGCTGTGTTTCGTTCAGTCTTCATTCTGTATCCAGCGGTCCTCCAGCATGCTGGTTCTAGGCACTCCCATACAGCTGCACAATGGTTGCAGCATTCCAGATCTCACATCACATTCAAGCCAAGAGAGGTGTCTGTTAGCAGCTTCCTCTATTGACAAAGGAAACTTCTCTCTCCCATGAGCACTAGTAGATACTCCTCACATCTCAACAGCTCATGTTAGGTTATTTGTCAGTCCTTGAATCAGTTGCTAAAGCCAATACAACAAGATACTTGTCTGTCTCAAACCAGTCAGGATCTATACCTATGGAGCCTCGGGGAAGGGGACTGGGGGGAGGGAGCCATTCAGCTCAAACCACCGGACTGAAAAATATTCCCCCAAAAGCAAAATCTGGGTCCTCTTCTAAGGCTATGAACAGATCCAGAGTAGCAAACACAACTAATGTCCACTACAGGTTACTTGCTATGATAAATATTAAAGTTATAGTGAGAAAAATATGTAAGAAACTTGGAGAATGAAAAGCTTTCTTCTTCCCTATGAAGAAATATTGAGCCTATCAAGTGCTCTGAAGAAGTATGAAAACCTATCAAGTTTGTAAAAGCTCTGGAATGAATCAGAATTCATTTCAGAAACATGTGGTGGGAGGCAGTGCTATGGAGAGATTAGTGTGTCTTTAGAGTCCTTGAGTATCTCAGTTCCTTCACTTATTTGTTGCTTAATTTGGGGCAAATTGCTTAATCTCTCTGTGGCTTTATATTTCCTCATCTTTAAAGAGATATAACACTATCTACCTCACAGGGCTGTTGTGAGGACTTAAAAAATATTTGTGTGCTGAGGTGAATAGTAAGCATTTAAAGAATTGTAACTATTAGAATTAATAATTTTTTTAATTATTATGGAGATAATTTTTTAAATACATCATGTTTAAATGGTCTCATGTACGCCCATGCCACCCTGAACTTGCCCTATTTCTTCTGATCTTGGAAGCTAAGCAGGATCAGGCCCGGTTAGTACTTGGATGGTAGACCAACTAAGAAGACCAGGTGCTGCAGGCATAAAATATAAATAAGGGATTGTAAACTGACAACGTCCTTGAAATCTGTGAGGTCAAGGGTTGCCTCATCTAAAAAATAAAATAAATTGTCTCTACATATTGTACTGAGCAAGGAAGACTCAATATACCTTCTCTAATACATATTCCTCAGCCTTGGCTAATTTTCACATACACACACATACGTCATTCCTTTCGTAGTGTTAAGCTTTACCCGTGAAGGAAAGGAGATAGTGAAAGAGATCAGAGGAGGAAAGATAATGTCTTCTTTACAAACTGATGGCTTAAAAAGAAAAACATTGGTCACCATAATCATAGCTAATATTTATATAGCACTTTTCATGTGCCTGATCTTGGATGATTTTACCTGTCGTAGGTAACTCATTGAAACCCGACAACTCTATACGTTAGTTGCTGTTGTTATCCCCCATTGAAGCCCCAAAAGTTTAATTTGTACAAGATCCCATAGCTAGTGGCAGAGCTGGAATTCCAGTGCAGGAGTCTGGCTCCCGGACTGTGCTTGTAATCACTTCCTCTGCTGCTCTCCACACGTGAAAACTAGCCTCCCGCTGTTACTGTAAACAACAGGACATGATTTGCTTGGTCCTGAAATTCACATTCTTTGTAGCTTTCCTCTCTCGTGACAGTCATCACAAGCAGTCAGGCACATGCTTCTGGAGTATGTCCAAGAAGGCAGATGTAGGGAAAACAGTTTTAAAATGGGACCTTTAATGTGTATTGTTCAGTGGCAGAGGGAACCTGCCTAGTGACGAAGTGAAATCCTGCCTACTACATGCAAACCATGTTTCAGGAGCCTCCGCTGACATTGGGTTCGTACAGTCAAAAATACAATGGATTAGTGAAATGAGTCTTGTGCTAATGCAGATATGGAAAACTGCCAATTGAAGGTCTTAAGATACAAGCGTGGAAAGCTTCCTTCATCAGCAGAGACCCACTGCCATCTCTAGTCATTACCTCAGGGCACATCCGTGGCTTCTGAACACTGGTCCTGTGCACCTGTGCACCTGCCAACTCCGATCCAGGGATAGGTTCTCAGTCAGAAGGACACATATTCCCTTAATGGAGCAAAACACACTAATTCGTAACCTACATAATTTCATAATTGTAGAAGGAGTGCTCACTGGTTCTGCTATCACAAAGACTTTTTACTTCTACCAGAACATGCTACCAGTTATTTCATTTTTACCCCATCTGAAGATATTCATATTCTCCCCTTCTTCCCTTTTTTTATCTCTCCCTCCCTCCTTTCTAATAGACCTTTTTTAGAGCAGTTTTAGGTTTACAGAAAAATTACACAGAAAGTACAAAGTTGTCATGTACCCCTCACTCCCCACGCACAGCTTCCCTTGTTAGTGTCTTATTTTAGTGGATGTATGAGCTCTCTTTTGAATTCATTCCTTTTCCTTTCTTTGAAATTTAACATGCTTGATTTCCACCTCTCTTGTGGCAGTTGCATGGGATTTGACATCACACATGTACCTTCTCCATTTAAGTGTGGGGCCCGTTTTTCAGTTTAGAACTATGATTATTAGTGACTTACGCTTCCATGTTTATTGTGTTTTCAGATCCTACTGATCATTGCTTCAGTTATTGGGATCATTGTCTATCGGCTCTCAGTGTTCATTGTATTTTCCGCAAAACTGCCCAAGAACTTTAATGTAACAGACCCAATCCAGAAGTATCTGACTCCACAGACAGCCACTTCCATCACTGCTTCCCTCATCAGCTTTATCATCATCATGATTCTGAACATTATCTATGAAAAAGTGGCAATCATGATAACTAATTTTGGTAAGTTCTTATCGTAGCTTAGGTCATTTTTAAGACATTTTTAGAACCTGATCAAGAAAGAGACTGTATCTTTTAGGCATTTCAATTCCAACATGTTAGGATTTTTAGAAAATCTCAAGTGTGAACATATTGTCCCTAGCCTGTATGGGAAATGAATTATCTACAGCTTCGCATTAGTAAAAGACGCAAAGCAAAGACAGTCATTATAATGTCCAGGCTTTGTATAAACAGATTGGTGCTGAAAAATATTTTCAGTTTCATTAGATCATGTACCCTATTGTTGAAAGTATATAGTATCTTCATTGCAAATAAGTAAAATAGGGTCATGGTTCCAGTAGCAAATATGCTCCTCGTTGCTGAGAGGACAAGCAGTCACGCTGTTACATGTCTTCCCCCATTCTGTTCATATTAATATAGCTCCATTCTCATCAGCTCTCGCCTTGTGATAAATGTTTCTTCGCTCTGGCTCGTATCCCAGGCAACTGCTTTGTGGCCAAAGTTAAGTGCTTCTCACACGCTGCATATGCCTGGGTCATTTGCCAAATGGTCTGCTCAGTGGTCATCTTCTGAGACCAATCAGTCTGATTTAAATTCTAAACTTGGAGGATGACCTGTTTTGTCTTCCCCAAAAGCTTCTAGCAAGTTGACCCTTGCTTTGTTTTTTTCAATACCTACCTACTGCAATTCAGAAAAAGAGAATATCATTTAGCAGGCTGTTCAAAAATAATTTCCTGTCTGCTTAGACCCAAAAGAAGACAGTTCTTGCCCATTTGATAACATTGTGTTTGTATATTTTAAAGAACAGTTGAATATTTTTTTTTTTGCCATTCAGGATAGTGTATTTATGGGGGAGAAACTCATAAAAATGTGTAAACTTGAATTAACACAGTAGCTATATTAAGATCAAAATAGCTTAAATGGAAACAGTGTGAATTATATTTTTTAACATGTTAACTCATGTATCAGTGTCTTTGATCAGGGTCTCAAAGCTGTTCACAATTTTAAAATCTCACTTTTCTTTGCTTTAACTATAGAACTCCCAAGGACCCAGACTGATTATGAGAACAGCTTAACCATGAAGATGTTCTTATTCCAGTTTGTCAACTACTACTCTTCGTGTTTCTACATTGCATTCTTTAAGGGCAAATTTGTAGGTTTTCCAGGAGATCCAGTTTATTGGCTGGGAAAATATAGGAATGAAGAGGTATGGATATTGTATCAAGAATTATATCCTCTTGACAATTTAAGCAGCTTTTGTTTTTTTTCCAGTTGCCCAATGAACATTTTCTTTGTTGTACATTCTTAAATTGGTTTTAGCCTCAACAGAATATCAGGAAAAAAATAAAAATAAAACGAATGACTCAGTTTCATGTTAGACCCACGTAAAATCTAAATAAGATTTTCTTTTTAAAATTCCAGTGTGACCCAGGTGGCTGTCTCCTTGAACTGACCACACAGCTGACAATAATCATGGGAGGAAAAGCAATCTGGAATAACATACAAGAGGTGTTACTCCCGTGAGTATTGTTTTGTATAATCTTGGGGATGGACGAGACAGCATCCCACCCATTCAAGGCATTTGCCTACATGTCTCCATAGCTGCATGCCCACCTCTAAAATGGAGTAGACTATATTTACTAAAGTTCTCGAGATAGGAAGTAAATGAACCCATGCTTAAACCTTCAATTCAGGTAAGCCCACTGTTGCAAATTATAATGACCTGAACTGTGCCTTTCGATATTTCGACTCCTGGCCTAAAATATTAAGGCAGTATGTTTTGGGTTATCTTTTACTTATTTGAAAACTATGTTGTTAGCCAAATTAGAGAGCAACTTGGCTCTTCTCATCACTGCTGCTTTTCTGTGTATAGGTGCTAGTTTCCTTCTAATTTTTTTCATAAGAAATTCTAATATCCCAAAGATATATTAGTTACTCTTGCTACCCAAACATACACCATCCCAAAAATACATAGAGAGAGAGAGAAGCCTTACAAATTAGCACTTGTTTTTGTGTCATTTAACTATGTCAAAAGGAACATAGTGAAATGAATTCCACCTTAAACTTACCTTTCTTTACCCCACCCCACTTGGTGGTCCTCCACTAGGATTCTTAGAGCAAATGAAGAAGCATATCTGGCACTGACACCTAGATCGGTACCTAGCATTTAGTAGGCACTCTCAGCACCTGCCGAGTGAACGAGTGACTCGTGTCTTTCGAACACACAACATAGAATTGTTTGTTGGACCCAGAGAACAAGCTCAAAGCTCTTTGGCCTTCCTAGCCTCACTTAGTTCCTCAATATTTGAGGCATTCTTGAGAATTTTATTCTGTACATACTTGACAAAATGCTAGTGTAATTCCAGTGTTAAGTGACTTACACTGGAGAAATTTGTATGATAAAATGTTAAGAAAAATAATTAGAGTTAAATATCCTAATTGCCCATACCATTATTCTTTGGTCTTGAGATAATGGATGGCTATAATTTTCTTCCTTTATATATTTTCTGTATTTTCCATAATGGGTATGCACCACTTATAAGAAAAGTGAACTGTTATTTTGCAAAGGGATATTTTCTCTTCTATGATTTGGCTAGAGGATGAACCAAAGACCTACAATAGAGAACCCTAAATATAAGTATCCCTCACTGACTATACTCACTTTTCAAATTCAAGAATGGTAAACTCAGGAATAAAATAGACTCAGATAATAAAGGATGCATGTATTCAAAATTAGCAAGTGGGAATACTGTAGAATGTCCTCAACAGAAATGGCGATTGTCTTTAGTATGTGGATAATGTCCAAGCTTTGTATAAACAGATCAGTGCTGTTTATACAGTATGAAGATACAAAAAGAAAATGAGGTATAAAATACTTCACATCGTGCTTTATACATGAAAAGGATTTAGTAAAGAGTAACTTATAATGATGCTATTATGCTAATAATGCTGGTAAATTCCTAAGAAAACTATTTTGTAACCCCTGGTAGACAGAGGAAGCTTTCAACCTTGACCAGGGGAAGAAGTGTCTGGTGTCAGTGTTTTTAAAATGTTCCCAGTTTGGTAGCCCTGCACTAGAATCACAACCCAGTAGAAAGCCCAAAAGAGTAAGAACAGTGATGGATGGACTACAGCCCAAGGTTTCCTTCTACATTTGAGTGGTTCAGCTCAGAAGAACTGAACAAGAGGTTCTGAGTCCGTACAGAAAACTATTCAGAAAGATTTCTAATATGACCTACATGGGGGAAGCGCCAAATGAGTTAGTCATGCAAGTGGCTGCCAGGACAGAAGTTTCCATCCTGAATCCCAATTGTGATAGATATGGGGCCCCGTTAGTAAAAGACCTGCTTCTTTGCACCATGGAGAGGATTCAGCAAGAGGCTGAGGCTGAAAGTGTGAGGCAGAGCCAAAAATGATCCAATAGAAAACAGTAATCTTGAATTTGGAGGTCATGAAGGGGAATGGACATGTGTGGTCCTTGGTGCTACTGTGTCACAGGGCCCCTGGAATGTCGGTAAAGCAGCAGATTCCCAGACTTGACTGATTATAGAGCTTTGGGTTGGAGCATAGAAAGTAGCACTAGCAACTAGCATTCCATGTCATCTTATATGTGATGGAGTGAGATCTGCTAATCCAGACAGCATTGTGCCCCCAAGCCAATATTCTAAGTAACTAAAGCCATACTTACTGGTGGCCTCAGCCAGTTAGCATATATTGATTGAAAGAAAATCCCATGCATGAGGGTTTGAATCATTTAATCCTGACAGCAACCCTGGGCAGTGTAGGTTTTATTACCCCATTTTATTTGAACTTGACCAAAGTTAAATAGTAAGCAATGAAGTATGGATTCAGGGGTATCAGAATCTATATTCCCTTCACTTTCCACAGCCTCCTTCCATGTCCCTACTGTCATAGGAGAGAAACAAAAGGAGAAAGATTGTGAAGCCAGGGGCATGTTCTGTTGTAAAGAAAACTCCTCTTAGTAAACCCTGGGGAGAAGTCAGTGAAAAGTTAACGCTGAGATCAGTAGCAGTGGGATACCCAGCATAGCAAGCATTTTGTAATGTATATCTTATACCGTGTGTGTGCGTGCATGCACATGCAACGTATGCAACTGTCTCTACCGTAGTGTGAAGCCTTCTCATTTTCTGAATTTGAAATCCATACAAACATGTTCTTTAATCATCCAAAGCTTAGCCAGATGTTTATATCCATATTAGAAGTTGTTGTGCTTCCTCTGATGAACTCCACACATTCAACCATAAGCCAGCTGTTGCTCTCGGGGACAACTGTTCTCTGGGCTACAGGTGCACACCTCAATTTACTGCCAACTTGCCATTTTAAAAAGGACGAAACTTTTATCTGGGCTACAAGGCTTTGAGAAAAAGAAAAACATGGCACATAACAAGAGACCACAGATATCTCTGTGATCACAGTATCCAGAAGTAGGTAGAGCCCTGGACCACCAACTAAGGCTGTGTTTTCTTCTGGCTCTGCACTGTGACTCTAACGAAGTGTTTCACATCTCTCTTCCTTGATCTGTTCAGTTTAAAATAGGGTCATGGACCTAGTTTATCTAATGTCAAATATGTCACTTTTCTCTGTGCTCTTCAAGGGCTCCCCAAGTCCCTCAGAGTAAAAAACACCCAAATCCTCCCACTGGTCTCTTCACCCCACCTCCACCCTCACCACCCCCAACCCACCAGTTGTTTCCTGCTAGTCCTGGACCACCTCTTCCTGTCTAACGCAGGAGGCCTACTCCTGCCTCAAGGTCTGTTGTCTCCTTTCCCTCTCCCCACCCCTTTTCCTCCTTCATATCCTTATGAAAATATCACTTTCAGTGAGGTCTTTCTTCCTTTCCACCGTCCCCATTCCTCCCTATCACAAATGCAAGTGGTCACCACTCCTTGTCCTACTGTGTTATTCTGCACAGCACTTATCACCAGCTCCCATACCATGTCTTCATTTTCTCTGGTGATTTTCATACTAGAAAGATGATTTTGAATAATAGCATGGAAATGAGGGGGGAAATAAAGTTAATCAAATGAGGGAAAGTATCTTTTAAAAACTAAACTCACATGAAAAGGAGGTAAGAGAAAAAGTAGCAGTTATAATTTTGATAAACCGAGGTACTTGGTCATTAGGACCCTTTCAAAATATTTTGGGAGAGGGAGGCAAAAATAAGAAATTTAGTGTGAAAATCAATTTTTGGGGAAGATTGCATTTGGCTTGAGCTATCAAAAAAATACTTGGTCTGATAACGTTCTAATTTATAATTTGATCTTTTTGGCAGCTGGGTCAAGAATCTAATTGGACGCTGTCGCACAGTTTCAGGCTCAGAAAAGGTAACCCCACGATGGGAACAGGACTATCATCTGCAGCTCATGGGCAGGCTGGGATTATTTTACGAATATCTTGAAATGAGTAAGTCATTACAAAAATTTCAGGTGCTATAAATTTATACTGGTGCATGTTTTGGATCCCCAAAGTATGGATTAGTAAACTTAATAATTATCTAGCATATTGAAATGAAGAGGAGTATGTTTCTCTCCACTAGATAAAATTATACAATCAGGCTTTCAAATAAGGTGACTGTGTGTATCTTTGTCAGTGTTTTTGTTTTACGAAGCTACAGATTTATTACCAGTGACATGCAGTAGTCATTGAGGTACATCTTCACCATTAATTCCCAGGGCATTCTAACCATGTTGTCTGAGAATGAACCCAGAACTATTATTAGATGTGATTCAGCTTGGGCCGGAATCCATGCAGGTACAGCTGTTGGCCAGTGAAGTTCTGAACCGAGTCATTTAAGCCTATACAGAAAGCCTGTAGGAGTATGTTGCCTCTTGTTGCAGGAATGATCACATCCCCCCACTCACCACCCTACACACATACAACTGCCTTTGACAGTATATCTGTTTCCTCTGGCTGATGGTTTCGGCCTGGTTCCTTGATTGACCTCGTGGCCAATCACTGGCTTGAATTCAGAACCATTTGGCTGGTCCGGAATTAAGATTTTAGCACAGCTCTTCTTCTTGAATGTCTTTATCCATCTGTGTAGTGTTTGCTTGGGCTCTGTTTCTCTTCAGTTGAACTTGATTTTGAGCTCTGAGTTGCCTTTTAAATGGATGCATCTCAAAATAAATTTCCATAAGAAATACCATTTTTCTAGCATGCATGACACACTTATATCTAATAGAAAGCTAACAGTCTACATGTTTTGTATCTGCCCTTTCAACTAACCACTGATTTACCATTTTTTAAGTTTAGGAGACTAGAAAAGGAGGCACAACATTTTAGTTGACAGGCCTTGCGTTTATGCATAGGGGTTTGTGTGTTAGTAAAGACATCCTTTTGTGGTTCCTGTTTATAAGTCTGCAAAAAGAAGGTATCTTTTATTAAATCATTCTATATATAAAATAATTGCTTTTAAAAATATACATGGAAACATATCTGACATCTGTTTCCTTTGGTGAGTGAAAGGTTTACTTTGTAGCTTCTTTGGTCAACAGTGCTTTGCATCCTGAAGTCTGATTTGAATTTCATTTTTGCTTTTGTTAATGTTTTGTGACCAAATTTGAGTAAGGGTGTAGCTGCTGTACACGATGTAGAAACTATATTTATTTACTGTTTGTTTTCGAAAGGCCTATAAGACAATTACCAGTTATCCTAAAGTCGTAATTATAAATATTTTATATGGAGCTATTAGCATTCTTAATAATATTCATGGGTAGAATGTTATTTTAACACCAAAATAACTTGGAGAAAAAAAAAGCCATTTTTCTGTAGTTGATTAGTCAAATGAATTAGGAAAATTGATTGATTTCTGAGTAGGCAGTCTGTTATTCTGTATTTAAAATCAATTCTTCAGCATCTCCTTGGCACTCATCCCTTTTTCCCTCTCTCTCCAGTGCTACACCCATATACACTATCCAGGACTCGGGCCTGTCCTCCCGCCTCCACCATCTCTGCTCTGTCTACCACCTGCACTGATACTTCCTTATCTTTATAGGATGAGCTTTCCCAATGGAACAAGCACTATAGCTAGGTAGCCTTTTAAAAAAGTATATTTACATACAAGTACATACACATAAATATATACACACCATGGCTTTTAAAAAGTAAAACAAAAAATCAAAGGGGGAAAACATTCCACAGAAAAGGGGATGTGTGGTCATATCCCAAGCTGCCTCGTAATCAAATAAACAAGGACTGAAATATACAGTGACTTTGGAATATGCAGCCACCAGCAGAGTTAGCAAGAGTCTTGTTTCAGTGCAGTGCTGAGGACTGCAGCAGAGTGTAGAGGGAATGGGTGATGGAGGAATGATTGGTGTAGGTACTTCAAGACACTTGACTTTAAAGTGGAGAAGAAAGCATGGAAAAGATTAGCCAGTAATCTAGGGTCATGAAAACGTTCCAGACAAGGGCTAGTTCTATTTTTCCAGTGAGTCTTTTTTGCCTTACTAAATTGCTAGATCTTTTCTTTCTTGCTTGCTTGCTTCCCTTTCTTTTTGTTTTTGGATTCGAAAGTTGTTTAGAAAGTTCTTCTCACTTGAATATCAGAACAGATTATACCATCTGGAATTTATTTTGGTGTCGAAAGTGAGGACTCCATATCAGTTTTTCCAATGATTCAGCTAATTTCTTCAGTACTTGGATCTACTGATTTGAAGTATCACTTTTATATGACACTCTCCTGAATATCTACATCTATTCTTGAAATCTTTTCTGTTTAATCCATTTTATTATTGCATGTGTTCTAAACAGTTTCAGTTACCGTAGCATTATAATATACATTAATATCTCCTAGATCCAGTCCTATTATTTTAGAATTTTTAGTTTTCCTAATACTGTCATTTCAAACATCCCATTATTGTACTTGTGTATATTTCATAAAGAATTTTAGCATCACTTTCAGCTTTTTTTCCTGAAATCTATTTGGGATTATTTACTAAACTGTATTTAAATTTTAAAATATATTTTGGAGAATAAATTTGGTATATCCCCAAATTAAGCAGACTTGAGTATGGTATACTATACCATTTGTTCATTCATCATTTGTTTTAAGTCAATTACCATGTCTTAATATTTGTCACTAACTTATTTCTAAATAGTCTGTGCTCTTGTTATAAATGGTATCATTTCTTTTTTGAATTTTTGAGCTTATTGCTAATGTAGCCCTAATTTTTGACTCCTCTTGAATAATGAGATTCAATAATGAGGGCAGCATTGGGCTCTCATTCCAATATAGCAACTGTGAGTGGTCCCTCTTTCATTAGGCATGTACTTGCCAGTTTATCTCAGTTGACTGCACCCATTTTACTCAATTCTGTTACTTGCCAGGCTCCTCTGGTTGATAAGTTCATTTAGGGTTAGATGAGTCAGACACAGATGTTGACATCACTGCTCGGTGCTCTGCTGCTGATATCACCAACTCTGTCCTCGCCTATCTGATTTCCCACTTCTGCCTGGCCTGCGGACCTGCCAGGTCGTTCCAGCCCCGTCTGTCCTTCTGTAACACACTCTGGCCTCTCAGACCAAAATCGCATGCCAGCTCCTCCTACCTACCCACCGCCCCACAGCCTTGGCCTTCCTCGCTAGAGAGGTCTCTCCCCCTGGTCTAAGCAGTAGCTTTACAGGGACTGTTCATTTTCTTTTCACCCACAGTCTTTGTTACATACCTGTGCTGACTTACTTTAATGGTCTGCCATTTAGGAGGGGAAGATCTAAAACTGAAAAGTATAGTACAATACAGTATAGTATACACGGTATGTAGAGTAGATGCCACATAAATTACAGAGAAAGAAGGAAAAAATCTTCTAAGCCATCTCTTGAATCTTGACTCACTATGACCTTGCAGCCTGCAGCAACTTCAAGATAAAAATTCCTAAAGGATTATATATTGACTTATTAAGTCACTCTTATCACATACATTTCTGTGATTTGTATAATATCACAGCACTTGCATTCACAGACTCCAGGTAGCTTGCTCATTTGCCTATTTTCAACACATTTTCTCCAACATTCTCTAAGCACTGTCCTCCCAAAGGTACATTTCTTATTTCTTTTTAACTTGCTAGATACTTACACATATTTTTTTTATCCTAAATTACAGATCATCTTCCAACATTCTGTATCAAAGCTGAGAATGAATAATATGCTTAGAGTATCCCAAGATTATTTAACAGCAAATAGCTTTCGTTGATTAAAGATTTTTAAATATATTATTCCTGTTAAGTGTGTGTATATGTATATGAAACAATATGTAATTCATCTTTCCCAAAATTCCATATTTATGTTTTGTTTGGATTCTTTCATTGTTGCACACTTATTACCACTGATGTTGGTTTTCTTTGGGGGTTAGTTTGTTGTTTGCCTTTCTCTTTCTTTACAAGAGAAAAGGAAAATGTGTTGTCTTTCCATCCACCCACCATTCTGTGATGTGTGTCCATTCCATTGACAGTTATTCAGTTTGGGTTCGTCACCTTATTTGTGGCCTCTTTTCCACTGGCCCCTCTTTTGGCTCTGGTGAACAATATATTGGAAATAAGAGTGGACGCATGGAAAATGACCACCCAGTATAGACGCATGGTGCCAGAAAAAGCCCAAGACATCGGAGCATGGCAGCCCATCATGCAAGGAATAGCAATTCTGGCTGTGGTGACCAATGTGAGTAAAACTTAGGCTTCACAGGGTAAAGGCCTTGAAAAGTCCAAAGAATGTATTAGCATTGCAACCTCTGGAATCAAATGTTTAGTATCTCTTAAAATGGGCAAAGGATGCCAAGACTATTAGCCATATAAACAACATAGCTCTTATAACTAATTATTATTTTTAATGTATTTTGATTTAAGTCATAAAAAGTAATTACAAAGTCAAGACGTCCTGCAGCGGCAATTGCTTAGAGTAACCATTATACTGTTGCACGTTTGCTAAAGTTTTTATTCAATGGAAACATTGTAATAGTAATAACAATAAGCACTCTTTTAATCCTCACATGACTATAGAAGGAATTATCCAGAAGTGCTTTTATAATGAACATAGAAATCTATCCCTTTAGAGGTTGAGGATCCTAAAATAACAGCTATCATTCCACCGTATATTTAAAATTATCAACTTACAGTAACTATTTAATGAAGTATAAACACTGTGCATTCCCAATCCTATGTTACCTGCCTTGTCTTCTAGGGCCGAGGTTCATCAAGGAGGTGGTTTAGGACAGATCCAATGCCCGCCCCATACCCCTTTAGTCACTGCTAGCCACTCTCTGGTCATTAGCTAAGCAGCCTCATATCCTGCTTGTATTCCAGCTGTGAGGGAACAGAACTCAGTTGTTTCCAACCTTTATTAGGGACCTGTCCAAGCACTCAGTCTCTCTCTCTCTCCCCACAACACCACAGAGTCCAACATGCCAGCTCATCAGGGGACCTCCTGCCTTAGGAATTCTCTTACAACCAGGGCTATTTCCTCTCATCTCACTCCCAAGCCATAGTCCCCAACAAAATGACATCTCAGTTTTAATTTCTTAAGCTACCCTTTGCCCTGAGTCCCCAGCCTTTTTCCAGAAGCATTGTAGAAACAGAACATAATTTGGCAGTGCCAATGAGTCAGGCTCCTGGATGAGGAAAGCTGCTGACCACTGCAGACTCTGGGGTCCGACCTGAGCTCCGGTTCCTAGCACTGCAGCTTGCCAGCCTTGTGACCTATGGCCAGGCCTTAATAGTTCAGAGCTCCATTTTATCATTTGTAAATTAATTCCCAAGCATGTATTTTAAGATTATATACTGCAACAGGTGGTTAGGGAATTCGCTGAGTTCATGCATGGAATGCACAGAGGCTGGTCCTCGAGGAATATTAGCTGCTCTTTTGTCATTTTCATTACTCAGCATCATCCACAGTGACTGTGTGTAGACTTTGACAGGTATCTAGTAAACTAGTAGCAGAAGAATTTTATAGCGGGTCACTGTCTGCACCATGGTTACAGTTTTATACAATAAAACAAGTTATCTGGAGGCCAACTGTCACCCCCAAGAACCCTTGATTTATCTGAATTGCATGCTATCCCTCCCTTTTGGAGAAAGTTGCAAATCACACACACACACACCCTCTCTGCTAGGTTCTATCAGTTTTCGTTCACTCAAATAGCCCACACTTTTGATATCCACTGTGTTGCGAAATGAAGACTGATGTTCAGAAGTAGGACAGTGAGGCCTTTCAAGTTCCACAGTCATAAAAGGATGAATCTGTCACGTTCAATATGCTGTACGACACTAAGCAAGGCGGGAACGTGGACTTGTGTGCTTTAGGAAAATTTTCAGCAACAAGGTTTGCAACTAAAAGGATTTTTGTTTGACCTTCAGCTAACCAGAAAATTCAATTGACTCATACTCCCCATTCTTCAAGCATTCTGGTTTGATTGTGTTAGGCACCTTTTTCCTAGTATCCCCAGCCTGGCTCCGCTCCATTCGCGCAGATGGAGTGTTGGTGGGTTTCCAGAACTATTCGATCCTGTGTGCATGCGCACATACCGCTTATCGGTGCTACTGGTTCTTACCCAAGTAGCTGGGTTTTTTTTTCCTTACACCTTAGGCTTCGATTTGTATACCCCAGGAATTTTTCCCATAGTAGGATATGTTACAACTTTCAAGATGCGGGTCCTGTGTATGTTATCCTCTCACATACCTAATGTGTGCCTCCTCGAGCTACTGTGTGCAAGAAAGGCTAACTTTACATAATAGGAGAATTTTTAACAGTAGGAAGAAGAGAATAGCCACCAGGGATGAGAATGGAAATCAAGCAGGAATTTGTTATAAAATCATTTTAAAGCTGCTGGTTCAGTAAATAAGCTGAATTGACATTGTTTTATCATACCAAAGCATCTGCTATTGAAGACCAGTTTTAATTTATTTTGATATAAATGGAAAATTATGTTTGGAACAGCATGGGAAATGGAGCACACTGCATTTATTTGTACTCTTGCAGTGTCTCAAAGCAGCTCAATTCAGGAAGAAAAAGTATTTTGTCAGAAAATAGAATTATCTTGTTAGAATTTTTGTAGCTTCCTAAAACACATCTGCAGGCGATTCTAGATAAAGCTATAGTTCAGTTAAATGATAAAAAGTTTTAATCTAACAAAATCTGGAAAATTAAAATATTCTTGTTTTGCACCACTACCACGGGCAGGCAGACACACACAGACAGAAAAATATTTTGGAGAAAATGACAAAGCTGGTTCCAGTGGGGGGAAATTTTGCAAGCCCCATAGTTGTTTTTCTTGCTTTGCTTAAGATCTTGTTTGTTGACTTGTGATCTGTGTCTAAACCATATGTTCAGATAAATACTATTAAAAATCATGTACCAAAAACGTATTTGTTCTTCTGCTTTGATAAATGACTGAATCATTTAGCTTTTACTTTCTCTTTCCTTCAAACCAGTTTTGTACATTAGAGAATTTAAAGCCCAAATTAAAGATCTTTAGAGAAAATTCACGTAATTCACAAGAACTTTATATCCTAACAGATGTCTGTCAACTCTGACTTAAAATGTACAATACATTCCTCTCTTGCTAATGATTATTTTAGGACTTTTTTGAATCAAATTTGATCTGAGAATATCCATAAAGTTCTCATTTAAGAAATTTAAGATACATTTGACCTACATTTATTCCTTTAATCTGAGAACATACTAATTTGATCATTTATAATGTTCATTACTTTTGGAAATTTAGAGGCTTAAACCCTAGATCTAACAAAATAGGCATCATTGCTTGACTGTATGAGTGGATCAACTCAATATGTTTTGCTACCTACATTTTATTAAAATTTAAAAGTTACTGCTCTCTAATGAAGCAACATATATAAGTATATACTGAGAGTTTAAAATCAGACTATGTTTGGGTTGACTTGTCTAAACAAGATACTATAGAGAAAAAGTATAAATTTAAAGGCCGTACTTTATGTACTTAGTTTAGATCAAGGAAAATACATTTATGTGGCTTACATTCTATTTTTAAGAGCCAAGTAATTTTTAAAGAATCAATTTTATATTGCAAAGAAATTGTATAAACCCAAATTATTTTCAGAATATTGTCCTTAGTATTACATGTACACAAGGGCCTTCTACATCTGAATCATATAAGATTTAAATTATATTGAATAGAGCTCCAAGGTTGACTGAATTTTGTTACATTCTAATTCTTAAAAATATAATTTACGTGTATGCAAGAAACTCTCAAGTAACAATACCCAAGCCCACAGTTGTTCTCACTGTACTTAAACGTAACGTACAACTATCAGGCCTTCACTTTTGAAATGCAGATAGGCTTCTGGACATTTCTTAGAAGTGAAGACCAAAAGGAAACTATTCTACTTTAAAGCAGCTGCTCAAGGATTTTAGGCTATTCGCTATCTATATCCAATTGTTAGTTAGAAGAAAAAGTTTCTGAACCTTTAATTAAAAAAAAAAAAAAAACACTGATGAAAATGTCATCCTAGCATGTTGGGTAACCATAGCTGTGAAGGCTCTAAATTAATGTCCCCTGTCTTGTTTCCTCCCAACACAGGCCATGATCATTGCTTTCACGTCAGACATGATTCCCCGCCTGGTGTATTACTGGTCCTTCTCCGTCCCTCCTTATGGGGACCACACCCATCACACCATGGAGGGATACATCAACAGTACTCTCTCCTACTTCAATGTCGCAGACTTTAAAAACAGAAGCAAGGAAAATCTGTACTCTGGGCCTGGTGGTTACACCATGTGCAGGCAAGTTTTGCTTATGTGTTTTCAAATGCACTTCATCTTTTAAAGGACTTTTATTGTAATGTAATTCTATTTGATATCATTGAAGTAAAATTGCTAGAGACATTTTTTTCCTAGCTTTCTTTTCAATCAAACTTTAAAAAGGATAAGATACAAAAGTAATACACACTAGGGTTAGAGCTTTCAAACCAAACCATAAAGCAAGATTTAAGGTTGAGAGTTTCAAATGATTACAGGTAGGCCGATCAAGGAGAAAAGTTTTATATCTTAGAAGAGTTCCAAAAAGCAAGATAATTGAGTTGTTATGACTAATGTGTTATTCAAGCACAACCTGACAACACTGAATGATGACAAACTAGCACCCTCACTTAAAGAAATACAAAGATAAGAACTGTGAATATCCCAGCCTAGCCAACAGTATTCTCTAAAGGTATTACAAAGCTCTCTACAGTGATTTTAATGGCTGGTAAGATCAACTACAGACGTTATACATCAACTAAATTACCAATTGAAAGTTCGTTGACCACAGTTCTTTTGAGTTTTTTTGTTCAATGGAGGCTTTAAAATTCAGTTAGATCAACTCCTCAAAGCTTTCTAATTCAAATTCTCAACAACACAACCAAGAAACCAGAAATAAGCCCCAAATACATGTTTCAAAGTGACACATAGTAGAGCCTCTTCAGAATCTCACACTGAATCTGCTTACTCTTACTTTGCATAATTCTGAAGAGTAATTAAATTCTTCTAGGACTAATAGGTTACAGGCAGAAAATTTGAGATGTGCTTCCTGAGGGAGAAACACTAACAGCAGTAGCACATGACATCTAACAACAGGAAATTAGTAAGAAAATTATAATAAACATATTACTCTCTATAGGCAGAGAGAGCCCCATAGCTGAAGTGAACTGTGATGACACCATGATATAAATTTATAAACACAATTCTGAAAATATGCTGAATTGTTATTATCTTGAGAAAGCAGGGATAAAACTACCAAAAATTTTAAGATATTTTTGTTCTCTTTTTACAAAGACTGAATCTGTTATTACCATTATTTTCCTCTTGTACATTAAATGAAGTGCTACTAGAATAGTTGTTTGAGTTTTGTTACCAAATTAAACCTCTGGGGGAAGATTTTTATAATGCCCAATTTAAAAGCATTGCTTTGAATATGACCTCTTTTCAAATGGGACATTGTTTACAGTCATTGATCAAAAAGAATTAACTCCTGACCTGCCTCAATTTTGTTTCCAGGTATCGTGATTTCCGGTACCCTCCAGGACACCCACAACAATATAAACACAACATCTACTATTGGCATGTGATTGCAGCCAAGCTGGCTTTTATCATTGTCATGGAGGTAGGAGAAGTATACGTACTTGGAAATAGTTTATAAGGCAGTATGTTTGCAGACCCTTTATTAACGTTAAGTGTTGCCAACTCTGACTTAAAATGTATAATACATTCTTTTCTCTTGTTAATAATTATTTTAGGATGTTTATTAATCTAATTTGATTTGAGAATACACATAAAGCTCTCATTAATTAAATGAAGTTGTTTATCTGCTTTAAAAGTTAAAAGCATATTATATGCTAAGGGAACTCAGTTCTTTTCAATTCAGTATTAATTGAATGTCTGGGGAGGGAGCACTGAGCTACATATTAGGCTGAGAAGAGATTTATTCAAGATGAATAAGATGTAACCTCTGATCTGGAGTAGCTTTTATCGCTGTAATAGTTTTATTTGTATTATTTTTATTGACTTTTATACTACACCTTCTTACACTAGTTTTATATCCCTAAAATTAACTAGCTCTGAAAAATGACTAAGGCACCTATACATTTGAAATTGATCTAGCCAACTTCTTACACTGAGTGAATAACTACTACCAAACTCCAGAACCTCAGAAGTTGCTTGATCGGTGAGGTCAGTTAGGATGACATTTAGCTGCAAGAAATAGAAAACCATCTATAGTAGCTTAAACAAATAAGGGTTGATTTTTCTCACATAAAGTTCACTAGAAGTAGGTGATTACTCCTAAATCAATTCCATCTCACTGATGTAAGGACTGTGTCTCTGATTTTCTCATTGTATGTCATGTTATGGTTGCATTATGAATGCTGCAATTCCAAATAACATGTTTATGTTTGAGGCAAGAAGCAAAATGGAGATGCTAGCCATACCTGTTTCTGTCAGAAAATGCTTTGTCAGAACCCCCTCCACCCCACCCCCACTCCGAGCAGACTTCCATCTGTATCTCATCCTAGAACTATAGCACACAGTTCCTCCTAGAAAGATTTGGTTTCTCTGAATAAAATCAGAATCTGTTAGCAAGAAAGAAGTGGAATGGGCTACCTGATGTGATAATTTTTCTAGAATTTTTTATAGCTACTGCACACGAACAGAAGAAGAATTTATCATTAACTCACCATCATAAGTGGATTCCTGAAGTACAGTGTCTGATGTATCAGCAAGAGTTATATTAAAATATGTTGTTGCCAAAGTTTTTAAACTTCTGCTTTTGATATGGTAGACTAGACACTGTGAGGGGCCATCTCACTACAAAACATTTAGAATTAGCTTAAAGCATTTCCTTTGCGTTTTTGAGCTCACTAAAAGGGAGGAGAATATACAAAGAGGGAAAAACAGGTGATGGGCCAAAATAGAGTAGTAGGCAGTGCACACCCCCGAGGTTCATGAGTGCTCTGAGAACAAGTGCTGTTATCATTGCCTCCATCTAAAAGCTCAAGGAGTCAAGGCTTGAGTCAGAAGGTGAAAAAGCTGAGCTTGAGACTCTTGGATTCAGCCAGGACTCCGGAAAGGGCTAAATGTGTGTGTCTCAGAGCAGGAGGAAATGCGTATCTTTTCTGGAGAAAAGTGTCTTCAATTTAGATCCCAGGTTTTCTCAGATTTTGCAGTAATCAAATGTGAGCTTATAAAGATCAACAATGACAAATAGGGGTGGGGGCAACATGAGTGAGATTCAGCCAGAAAAAGACTGATTTGGAAACTAAATAACTTCAAGAGTTTGAATTATCACATAAGGAATATAAATTAACTGCATGTAAAAATGTTTAAACAGATGATCGTCAAAACTGAGCAAACAGTAAGAAACTTAAAAAAGTTACAAGGCAATTTTGAAAAATAGAACTCTTGGAAATGAAAAATTAACATATGGATTAAACAGAAATTTGGGCAAATCTGAGAATTAGTGAATTGGAAGATGAGTCTGAAAAAATTACCCCTAACACATCGCAGGGAGATAAGAAATTGGAAAGTTTGAAAAAGAGGTTGTAATATGTATGACACAATAAAGAGGACTAATTTTCAAAAAAAAAAATACAAGAAAAAATGGGTAATGGAAGAGAGGTAACATTTGATAAGTTATTGGCTAAAATTTTTTCAAAATAAATAAAAGACATCTGTTCAGAGAGCAGAAAGCACACCCAAACAGAAATGTTAAGCAGAACAGATAAAGAAATCCAAACTTACACACATTATAAGGAAAATGCATCACCCCAAAAATAAGATTTTAGAAGTAACTAGAGGAAGAAGAGAGATGACTGAAAAAGAAAATTAAAAGTAGAATGAGAGTAGTTTTTAACAGCAACATGGAAGCCAGAATAGTAGTATGATATTTTCGAAATGCTAAAGAAGGTAACTGTAAACCTAGAATTATAAAATTACTTTGAGTAACTGAAAAATCTTTCCACGATGAAAACACTAGGCCTTATGGTTTTATGGGAGAGTAATACTAAACTTTATAGAACAGATTTTTTTCAACCTTATACGAACTCCTTCAGAGATCAGAAAAGAAAGGAAACTATTCTCCTACTCTTTTTCAATCCTAAAATCAGACAAGAATAGAAAGGAAAATCATAAGCCAATCTCATTCATTATATAGATGCAAAAATGTTTTTTAAATATGCAGACTGACTTTAGCAATATATTTTTAAAAGATTACATACTACATTGACTTTATCACAGAAATGCAAAGGTAGTATAACAGAAAATCCACATATCTGTAAATATTACCTACCTCAGAAATAGGTGGGGAAAAAAAACCCTCTCTTTCCTACAACATGATTTTTGCCTCCTTACTATATAATTTACATCATTCGAACACTCTGATCTCTCTCATCTCAAAATATCCTCCACCCTCACATTACCTAACTTATCAGAAGCGTTTGACACAGCTCATCACTGTCTCCTCCTTGAAATTCCTCCTGCCCTGGCTCCCAAGAAAATATATGGGGTTTTTGGTTGTTGTTTGCTTTTCCTCCTACCTTTCTAGGTGGTCTCAATTTCTTCGCCAGCCCCTTTCTTCTCTTCTCCTTAATGATCCTGGGGCCAATTCCTTGGTTGTCTGCTTTTCTCTCTAGTCACAGCCCTGGTGATCTCATGCAGTACATTGACTTTCAGTGCCAGCTACATGCCAATGACTCACAAATGGATAGCTCCAAAACACCTCTTTTCTGAACTCAGCCCATGAATCCAACTACTTACCTGAACTTTCTGCTTGGATATCTAACAGATATCTCAAATATACTGCCTGAATTCCCATGTTTGCTTAAATTCACTTTTAACATTCTCCCCAGCCTGCCCCAAATCTGTTCCATCCATAGTCTTCCTGTTCTCACTTGTGGCAGTTTCATCTCACCAGTTGCTCAGGACAGAACTCTTAGAATCCTGTTTTCTCTCCTCCACTTGCCCTACATCCAGTCCTGATATATATTTCATATATATTTCATGTATCTAACCACTTTTTACCAACTATTTCTACCACAGGTCACAGGCACCATCATTTCTTGCCTGAATTTGGGCAACAGTCTTCTAACTGGGCTTTCTGTTGTCTTCATGTCTCGGAGTAAAAGCCAAAGTCCTTACAATGACATACAAGGCCTTACATCTGGGCACACTTTGTTACCTCTCTGATGCCACTTCTCCTTCCTTGCTCACATCACTCCGGCCTTGCCATTTCTGGACCACATCCTGCCAGCTTCCACTCTACAGACTTTGCATTGGCTATTCCCTTTGCCTAGAATGTCTGTCGTCCTGATATCTGCCTAGCTGATTCTTTCATCTCCTTATCCAAGCTAATCCATATAAAATTTATTTTAAGTTCACTTCTCAACGTAATACTTATAATAACTCTTATTCTGCTTTACTGTTTTCCCATAGTTCTTATCACTTTTTAACACCATGAATAATTTGTTTTTAATTATCTTTATTGCATATTATCTCCATCCCCTTGCTAGATTGGGAATTTTTGAATATTGAATAAATAGATGTTCAACCTCATTAGTCATCAAATAAATGCAAACCAAGACCAAAGTGAAAATTCATTTCTTAATAACTATGTTGGTTTAAAAAAAAAAAAAAAGCCTGATAAGAAGTGCTGGCAAGGCTGTAGAGCAACTGAAATGATCACATACCACTGGTCGGAATGTAAGCTGGTATAACTGCCTTGGAAAATACGGTGTTGCTACCTGGTAAAATTGAAAATTCATGTTCTTTTAACGTGCTTTAAAACCACCCCTTATAAAACATAATAGATTTCTTGGATGCACCATTCCTAGGTGCACATTCTTGACAATCTCACAGATATGCTCCAGAGTCCAAGGGCAAGGCCATTCCCAGCATCATTGAGTCTAATACAAAAACTAGGAACAAGCCCAATACCTTTTCATAGGGGAATAAATGATAGTGTATCTAAACAGTGTAATGTTATACAGAAGTAAAAATAGACCATAGTTATGCACAATAACCTTGATAAATCTTAGAAATTAATTCTGAATAAAAGATTTTTTTTCAAAACAATGTATATGATATCATACTATAAGCTTTATAAAGTTCAAATCAAGCAAGACTAAAAAACATTATTTTGGGATATATACATATTTTAACGATTTCTTCAAAAGTAAAAGAAAATCATGTAATTGCACAGATGAGCATGTTTGCCTTTGGGGAAGAGGCTTGGGAATGAGATAGGAAAGGAACACACAAAAAACTACAGCATTGTCAGTGTCATGGTGAGAATGATAGATATTAGGTATATTTTTTCCTACATAGCAAATACTGTTCTTAAAATCTATAAAGTAACAAAACATAGCTCCTTGGCGGAGCCACATCATGGAGGGAGAGACTGGATGTACAAGTAGAACGCCCACCACCTTGTCCAGATATACTGCCACAACCACCAGCAAAAAATAAATGAAAGGAATTGTTTTCCCCTCTATGTCTTTTTGATTGACTTTTTTCTTCTCTCCTTCAGCATGTCATCTACTCTGTGAAATTTTTCATTTCCTATGCAATTCCAGACGTATCAAAAAGCACGAAGAGCAAGATCAAGAGAGAAAAATACTTAACCCAAAAGCTTCTTCATGAGAATCACCTCAAAGATATGACAAAAACTATGGAGGTCATAGCTGAGAGGATGGTAGAAGCAGTAGATAACAATTTCCGACCAAAATCAGAATAAGAGCTTTATGTTCTGAGAAGCACTTTAGAGAATTTAGTTCTGTCAAGAAATATTATGAATCTCTAATGAGAATGTTTAAGCTCAGTCACTTTGGCAAATGTGAGTGTTAACTATTGCCATTTTCATGTCGATTCTTTTTCAGTTTCAGCTAGTGATGCAGGAACTGTAAAATGTAAAATTTAGATCAAGAAGAACATAAAACTAATCACCTGGAAAACCTAAAACGTTACTTTTGATAAATTGGAATTTCACTAGCACAGAAAAAGTCTCTAAACGTGCCTAAAAACCACCCCTTCTAAACCAGGATGGATTTTTTTCCCCTCCCATTTGATCGCTTTCATTCATTTCTGTTCTCAAGCACGTGGTCTTTATTTTTAAGTAGCATTTCATTTCTTCACTTGGCCAGATTGTTCCAGAGTTGTCTTTCCCTTACATTGTCATCATTAAAGACAAGACACGATAGCTTTCGCATGGTTAAACATTGCTAACTCAGAACTCAGTTTGAATGCTGGATGAAGTGGCAAATAGACTGAAGAATCAAGGTGTATTATCACATCTCAGCACAAAAAGAAACCTCGGTTAACAGGAAATAGTTGGTCTTCATTCTGACTTATCTTTCCATCTCAAAGAAATATTCTTAATGGATTGGAATAAAACTCGCAAGGAACTGAAGCATATTTGTGCTAATCCACAGCGACACCTTTTATCTTCTAGGAGCAGTCCTAGAATGTTCTGTGCCTAATCAATGTTGAATGCTTTGCAACTCTCAAGGCAATATGGTGACAAAAGCAAAGTTACAGATTCAAATAGAACTGTAACTCCTATTGATCAAGCAAATTAATTTACCTCTTCTAAAGAGGTATAGTTTCTTGAAAAAAAAAGTGATTAACATTACATTTCTATCAATGGTCTGGAGAAGATAAAGCTCATCAACTTTCCTACCAGTTGCCCTTTATTCATTAGCTACAGGGAGTACAGTATTTCAAATCGTGAGCACCATTGCAAGTGGCTCACTATATGGCCATCGTGACATGACTGACGTGCGCAGTGAAGAGAACACCGAGTGCCCCAGCCTTGAGCCGCATTGTGTTCCTGTGTAGAGGGTGCCTTTCAGAAGAGATTCTGCATGTCCAAGCGATTAGCAAGCCAAAGCATCAGCCACAGGAAACACCTTGCACCCTCCATTCTCCTATGCCCAGCCCAGTAACTACTCATTTATAATTGCATCTTTGCACCAGTGGAGTATTTGTTTGGAAGGAGGGGGAGAGACCCAGGTTATTTCCAATCAAGAAAATAGACTTTGGATTTGATTTGAGCTTCCAGCCTCCCTAAGGCCAATCAAGCTTTAAGGTAAGAAAAGGAAATGGTTTGGTCACAAACCCTGCCATCAGCTGGAGGTAACTTCCTGCTAAACCCCTGCACTATGCATATCTTGCCCTCTGTTCAGCTCAGCAATCTTTACAGTGCTTTACTGCCTTTCAGGTGCTAGAGCCTCCAGTAAGCACTGGAGATGACACTCGTCTGTACCCCTCACTCTTGACTGGTGATAGGGCAGTGCTGGGTGCAGGAGAGGGGGTCTGGCACCAAGATTTTGCTAAATGGGCCCACCACCCACTGGGATGCTGCTAAATGCCCAGGTGCAACAGGAGCCAAGCCACTCAAAACCCCAGCAGTAAAGGAAAAAGAAACATTTTTAGTGAGCAGACTTAGAGGCCTATTATAATAGAGTAGCCTAACTCCAGGTCATAATTCTAAATGCCTGCCACGAATTGTAAAAGAAAAAAAAAAAAACAGTATTTGTGTTAGCTTAGTCAAAGCAATATCTGGAGTTTTGAATTGTCCCAATGGATCAGAGACAACATTTTACTAGTTTTCTTGGTAATGCTAACGAGGATCAGAAAGCGCTTGCAACAGTCCACGTGAGGTCTGACTGCACCGGGAATGAGAAGTGAATTTCTTCCCAGTGGGGAAACCCTTTTTGATTCTGCTCAGCCCAGACAGGGGTGCCACTCTTCCCTTCCCCGCTCACGTGTGATACTGCTCTTGGAAGTGGTGTCACCGCCTCTCATATTACCTCTTCTCTTAACTGTATGATTTTTCTCCTACTATTGGACTTGGCAATTACTCAGCGCTTATGGAAGCATAGAAAAGGAAATGTGTTTGCCTTATCTCCTTGTACATAAGATATGACTTTAAAAGAATTGCACATTTATGTTTTCATAAATCATCTTCCATAAATTGCCTTCATGGTCTACAATGTGCTTCTGTGAAGAGGCAGGAAAAAACCCTCTACCTTTTTAAAGGCAGCAGGTATGATATATGACACTGCCAGTGTTCACCAAACAGCTAAGATGTAGTCCCAGGGTCACCCATGACACTGACAGTGTTAATGTAAGTCTAGCGCTGACTTGGTGGTGAAGGAAAATGTAAAGCTGTCTGTGGCAGTCATTGACTGGATCTGTAAACGTACCCAGAGGCACCCCTGGAAAAATGGATGGGTGTCACAGTGGACCTGTGAAGGGAAAATCTGGCCCCAGACCTGCCCAGTGTTAACCACTAGAGAAATTTTCGTTTTGTATCTTTTGGTAAAGCCTGTGAATTTTAATGGATTGAAGCATTAGACCAAAATCCTCAGGGGATTTTTCTTTAAATATCCCTCAGCTATTTTAGTTATGTCAATAGAAAGGGAAGGTTGTCATTTTTGTTTGAAAACGAAACAAGGCAATCTTGTAAACTGTCACCAAAGTCCTCCCTTTTAATTGTACCTGCATCTTGAATTTCAGAAAACATTAATTCACAATAGGGGGGCAGAATGTGCTCTGTTCTTGAAACATTTCTTGTACCATTTTGTCATGTTTGTATTATATTTTAAGATGTTTGAAAAGTCTAAATGTATGAGTAGCTTAACTGAATTAGAACTGAAATATTCGTAAACATTCACACACTGTGGCATAAGATGTAAAGTTTGTAATGTTTTGTGATTTCTGTGCATTTTAATATCCTTTTATAATTATGAGCATTTTAATAAAATTATTTTAAAAACAATACTGTTGTTACTCTATTTAATGGTCTTAAAATTTTTAAGAAAGAGCAAATATATACCTGCTATTTACCAGTTATGTATAACTCAAGTAACACATGTGTACTTTTGTTTAGATTACATCTAAAATTATGTTTGTTCACAGCCTACACTTATTTTGAAACATGGTTTTTCTGGGAAAGATTGAGGGTGGGGATTCAGCCAGTGCTGCTGTGTACAGTTGTGATTGAGCCCTACACAGGGCACCAAGCTTGGAGACCAGGTGCAAGATGAAAACTAGCTCACCTCTGCTCACCAGGCCAGGTGCTCCAGTGTGCGGCTGCGTCAGCTAGGAAGAAGTGTTAAATTGCATAAATTTGTCTTCTACTAGCTATAAACCATGATCACAGGGGCAACGACACCCAGAGAGGACAAGTCTCTATGAGTCACAGGAAGGCTGTTTGGACCTGCCATGGCCCTGGGTGCAGAAAAGAGAAATGATGGAGATTATAGAATAGAAAGGATAATCTCATTACAAAAAATAAATAAATAAAATCAAGTTTTTTGGTTTTTTTTTTTTTTTTTTTTTATCCTGGACAGCCTAAAATTCAAATTCTAACATATTCTATCCTTTGATTTTTTTTTGACTAGCTTAAATCTCATTAGGCTTCCAATCAAACTATACTCAGATACAGTCCATACCTGGACCAACAGGAAGAAGCCTTTTCTAATCCTTAAATAATGCTCTTGGGACCGGTACTAATAATGTTGTTCTTCCCTTAAGCATTTTAAGTACAGCAAAAGAACAACTAGAAGTTCGCTTTAAAGTGTGCCCCCTTCTATTTGGGGCAGTGATGAGATCTTAAATACAGACATTCTCTCCCCTTTATCCAGGGTTTTATTTTCCATGGTTTCAGTTACCTGTGGTCCAAAAGTATTGGAAATGGAAAATTCCAGAAATAGTTCATAAGATTCAAGTTGAATTCTGAGTAGCATGATGAAATCTCGTCCCGCCCGGGACATGAGACACCCCTTTGTCCAATGTCTCTACGCTGTCCATGCCACCCGCCCATTACTCACTTAGTAGCCATCTAGGTCATCAGATTTGTCATGGTATGACAGTGCTGTGTGCAAGTAATTTTTATTTTACTTAACAATGACCCCAAAACACAAGAGGAGTAATGGTGACAATTCGGACATGCCAAAGAAAAGCCTTAAAAGTGCTTGCTGTAAGTGTAAAGGTGGAAGTTCTCAAGGGAAAAAAAAAAACTGCTGAGTTTGCTAATATCTATGGTAAGAATTAATCTTCTACCCATGAAATTGTGAAGAAGGAAAAAGAAATTATGCTAGTTTGCTGAGACCACATTCATATAACTTATTATAGTATAATATATTCTATTTTATTGTTGTTAATCTCTTACTGTGCCTAATTTAAAGTTAAACTTTATCATGGATATGTATGTATAGGGGGAAGAAAACATAGTATAAGTAGGGTTTATACCCTCTGAGGTTTCGGGCATCCACTGGGGGTCCTGGAACATATCCCCCGTGGATAAGGGGAGACAACTGTAGTTGGTATTTATCTGACCCGCACCCAGCACATGCCAGATGTTTACTTACACATTATCTCATTGTCAGTATGCAAGGATGACTTTTTTGTAGAGAAGTTTTAAGTAGATTTTTTTAAAGGATTATAAAAGAAGCATATGATTATAAAAGAAATGCAACATGCTGGTAAAGAGTTCCAAGCTGTACAAAAAGGCTTTACAGGACACATAAGTCCTGCTCTCACCCCAGCCCAGCCCATTCCATCCCCCAGAGGTCCAAGGAAGTACAAACTGGGGGCTGGCCATCAAAAGCAGTCTTTGTCCCAAAGAGACCCCGGAGATTTGCTTTAGTTTTTCAGAATTATATTTAGTGTATTAAAGTTGCAGATCGGAAAAGCTACTTCTATCCTAAGCTCTTAAGTTCAGCCCAAATCCTCTTCTTTTCATAAACTTAGCAAATGTTATCACCTTTTAAGGAAACTTTGTTTCCACTTGCAAACTTAATGAAAAGCTTTAAAATATCTGAAATAGCAATTATAAATTTAGTCTATTCCATTTTCTTTTTAAGTGCTCCAGTTTTTCCAACTGCAGCCAAGAGGCTGCAAATAGAGGGACTGCTATCTCCTGCTCTGCTTAGGGAATACCTTTCACAAAGCCATTTAGCCCATATTCTCCTTTGTCACCCTTTGTTATTGGGAGAGTGAATAAGCAAATGGGCAATGATCAGACTAAATATAAAAATAGAACTCTGACCCACAACCTGTAGCAACCAACCCAGGAAACCAACCTTTTATGTACAATAGACTGTTTTATCTGTGGTGACAGTCCTGGAAGCCAAAAACGAACCTGACAATCATCCCCAAAGGCCAAGACTTGATTAATATTGACAGCTTTTCTAATTTTTGTCCCTACTTCCAACTTAGGCCCAAACAGAGAAAGCCAACCATGCATCCCTAACCAATAACATAGGACATTTCACTTCTAGTTAGCCCACCTACAGCTTCCCCGTGTCAACACCCTCCATTCGGCACACCCAAAACCTTCCTTTTCTTCACTATAAGCTTTCTCACTTCTACTTCTGCCTCCGAGTTTCTGCCAAAATGCAACTGATGATGGCTGGCTTCCTTGCTATAGAGAGCTTGGAATAAATAGCCTTTGTGTGTTCTCATGTGCTTGGTCTTCATTTATTTCACATTACTATCTGATTCAAGGTGGAGGTTTGCCGGGCAGGTAGGACAAACTGGGTAGTGTTACTTTGGCTAACTCCTGCCCCTGACTCACACCAGAATTGAAGGGGAGGGAGGGTTAGAAACTTAGGGCTGATGAATCTTCTGGAAGTGTAGGTTGGACTACCAGAGTGGTGAATTTAGCACAGAATTTGCCTTTGATAGGTAATGGAGAACCTATGAAAGACCAAAAGGGAAAACTGGAAGCAAAAATCTCATCTTTATCCCTGGTAAAGACTCAATTCCTTTCTGTCTAAACTCTCACTTCTCTGAGATGCTCAGAAGGTACGTGGGTACCTTCAGATTCAAGAGGAGATTGGTACTAGTTCTCCCAAGAGGGAGGCCACTTTGCAACCTTAATGAGACGAGGGAAAGAAGAGAGTTTTTATCCCACCTCAGAGCCTTCATGTTACATGGGGCATTCTAGCCTAATTTGGAGGGAAAACAATCATGGGATAACCAGCTGCAGCCACAACTATTTCATTTTGTTGGGGAGATGTGTTCCTTTGGTTATGAAACAGAAAATTTTGTAAATGTTCTTAAAGGACCAAAATTTCCATTTCCTATCAGAAAACAATGTAGATAGCCCTTAAAAACCCCTTGCCTCATTTCCTAAAACTGTTTAACACATGGGATCTTTTGCAATGCTGGAGTGATTTTATTTTATATTTGTCATTTAACCTATTGGAAGGGATCCCCAAGATCCCTGGCCCTACCTTTCATCTCTCATTCACTCATCTGGGTGTTTTGCCATGATCACACCCAGTACCTGCCCATGAGAACCACTCCACAGGAGAACTCTAAAGCAAGTAGATTGTGATCCCTAATATTGTTCAGTATGAATAAATACAATTATGATTACAAAATTCCCTACCTTTACTTTCTCTTCAGTGTTGCTTGTGGTGATCATAGTGATAGGTCTCTATTAATGATAAGAAAACCATGGAGTGGCCTGCTCTAGGTGTAGAATGATCTGCAAACGCTGACAGCACCAAAATTCAAGGGCTGGCCTCACCAGTGGGCCTTTCCTCCTCTATTTTTAAACAAATCAAATTTACCATCAAGTATATTGGGTCCTTTGGAACAATCAGTATCCACTATCCCAGAGCCCCAGCTTCAAAATCAAAATTGTAGAGCAACTCTTTCTTAAAGACTGGCTAGAGAAGGAAGAAAGGAAGCAATCTAAAGAGATCAGAATAATAAAGACAATCTGGAAAAAGAGTGACTCTATCAGAAGATGCAAAGAGTAGTGGGAAATTCCAGGTCCCTCGTTTTTGCTCTGAGAAAGCCCCTGAGTATGACTACCAAAACATACTCTATTTAGGTTGCACCCCAAAATAATTAAAAGCAACCATGTAAGCAGCAGCTTCCAGGAAGTTGTCTCAATTTCCCTTTTTATTGGTGACAATGGGTCAGATACAATCCCAGGAGCCTCACTGGGACACAGAGAGAATTGTGACGTTAATCCTTGCCTTTCATTAATAATGAGGCAAGGTAATATGTTTTGGGGACTTCTTTAACTTCCTTTGCAAGGGTAAATCACGTCATTACCTTCATTGTTTTAATCTAGGAGATTGCACTGAAAACCTAGAATAAAAATTTTCCCAGATAATGTTCTTCTATGTCACCTTTTAAAGCTCTCACCTGTCAGATTTGAATGGTATAATCCCTAACACCCGATGACAACATTCCAGAGGAGTAAGAAACATATCTTGGCACGTCTCTTTGGGGCTCTCTGGGTTTTCCTGGGCTCCAATCCTTGGAAGTTCATCTGTCCTGATAATACTGCAGTGTCATCATTTTCTAAATCTTATCTTAACATGGCCACCTCATTACTTAATATTAGTTCCACTGCTTTCTGCCAGTTGTTGCATTTAAAGGTAAGACAGACAGAGCATTCTGCTCACAAAACACCCATCAACTCTGTAGCCCATGGCAATAGCCTGGATGATGCATTTGTTATAAACATCTCGTCTCTTCTGTTCTCCATTTTCTTAGGAACTCTCGGATCATGCTATACCATTCAAACTAAACCAACTCTCTGTATTCTGTGAATCGGGCCCTGGAACAAAAGTACTTCTCGTCCTTCTTGACCAGCCTACATACTGTAAATGATAAGAGAAAGTAACAGAAAATTTGCCTGGGGTACAGAGTGAGGATTTTAATCTATTTATCTAAGTATCTCAAGAATATAGTTGGCCTCACCGAATATGTATCTTGTTTTAATGAGTCCACAAGTACATTTAGAATGTAACAAAGTCACTGTAAAAAAAATGTGGGCAATGTGTAGGTAAAAGACAGTGTTGATGGTTATTTTACTGGGGTTCCAGGCAGTCTGTCTGGGGTAAGGGAAAGCAAATAAGATTCAGAAATAGGATCTTGGTTCAAGTCCTAGACCTGCCAGTGATTGACCTCATATCCTTTAGCAAGCTGAGATAGAATAAAAATAGACAATGTCCAGCCCTTATATATGAATAGAACTCTGACCCACAACTTGTGCTATCCTGCCCAGAAAACTAACCCTTTACAATAATCAGACCAGGAAACCAATCTGCTGTCAGACTTGTAAGAAGTCAGATTTCTACCTCTAATGACAGTCTAGGAAGCCAAATGATAATCAGCTCCAAATGGCCAGGACTTGATTAATAATTGACTTATTTTCCCTAATTCTTTTCCCTGATTCCAACTTAGGACCACCCAGAGAAAGCCAAATATGCACTCCTAATCAGTCACATAGGATACCCCACTTCTCCTTAGCCTGCCTCCAGCTTCTCCTTGCCACCAGCTTCTAACCAGAGCACACCTGAAGCCTTCCCTTTTTTCACTATAAAGCTTTCTCACTTCTTTCTTCCTTTAAGTCTGCCAAAAAGCATATGATGGTGGCTGACTCCTTTGCTACATCAAGCTCAGAATAGTCTCTGCTTGTTCTCACTTGGTTGATTTTTGCTTATTTCCACAAAGATAACCTCTCTAGGCTCCAGCTTCCTAATCCATAAAATGAGAACTAAATAGTTTCCACCATTCTACATCATTTTTAAGTCCCTAACATCTGTGCCAGGAAGTAGAAGAAATCACAGGATGAACATGAGCCATCCTCTGAGAGGTGAGTATTTCAATGATTAGGAAGGAAATGACCAACATAAAACACATGTGTGTGTGTGTATGTATGTATACACACACACACACATACATATAAAATGGAACTGAATGCAAAATGTAAATATAAAATAATACTTAGGGTGGAAAAGTCTAAGAAATTTTGACATATGTTGCAAACACCTTGACAGCCATGAGATTCTAGAACAGTGGTTCTCAAAATGTGGTCTGTTTCCCCCAGAAGGCCTGCTTTTCAGGAGGTCCACAAAGGCAAAACTATTTTCTTAATTATAAGAAAACATAATTTGCCTTTTTCACTCTTTCCCTCTCAAGTGTGCAGTGGAGTTTCCAGAGGCTACATAATATTGGATATGGCCACAGATTAAACAAAGAAGCAGTTATCTGCATCCAGCTGTTTTCTATTAAGCCAGACATTAGAAACAAAACAATGCACTCTTCTAACATTTTAAAAATGTTAAAACATTAACATTTTCATTAAAACATTTTGTTTCGCATGCAATGGATTTTAAATTAGTAAGTAAATTTTTAAACATCTCAGTTTTAGTTTCTATTATACGAAATATTAGTAAATGATTTATATAAACAAAAGTGTTTTTGGGGGGTTCTTAATACTTTAAGAGTATAAAGGAGTTTGGTGACCTAAAACCATGAGAACCACTGTTTATAATAAAAGTTTGAGCAGAGCCAACCAAGGCATTCACATTTGATTTGGACAATGAAACTCAAGTGGCAGAAAAGAACAATGTACCCTTTCCACTCTGAATGCACATGAAATCCACCTTCTGGTAAATGTCAATGACCTCTATTGAAGCTCAGGCTCCAACCCAAGGGTTGCATTGGCGCTCATTCTCAGACGAGCCCCTCATCCCCATCTGATGCCTACTGAGCTCTGGGTGTTCTCCATTTCCAAGCTATTTGTCCTGGGCTGCATAGGTTGATGAGCCCTGCTGCAGTTTCTTTTGTAAATCCTGCCACATTCAACACATATTTGTATATATATTTTGGATTCCAGGCTCTGTTTTGTTTGGAAATATTGGGGTGCCAAAGGAGGAAAAGTGATCCGCAATATTAATGGACTAGCATGCAAAAAGTAGTCAGAACCTACTATTCTGGTACCATTTAGAAGCCCAGTCCAAAAACATGGTTGTACATTGATCCTGTAAGATATAATAGGTAGGAAACAATCCCATTAAAGATATTTTCTTCAAACAAGAAGGGCAGTGTATGTATTCACTATTGTATCCATAGATGTTCAATAATATGGTTGGCCTCACCAACTATATTCATTCAATGAATGAATGATTGAATAACAAATGCCTCTAAGGGAGTTAGGAAGCATACCCAGGAAAGTAGAATAGGTTAAAATGGAAATGACAGCTGATTACTGTCATTTCCAAATCAAGATGAGTAAAGCTAGAAGTGTTAGTTTAGTATAATGGCTGAGTGGTCAAAAGTCCTGATTGTGAGCTATGAGGAAGTGTGTCCTATGTACCTTTACTATAGATGCTGCTATAGTCCAGTCATCACTGACAGCTCTCTGCTGGCTGCCAACCACCAGCCCACCACTAAAGTGAGTCTCAGTCTAATATGCAGCTATAATAGCCTTCTGAGATGAGATGACACCAATGATTTTGTTACACATATAGAGGCCAATGAAAAGATGAATAAAGTGGATCTGGGGCTCTGAAGTGCTCAATCCCCATATCTGAATGAAGCACTGAACTAACTTCTGAACTCATCTGCTGTGTGAGTCTCAAATGGAGACAGTCCCATATAGGAGGCAGATTAAGTAAGGCTATCATGATATTGATATCTTGTTCTTCCTCTTCCATAGGAAAATGGTAAAAGGGAGTTTGTCTGGGCACATGAGCATTTGAATTTTGGCTTTTAAACAAACACTCAAAAATAAATGCTGGCTCACATTTTCATTTGGCCTACCTGGAAACAGTAAGTACCAGGGTATGTAATGTATAATTTGACTGCCATATTTGACATAGTTTTGTCTATGAAATTGGCTTTTGAAAGAGTTTTTGACTTTGTTGACTCATTCTGTATTTTATATTTAACATATTTTATTCTTTGCTATTTTCTTAGGTTTATTCTATATTCTTCTCTACCTAATTTATTAAGCTAGCTTCATTCAACAATTCAGTCAACAAATATTTGTGTGGCTATTGTGTAACAGGCATTGTTTTACATACTGGAGATAGAGTAATATTGCTTGGCTCATTAATTTTCTAATATTGGCTTTTAAGACCGTAAATTTCCCTCTAAATCCCATTTTAGCTATAATCTACAAGCTTTTATATGTAGAGTTTTTGCTGTTGTAGTTGTTATTAAATTCTAAGTATTTTATGTTTTGATTTGCTTTTTAATGACATGCCTTTATGCCATTTTCATTTTTAAAGGTACTTTGAGTTTAATTTTTTTACTAAGAGATATATTGTTGTGAGATTTGAAATTTATAACAACTTCTTTATACAATCGAGCCTGACCTTAATTGCGTTATGGCATGAAAAGTGTCTGTATATTGTAATACTTATTTGTTGACACTTGTTGAAACCTGATTTTTGAACCAGTATATAACCTATTTTTGTAAATATTCCATGAGTATTTAAGAATTTATTTCTTAAATGATGTCAGCAAGATGGAAGAACATGAGGCTCCAAGCCCTTGTTTCCCTCCTGGAAACATCAAGTAAACAACAAACTGAGTGCTCTGGAAACTGGTCAAGGGCCTTCAGCAACCAACTGAATACCCAAATCAAGAAAGCCACACTCAAAATGGCGGGAAATTTTCAGGTGTTTTTGCTCAAACTTGCCCTTCCCCTTCTTCAACATGATATGACATGATGTGGAAGAAGCACCCAATTCCAGTTTTCCTCCCATTAGATAAAAGGAAAAGGAAAAATATTTGCAACATTCTGGACTGTCAACTGCCCAAGAGACTAGTTGCAGTCTCAGCTGACCCAGAGCTTAGATGGCAATGGCAGCATGGTTTGGATATTAGGTTGAAAACCATGGGTGATAGTGTGGGGCACCTGGGCATGTGAACAAAGGGGGCTGCAGACCACGAACATTTAGGGGCAAGAGAGTATAGGCAAAAGAATACAGTAGAGCATCTATGGCTCTAAGAAGCAACAAGGATGAGATTGGGAGAAATTAAGACATTTAAAGGCAGCTGTGTATATAAGAATATTGAAAATAAAGCATACAGACAGGCCCCCAAAAGACACATACCCAGAAAAGGCCTAAGAATGCCTTAACCCTTCTCGGTGGCCTTATTAGGGAGCTAGTCAGCAAAGACTGGAAGAAGTGTCTTTTTTTTAATGCCCAATTTTCAATAGAAGATAACAGGGCATACAAAGAAATAGTGAGGTGACCTCACCAAGATGGTAACATAGGAGAACTCAGCCTCCAGCACCCCAAGTCAACAAAGACCAACAGTTAGACAGCTATCTGTGGACAAAACCAGCTCTGGTAGAGCTCTGAAGTTCACTTCGGAAACTTCAACAACACAATAGAACAATAAATTTAAGAATAATTGCGCAAAAAGAGAAAAAAATATAGCTTCATTTTGCCTGCATCATCTCATCCCCCAAACCAGCACTGCTTAATGCCAAGAGGGAATTTCATAGCTAAAAAGAGTTGCCCTCACTGGGAAAGAGAGGGTAGGGTAAGTGGCCACCTTTCATAGCCTGCTGAGGCATCACAGGAAGAACTTACTTTGGTTTCACCCCACACAGACTGGCAAAGCTAGGATGTACAGAGATAGCTAGGAACAAGGAAGAGAAGCAGAGGCTATCAGTAGAAGCCATGCTACAGCAGCAATCACAATTTGCAGTGACTTGCTCTACAGATAAACCAAACAGCTTTCACCACTGAAGAAGGAACCAGCAGCCAGCATAGCTTCTGTGACTACCCTAAAAATTCTCCCAGCTTTCACCCCATGGGTATTCACTGATGCCAGCCAACTGAGTCCTTCCCTGTTCCATAACCTGAACCCCCATCAGCCAGAGCTCAGAAAGAGCACTGGAAGCCAGCCCAGTACTCTGTGGCTGCTATAGTGCCATATTTCAGCCTAGATCCCCAAAACTTACCCCATCACCCTGCACATACCCCAGGTGTGCACTTGCACACTGCCAGCTTGAAACACATCACTGGCCTTCACTGCAGTGCATATGCTCAAGAGGAGATTGCATAGTCATGTGAAAGCACAAAGATAGCCATGATAATACAGCTGCCAATAAGCCTGTAGTTGGCCCTGGCCCTTGATACCTGCTCTGGCTGCCACTACGTGTGTATCTATAACCTGCCCTGACACCTCACAGATACCTACAGCTGGTCCCGCCATCTAAGTATGTTCACACCACTGGCTTCAGCCACCACTGCTTCCTGCTTTGGTTGCTAACCACTGTACATGAAAGTACCATTGAGGACTCCAACAGCCCTTGCAGCCACTGCTGACCACCCAGTGCTCACCAAAGATGACAGTTATTTATACTATGGAACCCTGTAGCTGTGGACCCCAGGAGTTTGAGCCAAATAGACATCAAGACCCCCCGGACCCAGAGTCACCAAACATACCAGCATTTGGCACCCTGCTCCACTAGACTTGGGATCACAGTACATTACAGTGTGCCCTGACCTGCAGGTGAAAATATTCCCTCACCGAAGTCAGTCCATAAAGTCTAAAGAGGTGACTGCATCTTCAATGCACAGATAGATACCTATGCAAGGCTACAGGGATCACAAAGAATCAGAAGGAAAATACATCACCAAAAGAATACAGTAAATCTCTAGTAACTGGCCCCAAATAAATGGAGATCCAGGAACTGTCAAACAACAAATTCTAAATCATTCTTCTAAAGATGCTCAGAGATGCAAGAGAACACAAATGATTTTAATGATATCAGGAAAACAATACAAGAATGAGAAGAGATAGTAAAAATATTAAAAAAAAAAAAAGACCAATGAGAAATTTTGGAGCTAAAGAATACAATGACTTAACTGAAGAATTCAATTCAGAGCTTCAACAACAGACTTGAGCAAGCAGCAAAAAGGATAAGTGAACATTAATACAGATTAATTAAAATCATCCAAGTAAGAAGAACAAAAAGTAAAATAATGAAAAAGGTTAAGAAAGCCTATGTAATCTTTTGGATACCACCTAAAGAACTGATCAGAGAATTATTAGAGTTCCAGAGGAGAAGAGAGGGGTAAAAGAATAGAACTTATAAAAAATAATGGCTGAGAACTTCCCAAAGCTGGAGAGAGATTTAGATATCCAAATACATAAAGCTCATAGGAGACCAAAAAAATCAACTTAAAGAGATCTTCTTCAAGACACATGGTAACAGAACTGTCACAAATCAGAGGAAAAAAATATTAAAAGCTACAAGAGAAAAAGACCTTGTAACTTTCAAGGAAACCTCAACAAAGCTATCAGATTTCTCAACAGAAACTTTACAGACCAAAGGATGATATCTTCAAAGTACTGAAGAAAAAAAAAATGCCATCCAACAATACTTTACCCAGAAAATTGTCCTTCAGAAATGAAGGAAAAATAAAGACTCACAGAAAAGCAAAAGCTGAGGGAATTTATCACCATTAGACCTGCCTTATAAGAAATGCTGAAAGGAGTTCAAGAAGAAATGAAATTATACTGAATAGTAACACAAAAACATATGAAAATATACAACATACTGATAAAGGTAAGTATAGAGTCAGATTTTGAATACCTTAATATTGTAATATGGTGGAATATTAATTAATCCCTTAACTCTAATATAAAGGTTAAAGGACAAAATCATTAAAAATAACTATAGCTACAATAATTTTTAATAGATATTCAATATAGAAAGGTAAATTGTGACATCTAAAACATAAAAGAAGGGGAAGTAAAAGAGTTTTATGTGTGATTGAAGTTGGTGTTAATGTAAAATAAACTGTTATATCATATGATTTTTTATGTAAGACATATAGTAATCACAAAGCAAAAACCTACAGTAGATTCACAAAATATTTTTTTAAAAAAATAAAAGCATATCACCAAAGAAAATCATCAATCCAAAAAGGAAGGCAGCAAGAAAGGAAGAAACACATAAGAGAAAAAATAACCAAAAAACAATAAGATGAAACTAGCAAGTCCTTACCTATCAATAATTAAATACAAATGCATTTAATTATTCAAAAGACTTAGAGTGATTGCCTGGATAAAAAATCAAGACCCAAGTATATGCTGCAAGAGATGCACATCACCTTTAAAGACCCACACAGGTTCAAAGTGAAGGGATAGAAAAGATATTACATACAAGTGGAAACCAAAAGAGAGGATGGGTAAATAAAATTATATCTGACAAAACAGACTATAAGACAAAAACAGTAATAAGGGACAAGGAAGGTCAGTATAAAATAATAAAGGGGTCGACTCATTGAAAAATTGTAACAGTTATAAATATATATATACACAATCCCAGAGCATCTAAATATATTAAGCACATATTAACAGATCTGAAGAAAGAGATAGACAACAATACAAAAATGGTAGACTTCCACAGTACACTCTCAATAACGAACAGATCATCCAGACAGAAAATCAAGAACCATATTTTGGATCATATCTTAGATCATATAGAACTAACAAATACAGAACATTCCATCCAATATCAGCAGATGCACATAAAATATAATCTAGAACAAATCATATGATAGGTCACAAAACAATTCTTATCAAGCTCAAGATCAAAGTCATATCAAGTATCTTTTCTGCCATAATGAAATGAAGCTAGCAATCAAAAATGAGAGAAAATCTGGAAAAATCAATAAGTGGATGTTAAACAACACACTCCTAAACAATCAATAGGTCAAAGAATAAAAAAAAAAACTCCACGTATATCTTGAAACAAACAAAAATGGAGGCACAACATACCGAAACATATTGCATGGTGCAAAGCAATTCTAAGAGGGAGATTTATAGTGATAAACACCTATGCTAGAAAAAATATCTCAAACAACCTAACTTTACACCTTAAGAAACTAGAAAAATAAAAACTATGGACTAATATCTCTCTTGAACACAGATGTAAAAATCCTAAATAAGATACTAGTGAAATGACTACAGCAACATATTAAAAAGATTATACACCATGATCAAGTGGGCTTCATCTAAAAGAAACAGGAATGGTTTAACATATGCAAGTCAATTACTGTGATATACCATGTAAACAAAATAAAGGATAAAAGTCATATGATCATATCAATAGATGCATAAAAAGCTTTCAACAATATACAGCATCCATTTAGGATTAAAACACTTAATAAAATGGGTATAGAAGGAAAGTACCTTAATATAATAAAGGCCATATATGTGACAAGCCCTCAGCTAACATTATATTTAATGGTGAAAAATGAAAAACCTTCCCTCTAAAATCAAGAACAAGACAAGGCTGTCCACTAACATCACAATCATTCATTATAATTTTGGAAGTCCTAGTGAGAGCCATCAGGCAAAAGAAAGAAATGAAATTCCTCCAAATAGGGAGTGAAGAAATCAAATTGTCACTTTTTGCAGATGACATGATTTTCTATGTAGAAAACCCTAGACTTCACTAAACCATTAATAAACAAATACAGTACAGTTTCAGGGTACAAAATCAATGTTCAAAAATCTATAGTCTTCCTAAATGCTAATAATGAACTTTCTGAAAAAAAAAATTAGAAAACAATTCCTTTTCAATTGCAACAAAAAGAATAAAGTATCTAGGAATAAGCCTAATGAAACATGCGAAGGACCTATACACTGAAAACTATAAGATGATATTAAAAGAAATTGGAGAAGACATAAAGAAATGAAAAGATATTTCATGTTCTTTGATTGGAAGAATCAACATAGTTAAAATGATCTTATTACCTAAAGCATTATACAGATTTAAACAGATTCCCATCAAAACCCCATTGGCATTTTTTAATAGAACAAAAAATCATCAGATCTGTATGAAAGCACGAGAGCCCAAATATCCAGAATAATCCTGAGAAAAAAGAACAAGCCTGAAGGTATCACTCTGCCTGACGTCAATTATACTACAAAGTGACAGTAATCAAAATAGCATGGTATTGGCAGCAAAACAGACACATGGACAAGTGGAACAGAATTGAGAGTCCAGAAGTAAACCCCCACTTATATGGGCAAATAATTTTCGACAAAGGAGACAAAAGCATACAATGGAGAAAGGAAAGCCTCTTTCAATAAATGGTACTAGAAAATTAGAAAGCCGCATGCAAAAGAATGAAACTAGACTGTTGTTTATCACCATACAACAAAATTAACTCAACATAGATCAAGGACCTGAATATATGACCTGAAACAATAAAATGCATAGAAGAAAACATAGGTACTAAACTCATAAACCTTGGACTTAGAGAGGATTTTATGAATTTGACCTCAAAGGCAAAGGAAGTAAAAGCAAAAATAAATGAATAGGACTACATCAAACTAAAAAGCTTCTGCTCAGCAAAAGAAATTGTCAACAAGGTAAAAGAGACAACCATCTAATGGGAGAATATATTTTCAAATAATGCCTCTGACAAGGGCCTAATATCCAAAATATACAAAGAACTCATATACTCAACAACAACAACAATCCAATTAAAAAATTGGCAGAGGACCTGAACAGACATTTCTCCCAAGAAAACATACAAGTGGCCAACAGACATATGACAAGATACTCAGCTTCACTAGTTATCAAGGTAATGCAAATTAAAACCACAATGAGATATCATCTCACACCTGTTAGAAAGGCTATCATCAACAAGACAAGTAATAATAAATGCTTAGGAATACTTATACATTGCTGGTGGTACTACAAATTGGTACAAACACTGTGGAAAACAGTATGGAGTTTCCTCAAAAAACTAAGAATTGAATTACCATATGATCCAGCAATCCCTCTTCTGAGTATTTACCCCAGGAACTTGAAAACATTTATCGGCAAAGATATATGCACCCAATATTCATAGCAGCATTATTCACAGTGGCCAGGACATGGAAGCAACCCAAGTGTCCTACAATAGATAATTAGATAAAGATGTGGTACATATATACAGTGGAATATTACTCAGCAACAAGTAAAGATGAAATACTGCAATTTGAGACAATATATACATGGATCTTGAGATAACAATGCTAAGTGAAATAAGCCAGGCAGAAAAAGTTAAAAACCACATGATATCACTCATATGTAGTCCATAAAACTGAAAGTAACAAATAAACATAACAAACAAACAGACTCATGGACACTTGCAGTGGATTAATGGTTACCAGAGAGAAGCTGGAGACGATAGGAAATCTAACTTTCGGTGGTGAACACAAAATGCAATATAAATATGACTTTCAGTTGAATAATACACTTGAAACTTATGTAATTTTGTTCATCAATGTCACTCCAATGATTTTTAATTAAAATAAATAAATAATGAAATAAATTCCACTGAAAGAACTAGAAAAAGAAAACCAAAACAAGCTCAAAGTTAGCAGAAGAAATAAAGATCAGAAAAGAAATAAAACAGAGCCCAAAAAAATAAAAAAGGTTAGTGAAACTAGCTGTTTTTCTGAAAAAAAAAAACCAAATTGACAAACTTTTAGCAAGATTAATAAAAAAGAAAATACTAAAATATACAAAATTATAAAGAGCATATGTAACAACTGATGCCACAGAAATACAAAAGATCAACAGAAGCTATTAAGAACAATTACACTCAGATAACCTAAAAGAAATGAATATATTCTTAGAAACATATGATCTAAAAGAAATGAAACATATGACCAGACAAACCTGAATCATGAAGAAATATAAAATCCAAACAGTCCAATAATGAATAAAAAGTCTGAATCAATAATTAAAAACCCACAACAACAACAACAACGCTCACACTAGATGGCTTTACTGGTGAATTATACTAAATATTTAAAGAAGGATTAATACCGATCCAACTGAAGAGGAGGAAACACCCCTTAATTTGATGAAGCCAACATTACCCTGATACCAAAATCATAAGGATACAATAAAACCACACACCAAATTCTCTGGTGACTATAGATGCAAAAATTCTCAACATAATATGATAATAAAAAGATCATACATTACAATCAAACAAGATTTACCCCTAGGATGCAACAATGGTTCAACATCTACAAATCAATAAATGTGATAAACCAAGTTAATATAACGAAAGTTATACACCATGACTATCTCAATAGATGCATAAAAATAATTTGACTATATATAACACCCTTTCATGATAAAAACTGTCAATATATTGGATATGCAAGAAAATATCTCGACACAATAAAGGCCATATATGACAAGCCCACAGCTATCATCACACTCCATGGTGAAAGGTTGAAAGCTTTTTCTCTGAGATCAGGATGAAGACAATAGTGTCAACTCTCATCTCTCCTTCTCACAAAGTAGTGGAAGTCATAGGCAAAGGATTCAGAAAAATAGCTAGGTAGGTAGGTAGGTAAGAAGTAAAATTGTCTTTATTTGCAGATGATATCATATCCCATTGTAGAAAATCTTAAAGACTCCACTCAAAACTTTTAGATCTAATCAAGAAATTCAGTAAAGTTGTAGGATACAAAATCAACATACAAAAATCAGTAGCATATCTATATATTAAAAACAAGTTATCTGAAAAAAGAAATAGAGAAAACATTCCCCCTTCACAATAGAATCTAAAATAATTAAAAACAGAAATAAATTTAAGGTGAACAATCTGTACACTGAACATTACAAGACTGTGATGACAGAAATGGAAGATGACAAGACTGGAAACATATCCCGTGTGCACAGTCATAAAAGGTCCATATGACCCAAAGTCATCTACTGATTCAATGTACTCAATGTCAAAATTTCAATGGTGTTTTTCACACACAAAAAAAATCTCAAATTTGTATGGAATCACAAAAGACCTTGAATATTCAAAGCAATCTAGAGAAAAAAAGAAAAAAGTTGAAAATGTCACTACCTGATTTCAAACTATATTACAGAGCTACCATAATAAGAACAGTATGGTTCTGGAATAAAAAATAGACATGTAGACCAATGTTAACAGAATCGAGAGCCCAAAAATAAACCCTTTGCATATACAGTCAACTAATATCTGACAAGGGAGCCAAGACACCCAATGGAGAAAAATTAGTCTCTTAATGAATGGTGCTGGATAAACTAGATAACCATGTGCATAAGAATGAAATTAGACCATCTTCTACCACTCACAAAAAATGAACTCCAACTGCATTAAAACTTAAACATAAGAATTGGACCAGAAAACTTATAAAAGAAAACATAGGAAAAACACTCCTTAATATTGATTTTAACAATGATTTTTCTGTATATGAAACCAAAGTAAAAGCAAAAAGCAAAAAATTAATGTGGGACTACATCAAAAAAAGATATCTTTTTAAAGCAAAAAAATAAACACCATCAACAAAATAAAAAGGCAACCTACGGTATGAGAGAAAATATTTGCAAATCATATACTTGATAAGGGGTTAATATCCAAATATATAAAGAACTGATAAAACTCAATAGAAAAAAATAACAATCTGATTTAAAAATTGGCAGAGAATCTGAATAGACATTTTTCAAAAGCAGACACATAAATGTCCTATGGTTACATGAAAAGGTGCTCAATATCACTAGTCACCATGAAAATGAAAATCAAAACCAAATGAGATATTACCTCACACCTGCTAGAATGGCTATCATAAAAAAAAAAAAACCAAAAAAACAAGAAACAGCAAGTGTTGGCTTGAGAAAAGGCATCCCTTGTATATTCTTGATGGGAATATAAACTGGTGTAGCCGCTATGAAAAAAACTTAGACGGTCCTCAAAAAAAAATTAACAATAGAACTACTATATGATTCAGCAAACCAAAATTCTAGGTATAGATTCAAAATAAATTAAAACAGTACCTCCAAGAGATATCTGCACTCCAATGTTTGTTGCAGTATTATTCACAATAGTCCTGAAATGGAAACCATGTAAGAGTCTGCCTATAGATGAATGGATAAAGAAAATGTGGCATACAGATACAATGGAATAGTATTCAGCCATGAGAAAAAAGGAAATCATGTCATTTGTGACAACTTGGATGGATCTTGAAGGCATTATGTGAAGTAAGCTAAGTCAAAGCCAAATACTGTATGATATCACTTATCTATGGAATATAAAAAGAAAGCCGAACTCACAGAAACAGAAAGTAAAATTGTGATTAACAGCTGCTGAGAGTGGGGAAAGTGGGGAGATGTTAGTCAAAGAGTACAAACTTCCAGTTATAAGGTGAATAAATTCTGTGGATCTAATGTACAGCATGGTGATTATAGATAAGATTGTATTATATACTTAAAAGTTTAAATATTTATTATTAAATATTTAAGAAAATAAATCTTAAATATTTTCATCACAAAAATGGTAATTATGTGACATGCTGGAGATGTTAGCAAATGCTATGGTAGGGATCATTTTTGTAACATATTAGCATACCAATACATTATAGGCCTTAACCTTATACAATGTTATATGTAAATTATATTTCAATAAAGCTGGAGAAATTAAAATAAAAAAGACATTCCTAGGAATACTATTTGTTCACAACGTTTATAACATTTCACTGAATGGATGTGCTGACCATTCTATAAATCATGTACAGAAGTGATTAAAGACAGATGTAATAAGAAAAAATAATAATAAAGCAAAGAAAGAGATTAACATGAGCATTTTGAAGAAACATCATAAATATCAGAAACCAATTCGAAAGAAAAATAGGCTTTGAGTTTACTAAACAAAGACTTCAAAACAACCATCTTATGTATGCTGAAAGAGCTAAAAGAAAACATGGACAAAAAACTAAAAGGAATTTGGAAAACTATATTTGAAGAAATTGTGCATATCAGTAGATAGAAATTATATAAAATAAACTAATTCTGGAGCTGAAAAACAGTAACTAAATTATAAAAATTCATCAGAGATTTAATAGTAAACCCAAACAAATAGATGGAAAGAATCAGCAAACCTGACAATAGGTCATTTGTAATTATCAAGTATGAGAAGCAAAAACAAACAAAAGCTAAATGAAGAAAAGTAAACAGAGTCTGAGGGAGTTATGAGACATCATCAAACAGACCAATATATGGAAATATACAATATGAAAATCCCAGAAGGAAAAGACAGAAAGTCAGATAGCTTATTTAAAGAAATAATGTCTGAAAATTTCCAAAATTTTAGGAAAATGTAGATAAATACTAGAAACTCAATGATATTCAAGTAGGACAAATCAGAAAATACTCATACTGAGACACATTATAATCAAGTTGTCTAAACTCAATTACAAAGATAATCTTGAAAGGAACAAGAGAAAAGTGAATTATCACATATAACGGATCCTCAAAATTACCAATAGATCTTTCAACAGAAATCTTTCTTACAGTCTAGAAGGAAGTAAGATGATATATTTAAAATACTATAAGAGAAAGACTATCAACACATAATTCTGCATCTAGTGAAACCATCCTTCCATCCTTCAAAAATGAGGTAGAAATGAGGACATTCCAGATAAACAAAAACTGAGGTAGTTCATTATCATAAGACCTTCCCTACAAGAAAAGGGAGTTATTCAAATTGAAATAAAACCAGAAAGTTACTCAGAGTCACACAAAAACAGTTTTCTTCTAAAGGCAAATACAAGAACAAAAATAAAAAGCAGTATTATAATTTTGTTTCATAACTCCATTATTATTCTATAGATTTAAAAGAAAATGCACAAATAATGATAAATCTATGTTAATGGGCACACATATAAAGACTTAATTTGTGACATAAATAACATGAAAGGAGCAGACACGTACAGTTTTTGTATGCATTTGAACTTAAGTTGGTAATGGTTCAGTATAAATTGTTATAACTTTAGTGTGCTATATGTAATCCTCATGGTAACCATAAAAAATAAATCTGTAGAATATACACAAAAGGAAAGAAAGGAATCAAAATGTGTCACAACAATAAGTTAACTAAACACAAAGGAGGGCAATAAGGGACAATAAGACATACATAAAACAAAATGGCAATAGTAAATTCTTCACTATCAGTAGTTACTTTAAACCTAAATTGAATTCCCTAATCAAAAGACATAAACAGGCAGAATGGATTTAAAAGCAGGATCTAATTTTGTGATGCCTGCAAGAGACTCACTTCAGATCTAAGAAAATATACAGTCTGAAAGTGATAGGTTGGAAAAAAATATGCAATTCCAATAGTAACCAAAAGAGAGAAGGAGACACTATTCTGATATCAGACAAAATAGACTTTAAGTCAAAAACTGTTATTAAAAAAAAAAAGAATGACAAAAGGGTCAGTTCAACCAGAAGATATAAAGATATTTGCAACAAATATCAGAGCACCAAAATAAATGAAGTAAACTGACTGAATGGTTGAAAGAATACTCAAAAGTAATAGTAGGAGACTACGATATCTCACTTTCAATACTATAAGGTCATAATAATCAAAACAGTAAGGTACTGGTATAAAAACAGATAGATAAATATCAAAGGAATAAAATAAAGAGCCCAGAAATAAATCCTCTTACATGGTCATTATATCAAAAGAGGTAAGAATATACAGTGAGGTAAAAACAGTCTCTTCAATAAGTGGTGTTTGGAAAACTGGACAGATACATGCAAAAAAATGAACTTGGATCACTTTCTTATACCATTTACCAATATAAACTAAAAATGGATTACTAATTTAAATATAAGACTTGAAATTCTAACACACTTCTAGAAGAAAACATAGGCAGTAAACTCTTTGATATGGTCTTAGCAATATCTTTTAGGATATGTCCCCTTGAGCAAGAGCAACAAAAGAAAAAATAAACAAATGGGACTACATGAAACTGAAAAGTTTTGCACAGCCAAGGAAATCATCAGCAAAAAAAGGCAACCTTAATAGAAGATGTTCACCAGTGATACATCTGATAAGGGGTTAATATCCAAAATACATAAAGAACGGTGCAGTCACAATGGATAATAGTATGGAGTTACCATATGACCCAGCAATTTCACTTCTGGATACACTAATTGGAAAAGGTATATGTACCCCCATATTCATTGCAGCATTATTTACAATAGCCAAGATATAGAAGCAACCTAGGTGTCTACAGAAAATAAATAAAGAAGATGTGGTACATATATGTGCAATGGAATATTACTCGGCAATAAAAAAGAATGAAATCTTGTTATTTGTGACAATATGGATGGACCTACATGATATTATGCTAAGTAAAACAAGTCAGAGAAAGACAAATAGGAACCAAAACACAAAAGAAACAGACCCAGATGTAAAGAACAAACTGATGGCATTACACTGATACCAAACCCTGGCAAAACACTACAAGAAAACTTCAGACCAATATCCCTGATGAATACTACTGCTAAAATTCTTAAGAAAATGCTAGCAGACAGAACAGCACATTAAAAAGATTACACACCATAACAAAGTGGGATTTATTCCTGAAATGCAAGAATAGTTCAACATATAAATATTAATCAATGTAATATACCACATTAACAGAATAGATTCTCAATTATTAATTAATAATCAATTAATAATCAATTAGCAATAGATGCAGTAAAAGCATTTGACAAAATTTAACACCTTTCATGATATAAACACTACCAAACTGAGACTAAAAGGTAAATACACCAACATAATAAAGGCCACATATGAAAGCCCATGGCTAATATATGCTCAATGACGAAAGACTAAGAGCTTTCTCTATACCATCAGGAACAAGACAGGGGTTCCTATTTTCATCATTTCCATTCAACATAGCACTGAAAGCAATTAGTCAACGAAAAGGGGGCATCCAAATTGGGAAAGAAGAGCGAAATTATCTGTTTATAGACAATAATTTATATGTAGAGAACCCTAAATATTCCACATCAAAAATCCTGGAAATAATAAATACATTTAGCAAAGTTACAGGACACAAAGTCAACAAAGAAAAATCAGTAGCTTTTCTATGTATGAACAATGAAAAGGCTAAAAAGAAAATTAGGAAAACAATTTCCTTTACAATAGCATTGGAATGAATAAAATACTTAGGAGTAAATTCAATTCCTAAGGAGGTAAAAAACTTGTACATTGAAAACCAGAAATGATTGTTGAAAGAAACTAAAGACACCAATAAATAGAAAGACACACTTTGTTCATGAATTCAAAGACCTAATATTATTAAAATGTTGATACTACCCAAAGTGATCTACAGATTTAACACAATCTCTATCAAAATCCCAATGATATTTTTTTGCAGAATTAGGAAAATTTACCCTAAAATTCATGTGGAATATCTAGGAACCCCAAATAACCAAAACAATATTGAAAAACAATATTACAGCTTTCACACTTTTTAACTTCAAAATTTAACACTAATCAATGCAGTATTGGCAAAAATATATATTAAATTTCTTTAATTTATATCCTGAATCTGATAATTCAATATCAGAACATCCTGGGTATATAATTTTCTTTTTTTGTTTTGTTTTAACTAATGTTATATATATAAGTAATGTTATATATAATGGTTCATTTCTCATGTGTTTTGAAATTTTGAACTGTGAAGTCATACGCAGGGTTTTATCTACAAGAATCCTGTAGAGCCTGAGTAAGGAGAAAAGCCCCCATGGGAGACAAGCATTTGCTTTTGCCAGGTCCTAATCCTTTTCATCCTTAAAATGAAAGCCTTTTGGTTTTTAGAACTGACAAATGTTCCCTGAGAAGTCAGTGCTTCAGGATGAACTGCCACGCAGGTTTCCAGGCCCCTCTTTGTTTCTTAAACAAGGCTTTAACAAACAGTGGCCCATGTGCCAAACCTGGCTAGCCACTGGCTTTTGTTTTATTGGAACACAACCACAGTCATTTATTTATGTCATTTATTTATTATTATCTGGGGCTGCTTCATACTACAATGGCAGAGTTGAGTAGTTGTGACAGAAATCATTCGGCTTAAAAGCCTAAAATATACACTTTACAGAAACGAGTTTGCTGATCCCTGTCTAAACGCGTATTTCAGTTTTGTCTAATCATGATCTCATGTGACCAAAGATAACGAAGATGTCTCAAAGGGCCTTTTCCTCACTATTTTTGCTGGAAACATTCCAGCCTTTATTTTCTTGCCTCCGCCATACTACTGTACTACTCACTATATCTATAGCTATGGTTTTCTCATTTCTAGAAGAGAATACATGCAGTACCTTCTTCACCAAATTACTGTGAGAGTTAAAAAAGCTTCATGTCACTCTTGGCACACTGTAAACATTCAGCAAATCGTGGTGATAACTAAAACCCGTCCATTCGCTTAGCACATGTTTATTGAATTTGTAAAGAATTGAATTGTGCCCTCTTCCCAAATTCATATGTTACAGACCTAATCTCAGGACCTCAGATGTGACCTTATTTGGAGACAAGGTCTTTATAAAGGTCATCAAGTTAAAATAAGGTCAGTAAGGTGAAATTTAGATACAGACACTTACAAGGGAAAGAAGGACCTTGTGCAAGTTAAGGAGAGAAGCCTGAAACAGATCCTTCCTTCACAGCCCTCAGAAGGTACCAACCCTGCTGACACCTTGATCTTGGACTCCAAAAATATGAGACAGTAAATTTCTGTTATTTAAGGGCTATGAACTGAATATGTCCTCCAATCCCAAATTCATAGGCTGAAACCTCAGTCCCCTGTGTGATGGTATAAAGATAAGGCCTTTAGGAGGTAATTAAGTCAGGGGAGTAAAGCTCGGTGATGGAATTAGCACCCTTATAAAGAGACACAAGAGAGTTTGCCTCCTTTTTCCCTGCCACGTGAGGATGCAGCAAGGAGGTAGCCACCTTGGTAAACCAGGAAAAGGGTTCTCACCAGGAACTGAATCAGCAGGCACCTCGATGGTGGATTTCTGAGCCTCCAGAACAATGGGAAATAAATTTCTGTTGTGTAAGCCACTCCATCTGTGGTATTTTTGTTATAGCAGCCGATGCTAAGACATTAAGTCACCTAGGCTATGGTACCTTATTGCAGAAGCCCTAGCAAACTAATACAGATCTCTATAAGAAAAAAAAAATGTATATTGGTGGCGAACAACTAGTAGGTACTGCTTTGAATCAGTAAGTCACCTCTCTGAGATGACATTTGTGTTGTGATCTGAATAGTTACAAGGAGCAAACCATATGCAAATCTGAGGAAAATTCATTTCAGCAGGAAAAAATGATAAGTGCAAAGGCCTTGGAACAGAAATAAGTTCCCTTGTACAGCTCTTACCTCTTCTACCTTTTTCTTACCTTGAATATGGATGATATAGATGTGATGTCTGGTGCTGTGAGAACCATCTCTGAATCATGAGACAACAAACATAAGGTCACACGCCAACATACTAAAGATGGCAGAGAAAAAGGAAAAAATCTGAGCACTTCATGGAATTAAAAAAACTGCACCAGTACTACTAACTGCCTCCTCAGGATTTCTTGTTCTCTGAGAAAAATTAATCCCTTTTTGTCTAAGACATTATTAGTTTTTCCATTACTTGAGGCCAAAAGTATTCTTAACAGATATAACATTGTACAATGTGGTAAGGATTACTAGACTTTGAAAGTTTTTAATCTGAAGAATGACAAAATCTGATTTAAGTTTGTAAAAGGACATTCTGTGAAAAGGATTGTAGAAAATGTGGCCAAAGAATTCATGAATAGATCTTTTAAGGATTTGAAGGTCATGATAAACTCAAATTTTATTCCAAATGTCATAGGAAGCCACTGAGAGAAGTGTCAAATCCGATTTTATTTTCAGAGGACCCCTTTGGTTGTAGAGTTAGATCAGTTAAAACACAAATGTATTAGCCAGGAAATTATGATGGTGGATTGACAAGGTAATATAGAGAGAAAAAACTGGGGGGGAAATATTCTAGCTACCAGAAGGAGAGAACCTATTAGATAATTATTAACGTGATCAAGATGAAGGAATGGCAGTTGTCACCTGATGGATTTGAGAAACACTTTGGGTATAGTCTTCAGTGGGCTTGATAATGAACTGGATATAGGATGAGAAGGCTAGACAGGAGTTAAGAACTCTTTATTTTTTGGCTTAAGTAACTAGGTGGGCGGAGATGATATTGTTAGAAGAGGTCAGTATAAAATTAAGATTTCTGTTATCATACAAAGTTTCAGGTCTTAATGAGACTTCCAAGTCAGAATATCAAGTAAGCATTGGGAATCTAAATGTGGAGTTCAGGGATGCCTTTTGACCTAAATAAATAAGTTTGAATTCCTCTGTATGTATGTGTAAGACTAGATATGATCCCCAAGAGAGAGAAAAGCTGATCGTCTCAAACCAGGCTCTGGTATTTGTCAATCATTTAAACACTGAGGAATAGGAGGAGACTCAGAACAAATTGTCAGAAGGAAGAAAACTAGAACACTGTTACTGGGGAAGGCAAGAGAAGATGTTTCAGGCAGGGTGGGGGAGAATCATCCATTTCAAACGCCGACAGGTCAAGAAAGGTAAGTAAGAAGGGACATTTGATTTGGCATTATGATAAACCCTGCAAACAGTTTCAGTGGACTGATGGGGGTCAGAAGCCCCATTCCTGTGGGCTGTAGAAATCATTAGCCATAAAAAAAGAGACGGCAGTCATAACGGCAGAGTTGGGAAAACACACCTGTATTTCCCCTGAGCCTATATTTCTTCCATTTGCTTCTTTTGCTTTAACCACATTTCCTTACTGTTTCCTACTGTGCTATGTGGTCCTCAACATTCCTGCCCAAAGCCCACTGAGAAGTGGTCTGGAAGCCCCAAGTGTGGTGGTCCAGGGCAGGTTGGTGATACCCTTTGCTTCAGCATTTTTAATTGCACACCAGCACTGAAAGTTATTAATCATGGTCAAAGACAGAATTCTGAATTCTGAGTCAAATCCACATTAAATCTTCAGCCTAGCATCACCTTCATTTCATTCGTTCATTTAATTTACTTAGTTTCTCAAAAGCAGCTGAGAACGAGTTGTGTTTGTGTCAGTTTATTTTAATGTATAATGAGCGATTCAAATGATTGCACATCACACATTCAAATTTTGTTGAATGTGTAATCACTTAAATGAACACAGGTGCCACACGCCTGTGCGTGCCTGGAAAAACCACCCTCTGTGCTTCATGTGGAAAGATGATGATGTACTTGGCTGTACAAGCTCATATCTTAATTTCTTTTTAATTTCATTCTTCATCTACTGCTTTTTTTTTCATCCAATAAAACATGCTGAACCCTGGGTTCTATAAGGGAGATATTTGGCTCTACAGCAAACTTACAACCATTCTTAAACACACATGAAACAGCAAGCTTGCAAATGTGGAGTGTATTTTTAACTTTGGGGATGAAAAATTATAAATCTGTTCTCTTTAAAATTAGCATTTTCAGGAAGGTATGAAACCCTGGAAACAAGGATGAAAGAAATTATCCTCCCTAATTATACTGCTGTGAGGTAGGAATAATGCCACTGCAACTTCTTTCATGTCAATCCTGACAGTTTAGTATCAATCCTCCCAGGCAAGCTATCATAATCAACTCTGGCATGTTTCACTGTAGCGCTAACTGGTATGGCATTATGAATGTGACCATGTTATTTCATAATTAACTTACATTTTTCAAACAGTAACTATATCTAGTCAAATGAAAGCACTTGGAGTTTCTCTGACTAAATCACTAAATCCCACTCAGAGCTTAGGAGTAGGACTCAATTCATTCTTGCTACCTAACCTGTTCTAGTCTCTGTGGAAGAGTCAGAAGTCCTTCTGCACTATTGTAACTAAGTATCAAAGAAATTCTTCACTACTAATTATGCCAGAATCCACATTAAGGATCAACTGAGAAACCAGGACTTCTCAAAGAGGTATGTGGACCACTTTTATCAAATTCACCTGAAAGGCTCATTAAACAGTAGATTCCTGTTTGCTGTCCCAATCAGGGTCTCTGAAGGGAGCCCTGGAATTTTCAATAAGCCCTTCAAGGGTATTTATGCCCTCCAATGTTTAAGAATCACTGAATTAAACTATTTTATGGGCACCATCTTTCACACTTGATACCACTTTTCTGTCATTAAGGCATTTCTAGTGTATGTACATTCTTGGGTCCTCTTATTAATACCGATGTCATAGACTGCAAAAGTAATTATCTAGTGGTCATGGTGCCACCAAGCCAACCAAAACTGATTTGGCATGGGCTGGACATATAACCCAAGCTGAGTCAAATTAGAGCCTTCCTCAACAGTGAAACTGAGATAGCAAAACTGTAGTAATAAGTGACAGTGTCTGGAACTGGAAAGTCATATAGACTCTCAAGGCTGGAAGTTTGGGAACTGTGTGGATGGATGAGCAAGGAGAGAGAACTAGACAGTGAGAAGCAAATGTCTTAAAGGAGGTGTAAATAAATACACATGGAGAGAAAGAGAAATTAAATGTGGGCACGAGAAAGAAATGAAAAATTGAACAGGTATCTTAGCCCCTAAAGACTTTCCAGTTTACAGTTCCAGACTCTCATTAGTTTCACCTATACTTCCAGCTCTTAGATGCCATTTATTTAAACTGGTGTTCATCGGTTTCTGCCCCTTGCAGTCAAATGGCCCTGAATTCAACAGGGATACTTTGCTTTTCAATGTTCAGGGTAAGCTAGAAAGTCCCTAGTCTATTACCAGGACCTTCCTGATAAATTAGTAAAAAAAAAAAAAATAGGTAAACTCTCCCATATTTTTCTTTGGAAAACTACTCTTTCATGCTCCTAGGCAGAGCTCAATTAACCTCACAAAGCAGAAATGAATGCAGGTTACAAGGCCACTAGCCCACTAGCCAGAGTAGCTTGTCTTATTGTTCCCTGTCCTCTCTTTGGAAAAGTCAAGAGACAAGCTGACAGGAAAAAGACCAATTGCCTTCAAGGGTCATCCATCTGCTTGTAAGCCAAAGAATACATCCCTATCTTGAAAACCCACAACTGAAATCTACTAAAAATAAACAACAACAAAAAAAGGCCTGGAATCTTTGCTTAAAAATACAGAGGGAAAGCTGCCAGTGTTGACAGCAGCCAACATCTGGCTGGCTTGCTAATGGAGTGTGGGGAACTCGGGGCTCTGTCCACTTACTGTGTTCACTAGGCAGAGAAGAATGTTCATTTCCCCTCCAGATGGATTCCAGCGATTGGTGGGAAAGCTCTGAGAAAGTGATGGCATCCCACTCCCCCATCTAACCTCCTTTTGCTTTTCCCTCTTCCACTCCTCACTTCACTCCTCTGGCAGCCAGAAAAAGGAGCCGGGAGCTGGAGGGGGCCCCCCAGGCTGGTCTAAGAACAGACTGTGCCAGATTTTCAGCTGTAATTAATTTTCCAGATAAGCTCTAAACCTCTGAAATGCATTTGAAATTGAAATGCTGATACAGTCATCAACCACCACAGCACACAAACCGTAAATCTTGAGTACAGATAGTTGTTTGTTGGTAATAATGTACCACATACATTTAATTAGTGTGAGATTTAGAAAATGTGCTGAGTAATAAAACAATATTCTAATTAGGGTTGGGGAAACTTGTTTGAATACGATGTGTTAGTACAGCCAAAGGAATTCTTACAGAATACATGGAAATTTGCTTTTACTAAGAAAAAAATTTTAAACAGAAGAGACAAGGACTTCATGCCATTGAATATTAGTCCCAGAGACAGCACCACATTAAAAATCAATGCTCGGTGAAAGTGGAATGGCCGGCCAGGGGACAAAGCAGAATCCCAGTGTGAAAGCCGGGCTTGACTGATAATAAAAATCCAAGCTGTCCTCATGCCTTAGTCTTTTTTTCTCGTTAATTTATACTCTAAGCTCCCTAACTTCCTAGTCAAAACCCATCGATCTTTACCTGGGAATGCCACTTGTGTCCACATCCAAGGATACTGTGATTATTATCAATGCATTTCCTAAGAGTCCCCAAGTCGTGCAGGGGAATCAATAATCTCAACAGACTCTGTGAGAGAACAACAGCCTAATGGGAGGAAAGCATCTGGGTCAGGAAATTTAAGATTCTAATCCCAGCCTTGATTGCAGTCTTCTGTGTGACCTTGAGAAAGTCAATTAACACCTGTGTGTTTCAATCTCCTTATCTGAAAACCGAACATAGCAGGATTTCACCTGGGCAATGTTTCGTGGATCTCAGATAATTCCTATGTTATAATGAATGTGAGTAAAAAGTGATGGGAGAAAATAAGATTGTGTTAACCTCTTCCTCTCTGTCACATATACATACACACATGTACACACATACACACAAGTGCACACAATGCACATATAATAAGTTTCTTAGCTTATTGAATTGGTTTTTGTTCATCTTTTAAAGGCAAAATATAAAGACTTTAAAAAGTCAAAGCACTTGGTATTTAGAAATAGTCATTTTAATTGTAAGTCAGAAAATTTCTCCTGGATCTAACGATCCACATTAAAAGGGTAAAAATAATTTTATTATCTGCCTAAAGTAAAATCTAGATAATCAGAAATTTTTGGAGCTGCTCTTTTGGAAAAATAGATTCACATATATTTTAAAGTTCTAGAATCAAAAGATCAAGTGTAAAGTTTTTGTACGATATTGGGCAAATTAATTAAACTTTCTGTGGGTCTGTTTCCTCATTTGCAAAAATATTGCCTTCCTAAGAAAGCAGAGCGGAATACGTTGGCCAAATTAACCTTATTTTTTCTCTTCATTTGGAGATGTTATACAAATTAAGTAATATTATGGAATTTCGTATCTGGTAAAGTCCTTAAAAACCATCTAAACCATCTAATCTAAACTCTTCTTTTTGTAGGTAAATAAACTTGGGCCCAGAAAGACAAAATGACTTGTCCCAGGTTATGCAGGTGGCCAGGTCTTGCCTGTCCCTGTGCAGTGTGCTTCTGCCACCCCACAGCTACCTCATGGGTTTGGAGGAGTTCCTGCCCCTCCAAACAATAGCAGGTATTGTATCAGGTATTCATAGCTACCTGATACAATTTGTCTCAATTCTGCAGTACTGTAAATTTAGGAAGCTGTTGCCAATCTTTTCTTTTTAATACTGAAAATATATCAGGTGATATTACCATTATTTTGACAGTTAGCTAGAAATCCCAGAAAGGGGAATTATCAGCTTACCATTTTAGAATATCTCATAACACTATTAAAAAGAGTGATTTTGACATTTTTATATGATTAGGTGTGGTATGTGGTAAACACTGCTTTTACTTAGCTAACATCTATTTTATTCATCCTGATTTCTACAGAGAAGCCTCACCAACTAAAGATAAAGTTCAAAATTAAAAAAAAAAAAAAACTGATGGCAAAATATGGCCCTAAGCTATAGCACCTAATTAGTATGGATTTCCTTTGGGCATATTTTGCTTGTCCTTTCAGTCACTGGGAAGGATGCTAGACTAAAGGTTAGTTTAATCCTCAGCTGATATTCATCTTCTAAGTTTGATTTATCCACAGTGAGTAAACTTAATAGATTGTAAAGTTGGTTCCCTAGCTTTGGAGTCATTTACCATAAAAATTCTTCACACCCTTAAACCTCCCAAAATTGGGAACATACATTAGATTTCTAACTTTCAATTTTCAACTTTTTATTTTGCTAAGGAAAAATACATAGCCAACCACCACTATCATTTCATAAAGAAACAATTTAAACAAAAAAAGAGAAAAAATCACATTTTCAAAATACAAACGTTTTTTTAAATTGAATCTTTAACTTTCTGAAACACTATCATGTCCTTATTTTACAATTAAACAGTGACAACTCCATCACAGAAATCATCAGGTGGGGTATACTTCAGACATTTAATTATGAGAACTTAAATATACTGGGGGAAAACACATCTACATTATGTTTTACTTTCTAGTCTCTGAAACCAAGAGGTCAGCGAATTATCTGTTTAATATTTAACAAATACAGACGTCTGTGCTGCACTCCAGATCTTTTGAGGGTGAGGCAGAACCTCCACTATCCTTGGTGTGATCTCCTTGTGGAATGGCAGCAATGATAGAAGCCAAGCAAAATCACCCAAGAACATTTAATGTCTCTGGGTTGTGACATTCCATCGATGCAAGAAAATATGCTGCCTCTGCTCTTGTGGGAGGCACTGAAAAGTCACAAGAAAATGCATGACTGTCTTGTAATTCCATAACAAGAAAGGGAATAAAGAATTGGAACGTAATCCAATATGCTACAGCTTAGTATCTGCAAATATGCCATATTACACAAATAACAATGCCTACCTCATCACCCAGGCAGGTAGGCAAGATTTCTATTCTTCTAAATAATCTCCTTTGGAGACTATCCAGAGGGAGGAGTACATAGTAGCAAGCCTATTCCTTGGTTTCCATCTTAAGCAATAGGTGGTCTGTCGTATTTTATATCAAAAACAAGGTTTGCTTTTTATTTTTCCTTTTAATAATTTTAATGTTAAGTCCCTCTTAATATGCATTGTATCATCTTATCATTTAGACAAAAAACTTCTCAAGGGCAGATGTTTCATAGATCTGCTGTGTAGAACGCAAGAGCAATTTATGCACCTGCTTCACTTCATTGCCTAGGGCTGTGGTTCATTACAACCAGCTCTCAGAGAGTAGAGCCTGGGCACTGGTATTTTTTAAAAGCACCCCTAGGTGATTCAAAAGTGCAGCCAGGGTTGAGAACGGTTGGCTCAGGCCTTTGACACATGCACGAATAAAAAAAATACCACAAAGAAGTCATGTCTCACACTAAATCTCCCTGCCCCAGAAGAAGCTGCAAAGCCTCTCTGAAAGTAGATTGGTCATTTGTAAAATATCCTCTGGGGTCTAGTGAGACCAGCAGCAGCAGCATCACCTGGGAGTTCGTGAGATATGCAGACTCTCGGGCCTCTCCACAGCCCTACTGACTCAGGAATCTATAGTTTAGAAAGATCCCAGGTGATTGATATTCATGTTAAAGACTGAGAAGCGCTGTTGAAAACCCTAAGTACTAACTAGACAAAACAAAGTCTCCCCTTAGAACACCTTTTTCTTATCAGGGTCCTGGGATTCAAGTCCAGGTTTCATCATTGAGGTTGTCGAAGATAAATGATAGTGAAGTGTGTGTGTGTGTAATGCAATAGACTAGAGTGTAAAGTATAACATAATATTACACAATCCATTACCATATGTCTTCCTTTCCAAATAAATTGTGTTAAGAACAGGAGTAGCATCAATTACCCACAGCTCCATAGTCTTTCTTTCATTGCCACTTTATTTCATGGTGGTGGAGATAAAATAGATAAGATCTGTTTCTTGCCTTCAGGCTGCTTACATTGAGGAAACTAATTGCCTTCAGGCTGCTTACATTGAGGAAACTAGTTAACTAGAACTTAGTGTGATCTAAATTAAACTTAAAAATCCTAATAGAAATACAACAGTGTGCTAGGGCAGTGACTCAAATGATTCTAATCACCTGGAAGGCTTGTTCAACCACAGATTGTCCCACCCAGTTTTTCAGTAAGTCTGTGGTGAGACCTGAGAATTTTCATGTGTGACAAGTTTGCTGCTGTTCAGGGACTACTCTTTGAGAACCACTGGGCTACGGAAACAGAGTAAAAAGAACAGAATGCCTGGAACCAGGTGGGTGGCAAACAATGAGCCAAATGTTGACAGGCAGAGGAGAGAGAGAAGTGGATTCCTGGTTGGCACAATAACCAGGGTGAGGAATATCTGAGTTTCTGATATCCTGGGGAAGCCTGCTATGGTTGGAGACAGGATATGTGAAATGAGGAATGGATGAAACTGGAAAGATAGGTTAGGGCTGATTCGCAGAGGGTCTAGAATAGAATTACAAGTGTTCGAATTCTATTCTGTGGGCACTGAGGAGTGAAGGAGGGTATTTAAGGTTGAAAAATTTTTTTATTTTAAAGATGTGATCAAAATGTTATTTTAGGACAGTAGTTCAGGCAGTAGAGAGAATGATGGACTCAAAAGGCAAGAGAATGGAAGTCAGGAGAGCAGGTGAGAGGCCATCCCAGTGATCAAAGAGAATGATTCATAAAAGAAGCCTGTAACAGAATTACATTCCAAACACTATTCTAGATACAATGTGTGTGTGGTGTCAGAGCTGGGGTCTGGGGCTGGTTGCCTCACCCATTTTGAGTGAAGGAAAGTTTCCTGGACAAAAGGTCACTTAAGCCTAAATTTCTCAGAGGCCAAAATGCTTAACAAGGCCTCCAAGCCCCTGTTTGGGCCCTCCCTTTATGTTCAGCTTATTATAAGTCATTGTCTCTCTTACTGTTTATGCTCTTTCAACTCTTTTAGCCTCAGGACTTTAGTAACTGCCTCTCTCTCTTACCTAGAGAATTACTACTCATCCTCTGAGGCTCACCTTAAATAGTACTTCCACAAAGGTTTCCTTGTGCTCCCAAGAGTAGATAATAACCCTGTTTTACTCTGAAATCTTCTTGTATTTCAGCTTCCTAGCACTTATCATAACAGTAAGAAATTATTTGAGGATTATTTGTTTAATGCCAGTATCCCCTATTAGATTATAAAGTCTGTGGGATAGAATTATGTTTTCTCCATACCTGTAGTCTAAGCTTGCAGGATCTGGAACATAAGTACTCAGTATTTCATTTCATAAATGGAAACCAAGAACTAAAGAAAAAAGAAATGAATACTTAGATAAAGAGGGCGAGAAGCAAGAAATAGCAGGTGTGTAGGCCCTAACATAGAACACAATAAAAGAACTAAAGGGAGACCAATATGGCTGGGTTCTAGGAAGAGAGAGGTAAAAGATGGCAGTGAAGGGAAAGTCAATGGGAAGACACTGAAGGATTTGAAAGTAGGGAATCTCACACCATACCTTCACTTTTAAAAGCCTACTCTGGCTGATCTATGGAGGGTGGTTTGAGGAGAGCAAGAGTGAATAATATCATCAGGAGCTTTTAGGAGTCCAGGTGCTAGTAACATTGGGTGGCAAGGTAGCAGTGGAAAGGGAAACGATAAGGACAAGGCACCCAGGAGATAGAACTGATGGAGCTGGGTGACAGGTTGAAGGCAGGGGTACAGGAGAGCAAAGGTTGTCACAGTTAACATGCAGGTTCTTGGTTTTTTGTAATGATCAGTGTCATTTACTAAGGTGGGAACAGTGGACAATCTGGGTCATGTAGAGCTTCTCCTTGCAAAGACACAGAGCGCTTCTCCCTAAGAGCACAGATGCACAGACATTAAGGGGCTGAGACTGCAGAGGCAAACCTAGAGCCATAGAACCCTAGTGACCACTAGAGGGACCTTAGAGACCAACCCAGAATGTGTGTATGCATATTATTTTTATATTATATATAGTAAATACGACATATATGGTTTCACATTAAATAAACCAATCAACAAAAATTATGTGGAAAAAAAAAAAAACCCAGTTCTGCTAAAAATGCCTGATCACCACTTGCTGTGATGGTGCCAGTACCCCTACAACTCAGTGGACTGACATGTGTTATACAATCCCAATTTGGTTAGTGTACCATATTACTGTGATATAGATTTCTACATCCAGTGGTGGACATTTTTCTTCTAAATCAGAGGTTGGCAAAATTCTTCTGTAAAGGACCACATAGCAAATATTTTAGGCGTTGCAGATGATACAGTCCCTGTTGCAACTATTCAACTCTGCCATTGTAGCTCAAAAGTGGCCACAGACAACATGCAAGCAAATGAACATGGCTGGGTTTCAATACAAGTTTATTTGTGGACACTGGATTTTGAATTTCATATAATTTCACAATCACAAAACAAATCTTCCATCTGAGTTTTTAAACCAATTAAAAATGTAAAAACCATTCTTAGCGCACAGGCTATACAACTATAGTATCTGGTCCACGGGCTGGAGTTTGTAGACTTCTATTTTTTTTTTATGGGAGGCAACCCTTGGTTGACCTCACAGATTGCAAGGACCTTGTCAGTTTACAATCCCTCATTTTAAAAAATATTTTACACCTACAGCACCTGGTCTTCCTAAGTGGTCTCCTATCCAAGTACTAACCAGGGCCGACCCTGCTTAGCTTCTGAGATCATACAGGACCAGGTTTATTCAGGATAGCATAGCCATAGCATGGACTTCTAAATGAGAGATTTCTGTGCAGAGACACAGAGTCACAAAGTATAGGAGAAGAAAAGAAAGCTTTAATGCCATGTCCTGGTTTCATGTGATCCACTAGGGGCAAAGGGAGAAGATGCCTAGCTAAAAAGAATTAAAATTTCTCATGATTACAGAGAATTGTGAGTTGCTGACAGCAGAGAAATGAAGGGTGAATCACTCCACGTCATCTGATCGAGAGCAGCAGATCTCAGTGGCCCTAAAACGAAGTGCCTCAGGCTGCCTGGTCCAGTTCTGACTCATATTTTTTTTTATTCTTAAACTCAGGGCCCCAATACATCAAGTGAACAAGACATAGTAACATACCAATCCTTTTTACATATAATGTTAAATGCCGATCACATTCTTCATTTTCAAGCACAGCACTGGTACCAAAATTCAGACCACTATATTATCATCACATTGGGTAAGCTAGCATTATGTGAAAGACCTACAGGCTTCAAGTACTTCAGGGACAATATAAGGGTTAAAGAAAGTTAGTATCATTACAAAGGGCCATTTGCTTAAGGAACATCTAGTTATCTCTAAACACTTCTTCCTGGATCTCCTAGCAAAATCAACATCTCAAAAGATTGTCCGCAGACTATGAATGTGTATATTTGTATGAATATTTTACCATATTTGCTCATCGATGCTTTCATAATAAGTTATAATAAATGTTGGTTAAATGTGTTAATTAAAAATTCATAATATTGTTAAAATTGTTAATGGGGGATAAAGCAATGTATACTTTTGTTTCAAAATATAAGAACCACATCTAGAAAGAGAGGCACTGAAGAATACACTTTATGTACCTTTCTATCAGAATACTCTGGAAACTAAGTGATAAAATAAAGGCATAGAATTTCTTGCTTCCATACCAGAGGACCAAGTGGGATTTTACTCATTGAATACCCTGGGGAAACACTGCTAGATCTGCTTACCCAACAACCATTCCCACCTGCTTCTCTCTTGCCACCTTCCATAGCACAGGCTGAAAAATGTAAAGACTCACTTTCTCAGTCTCCTTTGCAGCAAAGACGGCCATGTGACCGTTATGGCTAATGAGCTGTAACTTAAAATCTCCCAGGGATTTCTGGGAAATATGTGCTTTCCTAATTAAGGGTCTGGTAACTGGCACCAACTTTCCCTCTTCTTCCTGCTTCGAATGTGGGTCAGCAGGAACTGACCTACAACATGAGGGTAAGGCCAGAAGAAAGATGACATGAATTCTGGCATCATTGAGCTGTTGAACCAGTGCCTGAATCTATCTCCAGACTTCTTTTTTGATAAAAAGTAACCAAATTTATTAAACCACTGATACATGATATTCTTTTTCTTGCAAAGGAACATACTCCTAACTGGAGCAAAACTTATTTTGTAAAACAAAATTTCTTAAGCACCAATTAACTACTTTAATCACCAAATGTTACAACGGTCACTAAATATTACCTTATTACTATTTAACTAAAGGTTATTTGGAGGTCCTTTATAAATTTTGGTCTCCCTGGTCTATAAGTATTTAAACCACTGCCATTTGCTGCTTTTTAGCAACTCTTTGTACTTACTCAGCACTAATCTTAATAAAATCTTAGTTTCTTCTAGTCAATTCTCTGAAGTATGAATATATTAATATTTTATAATTTGTTTCCCTCTTAAATGATGTGAATGTATTTTATGTATTTAATTTTTATGACATTTCCAAAAAAATATAAGGTGACTTAAACCAAAGGACTTACACAGTAGATGGCAACAGCAAGATGGCAGAGTAGTCAACTCTAAACCCTTGTTCTCTCACAGAAACACCAATAAACAATAACTTACAGACCAAAGTAGCTTTGTAAGAATTATAAAGACAGTTAAAAAGTTATAGCAAACAGGTGAATGCCTAACCAAGAAATGTCACACTCAAAAAGGTAGGAAATTTCATGGCATTTCTGCTCACCCTTACCCCATTCTGCCCACCCCCACCACCACCACCACCTCAGTACACTGAGGTGTGGTTGTCAGGAAGATGCCCAATTACTGGTTCCTCCCTAGAGACAGAAAGAAAAGAATGGAATTTGCTTGTTTCACCTTACTGAGAGCACAGACAGAAATGGTCGCATCATTTGGATACCAGGTTGAAGGTCTCTTGAAGCAGTGGTGGGCACTATGGCACATGAGATCTGCAGGAAGACTGTGGACCCGTGGATGCCTGGGTCAAGAGATTATGGGTAGAGGAGTACAAGAGAACATCTAAGGCCTTGAGAAGAAGCAGGAGTGAAACTCAGGAAATTAAGACATCTAGAAGCCGCTGTGTTTATGGGAAAATTGTGTGTGGGGGTGGTGGGCAAAGTACACACATGGAACCAGGGAAGACACACCCCAGAAAAGGCCTGAGAGGATCTTGAGCCTTCATACTAAACTGTGCCCATACTTTAAAGTAAAATAGTATAGACAGAACAGCCGTACAGCTGAAAGAAAACCTATCTCAAGGTATGAAGAGGGGCCGTCAGAAGAGCTAAGCAGGGATCAAAACCAGATGATCTGCTAAATTGACAGCCAACCAGCATATGTTAGTAGAACATGTAAACATGAGAGTATTCTCAGAGATACCTGAAAGAAAGTAGAATTTCTACAGGAAAATGAAAAGGGATTCAGATTGTTAAAAATAGGTATGAAAGGGAAATAAAATGTGGGACATTTGGATTACATAAACATCAAAAAATAAATGACATAAACTTGAAATTTTCCTGTTCTTGATAATTTCTTAATAGACTTTTTAGAAGGAAATTCACACAATACCATTAGAACAGAATGATATTCAATATTCTCTACATCTCTTTGACAGACCAAAAATCTTGCCACAGGAACACAATGAGTAAGAGGCCCTGGCAGAGCACAGCAATGAACTATAGTAACAGGTGACTAGGTTGTATGGTAGGAAGTATTTAGAAACACTGCACATAATTCACATTAATTGATAGGTATATATAGATATAGATATAGATATAGATGATATAGATATAGGTGATATAGATAGATATGGATAGATATAGATGATATAGATGGAGATAAAGATAGAGATAGAGATAGATGATAGAGATAAGAGATAGAGATAGAGAGAGATATAGAGAGAGATAGAGATATAGATAGATAGATATAGATATAGATGATATAGATATAGATAGATACAGATATAGATGATATAGATAGATATGGATAGATATAGATAGCTATAGATAGATATAGATGATATAGATATAGATATATACATACATATATGTATATATGTGTATATATATATGTATATATCTATATATGTATATAGATATATATCAATGCAACAGAATAGAGAATCCAGAAATAACCCTACACAAGGACATTCAATTGATTTTTGACAAAGGTGCAAAAGCAATTCAAGGAAGGATAGCTAGTCTTTTCAACCAATGATATTGGGACAACTGGATGTGTAGAGGAAAAAATATGAACTTCAACCTAAGTCTCATACCTTATGTAAAAATTAACTCAAAATGAATCATTCATTAATTTACATTTAAAACATAAATTATAAAAATTTTAGAAGGTACCATAGAAGAAAACTTTGGGAACTAAGGTTTAGTGATTACTTCTTAGACATGACACCAAAAGCATGACCCTGACGGAAAAAAAATATATAAATGGGACTTTATCAAAATAAAAAAACTTTGCTATGTCAAAGAGCCTGTTAAGAGGATGAACAGACATCCTAGAGCCTGGGAGAAAATATTTGCAAACCACATATCTGGCATAGGACTTATATATTAATATATAAAGAACACTCAAAACTCCTCAATAAAGGAAAAGACAGTCTAATTAGAAAATAGGCAAAAGACATGAAGAAACATTGCACTGAGGATATATGGATGTAAAACAAGCACATAAAAGATATTTGACATTACAAGCCATTCATAAAGGAAGTTAGCCTAAAGCCTGGCCTTACATGAGTAGAATTTTTCAAATTAATAGGAAGGGTATAAAATATAACCTCAAAAGTCCCTTTGAATTCCAAAGACATTCTGTCAAACGTCTTCCTTAAAGTTTAAAATTTTCTGCAAGATATGTAGCACTATGGTTACTATATTTCCATTTTTGTGTTAAAATATATATATATATATTTATACCTATATCTATACCTACATGTCTATATAAATTTGAACACTAGGTATTCAATGTTATTTAAGAGTTATTTGTTTAGAATATTTGGGGTGTGGTGATAGTTTTTAAAGTTGTTACCTTTTAGAGATAAATATAAAAATATTTACTAATGAAATGTTATTATGTCTTAGATTTGCTTATAAATAATCCAGTGAGGGGTGAAACAAAGTGGGTGGGAGTGGATGAAACAAGGTTGACTTTAAATTGAAAACAGATGAAGTTGGATGATAGGTATATATTGGCTTATGATAATATTCTACTTTAAGTTTAAAATTTTTATAATAAAGATTAGAATACATTAAAATATATTTAAAATATATTTACATATATGTTTCTATGTGCATAGGAGAAAAATCTTAGAGGATACATATAGAACTGTTACTATGGGTATCTCTGGAGTGTAGAATTGGAGTGAAAAGAAGGGAAATTTTAATTTTTTCTTTATACACCTTGAGATTTTTACAATGAACACACTTTTTAACTAGAAAAAATAATGAAAAATTTAAATATATAAGATTGATTTTCTATAATTAAATTTTTAATTATTCAATTACAATTTATAGACAAATCTCAAATGTATAAAACTAGGGAATCTCACATATTGCCAAAAATTTACAGAAGAAGAAATATGTAAAAAACATTATAAAGCTAAATTTGAGAATCTTATAATTTGATTCAGACCTTATGGTCTTTGAAATAAATAAAATAAACCAATTGTACAGAATCATCCACTAGATTTACATTTATTTCTTTACAGCATCAGAATAAAGTTAGGCAAATTGCCTACTGGAAATATTAAGCCACAATCCAGAAGAGTGAATTTATCTCATGCTCAATTCTTGAAGTTGGAGTCTTTGAAAAATACACTTAATTCTGTTTGTAACCACTAGGGCTCAGTATCTTCTTTAAAATGTAAAATTAATGCATTTTAAAAAACAAAATAATCACAAACTTATTCTAAGTTGATGCCGAATAGAAAAGAAATGGTCTTTGTGATAGTCTTATTTAAAACAAAATTCCATGGGAATCTGTGAAAGATGGAGGTAGATCACATTAAGACATGTCTTTTTTTTTTTCTTTCCTTTTCTTCTGAGATGATTGAGGAGAATCTTATTTCTGTTTTAAAAGGGAAACTATGTTGCTCTAGTGATAGATTTCAAGTTTTAGTCATTATTTAAATTTCTTCTTCTAGAGTGTTACCTATACTGTAATGGGAGAACTCATTGAGAAGACATTATATGATTGTGGGTAAACTGAGGCTTGGAGTTTGGGGCTCTACATCTGGATGAGCTGCCTTTCAACACAGAACTTCCTATTTTTAGATTTCCAAAAGATTCAAGGTAAACACAACTATTGGAATAGGCTTTATGGATCCTTCAAACAATTCTGCTGCCTAGTAGAAACCTTTTAGTTCTCACAATGAATCTCTCATGTTAGCAGGCTTAATGTTTGGTCACATCTATCAATAGTACTGACAGCTATGTCCTATAAATACCCCCTTCCCCTGAGCATGCATTTTAGGGAGAAGTAATTATGTTCCTCTTTTCTTATTCCCTCCTTGACCCAAAGAGAAGGGAACGTCCACAAACACTTGCTTCATGACAAGAAAGTTTACCCTCACTTGCTCCTGACTTCCTCTCTCCATAGGAAGAGGTCTGGCTGCTCAGACTGGACAGCCATCAGGCCATGCATTCACTGAGTGGACCTGGCATGCTAACAGCCACTGCACACATGATGCATAACCTCTTGCTCTCATGGCACAAGGTCACTCATCTGGTCTGTGTCAGCCCAACAAGCAGGACCTGCCCTTTCTGGGACAGCCAGATCTCTGTTTTCCCTCCAAGCATGGACCAAGTGGGAATGTGATCTGCAGATTCATGTCTTTCATTGGGATGAGTGGTGAGAAGCCCCTGTCTTCAAGTTGGCCATAACCAGAAGGCCCTAATGATATTTCATTCCCTTTGTTAATCTATCTTTTGTCAGGATCCAGAAGAATAAGGAGGTAGAGGATGAGTGAAAGAATGCATGCTAAAAAACCTCATCACAACCCCCCCCCCAAAAGCATTCCATACAGGGAATGAAAACATATTCTAGAAACTCATATTGCCTTCATATATGTAAATAGTTCCACCATGTGGAATTGATCTATGCCCAGTTCTGGTATCACGTGTGCAGATTCACATATGAAACTATCAGGATTTGTCTTTGCACAGAAGATGCCCTCCTTCCCTGGGTGATGTGAGTCAATAAGCACTTCTTCAGTTTTCCCAAAGAGAGAAGGATGAACTTACTGGCATGTGTACAGTTCTAAGATTGAAGAATAATTGCATGAGAAAAGATTTTCAAAGAATTTTATTTTTTTTAGTTTATTTTCTTGTCTCCTGGCAGGACAATAATCTGTGTTTATGACAGAACAGTAATGTTCTACAATTAGAGTTGCCAGATTTGTAAAAACAAAACAAAACAAAATGCCAGCTAAATATGAATTTTGAATTTGAATGATGAATAATTTTCAGTATAAGTAATCCTATGTCCAACATTTGTTGACATACTTATATAAGAATTATTTGTGTTTGTCTGATATTTATATTTATCTGATTGTGCTGTATTTATTTATAGGATTGTAAATAAGCAAACCCCATCAACAGCAAAGATATTCCCCATCAGAGACAAGGATTTTTCAAAAGCCCAGCTATTTATTAAATAGCATTTGCTTTATCGCCAGGAAGTTAGTAATAGTCTTTCCTTATATTCTTTCTTCCTTTAACAACATCTACTACATGCCAGATACTGTTTTATGTGCTGGAAATAGATAATAAAAAAGTCAAAGAAAAAATTAATAATTTTTTAAATGAAGAAAACAACATGTGTGATGTGATAAAGATTGTCTGACTGGAGCCAGCTACCTTAGCTCCAACGGTTAGGAATTTCTTTCTGAGGAGATGGCATTTCAATTGGCCCTAAGGAACAAGAGGCAGATTAAAAAGGTCACATAGAAATAAGCCACAATCAGAAAGAGCCATAAAAGTCTCATGGAGTATTAATTTCCTATGGCTGCTATAACAAATTCCCACAAACTTGGTAGTTTAAAACAGAAATTCATTCTCTCACAGTTTTAGAGGTCAGAACTGTGCAAACAGGTATTCACAGGACCAAGTTCCCTCTGGAAGTGCTAGGGGAGAAACCATGCCTTGCGTCTCCCAGGTCCTGGTGGCTGCCAGCATTTCTTGGCTTGTATTTGAATCACTCCAGTCTTTAAGGCCAGCATCTTCGAATCTCCTTTGTGTGACTAATCTCCCTCTGCCTCTGTCTTATAAAGACACTTGTGATGAACCCATCTCCCAGAATAATCAATTTCCCCACTTAATAATACCATTTCCTTTTCCTGATAAAAAGACATCTGAATATGAGTTAGGAAACCATGGTACCGATCTCTAATGATCAATCTGTCAGCATGTGCCAAACAAATCTGCCTGGCGTATGGCCATGTTGGTTGTACTTACTTAAATGTGAGAAAAAAATTTATCGAGTCTGTACTAAGTGCAAGACACTGTGGAGCAATCAAATAGAATAAAAGATATAGTATAGTATAATGATAATGGCAAGTTGTTAGGTCTTCACTGTTTCCAAAGAACTGATACATTCGTTATCTCATTTGACCATCTTGGCAACACTTCCCCCTTACAACTGAGGAGGCTGAGACCTGGAGGGGTGAAATGACTTGCAGTGGTCATTGGCGATGGGTCTTTGGTGACAGAACACAGACTAAAACTAACTCTCTCACCTTCTGATCAGATTTCTCACCATCATTCTTATCTCTGCCCAACTTGCAACAAGCAATTGATTTCTTGCCATCCATTCTTTATTGATGAACATGATGTGGTGGAAAACATCATTGTACACAAGATTTCCCAGTTGCTGAGCCACTCTTCTCCCTGGACGTGAAAGATGCTGCCTGCCAAGTAAACCTGACCCATAAGGCGTGAGGTTAACAGGTACACATCAAGTCATCATCCATCACTGTAACAGTGCAGCTCTCATTCTTTTTAACCTTGCTCCAAAGTGTGATGCTTTTGTTAAGGTTTAGTTTTGAATGGAAGGGAAAAAAAAAATCCTGAGCAGCATGCTGACTTTATCAAATGCACTTTAAGCCAAGACAAAACCTATGCCTTCCTTGACTTTGTGTGAATCCTCTCCCTAGAACAGACTGAAGATTCTTATTCTATTCCATCAAATGTCAGCATTTGCTCTTTTGTTGTTGTTTTTTTTTCTTACACCCTTATTTAATTGATAAGTGAGTCCTCACGGTTCTGTTTCTATCCGCTCTGTCCAATCTTTTCTCTTCCTTATGCCTGCTACCTGCTGAATCCAACCTGCCAGTATTTCACTTGCCCTTCTCTGCTAGGTGCCATAGCTCTACTGCTTCCATTTCCTTTTTCTCTGGCCCTGTCACTGTCTAGATGCCACAAACTGACAATTGAAATGCTTTTAAAATGTAAAACTTTCTAACTCCCTGTTTAAAATCTATCACTGCCTTCCAATTAATTAAACTAAAACCCGATTCCATTACCTTGGTCTGTAGGCCATGTCTACTACGTCTCAGGCCCCATGGTTCCTGTGCTTCCTTCTGTGCCTGTCACTTTAGTCAAGCTCCTTCCCATCTCTGGGAGGCTGAAAATTGCTCCCTCACCCCCAAATATATCCATGATCTAATCTCTGTAAACCTATGACTGTTACCTTATGTGGCCAAATTAAAAAAGGGGGGTGTGCTTTACAATTTTTTTTTTTTTGTAAAATAATTTATTTCAGGTTTCTAGCAAGTAGATTTGAACAAATAGCTATGACCTACTGGATCCAGCCATCATCCACATCTGCGGCTACACTGAGATTCCACCAGTTTGATGTTGGAGAGAAAATAGTGAAATTCTATGTCCTCTCCTACACAGCATTGCTAAGGACAATGAAACACAAGTGATAACATATAAGTGCAATTTGATTTTCTCCATAACTTGTCTCATCAATCAAGATTGTTCACAAAATAAAAAATTAAATTTATAAGCTAATTTTCTATAAGATATGACAGCTAAATTCACTAATTCATGAGTAGGTTACCATCTAAATATTAACCAGTTTTATCTAAGAGCTACTGTCACATCTTTTTTCATTTTTCAAAAGTCTGGCTTCTATCTTCCTTTTTGTTTTCATATGGTCCTCTGTTTTGATAGAAAAGATTAAATGTCATACTTAATTTAAAATCAATATTTTCTGAGGCCATGATGTAGACAGATCTAAACCTGGACTTATAGTACAGTATTTAATAAGAGCATCCCTCCAATATGCATCTTCAAAAATAATTTATCATAACCACGACTATCATAACAGTTTTGTTAGCATCTGTGAATATTACATGTCAAAGTCCATCGATTTTATTAGTCAAGCCAGGAGAGAATGTTATTAAAGAATTGATGAAGATATTTATAATAATTGTAACTGATAAAAATGGCAAAGCTCTGATTCATTTTGATCTTCATGTAATCATCTATATAGTGGTAAGGATAACAACATTATCTGGTGTTGTTTTGTATTTCTTTTCAGAGTAAGGTAGATCAGGAAATACAAAAAGAAAATAGTAGTAACCAGCAGCTTTTAAAAAATTCTGTCAAGCGGCCTGGCCTAAAAGGAAAACGCCCAGCCTGGTTCATAGACATCATTACATTCTAATTGATAAACCAGTGAAGATTAAAAAAAAAATCTACTCTGGGCATGAAACAATTTTTTATCTACATATTCCCAGGCCCTCAGAGAAAATTAGAAACATTTTCATGATAATCATCTACTATAAAATTAATATAGTTGTAACCTTACTTTCTACATTTTTCATAAGAATCCATGCTGGAAAGGACATTCTTGATCATTTGCTACAGCTGGCAAACGTGCCTGGGGTCCCTATAAAACACTATTTGATGAGTGTGGTATCCACGAGGCCTTTGTCTAGAGGTTTGTCTTACGTCATGTCCTTGATTCCACACGTAGGTGGGCATACTGGAGGACATCATTATGTCTGACTTTATGAGTCAGTTCAAATGTTCTAGATGTATAAGGAAAGAGGTGCCTTTCCAGAAGATTCTCATTTTCCAGATGCTCAGCTCCTTCGGTATCCCAAATCCTCTCAAAAAGAAATGGCTTTCCCCTTACAGATCCTGGAATGCCACTTTAAAATTACCATTTGTACCAAAGGTCTCTATCTCTTCAAACTCCGGAATTAACCCACTCACTCCCAGGCTCATTCTTTCCTACTTCTTCTATGTAGTCTTCAGTCAAGTAGGGAAGACTGTTCTTTTAGCCACTGTTTCCCCAACTTCAAGTATATACACAAATCACCTGGAAAATCAGAAACTCACCACAAGAAATTCTGATTCATTAGGTCCAGTTTCAGGTCTGAAAATGTGCATTTCCATCAGCTCACAAATCATATTTCAAGTAGCACCGCTTCAAGTCACAATAGGAGCATCTAGATTGCCAAGTTTTGAATTTCCATCCCCTCAGTTACCATTTACTTTGCTACAGGCAGATAAGCCTTTTCTCCATCCATGATGACTCTTACAGTAATCAAGACAATGCAGTGTTGGCAAAAGAATAAACAGATCAGTGGAACAGAATAGAGAACCCAAGAGTAGACCCATATACATATAGGGGCAAGGAGTAAGGTAATACAATGGAGCAAAGATAGTCCTTTTAAAAAATATGCTGGACATCTACATGCAAAATAAAAAAATAAATCTAGACATAGTTCTTATACCCTTCACAAAAATAACAAAATAGATCATAGAAGATGACATAGGAGAAAAACTAGATGACCTTGGGTATGGCAATGACTTTTTAGATACAACACCAAAGGCATAAATTATGAAAAACATAATTGATAAGCTGGACTTCACTAAAATTAAAAATTTCTGCTCAAAGACAGTGTCAAAAGAATGAGAGACAAGATGCAGACTGAGAGAAAATATTTGCTAAAACCATATCTGATAAATGAATCCAAAATATACAAAAAACTTTTAAAACTCAACTATAAGGAAATAGATCCATTTGGACCGATGCTTTCTGTTTGGGGAGATTATTAATTAATGATTCAATTTCTTTCATAGATATAGGCCTATTAAGATTGGCTATTTCTTCTTGTGTGAGTTTTGACAGATATGTCTTTCAAAGAATTTGCCCATTCACCTACATTGTCAAGTTTGTGGGCATACAATTGTTCACAGTATTCGTTCATGACTCTTTTAATGTCCATGGGCTCTGTAGTAATAACTCCTCTTTCATTTCTGATATTACTAATTTATGTTCTCTCTCTCTCTCCCTCCATCCCTCTCTCTGACAGTCTGGCTAAAGGCTTATTGATTTCACTAATCTTTTCAAAGGATCACCTTTTGGTTTCATTGATTTTCTTTATTTATTTCCTATCCTCAATTTAATTGATTTAGCCTCTGGTTCTTATCTTTTATTTTCTTCTGCATACTTTGGATTTAATTTGTTCTTCTTTTTAGTTCTCTAAGGTGGAAACTTAGATGATTGATTTTAGATCCTTCTTCTTTAAGTGCTGTTAAATACCCTCTAACTACTGCTTTTGCTGCATCATACAAATTTGATAAGCTGTTTTCATCTTCATTTAGCCTAATATGTTTTCAATTTTTTTCTAGATTTCTTTCTTGACCTCTGTGTTATTCAGAAATGTGTTGTTTAATCTCCTCTTATTTTGAAAATTTCCAGTTATCTTTCCATTATGGATTTCTAGGTTAATTTTATTGTCATCTGAGAACAGACACTGTATAATTTCTATTCTTTTAAATTTGTTAAGGTGCATATTATCTCCCAGAATGTGGTCTTTCTTCATGAGTATTCCATGTGAGCTTAAGAATAATTTGTATTTTGCTGTTTTTGAATGAGGAAAAGATGTCTATTTAGTTGATTGAGGGTATTGTTGAATTAAATGATGTTCTTACTGATTTTCTGCCTGTCGTATCTATTCATTCTGATACAGGGATAGTAAAGTCTTCAACTATGGTGGCTAATTCATCTATTTCTCCTTATAGTCTTATCAATTTTTCCCTCACGTAGATAGACACCATATTATTAGGTACATACACGTTAAGAATTGCTATGTCTTCTTGGAGATGTAAACCCTTTGTCCCTGATAACTTACCTTGCTTTGAAGTCTACTCTGTTTGAAATTAATATAGCTATTCTTGCTTCCTTTTGATTAATATTAGCATGGCATATTTTTATTCACCCACTCACTTCTAATCTTTACATGTCTTTGTATTTAAAGATAGTTTTTTGTAGACGATATATAATTAAATCTTGTTTGTTTGTTTTTTAACACACTCTGACAATCTCTGTCTTTGAATTGGTGCATTTAGACCATTGATGTGCAAAGTGATTATTATATAGTTGGATTAATACAAACTAATTATAGGTCAGATTTTCCTACCCCAGCACTGGTTCTTGTGGCAGTTTACACCTGTGAGTCTCTGCTCTAGTGAGCCACATCTCCCTATATTTATCTGTCTGTCTTTCCAAATTTGAGGCAGAAGTTTGCCCTGTGTCTTCTATTCTTATAGATCCTAGAAGAGTCATGAATTTTCAATCTGTTTTTTCAATCTGCTTTTTACTTGTGGTTAGAATAGAGTAGTGACTTCTAAGCTTCTACATGTGGAACTAGAAACCAGAAGTCTTTGTTCTGTTTTTGAACAAAGAAACACAGAAGTTCACATCTGTGGTAGACATTTAAGCAAATAAGTTACAGAAATAGGCCAAGGCAGCCATGCTGGTCAATGTGCAAGATAAGTAACAATAGGAGTAGAGGAAGGTGGTCAGTTACAAGGATGGATCAGATAGTGAGGTTCCCTGCAGCCACTGAGAGAATAGATTTCAGGTGATTTTGGAAAGGTGGCCTTGGGCAGCACCCAACCAAGTCAACAGCACTGCCAACACAAGCTTTTTCCTTTTTTTGATGACAGTACTATAGGAATAGGCTGGGAATACTTTGCCAGTAGATACATATTGAGATAAAAGATACTACTGAATGCAGAGAAATGTTCTAAGATAGAATTTAAGGAATAGCACAAGAACAGATACTATAGTTTTCCAGAGAATCACAGGTCTGTAGTTAAGAGTAGAGAAATGCATATTTTGGGAATCTGAGAATTATGGGACACAAACCAAGCCAATTTACCCTCTCATTAAATTCAGAATTTTTTTGTGTGTTTAAGAAGAACAAAGAGTTCCGGTTTCTAGATCCACGTGTACAAGCTTAGAAGTCACTACTCTAAGTATTTAAGTATTCTAAGTTACCTCGATGTTTAACAGTGTGTATAACCTTGACTTGTCCTTCACAAAAATGACTATAACTCACTCGTATGTATGTTTGTCTAAAAAGTCATCTTTATTTTTCTACTTTATTGAGTGCCTAGTATGTGCTAGTTTCTATTCTCTATGCTAAAGACACAATGGAAAATAATATAATTTCCAATTTTATAAATTTAACTTTTCATCACTATATAAATAAGAACAATGAAGAAAAACTAACATTTGGAAAGTTTTGTCTCATAGAATACAAGCTATAAATATGATGTTTCTTGATTTAATTGTACATTTTTTTTTCCTAATCCATATTTTGGTTCCACTTCCTTGTTGTCCTAGGTCGATTAATCATTTTAATATTATGCCAGCTACTTCAGAGTGAAGTAGAAGTGAAGGTAAAACAAACAGTCATGAATTAGCTTTTAGTAATCATCATGCCCATTTGTGACTTTTCCTATAACAACCTTAGGGTATTCACAAGCTAAGATACTTAAGGTAATCAAGAAATAAGGTAATGGCCCAGTGACATTTGCATGCCATCTTTTAGATCTTAGGAATCAAGTAGCCCAGTAACTTTTATTCTTTTGCCATAAAGATGAAAAGAAATACCTGACAATTTTATAGAGGATAAGTTTTTTAAATCATTAAGAGAACAAAGTCTAAGGGAATTAACATATTTAAAGCTTCACAGAAAGGTGATCCATAAAATATGTCATCACATGCTGCTCACTGTAAATTGTGCTAGTCTTATGGATTTTAGAAAAGAGCTTTTTGTGTGGATTACACTATAAAAGACTCTCTTTACAGAATATGGAGCAAATGGAATATTAATGTAATTCTTCTCCCATATATTTTAAGAATTATAAAGTCAAATACCTTCAGGGCCCAGGCAGATAATGTAGAAAGATGAAGGGCCACTTTGGGACTCTGGCACACTGGTGAGCATGTGCCACTTAGTAAGAGCAACAGGGCCACCTAGGAAGATAAATGCTGGCTTCTCAAGGTGTTCCAGTTTTTAATTAAAGATACAGATACTAATGTGTAGTGTTTTAATTTTAAGTGTTACGAATTATTCATTAAACTTTAAATCTTTTGCTAGACAAATCAAAAGTATTCTGCAGATCAAATATATGCCACAGTGCCATGATCATCCAGTGGCAACATCTGATCTGGTTTATTACATCAATTTTCTGCTTCATCTGATCAAATTTTTGTATTACTTCCTCTATGCAAAGAGTAGATAAGCTCTAGAGAGGAAGAATTGGAGAAATGGGGAATTGAAGGGTCAAACTAAAGATTTTTAAAATCCACTGTGCCTTCAGAAATGATAAAAAGGGAAAAGCTTCGACATCTGTTAGGATAGTAGTCTTCATGACAGGGAATTATCTGCTCTGTTCTGTGGCATTTCAGTTATGCTAAAGTGGGTTATTCATTTGATATCCTCATCTTTTTTTAAAATTTGAAATCTGAGTACTCTTTCCAGAGTACCCCAGAGCTTAAGTCTAGTTTTAACTAACCCAGTGTATAAATGCTTGTTTTTTTAGGATTCTTTCCTCATAATGAACATCTGGGGAATGGTTAATACTGTGTCATGTTTTTATAATTAAATTCTTATAAAGAGTGGTTAAAAGAAAAGCAAGTCAAAGTTTCCCTTCTTATACACAATCTAAAAAGATCTTCCTACAGACTACCATTTCTCATCTTCGCTGAAGATTCAGCCATAAAACATGCCATTTGGCCACTCAGAGCAGTTTTCAGATGATCCTCATGAAAAAAAAAAAACCTTCCATACACTATGACTTTTCACAATCTATTTCCTTCACATTCCAAATCATGTCAGATGTCTCATTGCCATGACACACAATGCCCAGTAGAGACAGTTTGCTATGGCTCCCATCACTTCTGATAACACATCACGGAGAGCAATTATGCATCAGCTTTAAGTGTTTTTTAAAAAGCAGTCTCTGGAAAACCACTTCTGTTCTTCCAACTCAATCTTTAAGTTGAAAATATCATCTATATTCTAAACCAGGACTGGCACTTATTCACTCATTCAATATATATTTATTGAAGGCTACCACATTCATCAAAGCACTCTGCTAGGAATTAGAAACATAATGTGAGTCAAACAGACACAGTCTTGCCTTCATGGATCTCAAGCAGCAGAAATTAATCACACAAATAAGCATATAATCACAAACTTTGATAAGTGCTCTGAAGAAGGATCATGAAATGATGTGGGAATTTAAAACAGGGAACTTGACCTGATCTGGGGCTGGAGGGGAAGGCTTCCATGAGGAAGCAAGGCTTAAGCAGAAGGCTCCAGAGTGGTTGGGTAGCAACATGGGTAAGAGGAAGTGGGGAATAATGTTCCACTCAGAGAGAACTGCACATATAAATGTCCAGGGAGGGAACATGCCCCTCTAAAGAGCTGAAATCAGGGAAGGGTGTGTGAAATGCAGTAGGCTCAGTAGGTAGGCAGGGACCAGATCATTTAAGGCCTTCTAGAAAGAGCAATGGAAGCTACTGATGGATTTCAACTGAGCAGTAAATGTTTTCACATCTGTATTTTTAAAAGATCTCTTAATCTGGTAGGGGAGAGTGGGTGCAAGGGAACTAGTTACAAGGTAAATTAACCAGGTATTTCTGATGTTTTGACATTTGGAGCCATGATGACCCTGGAAAGACTGCCTCTCACAGGGCTAGCCAATTTCTACAGATAGAAAAGGACTTGGCCTACAAGTGTTCCTTTCACATGCAAACCAATCCCAAACCCAAACCCCAACCACCTCCTTTATTTAGGCCACTATCTACCTGCCCTAATTATCCCAGGGCCTGGTAGCTAGGGATACCAAATAGCTAGGGATGGCCCCCATCCCCCACAACCCACCAAAATTATTCAATAATTATTCAAAATTATTTAAAATTATCCTAAGCCTGCTTACACTGCCTCACTCATCCCTTCCCACAGACACCACAATAAAGGTTCTTGCCCACACACTTCTACCATCCTTCTTCCTCCTGACCAATCCTGGTGCTTCCCATGTGGGCCCCTTGCGTGGTGTGCCATGCTTCCTGTTTCCAGAGATCTATGGCTATAAACTTCTTCCTTCATGATAGTCATTTCAGCATCTGCAGGTCTCACCATACCTGATTAAAACAAATCCCGGTACATTTTAAAACACAAGGCCATGGCAGTAAACAGGTCACTTCTGATGGTGACTTGAACTAGGATGGTCTCAGTGGCAAGGAAGAAAAGTGGAGAGTTACGGAGAGGAAGGATGGATTAGATGAGTAGGTGAGGAAGAGGGGAAGCATCTTGGATAATATCTGGGTTTATGCTTTGTTCAATTAAATGGACGATGGTTCCATGTACAAAGAGAGGACATACAGGAAGAGCACCGAGTTTGGAAGAGGGGATAATAATAAAATGTGCTTTCAATATAAACAAATGGAAATGTTGCATGGACGGTTGGATTTAAGCTTGTATTCAGGGAATGGAATCCTCACACACTTGTCCATCTACCCACAGATAAGAAAGCCAAGGCAGTACTATGTATAGACTGTGAATTTTCTCCCTAATATATCACATTTCTGGTTGATGTAAATGACACTTTAAAATGAGAAATATTACTATCTTTATATCTTACTGGTCATGAAAAATTAATTTTCATATGCTGCAGATGCTGATACACATCTGTCTGCCTGCTGTCCTTGTCAAACTAAAATCCATTCTCATAGTGGAATATTCTCCAAACTTGAGCCAAACTGCCTTAAAGTGCCCTTCATTCCATGAACCATAAGGATAATACTTCCTTTAATGTGACAAGAAATCACACTGTCAGGTTCTCCCGACTCGCCCTAATAATCGCACTTACTTGACTCACACTGCAACACAAGCTGTTCTCAGACTGGTCTCTAAATTTACGGGATGAAGAAGATAACAGTTATGGGGGAAATTCCAAGTTTGCTGTTATTTTTGTAATCGGCTAGTCTTTCATAGTTTCAAGATGAAAATAGGGAGACCAACAGGATGACACAAGATATTTCCCCCTCACTTGAAACACAAACTACAGAGGTACTGAAATAATGGCTCTGCTACTGTTGTTATTACCAGGGAGGTTTAAGGGTTGTTTTCTCTTTATCTGTGTTTTGAGAAGTTTTAACAAAAGTGACTTCTGAAGTTGTTATCTAGTTCAATTTTGCCTAAGGGGCTAAATTGAAAGAAGTCTACACACTTTCAGAAAGAGGCAAGACTATTTCATGGTAGCTAATCACAGCATCCTGATCTTGAATTGTGTGAGAAGTTTAAACTGCCTATAAGCAGTGGCTGTTACCAGGAAATATAGGTGCTTGAACGTGGCAAGATAAGGAAGGATGTAACCAATTTTTACAGTGTCCTAATGGGACATCAGTAGAAGGATGTAAATGGTGGTCACCTCCATTATGCATTAAGGACCTCAATGAAATCCTCCGACAGCTGTGAGGAAGCTACAGAGTCAAAACAAGCCTGACATCTAATCCACAACTGGAGAAAGAAGAATTCCAAACCTGTTTTATCTTGTTTCTCACTTGCTGTGGAGCAAGAAGGTGACATCTACAACATCCTGTCACATTGCTTATTAATAATAAAATAATTAATCTCTTAGAGCCCTTACCATGTACCAGCACTGTACCAATGGATGTACTTAAATTATCTCACTTAATCGTCATCACAACCTGATGAAGTAATTACTGCCATTATCCCCATAAAACATACCCAAATATGTGTCTAAATATATTTTTCCCAAAATTATTTATCAGAAAGAAAGTTGTTTTATATTCAATTCTATAGAAAGTCCTCCCATATTATAAGGCACTGTTTTAGTTACTGAATTTTGAACACTGGAATATGAGAAACATATTTACCTGAAATGATTCTAATGTACTAGTTTGGGATGCTTATGAAAGTTATCTGGTAGAACTGATTTATTAAAAAAAAAAGAAGAAGAAGACGAAGAAGAAGAAGAAACAAAGAAATTTAGCCCAGATTATCCCAGGGTTGGGAGAGGCAGTTCATGACTCAAATCTTTTAAAATCACTTTAAGAGTTTATATCATAAACAGAACAATTGTTCACCTAATGAATTTAAAAATACACTTCCTAATGTTATGCAAACATATACATATAAAGTGGGATAAAATCTCTAGTGATGGCATCAATCACAAATTCAAAAGTTTAGATTCTCACATAATTTGGATGGATGTGAAGACATACTCCAAAAAACTGTGTGTAGTAACTGAGAAAGTAGCCAAAGGAACAACACTGATATTAAAGATGCTTGAGAAGAACCTGAATCAAAGTATTCTATGAAGAATGAGACTGAAAAAAAAAACCCAATACTTCTGTTATTTCATATATAATAGAATTTTAATATACACATGTGACTAAATGTGTAGCTATTACAAATTATATTTTATATATGAATCTTTTTTTGTTTTGTTTTGTTTTTAAATTGGCCAAAAAAATTTTTTTTTGCATTCCTCTCACTGGAAACGTAAAAACTCACTTTATTTCCAGGTTGCCTAAGTTGACAATCTGTGGTATTTTACTCAAAGACCCCACCCACTTACCAAAGTATAGGAGTAAAATTTGATCTCAAGTCTTCTTAATCTAAAATTTACCCTTATTCATTCTTTTTTTATTACTTTGTATGTGACCCTGAGCTTTTTCTCTTCATATACTTTAAGACTGCATGGTTATTTTAATGTGTAATTGTCTGGGCCACAGTCCCGAAATATGTGGTCAAAGATCATTCTGGATGTTTATATGAGGGTGTTTTTGGGTAAGATTAACATTTAAATTGGTGGACTTTGAGTAAAGCAGATGTCTTCCATAATGTGGGTGGGTCTCACTCAATCAGTTGAAGGCCTGACTAGAACAAAAGATTGACCTTCCCTGAGCAAGAGGGAATTGTACTTGAACTACAACAAAGACTTTTTCCTGGGTCTTTAGCCTGATGGACTTTGGACTTGAACCACAGCACTGGCCCTTTTCTGGGTCTCCAGCCTGCCAGTCCATTCTGCAGATTTTGGACTTGCTAGCCAAAATAATCATGTGAATCAATTCCTTAAAACAAATTTTATTTTATATATACACATCCTATTGGCTCTGTTTCTCTGGAGAATCCTGACTCATACAGACAGAAAACAAGTTCTCAATTTCTTTGAGATTCTCTGCTTTAATCCTGTTGTCCCATAGTAATTTCTGAACGTAAAAAGTATTCAAAATGTTTGTTCGTATACTTATATTTAGTAAATATTAAAAATACATTTTCTTTTAGACTACTTAAAACTTTTGTGATGCTGACTACCTACTCTCCTCCCTCCCCACAGGTGTTTTTTAAAAAAGCAGTTTGGCTAATACACAGACATGAACCTCCTTAGTTTTTTTCCTCTTCTCCAAGAACACACTGTCTTGGTTCCCAAACTTCCTGGTTTCTTATAGATCCAACAGAATACCCAAGACTGAGTTAAAAGGAGGTTGGCAATTTGAATCAGAGGATAAAAATGGACTTTCAGGAGTTCAACACAGATTCAATTGTATCCACTCAACAAATATTTATGAAATTCCTCTGATGGGTAAGGCACTGGGGTAGGCCTGCCTATACAGAGTGAAAGGTGAATAGTCAGGACATCATTATTCACTAAACCCTCTAAGTTAGATACCTGAGAAATTTAGTAAAAAAAAAATTTTTTTTTAATTCAATTATACTCTTGATGCTAGGAATCGTTCATTCTATGTGCTTTTTACTTTTTAATGTTCTTTAATTTTCAAAATAACCCTACGATGTATAAAAGATTACCAGTATCACTCCCATCCTACAAAAACTGAGGTTAATAACCTGTCAACATTTACACGGTTATTAAATGGTCAAGTCAGGGTTCAAAATCCAGAGAATGTAATGCCCAAGTTCATGCTTTTTATCACTGGGCCACTTGCCTCTCTTCACTGATGTCCTCTGCTATCTTTCCTCCCTGAGCTTGTCTGTTCCCACATTTCATAGAAAAGAGCCACACCTCCAGGAGTTTTAGCTAATCCGTTTGTGAAATAGCAAATAGAAGTGTAAATAATTGGGTTTTTAACTTTTATCTTTTCAACAAATCCAAACTTCTTTCAGTATATAGTGAGAACTACAGACCCTCTCCACAAGCACAGATTTTATATAAAACTTTAGGAGATTCACAGCCTATCCACAGATCAGCACCAAAAAATCCTCAAACCAAACAAGGAAGAGGAAATTCTGCCAGAAGACAGTCTTTGGACTTGAACTGCAAAATCAACTCTTCCCTGAGTCTCCCGGCTGCCAGCCAACCTGGAAGATTTTGAACTTTGGACTTTCCAGTCTCCATAATCATGTAAATCAATTCCTTAAAATCAATCTCTCTCTCTCTTCTGGAAAACCTTAACTAAAATAGGTGATATGCTATAAAAAGATTTTAAGACATCTACTTATATTTATTTCTCTCATTTGTAAAGAAATTATCTTAGTGAAATTGTTATAATGTACATAATCTAGTTTACACAATTAACATAGTTTATATAATTTAAAATTTAGCATATGTGTGTGTTCATGCTCAAATTTTTTTACTAATATGGGCACATGATCAAAAAAATTTGCAGATCACTGGTCTAAACGATGACTAAGTAATCTATGCACAAAAATATGTAACGAAAAGTATAGTGAATACCGACAAGGAAGGGAGGTAGGGGAGAGAAAATGAGACCAATGGGAAGGAAAGCAAGCTAAAGTATCTATTTTGTTTTGAGAAAAGACATACATATTGATGAGCTTAAGACATTGATAGAGGAATATTAAGCTTTATCAAAATCTATATCCAATTCACTCTAAAATAATGAATTTAAAGATTTCAATGATTTTTTTTGATTTATTAAATCAAAAGCTCCTTCAAGTATTGATAAATATGTGTAGATGCCCATAAATGAGTCCCAGTGTTAAAACAGCCACAACTGAAGTGGTTGCAAAATGAAGCATAAAACATTGGAGTGAAAGAAGGAAATATATAAACTTTGATTAATGTTTAATTTTATCCCATTATTAAATTCTATCTTTGTGGGTGTTTTATAATATAAAATATTAGTAAAACAGAATAAATATGAAATGTATTAATAAACATGCACATTTAAAGTGGGTGGCTTTTTGGTATTTTTGTTTTGTTTTGTCTGAAAGAGTTACATCTTTTTTAAACATAGAGACTACTACTGCCTTGAAGAGGCCATTTCTATCCAAGAGTGCAACTCATTACATTTTCTTTTCCTGGGAAACTCCAACTCATCCTTTATGTCAGTATAATGCAAGAGCTAAGCTCAGTCATTGAAGGTCTCTTCCAGGAAATCTGACCAGCAGGTCACTTCAATCCCCCTTTCCATTCACAGGGGCAAGGATCCAAATACCTTGGTTACTGATGATTAATCCAGAACTAGATTAAATTTAAACCAGAGTTAGATTAACTAAATTCTGTCTCTCAGAAATTCTGATTGACACTTATTAAACTCTTCATCAATAGAAGCAAAGACTTACAAATTTGGAAACTATGGGGTAGGCTGGCTCCTTCTTCCTAGAATCAGGGGAAGAAATTTCCTCTTTGCTTAGCTTTGCTGCTGGAGGTATTACTTTACCAAGCGTTATTTAGTTGGTAAAGAAAATTTCATTGTTTGTATTTTTTTCTTCCAACTTTTAATTTTGAAAAATTTCAAACACACAAAAATTTGAGAAAACAATACAATGACATCTGTATACCCTTCCCATAGACTGTTTTGCTACATTTGCTTGTTTAATTAATCTGTCTCTCGCTCATATTTATGTGTATGTATATTTATATATACATACACACATATGTGAATAATCTATTATATATACATATATGCATGTGTATACATATATACAGATGTGTATACATAGAAATGCTACATTAATTTCTAATGCAGCAATTCTAACGCTGCATTACAAATTAAATTATAGGCATCCTGACATGTGACATATTGTCCCTAAATACTTTGCATGTTTACCTTAAGATATTCTTCTTCATAGCCCCACAATGCCATTATTGCAACCAAGAAACTTAATTCAATATTATCATCTAATATACGGTCCAAATTCAAATTCTCCACTTGATAACCAAATGTCTTTTATAATTGTTTTTCATTTTTGATCCAGAACCTAATCCAAGCATTTAGCATTGTACTTGGTTGTTACATCTCTTTAGTTTATTTTAGCATGGCATAAATAGCGTGTCTCTTTATTTTTGTTTTTCATGAGGTAGATATTTGAAAAGAGCACACAGGCCAGTTGTCTTGTAGAATGTCTTTTCTACATTCTGAATTTTTTCCTCACGATCAGAGTTAGAATATTGCAGTGTTGTGTATTCATTATTGCATTGTATAAGGTGAGTTTGTCTTATTAATGGAGATCCTAAATTTGATCCATTGTAAAGGTACTTTTTTCCATTTTAACTAATAAGTAATCTGAGAGGTAATACTTTGAGACTATATGAATAACAAGGTCTCCAAAAACTTTTACCCAGTATAAGTTTTAGGATCTATTATTAATCCTTGCCTTAATCAATTATTAAATTTGGGGTTACAAAATAGTGATTTTCTATTTTCATAATTCTTTCTACACATTGTTGGCATTCTTCTTTAAAGAAGAGCTTTATTTTTCTTCCATCCCATCCCTGTTAATGACTCATGGATTTTTTTTATTCAATTTATTACAACCATACCAACACTATGCTTTATGGTACTTGGAATGCCCCACATTTAGCTTGTATTATTGAATCTCCAGGATGCCAGTTGTTAAACCAAGCAAGAAAACCAAGTGTAATGGGCAGAACATGGGCTTTCAAGTCAAACAGCTCTCCAGGAAATTGTCACTTACTAACAATGTGGCAATAAGCAAGTTAACCCATTTCCTGGTTGCCCCGAGAATACTCACTGCCAGCACTTGCAGCTGTAGCATTTACCCTGAGATAAGTCACAGATTACAGTCCTAACCCTACCCCCAAATTTTGCCACAAATAGGTCACTTTTATTATTATCTTCACATTACTCTAGTACATCAATAGTCTTTGAAAACAAATGACGTTATTCTGTTTACAGCGTTCTGTTTTTAGTAGCAGTATTTCTATTTACAAAATATAGTAATCCTAGATAACTAAAAATGTCAAATCCTAGAAAACATACTATTCCTATACATGATGTTAACATCATTCTAAAAATATTGTTAGCTAAAGATTCATTTGATGAATCTGATTTTTCCAAAATAGATGATTCTGATGATTTTTCAAATAGTGCTTTGGAAGACTATACAGACAGGCCTTTGTCTGATTTAGAATCTGATGAAAATAGCCCTGGATTAGCTAACTCAGTTGCTCTCTGAAATGTTCAACTCGTGTTATGATTCTACATCAAAGATATGACTTTGCTAGCATACCTGGCAGAAAAGTTGATGTCAGTGATACCACTGACCCATTGCTATATTTTCAGCTGTTTTTGACTGAGGAATTAGTTTCAAAAATTACCAGCAAAATGAATGCCCAAGTTGCCTTGCTGGCTTCAAAACCATCTGGTCCGAAAGGATTTTCACAAATAGATAAATGGAGAGATACTCACAATGATGAAGTGAAAGGTTTTTATTTGGTTTGTTTGTTTGTTTGTTTGTTTGTTTGTTTGTTTGTTTGTTTGCAGTAATCTTACTGCAAGGTATTGTGCAGAAACCTGAGCTGGAGATGTTTTGGTTGACACGGCCTCTTTTAGAAATACCTTATCTCAGGCAAATTATGACTGGTGAAGGATTTTTATTTTTGCTTTGGTTCTTGCATTTTGTCAAAAATTCTTACATATCTGCTGTTCAATCAAAGGCCCCAGATTTCTTTGCAGAAGGTCAGACCTGTGTTCAAAGTTCTCATAAATAAATTTCCAATTGTATATATTCCATACAGAATCGTTGCAGTTGATGAATCATCGATGCTGTTCAAGGGGGTAGTTAGTTATACAGCAGTACATTGCGATGAAATTAGTGTGGTTTGGTGTCAAGCTGTATGTACTTTGTGAAAGTCAATCTGGTTATGTGTGGAATGCACTTATTCACATAAGGCCCAAATTCGATTCAGCTGAAATCGTCACATATTGTCCTTACCCTGGTCAATGACCTTTTTGGCAAAAATATTGTGTATTACTAGGTAACTTTTAAACATCTCCCATGCTTTTCAGAGAATTACATCAAAACAGGACTGATGCAGTTGGGACAGCTCTTTTGAACAGAAAACAGATGCCAAATGATCTGAAAAAAAATGATTGCAAAAGGGATGACTGTAGCCAGATTCTGTGGTGAGTTTATATGGCACTGGAATGGTGTGCCTAGGAGGTGACAATGTTATCCACATTCCACAAAGATACTATGATTGAAGTAGACAACAGAAATGGAAAGAAAACTAAGAAGCCACACGTCATTGTGGGTTATAAGGAGAATAGGGGAGCAGTGGACTTGGCTAGTCAGATGCTCACTTCTTAACCAACTGAGAGCAAAAGGCACGAGTTTTGGTGTAAGAAATTCCTTTGCCACCTTCTAAACATTACAGTGCTGAACTCCTGCATCCTATTCAGAAAGGACAATCCTGAGTACACGATCCGCCATGTAATATTCAGACTGATGTTGATTGAAAGAATGCTGGAAAAGCATCCCAAGCCAAGACAGTAACATCATCAGGGTCATCCATGCTCTGATGATGTCACACCTCTTCGCCTATCTGGAAGACACTTCCCCCAAGAGCAAACCACCAACACCAGGGAAACAGAATCCAACTAGTTGCTGCAGAGTTTGCTGCTCACACAATGACAAGGATGGCAAGAAGACCTGGAGAGAAACATGAAATTTTTGTGTGGAATGTGATGTTCAGCTTTGTGTTGTTCCATGCTTTGAAATTTACTACACACAAAAAAAATTATTCAATACTGATCATCATATACATTTCTGTAACATTAGGATTAGAGGCAAGTTCTATTTAGAAATAACTCCAAGAACAGATTTTATATTTTATTTTCACATCGAAAACCAGTCAGATTTGCTTAAGCTTCAAAAAGCGTGTTTATGTAAAATTAAATTAACGCTGGCAGTGAACTGCCCTTTCTTTTCTAAACAGAAAATCGGTCAATCCATGGAGTTTCTATTTCTTCACCTACAAAACAGTACTAATAATAATCATAGGGCAGGAACCAAGTCTGTTAGGTTTACTACTGCATCCCCAATTATCTTAGTTTTCTAGGAGACAATGAATACCGGTTGACTGTGCAAAGCATCTAGGACAGTGCCTGCTACATCATAGTAGCACAACAAATGAGTTGTTTTTATTGTTAATTATTACTGTTGTTAATTTATATGATTTGGATTTGTTAGTTAACTATTATGTGTATTGTGCTGGCCAATCAAGAAAGAACTAGAGGCTGAGACTACATTCAATTCTATTTAGTAATAAAAATGATTATTATTGTAACAATGATGACTGACATTACTGTGTGACAAGCAGTGTTCAAAGCTCTTAATAACTTATTTTTTTCTCTCAAAAACCATATGGGTTAGATAGTATTATATTTCCATTTTAAGACTGGAAAACTGAGGCCCAAAAAGAATAAGCAACCTGCCACATAGCTAGTAAGTGGTGGGGCCAGGGTTCACACACTGGAACGTGGAATCAAAAGTGTTCTTGTAGCCACTATGCTCTGAAAGAGAGAGAGAGAAAGAGAGAGGAGAGAGAGAGAGAGAGCTTTTAAAAATAAGATGAATAAAAGAAGATGTTCTTTAAACAGGACAGTGTAGAGCACATGACATTTATATGATGAAGGACACAGTTCACTGGCACAGAATTGACCACAAAGATGTAAGGTTCTTGTCCTAAAGTCTACTAGCATCATAATTTGTTTAAAAAGATCACATTTAGGAAGATGCTGAGACCATTAAAAATGAAGTCCTCATTTCCAGAACTGAAGGAACTAAAGGCAATGTAAGCCTTGGAAAATGAGAAGTAGATGCCAGCTCTTATCTTCATCTGGTGCTTTACGGCAGCCGCTCAGTGATATACACTGTTATATCTGAATAACCCACCAGATGGCCCAGCTGTGAGAATGTTATTGTTTTCTACCAATTTGTAATATTCCCATGGTTTCACAAGTTCTAGTTCTTGAACCATCAAAAGATACCACAGCTTCTTCCTTAAGCTATGACAAAATAATAGATTTCCCAAATCTATCACAAAAGTTTCATCAGATCTGTAGGTGAAATCACAGGCAAATCTCAATGCTTTTTATAATCTCTTTAAAAGGCTGCATGATTAGTTTTACAGGCCCTTTGCCTTACAATAGGGACTAAAGGTTTGATAGAAAGTTTTCATAGGAGCAGGCCATGTGCCATTGCTACCACTATCAATCAGTTAATGCACTTTGTGAAAAACAATCTTTGTCTCTCAAGGGCCATTTTGTTATTTCTCTTCACACTCTTACCTTCTTCAGTGTTACGTGGAATTGCTTGCCTAATGTTATCTGAGTGAGCATACTGGTCATTCACAGGCACTACGTGTTCCTAGCTATCTGTATCCTACAAGAGAGATAAGCAATAAGAACTCACACAGTGTGAATGATAGTCTAATAATTAGTATCTTGTGCATTAGGAGATGCAGGGCTGAGGGCTATGCAGCCATTCAAACACTTAAGCATAAATTACAACACTATAATTCAGGGCCTGAAGCCTCTTCTATACATAGAAGCAGATGTCTCTTTTACTAGAAGACGGAAACCAGTAGTAATTGGAAGGAAAAAAAAGTATTTTAAAAATGCCTGAGTGACCCCATTATTTCTATATTGTGCACCTAGAACTAAGGCATTTGATATTCATCTACATCCCCCTGAAGCAGCCCTTACATTGATTTCAGCCTTCATCAGCCTTCCTGAGGTACGTGGAAGGCCAGCAATGGATTTCTACATTTATCCAGCTCATGTAATTACCCCTTGTACCAGCATTAAAAAGACCTTCTAATAATAAAAACTGCAACAGAAACAACAACATCCCTCCAAAGATTTTACTGGAGGACATTTGAGCGTGTTCCTGTGTGTGTGTGCAAGTGCATACGTGTGTCCAACAGTAAGTCCCCATAGCATTTCAGGGAAGGTAGGCACTCTGGAAACTTCTTATCACGGTCTACAAGATCCTATAGCATCTGGCCTGTGTTTCAGACCCTATCACCCTCCACTCTCCTCTCTCATTGTTTAAGCCACACAAGCCAAGTATACAAACATACCAAGTATACACATCAGGGTATGTGTTCTTCCTTCTGACTGGAAGAACCTTTAACCAGACATCTGCATGGCTGGCTACCTTACTTCATTCAGGTCTCTGCTCCAATGTCAATCCCTTAGAGATGAAGAAAAGGAAAATGAAAGCCATGGAATAAGAAATAAAATAAAGATAGAAAAAAGGCCTAGAGAGAGTCAGTCTTGTCTAGACCATAATTCATAACAGCTACTCATGTCATCTTCATTTGTTTCTTTGCTTGAATTTATTTTTCTTTCAAACACGTATCATTACCTGGTATTTATTATATATTTATGTATTTGGGTCTATTTCACTACAATGTAAGCTCCACAAAGCCAGTTCCTTTATTGTTTTATTCACTGCTTTTAAGCCTTATATCCTCAGCCCTTAAAAAAGTGCCTGATATATAGTAGGCCCTACAGTATTTGTTGGATGGAAGAGTGATTTAAGACACTCCTAGTTTCAAGGATAGAGGATTGGTATTTCCTTTTTTTCTCTTAAAGAAGTAGAAACACAGTCCTTCAACTCAGCCCTGAGTGCTCTTCTAACGTATACCCCCTGTCCACTTGTATGGCCACTAGTTTGCAATGTAATGGTGGGGGCACAACTTCAAGGATTTGCTCTAGAAATGGACAAAGTTTTCTGGTGTCCCCTTCCACTTACGGAGACTATAGTTTGGCTGAGAAGCAAAAGTTCTCTGATCTGAGCCCTTTCTAAAGTATGATCTTGAATTGTGAAGTATCCAAGAAAAGCTGTCACTTCAAAGCTTCCACTGGTTCTTTATTGAGGTTTATGTTCCAGAATGTAGTTTATCTTGGTGAGTGTTCCTTGTGCAATAGAAAAAAATTGTATATTCCACTGTCGTTGGGTTTACAGTTCTGTACATGTTAATTAGGTCAAGTCAGTTGCTCGAGGTCTTCAGGTCTTCTATATCCTTAATGATTTCTCTGCCACCTTGTTCTATCAATTATTGAGAGAGCAGTACTAAAGCCTCCGACTATAATTGTGTGTTTGTCTAATTCTCCTTCCAGTTCTATCAGTTTTTGAGGTTCTGTTGTTAGATGCATCTACCTTTAGGATTGTTATGTCTCCTTGGTGAACTGACTTCTTATCATGAGGTAATGTCCTTCTTTATTCCTGGTAGGAGTCTTTGTGCTGAATTTTACTTAGTCTGATATTCATCTGACCACTCCCACTATCTTTTATGCATGGTATGTCATTTCCCATCCTTTCACTTTCAACCTACCAATGTCATTATTATTTAAGTGAGTTTCTTGTAGACAGTTAAGTCATTTTTTATTCAATCTATCAATCTCTGTTTTTGTAATTGGCATATTTAGTATAATTAATGATATGACTGGGATACAGTCAATAAGCTTGCTAGCTGTTTTCTATTTGTTCCATCTACTCTTTTTCCTTTCTTGCCTGCTTTGTTTCTTCTTGCTTTATATCTCTACAATTGGCTAATTTTTTAAAAAGTATCTTTTTAAATATTTTTAGTGGTTACCCTAGGGTTTATAATGTACTACTCCAAATAATACTATTTCATATTTAGCATAAGAACCTAATCTTATAAGTGTATATTCCCAATTTCTTCCTCTTACCTTTTGTGCTATTATTTTTATATATCTTACTTTGACATATATTTCATATATGTATACCTGCTTTTAAACCAAGCTACATTGCTACTCCTTTACAGACATTCACTTAACTTTTGGAGCAATTACTTACATAGAGGCTGGCTTGGCAGAGGAATTTTCTCAATGTTCCTGCTCCATCTTCAGCTTTATGTCTTACCTGTGCACCTGTACCTTAGAAAGAACCTGCTCTTCCCCCAAAACACTGCTGTTGTTTGTTATTCATCTTGGTGGGAGTGAAGGCTGGGGATAAGGGGAAGACTGTCTGTGGTCTTAGCCCAGCCTCAGTCTTAGGCGGGCTCTGTGTCTGTTGGTCTCAGAGGTAGGACCTTAATGATCTTACCTTTCACCCAAGTGAAAAAGGCATGAGAGACCTCTACTGTCCTAGGTCTTAGATGGTTTCTTGTTCCACCTCCTAAAATAGTTCGTTTGTTTGTTTGTTTCCTTTCACAGCCATACCCCTCAGCCACACAGGTCTTCATAATGTATTAGGGGTTTCAGGGTTTGCTGCTCTCCCCCAGTGTTGTAAGGCCTTCATTCTTCAAAGAGAAAAGGATCCAGGCAAAGTTTCATGTCTCTTCCATAAAGGCTTCCCTCCTCTAAGCCTGCATCACTGAGGTAGGCTTTCACTAGACAACCACCCTGCCCCAATCTTCCTTGTGAACATTGGTGAAGAAGGGCCTATGAGTAGACATGGATCTTCCTTGCTTGGGTGGCACCTAGATATTATATATTCTCACACTAGCCCACCCATCATCTTCAGCAATTCATTAAAATATTTAACCAAACTCTTCTTATCAAGTGGCTCCTGAGTTCTACCAGGTACCCAGCTTCTACTTACAGATCTTCAACTTTCTTTAGACTTCAGGCTAGTTTGCCTTATAAACTCAATTTTCTGACAGATACAAAAAAATTGTGATTTTTATCAGTTAAGTTTTTCTTGTTGATAGGGTGGGAGCAACACTCTTTCCAACTTTCCACATCCTAGTTGGAAACCAGAAATTCTAAAATTCATTTCTGGATTGCTTCCTGTTCTATGCTGTAATTTCTGACTGAGTCCTAACTTTCCTTAAAAGTCTATTACATTCTATAGCTTTGTTACAGAATCTTTTGCAAAGGAGGAAAGAAGAACATCTTGGGATGAAACAGTAGAGAGATTAATAGCTGGCAGATGACCAAGAGATCAAGAATTGTACTGACAGCAAATACCTACAATAAAGGATAAAAGGCAAGCACCTGGAAAATACAAGCACTTCCCCCACACTCAGAAGAATTTGGGAAGGATCTTTGACTTTCCACAGTTATGTGTAAAGGAGAGTTCACTTAATTTTATGTAGCTGTTATAGAAAAGTGATTCGGCACTGCCATCACTTAGGACTTAGGCCATTTAAATTATAGGGATATAGGACAAATAACTGTAGCTGTTTGTCATCAAACCCAAGTGTGGTGTAAAGATGGGAAATTAAGCTATTTGCATAGAGAAAGCTAACACTAAACTCATGAGTTATCTGAATCTCACCACAATAGGAGGAAAAGGCTCAGAACTTTTCGGTGCCTTCTTTCACCAAAAGAAATGATACAATTTTGCTTCTATCTTTAGATATTTGGATAAGGGAACCCAAGGTTTAATTTTTATCATATCATGAGGGGAAAAAGGATCAAATTTTAGAGACCATCTCAGCAACTGAGTAATTTTTTTCCTATCCAACAAGATCAGATAGTCTGATTTCCTTGTTCGGGTTTCCAGGAGAAAGGGCAATTTTCAAGACTGAAATAGCAATTTCTTAGCCATCACTGAGGCTCTTAAAGTCCATTTTTAAAACTCCCGTAGACTTCCATGGGTAAATGAAAGACGACTCCTGGAAATGCACATTTTTCTATTTGAGAGATAACTCACTTGAGCATAAAGTTAATGCAATTTATTACATCAAAAATAAAGTCACATTAGAGTGAGCTCATAACAGATGAGTAAACACACTTCAGAAGAACTGGGTTGGCATGTCTGCTTTCCTGAGTGTGTCTCTTTCAGCTTCAATGCCTCTTTCAATATTTTACTCCTGTGTTGGCCCTGCTGACACAGACAGGCCTGTCCTCCTAAGAGAGGTTTTTAAAACACCATTAAGACCCTTGAAACTTCAGAGCTAACCCTTAGATGGGTAACTAGCCTTTGATTATTCTTAGACAACGTACTCATTCAGTTCTCTAGAATGAAAGTGACAAAATCAAATTTAAGGGCTCCTAAGGCAGGCTGCTCAGGTTCATATACTAGATTTAACAAAAACTTATTAGTTATTTGACCCCAGGCAAGGGATTAATTTCTCTGAGGCTCAATTGCTTCGTATTAGGATGAAAATGATAACAATACTACCTAATTCATAGTTATGAAAATTATATGCAAAGCATTTAGCAGAGTGTCCGGCACATAATATACATTCAACAAAGGCTGGAAATTTATTATCATCATCATTACTACTACTACATCACAACTACCAGGCCAACTTGCTACCAACCTACTACCTTGGTTTATTCTTTTGACAAATTCTGAGCATCAGCTGTGTGTCAGGCTCTGCTCTAATAGCTTATAGATAGTAAAGTAAGAATATAGGTTTTGTCCCCTCTGCCACCTGCCAGCAAGACACTTCATCTCCCTGAGCTTGGGTTTCCTAATCAATAAAATGGAGCTAATCAGGATCAGGACTAGGGTGAGAACTCACACAAACCTAATGACGAATATGGCTCCTTAAATTTTGAGCTCGTGGCAATTTGCTTGCTTCACTTTCATCCAAGCCTCTGGGAATTAGCTACTTCACCTAGCTATTACATAAATCATGAAGTTGTGGAAGCAGAAAGGGAGAGTAAATTATATTTGCTTGATATGAGAGTGGGATTTGAGAAGCTCTGTCCAATGAGGGGATGTTAAACTGAGCCTTAAAGGATAAGGTTTACTAGGCAGGCACTGGGTTGTTCCCTGTAAGTATATTAAAGAGTGAATAATGAGTTATCCTTAGAGAGAACAACATAGCTTAGAAAGAAATGATGATGAGTGAGGAGTTATTATTTATGCAGTACCTACTATGTGTGGGATATGGCTAGGAGGCATTTTGCAAATTCTTTAATCTTCACTATAGCCTTAAAAGGTTAGTATCACTTATTCTCATTTTACAGTGTAGCCTCGACAAAGCTAAGCCCAAGGAGGTAAAGCATTATACAGTATTCTGGTTTTCTATTGCTGCTGTAAAACATGACCTAAAGTTTGGTGGTTTAAACAAAACAAATTATTATCTTACAGTTCTGGAAGTCAGAAGTCTGACACAGATGTCACTCAATTAAAAATCAAGATGTTAGTAAGGCAGTGTTTTCTTCTGGAGATTCTAAGATTGTTCTAGAATCCATTTTCTTGCCTTTCAACTCCTAGAAAGTTTGCACCTGCTTTCAGTTCATTTTAACCGTTCGTTTATTCACCAAACATTTGTTCAGTGCCTACTAGATGCCTAGCTATTGTTGTAGTACTTAGATGTACCAATGAACCCAAAACACAAAAATCCTTGCCCTCCATGAATTTACCTCCTGGTTGGAGAGAAATACATAAACAATAATCATAATAAATAAGTAAATATAGAGTATATTTGAAGGTGGTGAGAGCTAGTAAAATGAATTTAAAAAGCAAGGTAAGCAGTATCAGGAACACAGAGGAGATGAGGTAGGTGCAAGTATTACAGGGTGGTCATAATAATTCCCAAGTAGGAGGTGATATTTGAAGAAAAACCTGTAGGAGGTAAAGGAATTAGCTGAAGGATATCTGGGGAATCGCATTCCTGGTAAAGAGCTAGTGCTGAGAGCTGATGGTGGAAGTGTGCCTGGTGAGGAAAAGCAAGGAACAGAGTTAGCAAGGCGACACGTAGGAGCAGCTGAATCTCCCCTAACCAACAAGAAGAAAATGGGCTCTCATAAGGAGGGGAGGGTGAGAGGGAGAGAGGGGGCAGTGCAACCCCTGTGCCCAGTCACAGATGGCACATACACATCTGTTGAGTTCTAATTATATGGCAGACTCTACACAAATAAATTCACTTGATTCTCAAGACAACTCTATGAGGTAGATAGGATGATTAGCCCCATTTCACAGCTGAGGAAAATGCTCAAGATGACACAGCTAGAAAGTGACAGACTGAGATTCAATCCTAAACAGTGCAACTCCAGAGTCTGCTCACTTAGCCATCCCTCCCCTGACGATGTCCTTTCTATCTAAAAACATCTCCTCACTGATCCCTAAAATCCCATCATTAACACTTCATGCCTGCCATAAGCACTGTCCAAAATTTAAATGGGCGCTAAGATAAGCTCCTTGTGCCTTACAGTGAGTGAGTTCATCTATCTATTCAATAAGAACTATTGATCACCTACTAAGGCTTGGGTCTTGGCTCAGACTTTTCTCCATGCAGGAAGGACTCGGCAGTGGGAAAGTATATGCCAAAAAAAGAAAAGTGGAGCCGTGAGGACGATTTTCATTTATTTGAAGTTTTGCCTCTGAGATGTCCCCATTCATCACTTAGTAACCATTAAGTCACCACCCGGTATGATGATGCTCATCCTTTCTGCTGGATAACTCTCCCTCCACAGCTAATTGCTTTATATCTATAGTCTAGTCCTTGTCAGTTTTGTCACACTGTTATTACATACAGTAATGGTGTGTAAGATATTAGCCTGTCATTATATATAAATGGGTCTAAGGAAAACTCATTTCCAAGAATCATTTTCGAAAATGAATCCAGAAGAGAGGTAAAAGCTTATTTTCTGTCTCCAAGGACAACATCAAGTAACTCTGAGACTCGTACAAGAATCATTTAAGGTGGACTTTATGGCCCCTAGGAACACCAAAGCCGCATATACACATTGTGGGCTTATGTGAAGCCCAGGAAAGAGTTAAGCTGCTAACTGTGTCTGCCTTGAGGGTATGAACAACTCAGTCCTTTCTCCCCTCACCATTCCCCTATTTATTTTATTATGGTTAATAACATGTGACCAGAAAATCATTTTTATCATTTTCCCTCTGGTGCCATTAAGTTTAATTTCTTTGTTTTAATAATACAGCACCAGTGACTTGTCTGACATTAGAACTTTTCTCTTTCAGTTATCTATTAAACTAATACTTTATTACAAAATATACATTTCATACAACTCTCAAAACCCCAGGTTTGCGATATCCTTAAGGGTCGAACACTAGCTGTGTCTTCAGTGTTTTCTCAACTTACTTGTTTCTGACAACTTTCACCACTGAGATATAAACTCTATGAAAACCAAGAAGTTTTATGCCTTGTGTCCCCAGAACACTGCCAATACGTGGCAGGCGGTCAAGAAGGCACGTTGAATGATCAATGAATGCACAAGTTTTCTAACCTTATACCTTCTCACCGCTGACCATACACAAAACAACCAAACCCCTTTCCACGTGAAGCGTTTGTTTATGAAATGAAGTGAAAATGGAGCCTAACCACATTAAGAAAACTAATCTTAGGATATTTAAAAACTTTAAATACAACAAATATGTGTCAAAGACCTGATTCTGGTGGCTGAGAAAAAAAATCAAGGTGCCTCAGACACTGTGTTTGCTCACAGGTGCTCAGAGCCTGGTAGGGCCCTGATAAGAGAGCCCAGAGTGACCTCAAGTCCTCAAGTCTCGCCCCCTTAAAGCCCTCTAGTAGTCACTGGGACCCTTCATCTGGCATTTCCAAATGAAAATTCAGCCTAAGGGCTCAGGAGCCAGATTGCCTGAGTTCAAGTCCTGACTCAATCAAATACTACCTCTTCGACTCCAGACAACTTATTTACCTTTTCTGAGCCTTCGTGATGATTAAATGAGTTCATGCATATAAAATGCTTAGAACCATAACAGGTACAGAGTAGGCATTCAATTAATATTAGCCATTATTTGGTTTATTACTTCCACTTTGCGACAAATTATATTTTCCAAGGCTATCTTGAACTATGTTAATTTCTATGGCTGTGTATTTTAAATATCTTTATTGCTCTTTGGAAAGATACATAATCATTACAAAGGATTTAAATTATGTAGAGAAAGAAAATACTTCCTGTAGTTTTATCCACAAAGGTAAAACCATACTTTACAATCTGACAAAACTTCTTCCATGTGATAATTTTCCTACTTAAGAATGTATAATTATTTTCAACATAAATGTATTGTTATAAATATTGTTCCACCAACAGCTTATTTGTTAAACTCACTGTATTGAAGTCTTTTATCTGTGTTAATGCCCAAACATCTATAAATAGCCCTTATCTTTTAGCAAACATTTAGACCATTTACTGGTTATATAGTATTTATAAAGATGTGGGCTATACTCTTCAAGCTAAAGCTCATGTTTCTTAAAGGAAATATTACCAAATTCTCAAAGAGCTCTGCAGATAGAAACTCTTAAGTAAAATATTTATTTTTTGACCATTTTAGGAGAACTGAAGAAGCAGCAGAAATGAGCTTCAACTATAGGAAGTTGTGTTTCTAAACTCTTCCTAAAAGTTCTAAAATAGATTTGGACTAGTATGATATAACCATCTATTTTTCGGGGTTGTTGTGAAGAAAAGAAAAGGTCATTTATGTAAAGTACCCCATAAATGCTCAATAAATGCTGGTTATCATTGCTATTAGGATGGCAATTAACGAGGAGAGATTAGACACCATCTGTCTGGCAAGGTGAAACAGATACCTCTGGCCACCACCCTAGGTTCTAGGATTCTATTCTTTAAGAACTAGATATTGTACCTAGATAAACTAGAGCATGGAAATAAAGACATAGACAACTGCTCATCCTGATCCTTCCAACAACTAAAAATTATCTACAAGATGTTAATTTATAAGAAAGGTTAAAAATAGTGTTTATTAAAGTTGCTTTCTCTGGCTAATGACCTGTAGAAGGAGTGACAATTTTGATTAGCATTTCATTACCTCATTCAGCTTACCCACAGTTGGACACAGAAAAGGAACAGGAGGGAAGATGATTATTGAACAAGACTCTATTTCTGCTTTGTGTATCATATTCAGTGTTTCCCAACCTTGGAATTGTTGACATTAAGGGCCAGGTGATTCTTTGGGTTTTTGTTGTTGTTGTTGTTGTTGTTGTTGTTGTTGTGGGAGGTTTTTGTGTAGTATAGGATGTTTAGCAGCATCCCTGGCCTCTACTCACTAGATGCTAGTAGCCTATTCTCCTATCAAGTTTTAAGCTCCTAAAATGTCTACAGACATTGTCCCTGGTGTTTGGGCACCCCTAAATAAGACCCACTGATGAATGCATATGTATGCATGTTCTGTATGGCATTTTATACTTTGTGAATGCATTTAATATTCACAATAGTTGTGTGAGTAGGCTGGGTAGGAAAACATCATCCTATAACACTAAATATTATAAAATTAAAATTTAAATTATGAACCACTGAGATGATATCATGGATCATACCATAAAAAAAATAGCCTGTGGGTTATTTTTTTTAAGTATTTTAGTAAAAATTCAGGGTTTTCCTCCTTACTTGAGGACCACAAAAGAAATGATCAGGCAGCCAGATTCAAAGAGGACCCTCTACATAAAAAACAAGTGTGAGACAAAGCCATATAATTCACAGTTAATTATGGGTTCAATTCATTAGCTATAGAGATAATGGTTTGAAGAAAAATTTGCCTGCTTCTGCAGAGATAGAAAATGGGAGAGCATGTGAATAAATGATTCTAATGGCTGCAATGATATATCTTTAGGAGGCACGGGCATTCCATCTATGAAGAAAGTCTGGCCATTAATTAAAATTGTTATGGAGCATCTATGGCCATGCTACCCTGAACAAGCCCGATCTCCTCTGATCTCAGAAGCTAAGCAAGGTCAGGCCTGGTTAGTACTTGGATGGGAGACCACCTAGGAAGACAAGGTGCTGTAGGTGTAAAAAATTAAAAAATAAGAGATTGTAAGCTGACAAGGTCCTTACAATCTGTGAGGTGAATCAAAGGTTGCCTCACCTAAAAAAAAGTATATTATGGAGAGATGCAAAGATTAGAATAGATAAAACCAAGCACCAACTGCTCTAAAAATCGGTATCTTCAAAAATAAAGTAACCGCCTGAGAGATTGTGGCTGAGTGAGAAAGAAGGCAGCTGGAGTCCCATGTGACCCTCTTTTTTAAAAAATAATTTTATTTTTCAATTATACTTGTCATGTAAGATTATATTAGCTTCAGGTGCACAACATGGTGACTGGACAGTTGTATGGCTTGTGGAGCCATCATCTTGATGAATCTAGTGCCCATCTGACACCATATCTAGTTGTTACAATATTCCCTATATCCTTTATGCTATTAAAACAAAAGAAATCACCTGAAGACAGGGACTTATAATCTACAGACATTAAAAGAAGAGAGATTTCTAGATGCCAGGAAGAGCTGAAATCCAAAGGAGATGGGGAAGAAGATGAGGAACTAGTGGAAATTCACCAAAGCCATCGTCTTTCAAATTAAACCCCTAAGTGGCACAAGCAGACACCAATTAATTTACACATAACATTCCACTGATTGTGTAGATATCAGCCCAGCTGCTTATTTCTGCTTATGTCTGCTGAGGTTTTTTACTACTTCAGAACTCAGGTTTGTAGACAGTGAAAATGTCATCACATTAAAAACAATCTGCTTCACATGTGTGAGATAATAGGCTTTGGGGTTAATGTGCTTATGTCCGGGACATCAACCCAAATGTGAATAACTTGTAATTGGCCATCGCTCAAAGCCAGCTTTTAACCCATCCGGGCTATATGAATGGAATACTTTATTCACTGAAATAACTACAGAACCACAAAAGCCAAAACTTGCTCACAGAACTGGCCAGTCTCCAAACATCTCTCCCTTCCCTTTCCCCTCACTCTCCTACTTTCAGTGAAACACTAAATTGCTCGGAAAATATAAGACAATACATAAGCCCATCATGAATTACTAGCCTGGCAGACCTCACATGTAGAACGAAACAACTGTGATTTATGCTATAACAAGAGGTCTCCTTGTTCAGTAGCAAGCATCACTTCTGTTATTTTGCCATCATAATCCCAGCTTTTGAAAGATTTGATCACCAAATTTTAAGGTAATTTAAAACAAGGTTGTTTTAAGTAATGCCCTATCTGTTTCTAACTTACTACAATTCTAAAGTACCAACCACTCTTTGTGGTAAAGACACTCTCTAAGACTATTAACCATAAACCGAAATATTATTCAGGAGTAGCAACAGTGGCAATTTATCAGGTTCACTATCAAAGTACTGAGTCCCCAAAGCTATGGATACTAGGACTGGTAAGTTAACTGAAGGAAGGAAAGAATTCAGAGAAACATGAGGTGTCAGCCTCTATTCAGTGGATGCTGGAACTGAGTCACTCTCATATGCCTCCTGAGAGGCCAAGAGCAGCAGGCTGAGCCGCAAAGTGTAAAGAAAGGAGCATGGGCTTTGAAGCTGGGTTTGAAGACTACATTCTTTTTCTGTACTCAATGTAAAATAATTGGGTTATTATCCCCTAAAGCTCTCTGAGACTCAGTTCTCATTCCTGGCCTTACAAGTTATTATGTGAAGTGGAAAGATGATGGTCATTAAGGAACTTCTTCATAGGTCCCAATGAAAACTAGTCTCTTTTCTTTACTTACTCCAGTATTGCTCAAGTTAACCTTGAACTGGATTGTAGAGTGATTACTATTAACCCTGAACTGATAAATTGTCAAATATCTTAAAACTAAATTATTTTATTTTTAAAATGGGCAGAACATCTGTGAATTCATAGATATTTAACAGTATGTGGTTACATTCATCCATAGCTTACATATACCACTTCAAATGCTGGATAAATCCTCATTCCTACTGCTGTAGAATTGAAACCCTGAACTCGGCTCCAAAAGTCTCACTCCAGTCAACAGAATCAGACTAAACTGAAAAGCCCTCATGAAAAGCAGGAAGCAGGGTTCAGATCCTTCTGCGTAAAGATCAACACTAGGGGGAGACTCTCTCCCTTCTGTAAATCCCCTTGCTCAGTCACCACCCCAGTGTTCCTGAATAGTATCAAGTTTAATAATTGATGAATAGAGCCAAGTAGGCAGCAAATGCCACTTATGGGATCGAAAAATTAAACCCAACTAAGTGCCAAGAAATTACCTTCCCAAAGTCATTGAAAAGAGTTAAGATTAAGAAGTCACAGATTCTAAATTAAATATATAATTTAATATTATCAATTACCCAGCAATATGTTTTTGTAATCATAATATTTGATTTTGCTTGGTAGAAACATTGAATAGCTTCACAACAATATTAGCGATAACATATTAATGATATCAATGAAAACAATAAAAGTAATCGTGCCTATGTGTACAAAGCTTTATGTGTACTTCTTTTTGTTTTGTCATTCATCCAATAATCCAGTCAATAGAGACATCAATCCATTTTTTTCTGTTTGAAAAATTAAAATATAGAGAGAGTAAATGACTTAAACTTCACTGTAGAATAGTGATTAAGAGCACAGATCACAGAATCAGATTGACTGGGTTCAAGTCTCAACTCTACCACTCACTAGCTGTGTGACCTGGCAAGGTAATTAACCTCACTGTTCTTTATTTTCTTCATGTATGAAATAAGAATAGTAACAGTACCTACCCCATTGGGTTGCGGAAGAATTAAATGAGTTAATACATGTCAAACTTTGAGAATTATGTTTGATACAAGGTAAGCAGTTAATATGTTTAGCCATTATATAACCCAAAGTCACATACTTATTTATTAATTTATATATACATCAATTGTTTAATTACCACTTGTGTCAGGCACTGTCAGGCATTTGGAGAAAGCAATGAGAAAGGTCTTCTAATTTACTGTAAAACATAGACATTATATAATTCTAATTAAGATGGGATGAGTATTATGACAGAGAAAGTAGGGAATACACAACACACAGGGGAAAGAGGTCAGCAGCCAGGTGAGTGATGGGGCATGCCAGAGCTCAGACTGGACACCAGCTGCATTTGAAACACTAGTAGCAGCAAAAAGGAAGGTTTATCAATAGCTATGAATCTATTTCCAAGGTTTATGAGTGAAGAAGACAGAATTTTAATACCTAACCCAAACTCTGAAACTTTCTGGGCAAATCATTTGACCTCTCAGTTTCTACTTCCAGACACATAAAATGCCAATATATTACGGTTACTCCGGGAAAAAATTAAAATCACTATGTGGGCTTCCATCATTTGTGAAGAGCCTACAAAGCCATAAAACCCTGGCAGCGAGATCAATAGATAACAGTCAGATCAACCACTCACTCACCTTTCCGTAGAAGAGATAATGTCAGAGTGGGACACACAGTGGAATACCAGGGCCTTTCTCCATAGAATCCTAGAGCCAGAAAACATCTTCTGGTTCTTGACTGGTGGCTTCCATCCTTTCACCACTTAGGATATCGTTTACTACTTGTCTATCATGAACTCCACATTTTTAAAAATGTTGACCATATCAAGTACAAATGGATAAATCCCTCACTTTGCTTCATTACAGAGTATTTCTAGCTGACATAATCCAAACAAAATAAAATAAAGATTTTCTATTATGCCCTCATTGGAAATTAAATAAGGTGAAAAAAGGGTAAAGAAGAGGAAACATCACCCATAATTCTAACACCACTGTCAAGATTTAGCCATATTTCCTTCCAATCTTTATTTTGGGCACTATTTCCTTTAATATTTGAGAGCATATCGCTAAGGCAAATAAAATAGACATGTCTTTAGGTGAGGTGGAGGGCTACTGAGTATCATTTATCCTTCCCTAACTCTGCCCCCTCACCACACCCTGAGACCCTATACCACCTGGTAATACCTTTATCACAGCACTTCCTTCATGGTACTAAGTTAATCTGTTATTAGATGTGATTCTCCCTCTGCTATGGTCTAAATGTCGTGTCCACCCAAAATTCATATGTTGAAACTTAATCCTCAATGTAATGGTATCTGAAGATGGGGTCCTTCGGGGGCAATTAGGTCATGAGGGTAGAACCCTCATGAATAGGATTAGTGCCCTTATAAGAGACCCCAGAGAGATCCCTCACACCTTCCACCATGTGAAGTTAGAGAAAAGACAGCTGTCTGTGAACCAGGAAATAGTTCTGCACTAGACACTTAATCTGCCAGCACCATAATCTCGAACTTTCCAGGCTCTATAACCGTGAGCAATAAATGTATGTTGTTTGTATGCCACCAGTTTATGGTATTTTTGTTATAACAGCTTGACTAAGATACTATACTATAAAACTGTCTTATTCATCACCATACCTCAGCACTCTGCAATTTACCGAGCACATCGTACACATTTATTACTATTTTTTTTTGCTATACTGAATTAAATGGTTTAAATTAAACTTAAATATTAAAGCTCCATTATTGCCTTTGCACATTACAGAAGCCTTGGTTCAGTTCTCTTATTTCACAGATGAAAATACTGAAAACCAGAGTAGATAAAAGACAGAGGTTTCCATGTGTAAGACTGAGTGATTGCCAAAAAGCAACAGATGGCCACAGAAGCTGGCATATTTTAGAATTCTATCACTTTACGATAACCACTACTCATGTTTTAGTGGCCATCTTTCATGCAATTTGTACAAATGGGGTCATATTCTTTTTCACCATGGACAGTTTTTAAAAATGCAGTCTTTTTTAAAGAAACCTCTTCCCGCTCTCTGTCCTACCCCCTCTCTACTAGACACCCACCTCTCTGCTCCATGCCAACTGCCATGCAATCAGTGTTAAGACCTGGCTGTATCATTTCATAACATTTCCATGCTGCTAGAATCATAAGCAAACGTAAATACATGTATGAGGTGGGGTAGTCATTGTTTTTCAAAAATAAAATCATATTACATGTACATTTCTATAGATTTTGCTTTTTTGCCCTTCACAATACATTGCAGAAATACGTCCAAATCAGCTGATTTTGACCTACCTCCTGTGAAATGGTCAGGTGCTACATTGTTTGGGATTTCACACCTGTGGATCAGGCATTCATAAGCCCCTGAATGAGTTTTGGCTGCAGATTTGCAGATAAGAAAGGCAAACCCATACCAAGAATAGGTATCTATCCATGTGAGGACAACCCAGCCCTTCCAGGATGGAAGGGATCCAAGGCACTGGTGGTCACCTTGAGGAACAGTGCCCATCCTTTTCCTTCAGGCCCTTGACCAGCCAGTTAGGCCACTGGCCAAAGCTCATGTTTCTAAAAGCCACCCTAAGCAACACATTTGCCCCATCCCTGGGTCTTTACTAGCAATAAGTCACATGTCCTGAGAAAGTAAGTAAATTCTTGCTTATCCAGTTTTATGTTCTACCCCCTTGATTAAGCCCATAAAAATTTATTTCCAGACATAACTCCCTAGCTCCTGCCAGCACGTGCTAATCTTTGCAGTTCCTTTGAGTTGTAATCTCTTCCCCCCGCCACCTTATCAGGCCTCATACATCCCCAGCTGGCTTCTGCTGAGAGTTTACCTTAGTTATCATACTGGCATTCAGGAGAGGCAGCAGGACCAACTACTTAAAGGGACACCTGTTATCTTGTGGAGGCAACGTCTGCAGTGTCTTCCCACATGAGGGAAGTGGTGACACTTCACAGACAAGGATGAGTTAAAAGTTCTGGGGGTTCAGAGGAGTCAACAGAACCACAATCCTGTGGCATCCACGTAGATGTCCTCATCCTTTAGGTCCCTGGATAAGAGTAGAGAAATGGACATTCTGGGAACATGAGAATTGTAGGACACAAACCATGCCAATTTACCCAAGCTTTTATTTTTTTACCCAGGGTCCTAAGCTTTTCTAACCAGGGTCCTGCCCTTAGCACTACAGACCTGGCTGGCTTGTTGAGAATCTAAAAGCCTCTGGAGCTCCTTGATTCTAACTACTAAGTCCTGCACTTGCTCCTCAGCTACATCCATGCTTCCACTGAGGAGACAGGGCATCTTTGTAAACTCCCAAAGAGCCCCTACGGAGAGGATCTCTACCTCTCACACTTAGCCTTTAGAGGTTTATTAACAGTCTTCAGCTTCTCATTATCTCTCTGCAGAGCATTAATACAACCTCTAAACACCAACTGACAGCAAAGCCCTTATATGTATTTGTTCTCCCCATTGTATTTCAAATATCTGAAGCATCAAGCGTGTTTACATCCACCCAGGTCACCAACAGCGAAAGTTTTAGCAATTAGGCTGCCACCTTATACCAGGGACTATCTGTGCCCTATACATCACATGGTATGGTAGGTAGGAGAATAATGCTCTGTCCCAAAGATGTTCATGACCTAATCCCTAGAATCTGTGAATATGTTTTCTTATATGGCAAAAGGGACCTTTCAGATGTGATTAAGCTAAGAATCTTGGGATGGGGAGATAATCTTGCATTATATATTGGTGTGTCTAAAGAAGCAGTCCCCAACCTTTTTGGCACCAGGGACCAGTGCTTCTATGAGAACCTAATGCCAGATGAATTGAGGTGGAGCTGAGGTGGTGATGTTAGCTCTGGGGAGCAGCTGCAAATACAGATAAAGTTTCGCTCACCTGCTCGCCATTCATTCCCTGCTGTGCAGTCTGGTTCCTAACCACAGACTGGTACTGGTCTACAATCCAGGGATTGGGGACTCCTGATCTAATTATCAGAGTCCTATATAAGTGAGAAAGGAAGAGAGAAGAGTCAGAGTCAGAGAGATATTTGAAGATATTACGCTACCAGCTTTGAAGATAAAAGAAAGAACTACAAGCCAATTAATACTGGTGTGGTGACCTGTGGAGGATGTAAAAGAAAAGGTGATTCTCTCCAAAACCTCCAAAAGGTACAGAGCCCTGCTAACACCTTGTTTTATCCAGTGAAACCCATTTGGGACTTCTAGCTTTCAGAACTTTAAGATAATAAATTTGTGTGTTTTAAGTTTGTGATAATTTTTTACAGCAGCAACAGGAAACTGATACCCATAGGGTGAGGGCTTCCTTGCCAGCAGCAAATGATCCAACCCCAACCTCATCTTACTGCCTGCTTTCTCAGACCACCCCACTGAGAAGCAGTCACCAAGACAGAACTCAACTTGCAAATAACTTACTGGCGAAAGAGGTCTGAAGCACAAAATGTTAAGAGAGGAGTAAGCAAGGACAGATTGTAATGTAGATCAGATTCCTGTGCAAGGAAAGTGAGAAGGAAGGATTGGACTGGAAAAGCTGCAGACTGCAGTGTAGCTCTGAAAAAGTCTCATCCAGTTTATTAGAGGGCCCCAGAATAAAGACTGTCCAACCCAGAGAGGGCATGGCCTCAGCATGAGGGCCGTAACAGATCTGAAAGGGTAGCAGCTGGAGACTGTGAATCAGGGTGCTTCTCATAGCAAGTTATCTTACAGGGAGATCTAAGGAGCCCACCTCCATAGTCACCACACTCACCCACTCGCTTCCCCCCACTCTCCCCACCACCCCAATCCAGGCTCTCACAGTGCTGATTAACCACAGGCCTCCGACAGGGGCAGAGCTTTTACCTGAGTTTACCATATAGCCAAGAAAACATCAGAGCACATGGGCTCGGCCGGTTAGGCAGACCCCAGAGGGGCTAGGAAAGGGGCTGCTGAACTACACAAGCCCAAGTCCTGATCCTCAAATTTACCAATCAGATAATTCATTAATCCTGGCCTGCTGAAAAGTTTGGAGGGGTGGAGAGAAGCCAGGATTGGTCCTCAAATGAAGCTCTCTCCACATGGAAAAAATATTATAAGAGAGAAGTATTGTGCCCCCACCATATCAGATTGCTGGAACAAATGTCTCAATTTTATTTTACTGCCAGATTGCTTTTCAAAAAAGTTAAAACATTTTGCACATTTACTAAGCAATGTTCAAAGGACTGTCTTGTATTTCTGTATAGTATTAGACATTATCACTCTTTTTTATTTCTGCCATTCTAATAGGTGTCAAGTATTTCATTTTTATTTAATCTGCATTTGCCTAACTTCTAGGAAAACAGAGCACCTTTTCACATACCATTTGTCTTTACAGTTGTGTAGCTTGCCTATCCAAATGCCTAGGCCATTCCACTATTGGGTTGTTTGGTTTCCTTTTGTTAGTGTGTTTGTAGAGGTTGTATGTATATTAACCCCTTATCGGCTATATGCATTGCAACTATTTTTCAGCTTACTTTTTTGTGCCTGTATTTAGGGTATCTTTTATCAGACGAAACATTTTAGTTTTTATAAAGTTAGACATATTTTCTTTTATGGTTTCTAGGTTTTCTATATTTGTCTGCAGAATACCCCTGTTCCCACATTTTATATAGTCTTCTAAATTTTCTTCTAAGATTTTTACTATTTATTTTTATGTTAACTATTTCATCTGTCTGAAATTTGCTTTTGTATTGTTTCCTTTCTTATCAAAATAATGCATGTTTCTTATACACATTTTAGGAAGCTTTAGACGATAAACAAGAAAAAAATTTTAATTACTCATCACTCCTTACCCAATACATAGTCCCTGTGAATGTTTCTGGCTATATGTATCCTTCCAGTCCTTTTCTCAATGCATTATACACAACCTCAAAATTAAAAATTTTTATATTATAAATTTTGTTATACAATCTGCTTTTGTCATTTAACAATTAAAACATACTTTTAATAGCACAAGAATAATCCAATGTATAAATGCATCACCAGTTGTTTGATCAAATCTCTACTTTTGGACATTTACATGGTTTCCACTTTTGCTATAAAGATAACATACCATGATGTTGCCTCCCATTTGTTAGACTATATTTTGCACTTTATTAAACAGTTCCCTCACTTCCAAGTATGTTTGTTCAATTTTAATAGCATCCAAAATTATCTGCTTTAAAAATCAGGTAAGGAGAGGAAAAGAAGATCATGTTTTTTTCTGGGTTGCTGTATTGACATATATCTGAACTAAATAAAAGATTTGGAACAACCTTTAAAGAAGAACTGGATCTTCAGAGTGCAGATGATGGGTTTAGAAATTACATTTCTAAAGATCAAGGAGAGTTTAGAATTGAAGAGTTCGAAGATTAAGGAATATACAGTAACCATAGCGTGGGGAAAATCACTAGGTTGGAAGGATCAAAAAATCCTAAAATACCAGCAAGCAGGTGAAGGACCAACATGGTAACAATGCCAGCTCTCTTAATACTATACCTACACACCGATAAGCCACCTCCAAAAGAGACAAATCAATAATCATTTCATTTCAGGATTTTACTAGAATCTCAAGACAAAGAAATGAATAGTAGAAAGTCTAAGAATGAGTGAATTTTAAAAAAAATACATGAACACAGACCACAATTTAATTAAAATATAATTTAAAAATAAATCTGAATGTTTAAAAAAAATTTCAAGTGGAGCAAAAGTATGTACATTAATTCACTATCGAACATATTTCTATTGGCTTTGACTTCATTATGGTTTGGGAATTTCTCAGTCATTGCTCTTTTCCATAACTAACAATATTTCGAACAAGAAGAGAAAAAATATTGAACTGTACACAATAAACTATGGAATGTGATGTCAGGAGGAAGCTTACATCTCAGCTAGTCTTGTGATAATTTCCTTTGGGAAAGCTAAGGCATGAAAAGGGGAAGTAAACTTGTTAAAGATCAGAGAGCCAGTTACCTGCTGGGCTGGTAGTAAAAATGCAGATCTGCGTCTCAGCACAGTGCTCCTGCCGCTCGCACCACAAGTCTGTAATACAGTCATACTCGCTCTCGTGTCTGTGATGAAACAAATCAAACCAGGAAGGCAGCAAGATGAATCTACATGTGTGTGTGTAATCACAAGTATGTGAGTACTGATGTCAGTTTTCTAGCTGTTCCATGCCTTTAATGTTCACGTGAAGCTTTCTGAAAAGGAGCTACCAGACATAAATCGGGCCAGGCCTGCCTGTGGAGCCCACTCCACAGCACGGGTTTCTTAGAGCACCACCAAACCTGCCATTTCCCTCACTGCCAACTTGGAAGGGAAGGGGCCCAATCTGACTGGCTCTTGCTTCAATTTATCCCCAGGGTAGAAGATCTTTCAACATTTTCTCCAAGCAAATTTGATAGTTAACAGCCAAGTGGAAAATGTTCAAAATTATTGAATCTAATACACTTCTTGCTAGCAAATTAAAAATACATGACATCACAAAGAACATTTCTTGTCTTTAAGGTTAAAAAATTAGGAAGGTGTAGCCTACAGTAAAAATTCTTGACTTTTCTCCAACATCACATGTCTTAGCTGCAACAGTCAGTCGCAACAGTCAGTCACAATAGGCTACATGTTTCTGCACAGAATGTGGCTTGTTAGATATAACTCCACCCTCTTTTCCACACTACCACTGAAACACCGTAACTAAGTAATATTTGGATATTTTTAAAGCAAATATGACCCAGGAGTCAGGATCCTTTTGAATCCAGAAGATGAAGCTGTTCTGACTGTGTGCATAGTATTTATTGTTACTAGTAATAATAATGACAAAAAGGGCCAAAATTATTCTAGTTGGAAATTCACTGCATGCAACTGTAGTTATTTTAATAATCATAATAACGAATTACCTGGAGGAAATCTTCTTTAAGTGCTTGCTACAGAGACTGGCACACCCATAAAAGCAGAACTTCCATCTAAAGGGTGCCTCTGGTGTCCTTGTTACATGTTCACTGCCAACTCTCGTGTCAGCTCCAGCTGCAATGGACAGTTATGAGTGAGCTCTCCGCCTCACCAACAGCCCTCCTCAAATGTACTGCACTCAGCATTCTGCCCCAAACCTTGAAGCTTACTGGTCTGGGCATGAGGCAAAAAGCTTGGGAGTGCAGAGCTGTGGGAAAACTCTCCATTGATGGGGGGGACAGGAGCCCCACACAGCCTATCAGGAGGACAATTCTAGGTGTTCTATAAACAGCTCATGCTATCTCAGCCGAATTGCCTTCCCCGCAAGCTCCCAGATAATGCTTCCCTGTTCACTCTTGGCTCCCTCAAGCACCTCTTAAATGAATCACCTGCACCCAACTCCCTGTCTCAGTCTCTGCTTTCAAGGGAACCCAAACGAAGGCATTCCATTCCCTGAGTCCGGATGATTTCCAGAAATATAAACTACAAATACTTTAGATGGTTGCTCCCCAACACAAGGAAATATCAGGTCATTTTTGTCTTGCATTAAAAATATTTAAATGGAAGAGAGGACATGATCAAATAGGACCTTTTGGAAATTAAGTTCATAATATTTTATTGTAGGAACCATACTTTGATGATTATTCCCGTGCTCTGCTTTAATGAGCCACGTACTCATTGTACCTATTCAGCTCTGATGCAGGCCCTCCAGATCATTTACTGTGTAACTGCTTGGGTGTCTGTTCGATTCAAGCCTGAGCTCTTAGGCTGAATGAGATCCCGGCAAAGTTCCAGAGTCTAACAGATAATTTGTAGAGGCCATACCCTGGGTATTTGGCAGTATGTCCAGTGATATTGAGGTAATAGCCAACATTCATTACAACAGTTTAAGGCCCTTAACAAATGTTGTAAGTGACACAACCAAATCAGAATAGCATAAAACCCTAAAGAGATGGAGTGATCAAAAGAAAACACGTGAGTCCTTTTATGTAATTGCCCTGTGTACTGACCACAAAAATTTAATTCAATAGATACATTTAGAGCACTTACTATGACAATTGACAGTTATAGAGCAGTTTCAAACCTATTATTTCATTTGAGCCCAACATAACCTATAAAATGGGTATATTATTTATTCTCTCCACTTCATAGATCATGCAACTGCGATTCAAAGAGGTGATTAAAACCAGAAAGGTGCTCCATGAACATGGGTGAATTGAATTACTTACCTGAGGTTAGACCTCAAACATGAACCTAGATTTTCTAATTCCCAGCTCTTTGCTCTTTCCCCTACTTCCTGCTTCCTAGGGAGACAGCACTAAGTACTGCCTCTAACACAAAATGCAAATGAATAATCCTTGTTCTCTGCCTTAAGGACTCTTACCATTGGAGAGAAAGAACAATATTGTATTTTATTAAATGAATTGACCCCAGTCACATAAATTTACAAGAGAGAGAGATGAGTGCTGACTTGCGAGGTAAGGGAAGGCTCTCTAAAGAGAATGGAAGCAGAGTTGGGCCCTAAAGGACAATCAGGAATTTCATGGGACAAAAGGAGAAACGGAATGCACTGCATCCAGTAAGGAGGACACTGAGGAGTTAACAGCTTTAGGTTTGGAAAATCTCACGGGTCTTGGTGACTCGTTAACCATCTAACATCCTTTAATTTCCTCAAAATAAAGTTTTTATCAACTACAATTTTCTTAAGTTCTACACTTAAATCACTTTTTTTGGTATTTAGGACCAATTAGCTTGATTTAGTGGTTTTTAACATACTGGGTCTTACAGACTCCAAATCTTACATGGAAGCCAAATATTTAAACAGGAGCTATTGCTGGTAGAGCAGAGGTGATATAGGTGAAGAGGGGCTGATGGAAAGAGGATTGTTCACACTAGGCAAGTCCATATAAGCCAAAATTCTGCTATATGAGTCAGCACAGTATACATGTCACTCAGAATTTGGCCAGGAAAACAGAAACTACCTCAATTATTTTAACAGAAAAGTAAGACATGAGAACTGGATGGATGGTCTTGGAGGACTGAAAGGCAAAAAGGGAGCATGAAGAGAGAGTAGCCTCTTCATTGGGGCTGGGGAAACAAAGGGAAAGAGGTTGAAATTTTTAAAACCTATGAGGTTGGAAGAGATGTCACACTGAGCTGGTTGGTATTAAGCTCTGTCCATACAGGGATACTTCCTAGCTCATAATAGGAATTCTGATGGGGGACAATGAGACAGACTGGTTCTGGGTATGCTGAGGGCTAGGACAAACTAAAACACACACATACACACACACACACAAATGAGTCATTGCTCGAGTGACGCTGGTGGCAACACAGAACCAGGAAGGACCAAGTTCCCCACTAGTGCCCCTGCCTTTCAGTTTCCGACCATCTCCTATTGGTAAGACTCACCAGGAGCCAGCTGGAGAAGAAAAGATGGAGTGCCGATTCCCAGCCCCACCATCATTGAGCAGATTGTGAAAGGTGGAGCTGAGGAATAGCTTCATAACCAATAGGGTGCCTCAGACCACAAGAATGAGCAGACAAGAGAATAAGAAAATAAAAGAATAATTCTGCCCTGAATTTTCATGATTGTTGAGAACATAACTCAGAGTTTATATCTTACAGATAGCAGACCAGTTTGTCTAGACCTCTGAAGGACAAGGCAATGGTATGTTAAATTGAGTATGAACCACAACTTTAGTATGTACAACTGACTTAGAGGAAAAGACCAGGGAAATAGGATGAAAAAACAAAGTAGATTCTCAAATTCTGAAATACTTCATTTTGCCATTTCCTGGTTCAGAAATTATTATTAAATAATGATTTGTTCTCTCCTTTACATATGTTCTTTCTCTTCAAATTCATTTTCTCTTCTGTAATATACTTGATAAAGTCTATACGTCATAGTGGATAAGGGATACAGCCACTACCTGCAAGTACATTAAATGTCTGCAGCATTTTCCCCATCTGTGAAATGGCAATGAGTAGATTGTATAGAGAAATTGGGACTCTCTTGTCAGTGATTAACATTCATTCATTCATTCAACAACTACATTTAATGTCTACTGTATGACAGGCAATGTTTTAGGAGCAGGGGTTAAAACACTGAATAAAATAAACAAAACACCCATATCAGTTAGAAACCCTTATTGATCTAAGAAATGGAAAATCCCACACCTTTTACCAAATAGGGTTTTTAAAACCTATGAGGTTGGAAGAGATGTCACACTGAGCTGGTATTAAGCCCTCATGGGAGGGAACACTGACCAGTTCGTAATGGTAATTAATAAGAAATCATGATGGAGGCGGCCATGGCTGAGTGGTTGTGGGGGAGAAGGGATATGCTATGATGCCATCATAGGTAGAGTTTCTACCTTTCTGTTCACCCTCCTTCAAGAGCTGCTTTTCATACTTAGACTTGTCATTTCATGATCAAAAGTCATCTATTCTACTGCTAGGAAGCATTCCTGCATTCCTAACAAACAGGAGAGAAAAAGAGAAGAGGCAATGCCAGTGTTAGGAAAGCAAAGACTTCCCAGATATCCTCAACAGACTTCTGCTCCTGTCACTGACCAGAGCTATAGCACATTGCTACCGCTAGCTACAAACCAGAATGTGAGGGTGAGCATGTTTAGCTGGACATATTTCTACCCCAAATAAAACCAAGCGTCTGTTAGTAAGGAAGAAAGGGCACTAGGTGGTTCTCTAGCAGTCTCTATCGTGGCCTCTGCACCATGGAGCTCATATTCTGTTCTAGTGGGTTGTATCCCTACGGCTCTATGGTTGCAGCAACTGAAACCAACAGAAAAAGAATGTTGGAAGGATGTAAACCAGTTCACATAATCAAAGGGAACTGGGAGAGTCAGGCTATGGAAGGATGAGAACCAGGGCAGCCTCTGAGTGGTCTCTTTAGGTAAATCAACCCCAACCGCAGTCGAAGTGGTGCAGTCTTAGGGAGGAATCCTACTGCGGGCTTGGGTCCTAGCAATCTCATCAAGTCTGCACATAAGAGATGATTCCCCAAAAGAAAGTCAGGGAGCGTTTAAGAATAAAAGAGGCCAGGCTACTGAGCAGTCCACCAGGTTCAGGGCATTGACCAAGAGGCTGATATTTGTGGAGTGATTTAAGTTTTCCAGATGACAAGTTCTCCAGTGATACTAAGCACTGTAAAATTCTTAATATTGTACCTGAATCTTAAAAACACATTTTTGCTCCAACTCTTTAATACCTCAGAAAATTCTGATTTTTGCTTTGCTAACCTGAATCAGAACTGTAAAATACATAGATATATTTTACACCAAAAGAAAAACAGACAGCAGAAGATTAGACAGTTTTGTTATTAAGACTGCCTTCTGGTCACATTTTATATAGAGCTTCTTCTGAATGTAGGTTAGGGAGCTATTAAAAAATTAAAGAAGAGTGGAGCATCGTTTCTGCTATTTGACTTGAAGATGTTCACAGCAGGGCAACGTAAAATCAGATTTTTGTAGTATTGCCTGAAAATAATACCATATACTGAACTAGAACCCCATAGGCAAATCAGGCTGTTTAAGACTATTACCCACATTATTACTGCTAAAATATTTATGTATTATAATTTTGCAATAAGGTATTTTCAAAGAAAATAATGTTGGCTAAAATGCTCATGTTAGTAAATCCATTCCAGGATAGCACTGTTTGAAAATCTGCTGGAGATTTTCAAACAAAAACACTGGTTATTGTTTAAATTTTTACCCCTAAACACCTTTTTCCTGAGCTTTAAAAACTGTTACAGCAAATGAAGACCAATAAAACTAAGCATGAGAGTAAAATTTATTTAAAATTAAAAAAAAATGATATAGGTTCAGGTACCATTGTTATTCACATTCTTTTTCTATAGTAGAATTATTTCAACTTCCAATTAGTTTTAGGTTATTTGATTATTCAAAAAATACTGAACCTACCTAGTAGGGCAGATACTACTACTCATCTATTCAATAGTCATTCTCCTAATACTCTTTATTAATATAATCCCATCTTTTTGAAGATGTCAGTGTATTCTGCTAAAATAGTAACTTCCCAGATATTCTTACATCTAGGGGTTGCTATATGACCTGGTCTAGACAAAGTGATGTAAAGAAAAGAGTTTGTTTTTTTTTTTAAAGAAGAAAGACTCATTTGGCAGTATCTTTGACTCTTTTGTCTAGAATGCAGGTGCAATTCCTGGTACTGTGGCAGCCATTTTGCAACCATGAGGCTACTGAGCAAAAAACAAAGACGGATCATAGAGATTTGATGACATTGTGAAGATACTGTACCAGCTCTGGATTGTCTATCTTCAGCCTTTCTCATGTGATAAAAATAAGCCTCTACTTGATTCAGCTATTGCAACTGGGTTCTGTTATTTGCAGCCAGATATACTACTAAATGTTATATGTACTATGCATCAGGCTCTGTGTTGAACCTAGGAGATATACCAGCAAACAAAATGTGGTCCTTAACCTCAGGAAATTTACTGACACATTTAATGAGAGAAACATTAAATAGTAATTACAGAATGAGGTATTTAATTACAACTGTTATGAAGGGTAAGTAATGGGTCTGTATGGGTAAGGTATAATTTGTTGAGAACTGAGCAGAGCTTTTAGGATTAGCCCATCTTCTGTATTCTTTTAAATGACTGTATTTATCTGTCAAAATCTAGGACACAAGGTTTGACAAAAAAGTTTATAATTGTGGAAGTGCAAGAAAATATCAGAAGTATGGTAGTCATGTATTTCCATGCCAGATCCTAAAGCATAGGAAACGCCCAAATCTCTACTTGTCCCCTGTGAAAGGTCAGGCCTCAAGCACAGAAGGAAAAATAATCAACTGTCATGGGAAACAGTGTGGTCCAACATTTGAAATAAGACACTTTGGTACTGTTCTTTGAATTTTTAGAAGTGTTTGGCAATATGAATATACAATATGCTTGGTGAGACCTCCTATTGAGACTATTAGAGGGGGAAAAAAGCAAGTCTTCCAAAATGTAATAATCAGGATAATAGTTGACTCACAGTCTTTTACTTAGAACTTCTTTGCAGCTGTTACACTAGTTTGGAGAGCTGTAGGAATCTCTTGAGGGCTACCTCACAAATTTTCATTGTTGTACAATTGCTCCCTATAAAATATATAATATATATTTTATATATATTTAAATGTATTTATATATATTTATATAATAAATATATATATAGAAATAATTTGGCAAAACATGCTAGAAATGTTCCTTGAACCTTAAGGATAAGACTATTTCTTGTGTAATGCACACATTGAGATGTGGGGAAGAAAATAACGCAGCAAAGAACGCAGAATTTGTGAGTTTAATGAAACGGGAAAGTTGGAAAAGACATCTTTTCAGAAGATGGCCTTAACTCATTAGCAAACTGAGTTAATTAAAAGTATTCAAGTCAGACAGTTGCCTTAAATTTGATCATTTCTTTTTTTAATTACTGTGTTCAAACAGGGGAGGTTTTGTTTTCGCTTGTTTTTTGGTACTATCTTCCCTGGATGAAGCAAGGCATTCCCAGCCAAATGGTGTTGAGCTAATGCTCAGAAAGTGAAGTTTCCTTCTCCCTCCTGAATCCACCTGCTCGTGACCATAAGCCCAGCTCCAGGTGGGAAAGTGTCTGGAGCAGCAGCCGGAGGAGAAGAGACTTTGGAACAGCCACAGCACGAATTTTGATCCTCATAATTTCATTCACACCCGCTTTCTTCAGGAGGCCTGTAAAGTAGTGCTTTTTAATTGAAGTATAATTGACAAACAGTAAAATTCATCTTCCAAAATGTACAGTTCCATGTATTTTGAAAAGTTTATACAGGCACACCTCGTTTTATTACACTTCACTTTATTGTGCTTCACTGATATTGTGATTTTTACAGATGACAGGCAAGACCCTCCACCAGAAAAAGGTTATAACTTGCTTTATTGTGGTCCTCACTTTGTTGTGTTGGTCTGGGACCAAACCCACAATATCTCCAAGGTACGCCTGTGTGTCATGTAACCACCTCCACAGTTAAGTTAGAGAATATTTTCATTTCCTTAAAAAAATCCTTCATGCCATTCTGAAGTCAATCCCCCACCCCAACCCCTGGTACCTAGCAACCACAGATCTAATTTCTATTTCTGCTTTTTCCAGAAATATAATATAAATAGAAGCATACAGTATGTAGCCTTTTGAATCGTACTTATTTCACTTAGCAAAATCCCTTTATATTCAGCAATGTCGTGCATGTATTAGTAGTTCACTCCTTTTTTATTGCTGAATAGTATTCCACGATGTTTACGTGGCTGTGCCACAACTTATTTATTCATTCAGTATTTGGTCGTTTCTAGTTTGAGATAATGATGAATAAAACTACTATAAAAAAACACTCATGCACAAGTTTCTGGACCTCTAAGAAAATGTCAAACTCTTTCCCTAAGTGGCTATACCATTTTTCATTCCCAATAATAAAAGTATGAGAGTTCCAGTTATTCAACACCTTTACCAGCATTTTCTATTGTCAGTTTGTTGTTGTTTTTGAGACATTGTAACAGGCTTATGTTCCACTATGCTTTTAATTTACATTTCTGTACTGACTGATACTGAGCATCTTTTCATTTGCTTCCTTGCCATGTGTATTTCTTCTTTAATGAAGTATCCAATCAAATCTTTTGCCCACTTTAATGGTCGGTTGCTTTTTTCATTATTGAGTTTTGAAAGTTCTGAGAATATATATTCTAATTACCAGATGGGTGTTTTACAAGTATTTCCTCCCTATCTGTGGCTTGTCCTTTCATTCTCTTCACAATATCACCTGAAGAGAAGTTTAAAATTTTAATAAAATCAGTTTTGTCAACTTTATTTGATGAATCTTGCTTTTTGTGTCCTAAGTAAGAAAACTTTGCCTAACTCAATGTCACAAAAATTTCCTGTTTTCTTCCAGATATTTTATAGCTTTAAGCTTAAAATTAGGTATTTATCCATTTCTAGTTTACTTTTGAATACAGTATCAGGCAAAAATTGATTTTTACATATGGGTGTCATTTTTTACAAATGGATGTCCAAATATTCTAGCACCACTTATTGAAAAGGCTATCCTTTATGTAAGTCATTGCCTTGGCACCTTTGCTAAAAACCAATTAATAAATATCTATGTGGACTATTCTGGTATTTTAGATGCTGTCTTTAATACTATATAGATTTCTAGTGAATCTTGAAATCAGATAGGGTTAGTCCTACTTTGTTCTTTTAAAAAATTTTTTGGCTATTCTAGATCTTTTGCTCTCCTTATACTTTTTAGAATCAGCTTATTAATTTCTACAAAAAGCCTCCTAGGATTTTCGTTGAACTTACACTTAATTTACATATCAATTTGAGGAAATTGACATCTTGACAGTAATGAGATATTCTATTAGGTTTATCTTTAAGTATTCCATATTTTGGATGCTTTTTTAAATGGTACTTCCAAAAAATTTCTGTCTCCAATTGTCCCTTACTAGTATTTAAAGATACAATTGATTTTTTTGTATATTGCTCTTGTATCCTGAAACTTGGCTAGACTTACTTAAAAGATCTTGCAGCTTTTTTGGTAGACTCTTTGGGATCATCTATGTAGATAATCATATCATCTGAAAATACAGCTTAAAATTTTTCTTTCCAAAATGTATGGCTTTTTGTTTTTGTTGCCTTATTGTACTTGCTAGGGCCACCAATGCAATAAAAATCTCTTTTTGTTGCTCAGTGTGAAGATCTAAGACTCAATCACCATTAAGTTTTCATGTCGATTTTTTTTGATAGAAGGCATTCCTTTCTATTCCTTTGTTAAAGTATTTTTTTGCACTCCTTGAAATAATCTTGTGGCTTTTCTTTTTAAGCTATCTATATGTTGAATTACATTGAGTTTTGAATGTTGAACCAACCTTACATTCCTAGAAGAAACCTCACTTGGTCATGTTTTATTATTCACTTTATATATTGCTGGATTCAACTTGCAAATACATTGTTAAGGTCTTTTGCATTTGTGTTAATGAAGAATACTGAATAGCTCTTGGGATGATGCTGATCTCACAAATGAGTTGAGAAGTATTCCTTTCTCTTCAATTTCCTGAAAGACTTTTGAGAATTAATATATTTTTTTAATGTAATGTTTGGTAGAATCCACCAATGAAGCCACCTGGACCTAGAGGATTTTTTTATTTTTTTATTTTTTGGAGGTGAGGGGAGGATTAATTATGGGTTAAATTTATTTAATAGATATAGCACTATTCCATTTTTTTTTCTTTTGAGGTTTTTTAGTTTATAGTGTTCTTGCTTCCGTCAGCTATTAGTTTGTATTTTTCAAAAGGTTTTTTTTTTTTTTGGCATGTTTAGCTTTAACAGATGGACTAAGGAAATTTGATTCTTCTATCTCCCTGGATACCTTCTTTATGAAATCTGAGCTTTTAAAAAAACCGCCCCACCATTAGCCTATGAGTCAAATAAGACAAAGTAAAGACTAAAAGTAGCTGTATCATAACCTCAATATGAGCTCCTTCTTTCTGTTTAAAATGGCTGTGGCTGAAACTTACAACTGTGGTCTGAAACAAATATGATGAGAACAACTTTTACTTCCTAGACAGCTGAGCAAATTAATTAACTCAGCAATTGATTAAGACTCTGCTTGTCCACTTTGTACTAGACACTTTGCAGCACACGAAACAAAGAAACCACCTCCAGGAAATTGTAATCTCTCAACTGGAAAACATACATAAAGCCAGGTATAATCAAGCACAAATCCAAATAGAGTGAATTTTCTATTGAAATGCTGAAGAAATGGAAACAAGCATATTGGAAGGTTTTTTTTTTAAGTGAGTTTTTAATTGAATATTCAGAAAATGAATGTATGTTGCAAGAAAACAAAGGGATAATATCTGTGATTGAGAGAGAGGCACAGGTAAAACTATTAATTTTAAGGCCTAGGAAGGATGAAGTTGGAAAAGTGCAGAAAGTAAGATTGCTGTGGAGAGATTCCCGGGCAATAGCCCAAGGAAGAGAACTAACATTACACAACAATCTCCAGGCCAATTCTTGGAGATCATTTTTCTTCCTGGTTTACTGATGGGAAGATTAACATTAGAGCATTTAGATAACTCACCCACAGTCACCCATGTCAATGGCAATCTGGCATCTGAACTCAGGTGCAAGATTAAAGCCCAGGATTCTCCCACTGCCATCCATACTTTGCCAGCTAAATGAGTTCAGCAATGTCCAATAAGAAAGTCTCCACTGCAGCATTTTAATCAGTCAGCAGTGAAGTAAATTCTAAATGATTTGTTCCTAGTAATATTCACTCATCCACTCATTCAGTTAATATGTATTGGTTGTCTTGCTCTGTCAGGCACTGGGTTAAGGTGCCACAGATATAATAGTGAGCAAAATAAACATTCTTACTGACACCATGAAGCTTATTTTCTAAGGATGAAAACAGACATTGTACAAGTCAATATAAGTATGATTGATAGGTGTTTAAAAAGATGTACATCACCTTGCAGAAGAATTAAAATGGGGCACCTAACTCAGTTTGTAGGTCTCTGCAAAGAAATAACAGTTAAGCTGAAATTTGCAGTAGTCAGCTAAGTTAGAATGTGTGTGCGATAAAAAGACCTTATTTCGTGGAAAATGAAAAATGATTACATGGTTTTTACTAAGGAAGTAACACATCCAATTCTTCAAATATCTATTCTTAGAATTTATTCTGACTGCATTTTGGAGAATGTCTACAGAAATCATTAAAGGGGACATTGCTGTGCCAAGGGGAGAAATGAGGGTGGTGGAGGTCAGCCTTGAGAGTGAGCTTGGATTGCACGCAGAAGTTGAGGAAGATTTCCAACATTTGTAACCACGTATCTGGTAATGTGCCATTTACCCAAATTTGAAACAACAGACAGAGCGAGTGTAGTGTTAGGGGGATGTGGTAGGCAGATAGAGTTGTTTTGAGAAGTTGAATTGGATGTGTACAACGCAGTAGTTAACTGTGTGGCCTATGAAGTCAGATTGCCTAGCTTCAAATCGCAGTTCTGCCTTTTCACAGCTATATAATCACAAGATTTTCATCCTCTCTGTATTTCAGTGTCTATACCTTTAAAATGGAGATATTAGTATCTGCCTCATAAAATTATTGTTAAGATTAAAATTAGTTACACACATAAAACTGTCTTAATACAGTATGTAGGCTTAGTAAGCATCCAACTCTTATGTGACTGAGATGTGCAATATACAGCTGAATGTATTATTTCAAATCTCAGGAAAAGGAGAGGATCATTAGAAGATTGAAATTCCTAAACTCCCTATGTGTGATTGGTGGACACGAAACTTAGCTGGAAGCACTTGATGGGCAATGCAAGAACCTTTGGCACTCTCTTGTCCTATGGCATAGAGGCTGACAACCTTTGAGAATTTAACAACTCCAACCTGGGTCCCTAAGTAATTACAACAAGCAAACCTCACGGAAACCTTAGGCAGAGATACAGCATAAGTGAGAGAGAATTTTTTTGTTATTTTAAGCCACCCAAAATTTGAGGATTGTTTGTTATTGTGGCATAACCTAGTCTGTACTGACTGATGCATTGATGAGCTATTTATTTATGCAAATGATATGGAAAGTTTGAAAAACTGTGGATGTAAAGTAAAAGATTTTATATGTTTAAAGCAGATTTATATTCTGCAAATTATTTTCTTCTAGGTATGGGTCTAGATTGTAACTTGCAATCCAAAGAAGAAACTGCTTGTCTTATAGAGATTTGTCTTATAGAGATATGTGGGTTTCCGACAGAGTAGCTGCTTCTGGGACATTAGAAACTGAGACCACAGGTAGAATGTGCAGGCACAATTTTCACTTCATACTGAAAAAATACATAAATAAAAGCTTGACTAGATTTGGCAAAATTCAACACTACTGATATTATTTAAAACTACTAAACCCAAACTTTAAAAAATTTGAAAATAAGGAACTGTAGTTCTTTTGTAATTTAGAAGAGGGAAACGTAAAAAAGTGACTGTCCTACATCTGTCTGACCATTGTATGAAGCGGGTGGTTGGGTTCTATTATGGTTTCTTGGAAGGCAAGGCCTCAGCTATGGATAGAAAATGAGGTCTCTCTAATAGCAGTGGACTTTTCTACTCACAGTCACCCTGGGAAGAGGCAGACTTGGGGACTGGGAGTAACAACTGGGAAGGCAGACTTTAAACTGGAGATGAGGAGGGAACTCCTTTTTTCTTGAGGCATTACTCTCTGAAGCTTGGAACCCAAAATATCCAGGCTTGCCTGGGTGGTGATAAGAGTAGCTGCCGTCCTCGGCAGGGCAGCAGGTTGGCGGCTTGTTGGATAGGAAACCCTATGGCCAGGGAATCACTCAGCAAGATACTCCAAAAGGGTGGGCTGCAGTGAATGGCTCCAAAAGTCTTCATATTTAATGACTGGTTTTAAGTTTCTTTGCTATAATTTCTTCTTTTTCCCTGAGCATTCAGTAAAGTTTTGGTTAATGTCAAAGCCTGGTCTCAGTAGGGCTGGATAGATTTCTGGAAAGGGTCTGTGTCTCTGCTTAGTCCTGGAATAAAAGAGTAACTCACCTTGAAGTCAGCATGGCAGAGGCAGCACTAAATCTTGGCCAACACAGGTATCAACATGCTAGAACTGAGAAACAACACTGGCACATGCAGAGGACTGGAAGCCTGTGTGAAACACCCGCCAGAGATTCCCTAAAAGGAATTAGAAGGAACCTGGGAAGGTCCTCCTGCTCTTATGCAAGTGGAAACTATCAATCAGCACAGGTTAAACTGTGACCTCATTTGTACTGGTGAGGCCAGAGGGATACAGGTTACAAATATAATCCAGAGTGTATACCTCTTGGGGAGTATGATGCTTGTGGGAATTTGTCTGCCAAGTGGGAATCATTAGGACATGTTTGGTGATAAAAGCTTAAAACATTATCTTCTAGGCAATGGGGAGCCTCTGTGGGCCTTTGGTTAGGGAAGTGAGAATGAAAACAAAAAGATTTTGAATTTTTACTATTTTCTAATATCATTATAGTAAATTAAAACTTGTTTTCCCATAACTATCCTATTAAGAAAGTTATAAATATTGTAAGGGAAATGTGTTTTCTGTTGAAACAAGACAATAAATCAAGCTTGAAGCTTGTGTATTTAGTTAAGTGAAATGTAGGTGAAAAAAAATCTCAATAAATCAAGAATCTAACCTTAATGTAAGCAGTTCATTAGTTAAGACTCACAGCCAAGTATAAGTTTACACAAATCTGAAGTGACAATACTAAAATAGCATCTGTTTTCAAGCATCTGCTTCCAAGAAACTGTTCTTATGGAACAATGGGATAAATCGTGATCCTCCTATAATCCTTTTTGGATCAGGGGCATTTCCCGTGAAGTTTTCAGATGGCCCAGGCACATTCATGTCCCTTCAGTAACAAAATCTGTGGCTATAATTTGCTCAGTTTACAACTCTGAAGTGGCAATCATGCAAAGCTCAATTGTAGATGTTGGGGACACAAGGTGAAAGCTGTAGGGAGGGGGCCCAAGAAAATTCAAGGGAAGGAGAGGAAAAGAGTAGGATGCAGTTTTGTACAGAACAAGGACACCCAGGAGTGAAATAACTGAGGGCAGAAAGTCATCGGGTACAAAAACAGGAAATGAAATGAAGAAAATGTCTGATGAAGAAGCCAGTGTGCTTACAGTGGAGTTGCATTAAATGTGGATTTAATTTACTTAAGTTCAACCCATGCAATAAAGGAAACCACATAGATAAAGGAAAAGAGAGAGAAATAACCTAAATAGGTATGGTTGATTTCACATGCTATTTCCACTCAGTGAAACATGCTCTGTAGTGAAATTCAGAGGGCAACATGAATTTGGTTTTCCCTCAGCTTATACTTGTGGGCACATTACTGCACTGAATATGAGTCTAGGATTTTAAGACACATTTTTTCACCAACATGGTTCTTAAACACAAGCCAACTACTTTATCAGGTGCCCTGGGGGATGAGGGTCAAGGATGGAATGGCAAGACACAGGGGAATCCTGTCAATGGATTAATTAAAGATGTATGTTAGTCTCTGTATTGGTTAGAGTTCAGGCGGATAAGCAGAAGCACTACGAGAGAGATGGAATAAGGAATACAAAAACCTCACACAATTATGTAAGTTGGTGAAAAGTTTATGGAAAGCTATTGCCTAGGCATCTGTAAACGGGTCTGAAGTTTCTGTAGGTCAGCATGACTGGTATTGAGAAAAGAAGCCGGATGTGACATGGGGAAGGGCAAAGATAAGCTGGAACCCACAAGAACAAACTGAAACCGGGAAAACAAAGTGAAACTTGCATCTTTCTCTTACCATCTCCAGACCTGATGAGGCTGGTGACCTATAGAAGCAGACAGTGCCTTTTACCACAGAGCTACACACTCACACTTGATGCAGGACTTAGAGAAACTAGAGGAGGAGAACTGGCAGGAGCTGAAGGAGCCACAGGCCCAGCTGCAACTCCACAGCCATCAAGGTCAAGTAGCAGATACACAACAATAAGCACACCTGCTACAGCGACTAGTGCCTTAGACCAAACTTACAAGCATAATGGCTGCCACTTCCCTGTGCCTTCTAAACTACTTGCAAGCTTTTCTCGTGGCCAGCCCTAATCCAGAGCCAGACGTGGAAGGGAATACTAGGCAAAGTAGTTCCAATTTTGTTAAACTGACACACTACAAAGCCACTGTAGCCTCCAACATTAGGCTTCCAAGGGATTTCCAGGGATAATGCTGATGAAATGCTTGCCTAAGTGCTGTACTTAGAACCCAACCCTTGGGTAAGATGTAACACCACTATTCAGATTGACACAAACTAACATTCTAGGTGGGAAAATTGCCTCCAACTTCTAGTGCCAACATTCTGGCTGGGATATTCTTCTCTTCCATCTTTAAGGCAGTTACGGTCTGCCTGCTGAGAAGAATACAATTGAGTCTACAATATCATGTTAACAGCATTTTTCTCAAAAATCCTCTGTTTGTAAAAGTCATTATTAAATACAAATATTCCTGCATATGTGTTGTGATTTAAAAAAAAAAAAAAAACTTGAAAAGCCTTTATTTGCTGCCATGAACCTGCCAAACTGGCGTTTGATCTAAAAAAAAAAAAAAAGAAAAAAAAGAAAACATTCTTTTTAAGCATAGGTAGCCCAAAACTATACATTTCTTATTTCTTTCTGTTTACTAAAGTGTTTATATTGGTGAAACTTTCAATATTCATAACTGATATTTGACATTTCTTCTGAAAAACAATTCCATTATGGAAAAAGGTTATGGTGCCTTATTCCCTTTAAGTAATGGTTTACACAAACATGTGTTCCATCTCAGTAATTTCTCAGAGTGCCCAAGAGCTTAGTGATAGCTGAATTCTTAGTAACACTATTAGCTTAGATGACCATTAACTAATAACTGCTGCTACATGCTATTTAATGATATGGTGAGCTCATTGAGGTCAGAGCTATGTCTCATTCATATTTGTACTCAAAGCACCTGGTACATACTAAGCACTCAATAAATATTTATCAAAAGATTGAATGTTTTTTGTGTGACTTGAAATTTTTGGATTTAAAAACCTGATTTTAGATGAGAGACTGGGTGAGCATGGAAAACACAAGTCAGGTTAGTGAATAAAGAAAGGGAGTTATTTTCAATCTATTTGCCCTTATTCATTTCCGTCAAAAACTGCTTATTAATTATACACTGTATAGCAAGCATTCCATCAGGCAATAGAAATATAAAAATAAATGACAGAGGCCTTGCCCTCAAGTATTTCAGTCTTGTCTGGCCTCAGGCACAAAGGCAAATAACTAACTGCAGGGTAAGTTCTTTTAATAGAGATGTGTATATAGAGCAAGAAGTGAGCAAATATATTCTTTAATGAGAAACTTAAACCAACCAAAAGAGATGGCTGGAGTTCTAGGTCTGAAAGGTACATAAACGGTATGGTTCCAATTTTTTACTACTTAAATTAAAATGCCCATTTAGAGGTAGGAGAGGGGAATGTACTGGGCTCCACTTCACTGGTAGTTCAGGTCCACCCACAGCTTAAGAAAATTACTGTTTATTAACATACCTGAGCTTGTAGAACCAGAAAAGTCACTTAGATATAGTTTTCCAAACTGAAATCAGAAGGCATCCATTCACTCCAGTAACATAGTTCTCAGATGCACAGAGTATTGCACAAGTATACTATATCTTCAAGAAGTGAGTTTAAGTTATATTATTGTTCAGTTATTTAATCCTTATAGAGTCGCTGATAGGGCCTTATTGATTCCATATTGGTTGCCAAGCATGAAACCAAGGACCAGTAATTGCTAATATCAAGTTGAACATCAAAGAGCTTGAGTCAGATGACAAATAATTTCAAAACAATATGATAACATCTAAGCAGATAATTATGGCACCATACATACCAGGAGCCACAGAGTATTATTTGGACACTGTGTAGGAGCCATTTACTTGGTTTAGACAGGAATTTGGGAGAACTTCAGAAAGCAGATATTTCTACTGAATCTGAAGAATGACTAGGAGTCCATCAGATACAGAAAAGCAAAGGCTTCTATAAATACTTAGTAAAATTTAACCGAGCATATTTTAGGCAACACTTTTAATCATCTTCCTAATCATCTTCTTTAGGTACTGACTATCTCTAAAGGTAGCATTGACGCAAATTATCCAGCATTGCTCTGAAGCTTCTTTGGAATTTGTGTGGCTCCGAAAGAACTGGGGCAAAGTGAGACATCTAAATGCACATATTAAATCGCTTTGTCAACTGACTAAATATATAAAAAGTGAAACTACAGCTAAGAGCACATGAGCAGGTCAAATCTGACCTACCTTCAAGCACCATTGGTATTTCACTAGTAGCGAAAGATGAGCATCCTCAAGAAGGCACTTGAATCCATCAAATCAACACTTACTTGATGGTTACTCTGTGCTATTCACTTTGCTAGGCTCAATGAGCATGGAGTTTGGTTAAAGAAAGTTTTCAAATGACAAAAGTATCCATACTTCTAGAGGACAGGGCCAGGCCTTCCATTTGGTCTTTATAAGACCAATAAAAAGAATGGTTCAATTCCCAATTGTTTTCCATCTAACGCAACTCATTCACCTATTCTCTTATACATTGTGTTCCTGACTTTGTGCTCTATAAGGCTTTCCTGTTGTTTGAGAAAAATTCATTAGACTTGAATCACTTATTGAATGGCCTTCATTTGGCTTAATTATGTTTTATGATTTTTTTCTAACCATCCTCTGGTTTTAAAATCTCAGAAGCTCAGTAAGTATAATCTAGGGAGCATTAGCTCCTCAAGAATCCATTACTGTTATTTATCATTTTGTTTTCATTAAAATTTCCATTAACCTTTTCTCCATCAGAATATAGATTATAAATTGCAATCAACTGTCTATTGAACAGAAGAAAATCTTGCTTGTAACTGATTAAACAACTAAATAAATGATTTTGCCCTCACTGTTCATCCTGTTGGTTCTTAAGAGCTACTTTCCAATCATTTCACAAACAGGTTAGTAACTTTTACTAAAGGTTATAAAAGGAACTTCTGTAAAAGTAAAACTTTTCAAAAGAGTTAGGTCTTCAAATATGTAGATCAAATTCTACAGTATAGTTAACTCCCAATTATTTATATCTAGGCACAACAAGACACATAATTGAGAGAGCAGCTAAATTAGGCAATGCTTAAAAGATTTGTTTAAAGTCCCATTTGTGATACATACAGGTGGAAATTATAGAGGCTATTATTTGCATAACATAGCTAAAGTTGAATAGCACAATAGAGTATTTCAATTCCAGTAACTCTTCTATTAACAAAGGAGATATATTTCAACTATTTGACTTTGTGCTCAGATATCTCATTGCCAGAGGTAAAAGTACTAGAAATCTTAGGAATGTATTCCAGAACATTTCTTTCTGGGTAGCAGAGTACTTCCTCTTACCTTGCATTTTAGGCAAAGCTAGAGTGAATACCCAGGCTCTCTTGGCTTTTTAGAAGGGTACCCATGCCTGTCTTAAAAAAAATTATTTAAAATGTGACAATAATAAAAATTAAGAGCTAAAATTATTGAGCTATATAATTATGTTCCAGGAACTTCAGGTGCATTGTCATATTTAATTATGACAATAACCTTCTAACACAGATATTATTCCCACTTTATAGGTGAGATAATTAATGTCCCCAAAAGTTTAAATAATTTTCCAAAGACCCATACCTAGAACATGTCAGAGCCAAAACTCAAATACTGGCTGATTCACAAGCCCAAGTACTCAGCGTTTCTCCAGACCATCAGGGCTGACATTTTACAGCCCAGACATTACTGATCTCCAGCGCCATCCATCATGAAGTGCATGAGGACTCAGCAAGGTCTGAACTCTCTCTGTGGTATCTGCAAGAGATCTGGATATGTCACAGTACTACTTCTTTTTTCTGGTTAGCAGTGTCCAGCACTGAGGTTTTAGAGGTTCAATAAAACCTCTAAATTGGTCCCACCCACTCAAGTTTGGAACCAATTTAGAGGACAGATTCAGGAATCAGTGGAGATTGAGACATCGGTTGTGCTGCTGTCATGACTACATTAGAGGATATGACTAAGGGACTCGAATTAAGCACTTTGTGGTACTCAAGCCTGGGTGGGGTGTGGGAAGAAAGGTATGGAACTACAAAGTCCATGACTTTACTCAGGCTTGTTTTGCACTGGTCCAGGGCAAACAGGAGGAGCAAACCAAATCCCTGCTCATTGCCTTTTCATTGATTAGTTCTACCCACTCAGGAATCATGAACTAAGGCAGTGGTCCAACAATCTAGTAGTGCACCCATTCTGCACAAGGAAAGGTGAGCTAGGGCCACAGAGAGTCGTTCTGTGGAAGAGTCACCAATGGAAACATGAGAAGTGGAGGCAATGAGTTCCCCCCTCATAAGGACTTCTTTACACCCCTGCCAGCAGTTTGGAGGTTTGTGTGGAAAAGATTGCATAGGATATTATCAAACCAAATATTAATGTAGTCAAAAAGGAGAAAAGCAAAGAAAAGACTTATTGTTCCAAAGGGTGAATGCTATCATGTAACTCATTTCAGACATGTAATGAGTTAAGAAAGAAAATCTCCACCTACAAGGAATTTATCATTTCACTGGTGGTGGCAGGGGGACTGTGAGGTTAGAAGAAAAAAATACAAAATCTTTATAGTATTGTAAAACCGTGTGCCCCAGAGATCCACTTTCCACCCTCCTCCACCAAGAGGCAGCACCAACAGGCTCCTCCTTGCCCCACTCTTCACTGTTTGCCAATCAGAACACTGCCAGATGGTGGAGGGCAGGCGACAGTGAGGTCGGGATGTTTTACCCTTCCCTGCTGGTCACGTGGGTTGGCTGTGTCCCTCTACTGAAGGCCACAGCTCCTGTCCAGTGGTACCTCTGAATGTCAAGTGCACTTGTCCCCTCCCCAGTCCCCTTCGGTCCTAATAGTGGAAATGGGTTACTGCACCTTATTCATTTCCCTAGCCCCTGCAGCACCTTCAGAAGTCACCCCACTGTTAAATGCTGTTCAAATTACCCCATCTGATGGTGAGATCTCCTTCTTGCCAAGAACCCGGACAGATAAAAGCCTATCTTTGCAACTTCCATACCTTTTTTTACCTTTCAAATCCAAGCTCACCTGGACTCCTGTATTGGCCTCCTAAATGATCACTCACTTCTTCCAGTTCTACCCTTCTCAGCCCATGCCCCACAGGGCACCTAGAAAATCTTTTTAAAATGCTAACAGAATCAAGACATCGCCCACCCTGTTTAAAACCCATCATAGGCTTCTGATCACTCAAAATGAAATCTAAATACCCTGTGGAGTCCCCAGAGACCACTCTGATCTGACCAGGCTGTCCTCTCCAGCTCGACCACAGACTATCCTTTCTTGTCTTCTCTGCAACACACACACCCTTCAACCGCCAAGTTTCCTCCTGCCTCAGGGTCTTTAAAAGTGCTGGAGTCCTGGCCCCATCCCCTTTCCACTTAGCTAGTGGCTACTGATTTCAAACACTTCCTCAGGAAATCCTTCCCTACCTCTCCCAACAATCCATCTACCTTCTCCCATGTGCCCCACCCGCAACCAGATCAAGCACACCTGTTATATGTTCCCATGGCTCCCTATGATTTCCTTCTAGACCCTTGCACATTTTTAAACTATATGTGTGTGTGGCTATTTTTTTAAATGTCTCTTTCCCCTTCTGATCATAAGCTTTATGAGGGCAAAGTCTGGGACGGTTGTGATCACCATGTAGTCAGTCACCCATGCCTTGTACGGGCCTAAGACAAAACACTCAGCATGTGTTTGCTGAAGTAACAAATGATCTCATTTCAGTTCACATCAGTCTTAGTTGATAGGAAAGGAAGGAAGTAGGAGAGAAAGCATGGGACCCTATGTCAGAAGATCTTAACACACAGTCCTGGGCCCACCTCCTGACTACTGAGTCTAAGGATCCAGCTAACCCCTCAAAGCATCCGCTGCTTCACATTTAAAGTAATGATACTCGCTTCACGGGACCATCGTCCTGTGAGACCATCGTCCAGGCATGAGAACCTTGTAAGCTGTAAAGTGCAGGGCACGTGTCATTGTCATTATCCCAGTTCCCAACAGAAAAAACTTGCTCACATGAGTACAAAGGGACAGACATGCCATTACACTTGTTCCCAGGAGGGAAGCACGAGTGGTTCCTGGGAGGGCCAGGGCTGGCTGCGGTGTTAGTAAAACCCAGTGAATTTAGTATAGAAAAATTCCTTGGAGAATATGATGCAAGCAGAAATTCAAACAAAGATAAATCGGTGATTCTGTCCTGAGAAAAGGGAGGTTATTGTCTGTGAGTGGAAAGGCAAGCCATGTAGGCCATCCAGAGCTATGCAAGACACAGAAAGTGTTCTCTCAACAAATAAACATGTGTCAGGGTAACGGTATGGTGATTTTTGCCTTCAGTGAATTCAACTCTGAAACATGGGGGAAAAAAGATTTGATTTTTAAAAGAAAAATGTGATGGGACAATATTTAGGGATTTACACTGTCATTCCTCCTACTATCAACCCATTTCATATCCTAGTACCCCTTGCTACTTTTCTCACATTTGGTGAGAAGCATTTATTCCCTCTGGGATAAGAAGATTCAGCTAAAATCCAAGGCTTTTGAGTTTCAGATGTTTTGTTTTTTTGAATTGCATAAACCTAAGCCCTAAGAAAACTCAGGGCATAAGACAAAATCTTTGAAAGAATACATAATGATCTAAAAGTAAGGTTAAAGTGAGGGTTGAGGGGTGGAAAGGAATTATGGAGAGAGAGACCCTAGGGAGTCAAAAAATATTCTATTCCTAAGAAAGAGGCCTGAGCCCTGGGCTTGGCTAAGCTCCATCTTCTGCTACTTGCCTGAGCCCAGGTATTGGGTGAGGAGGGAGGGAGAGCTGAGACACATGACAATGTCACGAGCTCCAGAAAGTCTCTGTGACTCCGTGTACCACTTTCCCAGGTGGGGCTCGGATGCCCCTCTGCCAGACTGATAGGGTAGCAGAAGGAAGATCTGCATGAAGGAGCTAAGCAAGGGCACCCAAGACAGTCTTAGAACGTTTCTCAGGAGCCCAAGAGCAAGGTAGACCTGGCCTGGGAGCTGTAGTGGTGACCTACATGGATCCACTAAAAGCCTTGATGGGAACAAGGATGTCGGCCCAAGGGATGCTAACAACATAGAGACCAAGTAACTCTCAGCAGCCAACACAGCAACAATTTAAAGCCTGCCTAGGGAAAGGGGCAGGGTTTCCGAGATTAAACTTCAGTGGGATTATAGAGAAGTGATGATCGGTTTATTTCTATACACCTGAGTGAGTGAACTGAAAATCTTACCCAGTTCAGAAATAGTCACATAGTGGAACACGCATTCAAGTGTCAAATAAGCTGGAGCAGTGAGGAGTGGGAAAGCTCACGGGTCCTACCTCCCTTATACATACACACATGCATGTGCGCACACACACGCACACACACACATTTTCAGGGCATTTTTCTTTACATCATATTGATTTCATCTCCTCATTTAAACAAACTCACACAATAGGGACTTCCTGCATCTTTTTCTGAGCGCAGTCCCACAGTTCAGCATCCGTGAATTGCTTAGCCTCTAAATTATGAAGGTTTATTCCAATGTCCCTTAGAGCCTCCACGGGTAGTCTTTCATGTCAAATATTTTTTTCATGGTAATAAAAAAACAACTCTAAATGTGTTTAACACAGCATCCAAGGTGTACCCAAGGGGTATAATTAGTACTTACTATGCTAGAAAGAAAAGGCAAGATATAATGCAGCACCACTTTCCTGAAAGAAAACAGTAAGGTACGGGGGTAACACATGGCTTCAAAATTGTCTTTCTTCCAGAGGTTCTAGGAAGTCATATTTACTGTGCTCCTGTTAATTATGGAATAAAACAAGGGGTTACTCAACATATGCCAGGCATCCACTCTCTCACTGAGGGAGTAAAATAGGCTGCCTGTGATTGCTAATGTTGCTTGCAGGGACCAGCACCATCGAGATTTCCAGATTCCCAGTCAGGTGCAGGGTAATGATGACAACCGATACTATTAACAGCACTTAACTTTTTTTTTTTTTTTTTTAAATAAACGTGGGTGTATGTGAAGACATATTTTAGACTTCTGGGCTTTGTTTCAGTTTCACCCACTCCTTCTGCAAGAGTGGCTGAATAACTGGATCTTTGCCTTTATAATAAAGGATTCCAAACTCTGTTGTTGTTTTGTCTTGTTTCCCTTCCTCAAATTACATTTTTAAAACCTCTATGGGTCGCAGTGTTTCTAATTTTGCCTAACTGGTGGCACCTTTCTATCACTTGCATTCTATTCTTAGATTTAAATAATTATCCCCAAACATTATGCTGTTTTAAGAATTAATTTTCTATTAGATGAAAGAAGTTTTGTGGACCAAGAGTTTAAAAATGCCACCAAAATGATATGTCATGGGTCATCTTGAATTCGAAAGCTCAGATATTTTTTGTAAATCTCACACACATTTTAACAATCTTACTGAAGTCCAAGGCATTAGAGAATGTGGAGTGAATTTCAAGAGCAAAATGATTTTATTTGATTTAAATTACTTATGAATTTGTTGCAGCTGGGTAAAGAAAAGGGCATTTTCTTTGCATCTTAAGAAATACAATGAAAACATTAAATGGGATGTATTAGGACTTAATGCTCTAAATATTAAAAGACATGCCATTTTCGTTAAAACGGCTTCAAAGTTTGAGGTGGTTTTTAGTGATAGAAGCCAGATTTGTGACTTGGTTTTTAAGATGTCTCCAAAATTAAAAGTGGCATCACAGAAGGCCTCCATAAAGTTTGGAGAACAAGGTTAGATAAACGTAAGAATTTTGTTGAAACTGCCTTTAGGTAAAGATGAAGGCTTAACAAACTTTAAAGATGATGCTACTACAATGTCACAAGGAAAATAAAATGTCACAACTTACTTCTGAAGTTAGTTGCATTCTACATTAACCATGACGCACACTCTAGCACACAGACAAGATATACGATGTCCTAAACAAAAGAAACAGCAAAAGTAAGTGAAAAAGTGTTGGGAAGAAGTAAGTAAAAAATGTAATAAAAGCCAACATATCTAGCCCTTCCTATAGTATTAACATATATGTTATTTCTTGATCATTTTAGAAACAACCTGCTAATGTTTTTGGTTGTTACTTCAATTCCTACTGCCAGGTATTGTCCCTGAAAAATTAAGCTGAACTAGAAATAGTACTGCCCTGTCCTAACTCCCAATGATAATAGTGACCTAAATCAAACTAGAAGCTAATAGAAAAAAAAAATGACATTTGAAAATTCCCTAGAATTCACCAAAATAACCAAGATATCATTTTTCACAGATTCTAAGAATAATTTTTCACAGTTTTAAATCTCTGAAATTGGGATTATCTGATAAACAATGGTGCCTTTCCATTAATACTGACATTTTTTCCTTAGTGCATAAAATAATAATGTATCTTAAAGCTGTTGGTATTTTACATTCTACAAAATATGGTAGATTGTGGTCATGGGTATTCTTACAGCCAAATGAAGGAATAAAAAACCTTCCCTGACTTTATCAGAGTTGATAGATAGTATTTACCTAGGTTATCTAGAATTGCATGGTTTTCTAGAGCTGTACTACCAATTATGGTAGCCACTAGCCACATGTAGTCATTTAAAACACATTGATTAAAATAAATAAAAATCAGTTCCTAGTGGTGCCAGCCAAATTTCAATTCCTAAGTATAGCCACATGTGGCTATTAGCTACCCAACTGGACAATGTCATTTTTTTTTATTTGAATTAGTTTCAAGGATATACTACATTGGTTATGCATCTATATAGTTCATAAAACAATCCCCTCTATTGCTCCCTCCCTCCCCAGCCCTCCGCCTAGCCAACATATTAATGCTAACTACATTCCCTCTGCTGTGCTCCCCATCCCCATGACCATCTATCAGCTACTAATTTGTACTTCTTTAACCCTTCACCCCATTCTCCCAGCAACTCAACCCTCCTCCCTTCTGAACAATGTGGATTTATAGGACATCTTCATCATCTTAGGATGTTTTGTTGAGCAATGACAGTCTAGAGTGCTGACTTCATCTCATAAATCCTTCGGATTTGAGCAACAGTACAGAAAGGCCACCGAAATGCTGGTTTCTATCTCAGGAGTAGCAGCTTGGTATAGTTAATTCAAGTATAGGCTTTGAAATCAAGCAGACCTAAGTTCGAATCTTGAATGTTGAACTTACTTGCTAGTGGGGCTATGGTCAGGTTGCTTGACCTCAGAGTCAGTTTTTCATCTGTAAGATAAGAGATAACTGCTGTTAACTACTTTGTAGGGCTATTTAGAGACAAAGCATTATCCATGATGCATACAGTAAGCATTTAATAAATACTAACTTTCATGATTAGTCGTTTAGAATTTTAGTGACTACACTGTGGTCAAATTGTAGTATGATGGTGTGTGATAAGTGCTAAAGTATACTCACAAATAAGATGGTCGGGAGCAAAGAGAAGGGGATTTGTTCAGTCAACCAGGGGAGGCAGGGAAGATTTACCAGAGGAAGTGACACTTGAGCTACATCTTGTAGGATGACCAGGAGTTCACCGCATTGAAGAAAGCTAAGGTTGGAATTTTTCCAGAGAACCAGCATGTATGATATTACAAAAGCTTGAGAGAACTCTTGGCACTAGAAGAAAAAGATCTGATTTGGGAATAGGGTCAAGAATAGAAATTATCGGGAGCTGAGGCTATGAAAGTTCCTTGAAGGCAAACTGGGAAGGGCCCAGGTGCCATGCTAGGGATTTTATCCAGACTTGAGGTGGGGAACCTATGGCGATAATCTGGTGAGAGCTGAGCAAGACTAACAGAGTTGTCTATACTCACTTCCAATTTGTCTGCCCTCATTTACTCAGCAGCCCACTCTATCACACCACCAAAGCTGCTTTTTTCGGGATCACCAGTGACCTCCATGTTGCTATGCCTGCTGAACAGTGTTGGTACTTATCTTACTTGGTCTACGAACATCATCTGACAGTTGATCACTCTCTCCCTCTTAAAATGCTTTCTTCACTTAATTTTCAGAAGATCACACTCTCCTGGTTTTTCTCCCACTTCACTGACTTCTGTTTCTGAGTCTCCTTTGCTGGTTTCTCTCATCTTTCTAACACTTAAACGTTGGCGTCCCAGGGCTCAGCCCTTTGGGCCTCCTGACTTTCTTATGACTCCTTTGCTGAGCTCTTCAGTCTATGGCTTTACATACACACTATCAAATTGAAATCTCCTGCCCAGAGCTATAGCCTGAAGTCTGCATTAGTTCCTGCAACAGTTTAGATTTGGATCAACAGATTTAGATGCCTAGAGGGCATCTTTACTTAACCGTCAAAACAGAATTCTTAATCTGCCATTATAAACCACCTCCTCCTGCAGCTCCACATTTGATGCTACATTTGTGTTAATGGCAGTACTTCTTTCCAGATGCTCAGACCAAAAACTTTGGAGTTTTCAATCTCTCTCTCTCAATCTCTCAGTCTCTCAGTGTCTCTGCCTCTTTGTCTCTCTGTCTCTGTCTCTCTTTTCCTTCCCTCCCTCCCTCCCTGTCTCCCCCTCCCCCCATACACACCATTCTGTCAGCATATCTTTTTGACTCTACCTTCAAAATAAGTTCAGGGAACCTCCTCTTTTCACCATATCAACTGCTACCATCCTGTGGGAGCAAGCACTATTTTTTTTCAAAAGCCTCCTGAATGCTTCTCTGCTCTCACTCTAATCCCCCAAACTGTCCCTCTCCACTCCTCACCCCCATCCCAACCCCCTCTAGTGTCAAAACAGCACAGTGATCCTCTTTTGAATTTAAATCAAGTTACTCCATACAAAATCCTTCAATGACTTTCCATCTTCAAGTAAGTCAGAGACATTTAACTTAACTGCATGTCCCAACATGATCTGCCCATCTCCTTCCTTCTCCGACCTCATCTCTCTCTCCTGCTCTTGCTCAATCCACTCCAGCCACACTGCCCTCCTTTCCATTTCCTGAGCATAAGCATGCTTCCATCTCAGAGCCTTTGCGCTTGCTGTTCTCCATGCTAAGAATATCTCCCCAAACCCCTGCCGCACCCCAATATTTGCACGGCTTTCCTTCTTACCTCCCCTAGATGCTTAGGCAAATGTCATTTTCTCAGTAAAGCCTTCCTTGACCTCCCTTTTTAACATTGAACACCACCCCTCAATATACTCCCCGTGCCTTTATACAAAGTGTCTTCCCATAGCATTTATCACCATTAAATACTATATATTTTACTCATTTATACAGTTTATTATCTGTCTCCTCTTGCTAGAATGTAAACTCAATGAAGGCAGAGATTTTTGTCTGCTTTTGTCCACTGCTGTGTGACCCAGAGCTTCCCTGGTACCTAAGTGCTCAGTAAATATTTGTTGAACAAATTAATGCACATGTTTGCTTCTTTGTGGGGGCTAAGGGAGAGAGAGGAGGCGAGAAGTCATTCGTCTTATTTATTCTATGACATTTAGTGAGCCTCTCCTATATACCCGAGTATTGTTAGATGCTAAAGATCCAGGTTGGTCATGTGGTAATGCCAGCAACCACGACAGTGAATCTAGAAAATGAGTAGCAACACTGATGACACTTGTTGAATTGGGGGGCTATGGGACATCCAGGTGTAGATTCTAATCCAAAGCTGGAACCAATTCCAAAGTCCATCTCTCTCCACCATGCAAGAGCCAGACTGAGAGGCAAGGTTACAGTGCCTCCCAGCTCTAAGCTACATGCACGCCTGGGCAGTAACACCATCCTCCGTGCCGCCTTTGACTACAAAGAAAGAAAGCATCCATAATACTGGCCTCTTAGCATTAATTGACCTCATGTGTGGAAAGCCCTCAGTTCCCAGATGAAAGGTGCTACAGGACTACAAAGTTAACCTTGCTGACTCAGAGGGAATGCTGGCACCCTGAATCACCAGTACCCTGAATTATCATGGCCCTTACCAGGGGCAACTGGGTTGTCTCATGTTCCTCTCCACGAGTTGACCCAGCTGCTCCCTAATCTCCCAATGAGATCTAAAATCTCCTCAGAAAGGAAATCAAGAATACTTAAGAGTAAAATATTGTTATAACTATGGACCTCAGGGGGAAAAAATACTTCAAATAGATTAGTCAAGAGAGAAAGTTCTTTTGAAAAAAAAAAAATTGGACGATTTCCAATAGTGCAAGACTTCAAACAGGGAGTAAGGAGAATGGTAAGAAAGCCTGTTTGCTCCCATCCCAGTGGGCATTGTGGCTAAGAAGGTGACTAGTTTGCACAGAGAACTAAGACTAGGTTGTCAGTAGATGGCTTGCCTATTCTAAGAAAGAACTGTTCAAGGAGCAAACATAAAAGTAGCAAATGGGTTGGATCCTCCATACAGACAAAGGAAGAATAGGTCTTTAAGGATCTGTTTCCAGAACTTAAAGGTATTTGCAGCAAGAAAGCTTATTTTGGAGGAGGAGGGGTTCTTTGAGAATAGGTGGAGGGAAGAAGAAGGTGCCTGAATTCTGGAACCTTTATTGAAGCTTGTTTTCCTTGTGTGAATCTTTCGGTTCCTGTGTCTGTGACAGTATTCATAACTCAGCCCCAGTGTGCCAACAAACCCCATATGTTTCGGTTTTCTCCTTATCTTTAAGCCAAGATAAGGTTGAAATGAGTGCATTGCCAGAGATTCATGATAGAACACACGCACAAACACACACAGTGGCCGAGGGTGGGGACATGTCTTCCCCGTCTTTGTTTTCTTCAACACAAGACTTACACAAATGAAAGTGTCTTAATTAAATATGCATGGCCTTTAAACAAAAAGGAAAACCTTCCGTGGAGAAGGTCTTTATTTACAGATTAAGGGGAAGTAGCTGTGAGTCAGATAACAGGGCTCTGAGCAGAAAAACCACCTCCAGCCAGCCACACTGAGAAAAAAAGCATTGTCTTCTCTCCAACCCTGCTTCTCATTTAACTCTTCATCTAACAGATTTTCAATGACTATATAAATTTGAGTGGCTACCATCTGCCCAGCTCTGCTCTGGCTGCTGGAGACATAAAGATAAATAGGACAAAGTTCTAATGTGGAACTGATAGTGGAATGTGGGAGAAGGAGATTAATAGTAATAATATTTGCTATCAGGTACTCTTTTACAAACATTATTTCCTTTAATCTAATTCTTCTCAGATTTTAACATACTTATGAATTACCTGGGACTTTTAAGATGCAGATCTGATTCAGTAAGACTGGGATGAAGCCTGAGATTCTGCCTTCCTAATAATAACAACTCACTGGTGGTCACACAGCTGGTCAATGCCAGAAAGAGGCGCAAATCCAAATCTATTAACCATTCCTCTTCAAACGGCCTCTCCTAACACAAGTCATAGAGCTATGGATCCAGCAGAGCTACTCATTGTACACAGAAGTAAAGTAGCATGAGGTCCAGAGGAGACTTCCCAAAGGAAGGAATAAGCCAACACTTAGACTTATCGATGTAATGTGGAGTCTAGAACAGAGTTTCGTAACCTGTTCTTCAGTTTTGCTGACTGCCTCCCCACACCCAGTCTTTTTAGACTTTCTTCTTAATCCCCACCTGCCATAAACTTTTAATGCCACCTATATATTGTGTATCTGTGTATGTAATGTGGCCTTTTGGAGACCACAAAATCAATGTACTATCTAAGATTTTCTTCACATATCCCCCTGAAACAATTTTTGTCCTATTGGGGGCAATATTGTATTCATTGAGAAGGCATGACCTAGCACGACACTTGACTCACCTTGTAAGACATATCATTGATTTAAAAAAATCACAAAATCTCAGGGTTGAAAATAACTTAAAGGCATTGACCCTCCTGCAAAAACCTTGACAACTGATCATCTATATTGCGTTTAGACACTTACATGATGGCGAATTCACTGAATTACATGTCTTACGTGAATGGCGGTGCCATTCGTCTATGCAAGTCTGTTTACTTGAAAGCTCTTTCTTATTTAGAGCCTAGATCTAGCAAGTCCAAACTTCATTCACTAGTTGGAGTTCTACCCTTTGTTGCTGAACAGAAGGTACAAAGCTAGGTTCTCCGAAGGGTAGAAATATGTAGAATATTTGGTGCCTTGTTGCTAGGGACCAGGCAGTAATCGTGTGTGTTTGGGAGTGTTACGAAAACTCTCTTGTGATCTACCCACTTCAAACATTATGCTTATTGACTTTATATCTTTAATAGTACAGTGTAAAGTTTTTCTAGCTTCTAGAAGAAGTCACATCACACTTTAATTCATCTTACTGTCAACTAAAATTTCTCAGTATTGGTGTTGTTTTTAGAGGTGCTAGAAGAGGTGCGATAGAAAAAGCAATGGTTAGGGGTGAGAAGACCCGGATATGACAAGAAATATAGGGCTACATTTTTTACTTAAAATAATGTAGGTAATCAATTATAGAACTAAAAATAATAACTCGAAAACACACATGGAGGGAGAGGAGAAGAAGAGATAGGCAATAGTAAAAGTGAGCTAAGCCCTATCCTTTATAGTGGAGAGTTTTCTAAAAGTGATAAATTAAGGAGAGTTATTTTGAGTTATGGAAATAACTATGGAAGTCTAAAAACGGAAGCAGACAGAGGAAAGAAATGAAGGGTGGGTGGGGGAGCCTTGATTTTATTCATAACTTCTCCTAAACCATCTGTCATTTTCACCAAATACATATATACATTAATGAAAATTCAAAACAAAAGAATAACGGAGTAAAAATCAGAGTAGTGCTCTGTCACTAAGCACTGGCCTAACTTAAGTCACCTAATCTTAGATTTAAATTTCTCATCTATAAAATGGGCTAAGTCGATGATTTTCAATGTTTTTAAAATAAAACATTACACAGAATCCCAATGCATTAAGAAAAAATAATGGCACTCCTCTGATGGGGTGATAAAGGAAGTACCCTCATCTTTATCCTTCACTTCCTCACTCTCATCGTCAGTGCAAGCACCCCTGAGGTACCTCATCACTGAGCTGCAAGAAATCAGTTTGAAAACCATTAGCCTCCATGATTGTTTTTCAGCTTATGGTCATAAACCACTAATTTAGTGGCTTGTAATCAGAATAGAATAGAATAGAATAGAATAGAATAGAATAGAATAGAATAGAATAGAATAGAATAGAATAGAATAGAATAGAAAAATTAGAATGCAATCCATTGTATTGTTTTGCACAACTCTTAATTCCACTGTGTGCGTATGTGCATTCACTACCTTCCTTGCCATCTGTGTGGAAAGAAGTTTCCGGGACAATTTGTCCTGTAGAGCAGGCCGCAGACAGTACCAGTCCACCACTGGTTAGTACCGGGCCACACAGCAGGAGGTGAGCAGCTGGGAAGTGAGCGAAACTTCACCTGTATTTGCAGCTGCTCCCCAGAACTAGTATCACTGCCTCAGCTCCACCTCAGATCATCAGACATTAGGTTTTCATAGACACACCGGTGTCTGGTGCCAAAAAGGTTGGGGAGAGCTGCAATGTTGAGGATCTCAACGGAGGGGCAGGGCAGCATGTCTGCTCTCGGGAGACCTGACCTGAGCATGCTGTTTAAAATGCGGGAGGGGCGCTCAGAATGGACAGAGTTAGCCAAGCCCAGACTCCCACCCATAAGCCAGGCCTCCTGTGCAGGGCCATGTCCACCTCACCCTGAGCCATAAGAGCCATGTGGAAAGGGCTGCCGGCTCACATGGAAGCCAGAAAGGGTTTCTTCCTACTTCTTTTGCCATATACATCCTGATTCTGTGAGTTCACTGAACCATCTACCCTCTTTTAGAACACAAAATTATAACAGCACAAATTGTAATAGAGTTTGTACCTCCCACTAGACGGCTTCATATTCCACTAGGTGTCAGAAGGACTGCTGGTTGGTCTGCAACTCTGAGTCCTGCCTTGGGAGGAGGAACTAGAGAGGGTACAATTTGAAAATCCGTCCAGGTAATCCTGATACAGACTCATCCTCTACCCCGTCACCTCCCCGAATCCCTTGGGCCAAGAGTCGAAACAGCTGAGAATGCAAATAGTAAATTACACTTGCAAGGAACTTAAATAACTAAGCTTCAGTTGTTGAATAGGATGGCCAATGGTGTTACTTAGTAAATCTTTTATGCAAAAGAGTCCTAAACTGATAAGGAATACCTCAGATAGATTTCATTGTTATGAATGCCAAAATAAATAGTGTTCTATCTTATGTTACCAGAAACTCGAGAAGGCACTGCATCCTCATACAAGAAAGAAAACTAGAATAGATACATGAGAGGGAAGGGCTTTACTTTGGATCCACTTGAACCCCTTAGGGTTTCAAGAAACACTTGAAAGTATGCAAAATTTTGTTTGGATTTGCATATGTGCATTTTTTTCCCTAATGTAAAGTTTCAATCACTTTCATCAGCTTCCCAAAGGAATATGGAATCTAAGAAAGGTTTGAAAAAACAGGGGTTAGAGAATCACATTCTTTACAAGCTCAATATAAACCACTGTCTCCAGGTGAAACAATTTCTGACTTTACCTTAATCAATAGAAGGCTTTGTTTTTACTCCTCTGGAAAGGCCTTGAAAAACTCGGCACATCTGCTTTCACTGAGGGTTCATCAATTCAGAGCAGACAGCCTTAGATGACAAACGGCCCTGAGCAGGGAGGCCTCCACCTCAGTCACACCTGCTGCCACTGGCAGCAAGCCTCTCTCTACACCCACACCTATGAGGACACCCTTCATGGATCACTGAAAGGCTCCATAGGGGGCAGCAGGGCACAGTGAGAAAACAACAAAGCCACCTTTATGATCGAAGATTATTTGTTGAGCATTTCACAAGATAAGGCTATTGAAAATAATAAATGTTAAATGTCTTTCATCATTATATTTATTTAATTTCTAGTTATTTCCCTAGGTGGGATTTCCAGAATTCATGAAACCAAAAAGGAATGAATATATTCAAAGCTGTTGATACATACTGTCAAATCACTTTGTTTAAATAATAGCCTCTTAAAACTCCCTCCAGTAGTATGCCAGGGTGTTTCAACATACCCTGGCCAGGACTGAAGAACTCTCTTTCTTCCTACTTGTTGCTAATTTTTAGCAGAAACTGACATCGCCTTGTCTATGCATCTCATTTAATTATGTGTGAGTCTGAACATTTTTTCATGTTTACCTAACATTTATGTTTCCCTTTTGGGAATTGTCTGCACATGAAGGACATGCATTCTTTTCAAACATAGTTATGCTTGCAGAGGTTAAATACACAGATACTCATTTATTTCAACAGAAACTTAAAAATTCTTTCTCTATTCTCATTCAGCTTAAAGGTTCTTAGCCCTTATCAGGTTCTCCAAGGACAACTGCTGCCAGTTTTTCTCAAAACAGGTGTTCTTTACCAGTTCCAAGCAGCTCTGTAGGTTTCTGAAGGTGTTTCCTCATGTCAGCTCAGTTGTCAGGTCCAGCCTTTGACAAACCTTTCGACTGATCCAGACTTTCTTTTGCCTGCTGCCTTCCCACTTTGACTTCAATTTCCTATATTCCTTCCAGCATCTCCATACGACTCTAGTTCAATTTCTAGAGAGAATGAACCTTCAGTCTCCTGCCAGGTTAGGAAAGAGAGAGACAGCCAGCTGTGGCTGATAGAAGGGAACCTAATTCTAATTACTTCTCATGTAAATATTCACCAATCCTCCTGGTTCAGCCCCATTTTTTATCTCTGCTTCTGTGGTACCAGGTAGCTCAGGTTCTAAGACTCGCCCAGGTTCTATGGTTTATTTTGTCTCCCTCTGTAAAAATTTGTTTTAGTTGTCTCTCTTCTACTAAATTAATTAAACATTTCCACTTCCTTTGATACCCAAACCAACCTCTCAGACTATGTACCACTTAAAAAGCATTCTAGTCTCACACTGTGCTGGCTTCTATTATAAACCATCACTATTTTGTTCTAAATTACTTATCTCAATTAAGTCATTGTATTTAAGAGTTCGAAGATGATGGAAGTAGGTGAAGAGAAACAAGGTTAAAACTTGTATCCTGACATTTCAGATAATTTAATCTCAAAAAAAGGGCTACTTAAACTGTTTTTCCTGTTTCTAGATTAATTGTTGACATCAAATCAGAGACATCTCAACTTTCCTAGAGGCTCTTCATCCCAGTGTCAACACGAACGACAGTAAATCTGCTCTCTATGAAACAGAGACTAAAATAACCTCTATAGAGTTTTCATTCTAAACATTACAAGCCACCTGTGAGACACTGAGTATAATCAAAGAATATGCCAAAATATCCTAAAAATTCACCTTAAAAATGAGAAAATTTTAGAGTTAAGGTCATACATCATACATTATTTAAAAATAATCAAAACTCTCTAATCCTGGAAGTCAAAATTGCAAAAATAAAAGCAAACAACAACAACAAAAAAAATAAATGGCTTCATGTTGGATAGCTACGTTAACAAGGGAAAGAAATTATACATCCCTGTTGTGTCAGAGAATCACATTAGAAGGTATATTAGAATATAAGATTACCTTCAACATTACTCTCAAGTACAAAAAATAAGTAGATTCTTCCTTGTTCTTGTGACTTAAAGCTTTCTTAATCTATACAGTGACTGCCTTTTGGGTCAGTTTTCAAAAGTTAAGAGGAAGCATTAGAGAGGGAAAGAAAAGGGGGTGTTACTATTGCCAGTACAGTCAACACAGACAACTTCAAATTATTGTTGTAATTTCCAAACAGAACATAATTTTAAGGTCTGAACCTTAATTTGGTTCATAAGTCTTTACTTAAAAAATCTGACTGTATTATAAAATTCCTCTCTCAGTATTCCATTTGTAAGTAGCAACATTAAATCTCACCTGTGTATCTCACCATGGCTCCACCTACTTCCCCTAACACAGATCCTCCTCCCAGCTATCCTCAGAAGATGATCCCCGAACTACATCTTGCAGAATGGGATACAAGTTTTAAAAGCTTGTATTATTCCTATACCTTATTTCTCATAAAACTTATAAAACATGCATGCTAAGGCTGATAGTGTACCTTTTGAACTGAGTATCAAATCGTCTCTTTCAACTTCATTTTAATGATGTGATGTAAAACTGTGATCTTTAAAGTGTTTCTTGGCTGAGAAAAAGAGTAGGTCTGTGATATCGCTTACTATAAATAGATTCAAGTAGAGTTGGTATGTATGCATTTCCTACCCATCAAAATCACCTTAATGGATTTGGTCTTTAGAAAGCTAGGTGATTGCTTAGGTGCAGGGCAGGGAGCTGAGTTTACCAATGGCCCTCCATCACACTGTAATAGCTCAGTGGAAAGATATTAGCTCTATTATTAATGATGAGTGTTAAAGTGTCCCTTGAGAAAAGCAAGTTGCTGTCCAGGTCTATACAACCAGCAGTAGGAACTTTTGCTTTCAGGTTTGTTAATCAGTAACATGGTATGCATGCCAACCCACCCCCTTCCAAAACACATTAGGAGAAGAAAGGGAGAGATGAAAACAGATTTCCATTTTGCTTTTATTTCTAAAGGTTCTGTTAGCTTTGGAGGAAAAAGTGATGGCAGTTGTTGGAAGAGTTCCTTGTGGACCAAGTCATGCCTCATCTCAGCAATACCAGTGATAGTTCCCTTACCTCCAAGCAGGAAAGAGTTCATACGTGCATACACGGGTGCACACACACATGCATGTACACATAGTAATTCACAATGAGGAAAAAGACTTCTCGAAGGTGAAAAGGGAAAGGACCACTTTTTTATTGCCAATTTCTCTCTATTTTTGAATTTTCAGAGATTGGAGGGTGGTGGCAACTGAAATTATTTTGTCTTGATAATTAAATCATTAAAGAAATATTTATTGGGTGCTATTATATGCTAATAACCTTAATATTGTCCTGTGAAATGTTTTCTTCCTTAGAAAATAAAATAATGTAATACCTTCTGCAGAAATGTCTCCCACTCAGACAACAAACATAATTCAACACTAATGAAGTATCTTATTCTAGTACACAAGCTTGTCATTCAGAAATAGAACTATAGAAGATGGTCTGCTTCTAAGCCACAGATGATTTATAATACAAACTAGTTATACCTCTTTAGATTACCACAGCTATTATAAAATCAAGGAAATTTCTACAGTATCTCAGGTGATGTCCAAGTCACGAAGCACCCGTTAAAACTGTGTACATAGTTCTAACTGAAACTTTTTTCTTTTTATCAAAATAACTAATATTTCCCATAATTTCCACATATTGTTCCCAGTGTTGTCCTTTGAGGGAACATAAACTATTCCAGTCCTCTACTGTTGGAATCATAATTACAGTTGGCACTTATTGGGTGTTTACTACATATAGCGCCTTGTGCTAAATTCTTTATAGACATTATAATGTTATCTCCCTCTGTAAACACAGACCCACACCATCTTTTTTCCAGGAAAAATAAACCAAGTTCTTACAGCTGTTTTTCATATGATTGTTTCCAGACCTTCCAACATATTAATCACCTTCTGGTCAGTTCCACTTTGTCAATGCCCCTTTGAAAATGTGTCACCCCTATCTAGTCACAATCTTCCAAATGTAAGTTAACCAGTTCCAAATATAGAGGACTATTATTTCCTTGGTCTGGAAAGGCTATTTCTCTTAGTCTGGTCTAAGAAGATAGGGGTTTTTGTTTGTTCTGGGGGTGGTTTGGGGTTTTTTTGTTTTTGTTTTTGTTTTTAGCAAATCATATGACTTGTTCATGTTTACTTTGCTGTCAACTGAAATCCTGAGACATTTCTTCATATAAATTGCATTTAAACCAAATCTCCACCATCCTACACAGTTGATTTTAAATGTAGGGGAAATTTTACTTTGCACATATTTATCCCAATTAAATTTATTATCTTCAGTTCACTGTTTCTTTCAAGCTATCAAAATCTTTTTTAATTTTATTTCATCACTTAACATGCTAATTTTCTTTATAGCACCTGAAAATGAAGTAAGCAGGTCTTCTATGTCTTCATCTAAGCTGATAATTTCACAAGTTGAATGGCTCCATGAACCATACCAGGTAAAACTTTTCCATTTAGTTCATTTGTGGGATATCCTACAGGCCTTCAACCAGGTATTAATCTACCTAATTCTTTTTTATCTCCTAGAGTCTAGACTATTTTCTTGATCTTGTCCTCAATGATAGCCAGTAACTTTGTCAGCTGCTTGCTTGAATCCTGATGTATTCTTCCAATCTACTAGTTTGGAAACATATAAAACAAAAAGAATAGCCCTTGTAAGCTATTCTTGGTGAACCCATATTGCTGGTAATTGCAATTTTCTTCCTTAACCTAATAGAAAATCTACCTCAAAATTCACTATAGAATCTTTCCGAAGATCAATGTAATTTAAGTTTTGTTCCTGAAATTCATGTTCTTCCCTGCCTCCATCCATGCACACTTTGTCAATATTGGAATAATATTTGTTTATCTTCTTAATACCTCTCTTTCACTCTCTAAGATTATTGTCATATTTGGGTTAGACCCTTAACTGTAGTCAGTGCACTGGAATAAAAACCAGCTTTATCTGAGTCCCTGACTATCTAAGTTCCTGACTCAGATAAAGCAGGCAGATACTTTTTTCTATTCTCTTATCTCTCTAGGAGCTCGAATATGTTTTAATATTATTTTATCTATTATTTCCTATTTGAATGTGAGTATTTTCACAACAACCCAAGGAGGCAGATGGGTCTATTTTTATTCTCCTTTCCTTAGAAGTCACTGAGACTCCAAAGCTGAGCAATTATTGAGTAATGAAGCTAGACCTAAACTCACTTGTCTTACCACAAAATTTAGTGCTTTTTAAACTACTTTTGGTGTCTCCTTTTTTTAACTTCCAGGCAAAATGTGACCCTTTTAAGTAGATTCGTATGATTTGTGTTTCAGAGAAAAGAAAAAAACAAAGAGGTCAAAGCTATATAAACTTATGATTATCCTTTTTTTTTTTTAAAGCCAGAATATTTGAATCTAAATTTATTGTCTGGTCCCTCAGCTCTAAAACAGAAAATTAACTACTATTTATGTTTTTTTCCTGTTATATTTTATAGATGTCTTAGTTTATATGTTTCAATTGAGGGGAAAGAGGCCTGTAACATATAAATAAATAATTCATTTAGATTGGCTTTTTTTCCTTGGGAAACTCCACCACACACTAGTAAGCTTCCTTCTTCCAATAATCTAGAGAAATTTTATTGTCTACATATTTAGGAATGCCAGAATTGCTACCTTAATCCTTAAGCAGCTCTTTTGATTTCTCCATGAATCTGCTCTGCCATTTCTACCATAAGAAAAAAATTTTACCACCCCTTAATAAAAGCAAGAAATTTACCTACAAAGATTGTACAGACAGATAAAAAAAAATCACAAAAGAAGACAAGCTTTTAGATAATGGCATTGGTTGAAAATCTAACAAAAAAATTTGAATGTATATAAATGCATGTAAAGGGCTTATGCTTTTAAGAATGTATTATCTTTAGTTTTCATTGGTTTTTCTTAGCTGTGCTTAGATCAGATTTATTATTATTATTATTATTATACTCTTTGTGGTTCTTAGGTCTTAAATATGGTGTTTGGTTTTATTATTTTTTCAAAGTTTTCAGCCATTATTTTTTAAAAAATTAGTTCTGGCCCATTCTCTTTCTTCTCTCTTCAGTCCTTCCAGATTCCCATAATATGTATGTTACCTCTTCTCACTATGTCCTCTATAACTTTTAGCCACTCTATTTTTCTTCATGTTCATTCTGGATATTTTCTTCTGACTTCTCTTCCAGTTTTCTAATTCTCTCTTTATCTATGTCTAATCTACAAACATGTTTATTGGTCTTAATTTTTATTTTTATGTTGTTTGTTATATGTTTTCCAGTTTTATTCTTAAATTCTGTATCTTGTCTTAGCATTTTGAATATTGTAAACACATTTATTTTAAATTCTGTGCCCAATAACTACAGAATCTGTAGCCCCTATAGAGCCTTTTCCTATTGTCTGTTTTTTCTACTGGATATTTTTCATTAAGTCTTATCACCTGTGTGCCTATTTTTTATTCTGCGCTACATACTGAAGTACAAAACTGTTTTTAGAACTAATTTTTTAGCCAAGGGTGATGTTTTCTTTCTCCAAAGTTTTATGTATGCTTATATCAGGTAGCTGGAGGCACAAACAATTTGAGATAACTTTGATCCAATTTTAGGGACTAAGGTGATTTAAAACTAAGCCAAACTGTCTAAGAGTTTTGTATACTTTATGTTTATCCTTATATTTTTAGTAGGAACATTCAAGATAACCTAATTAAGGCAGGTTCACCAGGATCCTCCCCTCAACAGCTTGGCAACTTCTGGACTGCAATCCCTACTGTAGCCCCATGAAACTATCAAAAGCTCTGTTCACGTCCTCATCACAAAGAAAACACATTTTCTCCTTTTCGTCTTCTTTTTTTAGATATCTATATGAGATGATGAATATTAACTAAACTTATCCCATAATAATCATTTCACAATGCATGTAAGTCAAGTCATTATACTGTATATCCTAAACTTACACTGTGCTTTATGTCAATTATGTCTCAATTAAACTGGAAAAAATAAATTAGTATTAACAACAACAACAACAACAACAACTCTGCTCAGCCTCTCAGGCTTTCAATATCTCCTCCAGATTTGGCAAATGCCCCCAAAGAAAAAATGGCCCTAGGTGCTGGGCTCACCTCTCTGTGCCTCTATTTCCTTCATATCTTAGACAGTAATTCTTTAACATCTTATTAGCTGTCTGATGTTTTCAACAGATTTTGAAAAATATTTTGTACAGAAATTCTGGTTGTCCTTAGCAGAAAATTGATTGAAATTACCTAGTTTGCCATTACAGTAAACAAAAGTCTCTAAGACTTTTGTTTATTCATGGATCATGTCAGTCACTTCTGCATCCAAACATCTGCAATCAGCCTCATCTGAGAATTGATGGCCTTTCCCTTGTCAAAGCAATTACAGTGATAGAGCAGTATGATGAAGGTATACTAATTTCATCATAATTGCTTTAAGCCTATCTTCAGCCTGCCTATTTCAGAACAGAGTCCCTAAGTTTCATTTTAGTTGGCTTTACTTGATAAAACCTCCTCATTTACTACTGACACAGAAAATACTATTAAAAGCAGGATGCTGTAATGGAAAAAAATACTGGAATTAGAGTTAGATAACTCACTGAATCAATTTCCATGCAATTTACTACCTTTGTTTCACATTTTTTCTAACCATGTACCAAGCCCTCTCTATGAGCATGCAGTCTACAAACGTGAATGTGATTCAGTTTTTGGCTTCTTAGTTTTTATAAGCGTTAGCATATTTATCTATAAATTAGGAATTACATCTAACTCACAAGGTTGTTATAAGAATTAAGTTACAGCACTGGATTCACAACCATATAAGAGGCACTTAATTACCATGTGTTGAATGATTTCAATTTTAGACACAGCATTTTATGCAATAGATTTATTTCAAAAAAAGTTTGGAAATCAAATTATGCTTTAAATGCACTAAGGGAGTCAAGTTTTAAAAGAAATTTTACTGAAGATGTGGAGACTCCTCTTTCTATATAGTATTAAATCTACTTCATTTCATCTTTTGTAATCACAATGATTTTTATAAATTTAATTTAATCAGAGTAAGTTAGACACAAGCACTTCTTCTATTCAGATGGTCTTGGAAGCCACACAAGGTTGCTGGGACTGTAAACAGTGATGTGATTTCATGTTTCTCTAACTGCAAAGAGTCGACCTAAACAGGCATAGATGATCTAAGCTAAACGTAGACTACATGCCACAAGAATCACGTGAGGCCATGAAGTTTAGTAAGCAGTAGGAAAAAAAGCCTTACAATCAATTTCTCATGGCTGTAATCTCAGAAATTAATTCAAACATGATTTTTTGGTTCTGAAGGATGAAATGTTTTATTTTATGACATTGCATTTCAGAAGATTTCATCATTTATTATGTTGACTGGAATTTTATTATTGTTTTAAGTGGCACTCATGAGATCATTTTGTCCCTTTAGAATCTAAATCTTGGTAATGACGATAGTGTTTTCAGTTTCTAGTTGTTTGTAGATTGTCGTTTTCTAAAAATAATAAAAAAAAATTTTTAAACAAAATTCTGAGCATTCTAATGGAAATGTAAACACCCTGACTTTGTTTTGATAATGTGCTGGTAGTGAGTATAAATGATAATAAACAAATGTGAATTCATTGCCATAATTCAGGAAAACAATATTACATTAGAAATTCTAGGTAATCTTTTTAAGGTAGATGTAGACTTGAAACATTATACAAACTCATTACTAAAAAGTTCTGATAATAATTAGCTTCTTAGTAACGCAGAAATTTTTAGGGCAAGGATCTGTTATAAATGCTAAAATAAAGGAGATATTTTCATGAAAGCCTTCCACTTGAATGTGTCATTCACTTTATTAAGTGCTTTAAAAGACCAATATTTTATGATGCCCAGGTTTGCATATTTATTGTCATTTCCTTTTGAAACTGACTTCTTGCTGTGGACCCTTGCAATATGGTAACTAATTTCCAATAGATTTCAAAATTAACAGTGAGTTATTGGTAGCATAGGAGGTGGCAACAGCACTGGACACGGAGTTGGACTGCCAGGGTTCAAGTCCTTGCTTTACCATTCAGTAGCTGTGTTGAGGCAAATAAAATGAACTTCCGTATGATTCAATTTTGTCATCTGTAAAATGAGAACAACAGTAATAGCACTCATCTCAGAATTTTGTAAGAATTAAATGAGATCAACCATATAAAGTAATTTGCATAGGGCTGATACTTACTAAGAAGTTGTTAGGTTGTAGCTACAGGTAGTATATCCTAAAACATATATTAAATACATTGTTCAAATTTGGAAGGAGCAATGAAAGTAAGGGTAGAAAGCAGTTATGTACTTAGCTATCATTCTTCAGCCATAATGTTAATTACTGATGTGGGTCACTTAACAAGTCCTTTACACCATCTCTGCAACTTTAGCTCTACCACTCAGCAGGAAGATGGGACATTCATAAACAGACTTACATAGAAAAATAAGACAAGATTTAAAAAAAAAGGTAGAATTCTATCATCTGTGTAATTTTATATATAAAAACAGACCAGAGCCTTCTAGAACATAAAAGAAAAATTTGGTTATCTCTCTTCGCATGTTTCCAATTGCTTCCATATTTAAGAATCTCTCAGGGATAGAAGAATACATCCTTAATAACTTTTTTTAAAAAATATCACACACAGTACCAACATCAACAGCCAATAGGGACATTCTTAGCAATATCAGGAAAAAAATAAAGGTGTCTTATAAAGCTAGCATTATTTAAAATTTCTTTGAAAGTTTTGTACAATGCAATAAGACATAAAACAGAAATGAGACATAACAATTGAAAGAGTGAATACATTTACCACATTATAGATTACAATGTTATACAATATTAGACATGCACTGGAAAAACTAGAATTAATTAATTTTAGTGAAGTGTATGGATGTACTCCATACCTAAAAATCAGTAGGTTTCCTATACAATACTATATTATATACCAACCTGTATCACTAGTTTTCACTAGTTTTCTTCCACATGGTTAAACTTTCCTATCCCAATGTCTCAAGTCCTCACTGCTCCAATTATTTATGCAATTTTTGGTCATCGAATTAGGTTTCTATTTATTTGCTTAAATGCCAAAACACTAATAAGAGTAATCTAGGAGATCAATGGGGTGGCTTTAGACCCAACATTGCTATGATATGTCCTCCTAGGGAAGTATATCTTACCTGCTTCTGAGCACTGGAAAAGAACCAGGCTAAGGTGAGGCTTTCATTTATTCATCAAATACTTCCTGAGTATCTATGCCAGACACTGCTAATGCTGGGAATGCAAAAACAGCATGGTTCCTGCTCTCATGAAGCTTGCAGTCTAACAAGAAAAACTAAAAATAAATAAATAAATAAACTCAAAAAAGCACTTACTAAGTGTGATTTCTGATAAGGTCTGTGAAGGAATAACAGAAAAACAGAAAGTGGCAGGGGGGTGAGGGAAGACAGGGGTGGTCAAACTAGTTGGCCTGAAGAAATGACATTCAAGCTTAGACCTGAGAGAGCAGGAAGGAGCTAGTCAGACAAAGGGGGTTAGGCAGCAAATGGCAAAGAGCTGGAAATAAAAATGAGTGAATAGCAAAGAGCTGCAAACAAAAAGCCAGTGATATAGGGGAAGAAGTTAGAAAGACAGGCAAGGTTCACATGATACAGTTTGTATAACTTGGATGCTTTCTGCTATTAATAGCAAACTAACTGAAAAGAGCTCCAACAGTAAGAGAATGCAAAACGTCTTCCCTCTCCTCTCTTCTTCCCATCTCTCAAATTGTAAATGTAGGGTAACACCAGTCTAGCCTTGGTCTCTGGATTTGAAAGCAGGTTCAACCTCTTATTAGTAGTGAGCCTTGGGCAAATGAGAGAACCTCTTTGAGGCTTAATTTACCCAGTAGTAAAATGAAGATAATAACAATATCTGCATCATAGATTAAGAAATGTGTAAGTGCTTATGTACAGTGTCAGGCACACAATAATTGACTAATGAATGTCTGTTATTACTGGTGTCATGTGAGAAAATTATGACTAAGTACAGGATATGGTCATCTCAGGATTCCATACATCACATGTATGTATCCATTTCTAAAGAGATTTTTCCCCTCTGTTGCCAGCTAAGAAAATTTATTTGTATATTCAAGAAATATCTATTAAACACATACTAAGTTTCATTTCTTGTCCTCAGTAGGGGTGTGGTTAAAGATCTTGTATAAACACATTATAGAATATGGTGCTGGAGCTAAAACAAATAGATATATTTATAGGTATTATCATGGAAAGATTGCCAAAGTGGAATTTGGCGGGAGAAAAAAGCTGATAAAATCCATCCAGAGTGACACAATGTAAACGGGTAGAGGAAGTTCCTAAGCTGGTAGACACTGAACTGGGAAGGAAATTCAGATGGGGAAGTGGGGAGTGGTTTAAAGGAATATTAGCTTTATTTATGTTCAGATTTTTACATGGAGAAAGAATCATATACTGTTTAGATAATTTTTAAAATTAAAACAAGTAAAAATATGGCCCCTTCTAGATTTCCTGGAAGTCAACTGCTATGGCCTCTGGAATTACTGTCTTCAATGAAGGATTCATTCATATGCTTAAAAAATAAAAAGCCTAAACACACACAGATCTACCTAGCTCAGTCTTCTCATTGTCTTCTTCAGTGCCTTAAAAAATAAGGCAGAGGCATACTTATATGAGCACACCTACATGAAGTTCTAAATTTACCTATTTAGAAACGTGCACACATCCACAGGCCACCTCCCAGGAGGCCCCTGGTCTGTGGGCTGGCGCTGAGGTCGGAGTGCTGCAGCTCAGCTGCCTGTCTTCCTCCTGCCCACCCAGCTCTAGAGATAGAACCTTCCATTCTTCCATAAACTTGAATCTCAACAATATCAGCCTGGAGGAAGCAATAAAAAAAAAAAATACTGGGTGGCAGTTTTCACTTCCAATATGTGGAATGCTGAAGATCTCAGTTCTAACCTTCTTTGGCTTGCTTTGTGATCCTGGCAAATCAGATTAACTTGGAGGCATCAGCAAAGTAGCGAGGACAATGCAAAACCCTGTCAACCCTTTAAGTAGGACACTTGGAATTTGCCGAGTCCTTAGAAAGCAGAAGATGCTTCTACATGGGTAAAAACATGTACCTTTGTGAGCTTTTATACTACGCACGTAATTTGATAATAACTGATTATATTATGTAAAGTGTATACCTAAATTATGTCAGGTAGCATGAATAATTTGATACATAATGTTCTTTGTACATACATAATTTTGTATATTAAATATATTTTCTATAACATGCACATTTTAAATGTCTATTAAATGCATATACTAATATATTCACAAAATATACACAACCAGCAATGGCCCAAAATAAATTCTTATAGATATAAAACATGTATTAGGTATCCATAATACATAATATCTATCAGCAGAGCATATATGTATAAGTAGCATAATTGATAATTATTCAGTTATGAAACATTTTTAATATAGGATTAGTAAAATATAATTTAAAATCAAGGCCAGGACTAGGGTGAAACAAATGCTTTGAGTACAAATTCTGAGGAGGCCCTCACTCTCAGGTTCTTGCAAATGTCATCCACCTCACCCCAGTTGCAGCCCTGATAAAAATGCCTGTTTCTCCTATCATCCTCATCATCACTAGCAACGATTACTAGTTACTAAATGCCAGGCACTGTTTTACACACTTTACATGTATTAACTTATCTAAAGAAACATCATGAGAAGTGCTAAGTTAAATTACAAGAAATTGTGCCTAGCAAGGAAAATGTTTGGAAACCATAACCAAAAGCCCCAGCGCGACATGAACTCTGATGAGATCTCTTCAGTTACGTAATTAGTCCAGATATCCCAGGAAGTCATAGAACCTGCATTAAAATCCAGTGCTATTTCCTCTATACTGAGCATGGTGATGTTTTTCATTGAAGATACCTGCATCAGGTGTCCTCTACTGATTTCTCTTCTTCTTGGGGCAGTTTGACTGTCAGTAGGCTTAAAATCTATCTGCCTAGGTGTAGTATGATTAATGAATTTCAAAAGAAAGAAGGGTACGTATTTTTATTTCCTGTATCACTACTTCTACTTTGAAACTAGAGGTAGGTAATAGAGTTTATGATAGCTTAACTGTACTTCAATAAGGTAATATGTTTATATTTAAACTTATACATAGACCAAGGAAGGGGGATTTATACAACACATTATCTAGTATCTAGCTACAGGTGATTTACTGTTGTGCACTGAAACGCAGTTGAAGTACAAGATGGATAGTAATATTATATTGTGGTATATATCCTGTTCACATCAGGCCTTCGTAATAAAAGCCAAACAGCAATCTACAGAACCTGTCTTAAATCTGCCATCTAAGATACTGATTGTAAAATAAAATCATCAAAGTGCAGGTTATCTCTATACTGCCTTCCCCTTGAGAGAGTGGTATGCAAAGAACTTCCTACGTTTTATTTATTTACATTCAGTCAACAGAAACATAAATTAAATTAAAAACCTTAGTGTTATGTGGAATGAATAAAGCACACCTAATAAGATGCTAAGTAGATTTCTTTTTCAGATATTACAGACTACAGCCTGTATTGTACTTTTATCCAGTGCACCTTTTACTACTGACAACAAAATATGCTTAAAAAAATAATAAACTAAAATGAATTTTGCAAACTAGCAATTTCATATGCTACTATCCTGCTGAGAATAAACAATTTTTAGTGAGTCTTTTTATTTGACAAGTGAAATCTAGCATTCCTGCAAATTGATTTCATTTTAAATAATTTCTTGAGGAGGCAATGGAAATAGATCAACACAAATAAGTTAACATTGCACAAATAAATCAAAAATGAATTTTAAGCAAGGCCTTTTGTGTTTACAGGCAAGTAATTGTAAGAACATTAAAGGCCAAACTTTCCTGTAAAAAGGATGTCCTTGTGTGTTATAAAATGTAGAAGGCAGAAAGGTATGAGGTTTGGGGGAAATCATCCTATCTTCCAAAGATGTATACATACATACTGAGGTTGAAGTGAAGGTTAAGAGAAATCCTTGGAAGGGAAAAGAAGTCCCAGCACTTTGATGACACTTCTGTTACACCTAGGGGTTAGATATTCTCTTCTAGGTGCTTCCCTGGTTCCTGACACGAACACCTGCTATAACATTCACTTCCGTGAATTATAATAATTTTCATTATACAGTTTTGTTATATTATATATGTATATATATATAATATATATCACCATGCATAATGTATATTATATATAACATTCAGACATAAGATATTTATATATTATATATTGTTATATATAAAATTTTTTCACTTATTGTCTTCCTAACCATACTGTAAACTCCTTTAGAAAAAATATGGTCTTATCCCATGTCCCCATCACTTTGCCCACGACTTTGTACTGAATAGGTGCTCTGTAAATTCCTAGTGACATTGATATTGAAAATAGTAACATATAACTTGAAAGAATGAGAGAAAAATGTGAAAGGGGGAGGGGACAATGGCCATATTTGATGGATCTTGTGGAAATGAGCTGTTATAGGAAGATTTGACACACAGAGCTTTATAGGGTCAACTATCAAACCACTTCCTTCTCCCACTCGGTCCAGTCATTTCTCCCACTCACTCATTCATTCAACAAATATCTATTGAGTGCCAAGTATGTCCTGGTAACCACTATCTACTTCAGTAGCCTAACTTCATGAAATAGAGGATCACTGTAATTTGTTACAATTGCATTACAGACATGCCAACAAAGAGTCAGATCTGATATTCAAGTATAATCTCAAGTTAAACCATAGAACATATAAATATCTCTTGCCATTAGGTAGCTTCATTCTCCTTAAGACTTAAGAGCTTACTCTAGTATACATTTGACAGTATAACCAGATCATCCTAAAATTCCAGCCTAATTCTCTGACTTTGCCACTAACATGCCAAATGCCACTTATAATTATTCTGAATGGGCCTCATTTTCCCTAATCGTTTCATATTAGACTGGAGACCCTTGGGCTGAGTAATTATCTTTTTCTGTACTTGATTCTATGCTCAATGTCTTATTTTCCTTAAAAAATAATACCTACTTCTAACATGGGAAAAAGAAAAGTGGGAACAAAATTGGGTTATCTTGAATTCTAAGTCTCAAAAGATCATGTTAAAATGGCCACTCAGGTAGTCTATAAAAACATTTGTCTTTTCAATCAATGACAGAGGAAATCCCAATAAGTATTTTTTTTAACTGTCCACTCAAATGAAGGCAGATGTATTTTAAAATTTTATAAATACTCTGACTTCTTTCTTTTTCATTTTCAGTTTACTTCTGGTTGGGGCAAGGCCCGTGAATAAAATGTGAGTTTTGAAAATGATACTTCAGTTTTGCCTAAAATAGAAATGAAGAACTTTTTTCTTGCTATTTCCCCTTATTAAACTGACAAAATTATCACTTTTAGAATTCTGTTAAAAGCAAGCTTGTTTGCTTATAAATCATAGAAGAGAAACAGCAAAATTAGAAGTAAAAGAAACCCACCATATTATCACCAGGATGGTATTATTTCCTTCAGTGGCCTTTCTGGTTATAAATGTCATAACTGACAGTGGATTTAGCATTTACCTTAAAAAATAATTTATAATTGAGCAGTTCTCTATCAAATAGATAATGGTCTTAGCATTAATTCAATCAGCACTGTTTAAAACTCACTCTTGTGTTTCTCCTTGTTAATTAATTCTACCCTATTTTATTCTCATATCTATGTTTTCCTTTACATCACATCTAAATATGAAAAATACTGTCATCATTTCCAGACTGCATTATATTGCCTTTTTTGCCATCACTTAACTCATGATATAGTCCAGGAATCTTCCTTCATAAATCAATGCCTCCCTTCCACTAATCATTTTCATTATTTATCTCTGGATTCCTACCAAGACTGCCAACATCATTTGTTTGTTTGTGTGTTCAAAATTGAGTACAGTGTCTCAGAATAACATCAGCCGTACTTGGATGAGAGATCACAACCTCCCTTCCACTGGTGCTACAACGCTGCCTCAAATGGCCCTGCTCTCTCTGTTTTAATATTCACTATAAACTTGTCCACATTTCTCCCACTCCTTCCTCCTTTTAAGGTTGCTACTAGCAATCTGTTTCTCCAGATTTTCTTTTCTTCTCCAGTGAATGCTTGTCATACAATTTTTGCCAGATATGTTTGTATCTTCCTGAAAGCAATTACATTTTTTTTATCCCATATTTCTGACTTGTTTGGGTCTTTTTTGAACCAAACTGCTGTTCATATCCTGGCCATTTATCAAAGCTTGTAACACCTCCCAATTTAGTCTTTTCAGCAACTGTCATTGGCATTCTGTTCATTCCCTCTTTCATATTATTAATAAATAAACAAAGCACAAACTATGGTGACCTACTAAGAGACAAGCCCTCTGAACTTGACACAATGCCACTGTTGTTACCTTTTACAGGTGGCCTATCAGTCATCTTAAGTCTGTGTGGCTGTGGTATTATCAAGGTTGCACAGAACTAATGGACCTAGGAAAATTGTACAACATGCCAAATTAAATGTTTTGCTCAATTCTGAATACTATGTAAATGTCTCGTTATGTTCCCATCACTAGCCTCTCTCTCCTCCATGGATAAAAATCTGCAAAAGTTGACCTTGTTCCATGGGGATTTGGGTTGTATGGGTTGGTTTTATTTTATAATAAGTTTCATTTAGTTTAATTTGAAGTTTGTTTTGGTTACATTTTTCAGCATCCCTCTCTCAGAGGATGTTATTACTCCATGTGATATATTTTGGTTGTGTCAAATGCACATTTAGGGGAGCTCACAAGAGTACCAAATATTACTCAAAAAAGGTGTAGCAGTGGTATTATATTCTGACAGCTCTGGTGGTGTCCCTGGTCTTTAGGTGGCATCTTCTCCAACCGACAGAAAATTAACTTGTGACTGTTCTTAATGCTCCTCTCCTTCCAATTCTGTTCCCAGGGTTTGTTTTAGGACTAAACTCGCTGACTTTATCTCCACACTGCCACAAAACTGGCCAGCTTCATAGAAGAAGGTTTGTGCTGGACTGTCAAAGGCAATGTGTCCCACCTTCAGGGAACATTATTCACACTGTATTTTCTGCAATTGGAGCCCCTCATTTGCAGCACACAGTGAATGGCTCCCCTGAGGTTGAGTAATCCAGAGGCAATCTGTGTCTGTAGCTGTTACATTGATAGCCTTGATAAGATTATGAGGAACAAATGAAACAAATGATACAAATGTATAATATGAATTTAATATTTTCAAAGAAAAGAGAAAAAAATATAGCTAGCTGTCCCAATTTTCCTTTTTATAGCAATTTAATTATGTGGAAAAGAATTTTATTCTTTCCAGTTTCTAGTCATCTTTAATCTTTCCTTAAAAGAAATTATAACTTTTTCAATATATACTCTAATCATTGATTTGTATGTTTTTTTTCTTGTGTTAAACATGCCTATTTTATTAAATTTAACCAGTGATTTGCACATTTTTTGACAGAATTCCTAATATTTAAATATAATTTAAACTTCCTCATATTTGGGCTTTTTGCTTTTAATAGAGTTCTTCCCACCATTTCTTGCCATTCACGTACATTTTTTTTTAGGTGTTTTTTAGTTCATATTAAAAGCTATTCGATATTCATACCTTTTAGGAGCCCAGAACTAATAAAAATAAGAGCTCTGAGGAACTGAAGTAGATATTTTAAAGTCCATTGATGAAAATGCACGTATGCTATTCAAAGGTGAGGCCCAAACTCAGGGACCATTAACACTTTGCATACACAGTTCTAGAAAATGTCAAAACCTAATATATTAGGCCTATAAATTTGAAATGGAGCATAGAGCTTCTTCCTCCAGGTCCACATTCTGAGAGGTGTCAACAATGTCACCTACAAAAGAATCCAGAAAAACAAAACTACTAAAAAATATTGCAGAGTGAAGTCACTAAATTTAGGACATACAGCCCAATGTGTCTCAAATGACTCTGATGATACTACTGTGACATGCCACTGTCTAGTTAGTAAGTACAGTTCATAATGATAGGTCCATTGTCTTCGCATAATTTCTCAGTGAAGCAGAAAAGAAAATAATACATTTTAGATAAGCTTCCACTTGAATAATTTTTTAATCTTTGTTGTTTAAAATAGCTGTTATTTTTTAAAGACGGTCTAGAATAACTTGATCTACAAAAGATAGCCAAGCTTTTCTATAAATTACCATATATTTCTCACACTGTCTTTAGCATACATATATTAATGTCCAACCTTTTGAGAACATAAATTCCTCAAGAGCAGGGACTGGTTTTGTTTTACCTGATTTGGATGAAAATGGATATATGAACACACAACAGAAGTTTAAAATCCTAGACTTTTAGAATAAGAGCATTCTATTCCAATCCATTTCTTTCACAGAAGTGTTAATTACACACAATAACACTTTCTAAAAGTTAATATGGCATTTTTTTCTCCAGAACTGTACAAAAATGTACACAGCAACAAGTAAGTGTCCTTCCCTAAAAGAATCCCTAGTGCCCCAGTTTTCTCTCTTAAAAGAGTAACCAGTTTCTTCTGAAAACAAAAGCAAAAAACAAAACACCCTCTACATAAACATGAGTACATAGTTTTATAAAATACAAATAATAGCATAAGCTAAAGACTGCTTTGTAACTTGCTTTCTTCACTTTAAATACTTAATATATATATATATTAAATAATGAATCTGCATGCAGTGGAAATTATATAGTAGACATTAGAATTAAGTTCTCTCAAAAAATTACTGAACGTTTATTTCTAATGAGTCATTAATAAACAGATGCAGTATGCACTTAAGGTTTACTTCAGGCTATACAAGTGCTTTCTTTCAGTTTAAGAGCAGAATTACCTCTAAAATGAAGTGAAGAATAAATAAAGAGTAAATATTTTCCCCATAAGAATACCCCTAAACACACGGCCCTTCAACACTGTAAGATAAAGGGTAGGGGGCAGAGACTGTCAAAGCTATCTTCTTAATATTCTCTTTATTAAAGGTTATTACAGTGCCAGAACTAAGGAAGGTACCCCAAGATCCACTGAATATGATGCGTTCAAACTGCAGGTCACAAATGATAAGTATATTTTAAAATCAATTTAGTGGATTACAACCAATATTTTTTAAATGAAACAAAATAAAATAGAAAAGAATCAGAATGCATTTTATTGTAAAAATTATTTTGTAAAAATTCACTGTGAATGTGTACGTGTGTGTGTATACACAGGGTTATGATGTAAGTGTATTTCTTGCTTTGGATAACGAGCACAAAAAGCTGAAAGTCCCTGATCTGATCTAGCCTCTGGCTTCTAATGAAGTATGGTGTTCTCAAAAAAGAGGCGTCTGCACATTCTTCACTGTCTTAAGCCTCTCCCAAAGAACCATCTTCATTTTGACTCATTATTTGAAGCACAATGTCAAGTTCTCTTTTCATCAAGATTATTGGAGGGTGGGCTAAATTCCAAACTTACTTTCTTTGCAACATAGCTTTACCTAGCTAAGTAATTGACGAAAACCCAGCAGAAATTCATCTAAATCATTTGCCATCGTTATTACTTCTATCATAGGAGCACAGCAATAACAGCAAAAATTTAGGTCTACCTGAACACAGATCTCACATTCTTTGACCAAAGTCCTTTCCTCCTCAGAATCAGTGAGGCAGAGCCTGCTGACCCATCCACAAACCTGGATGCATGAGAGCACTGACAGTATTGATTTAGTTAAACCAAAAGAAAGAGTAGGATTATACTTAAAGTCTTAATAAATACATTTTTCTTTGACATAATCCTTCTTTCTGAAAGGGTGCAGAAACTGTGATGGGGGCAGGGAAAGGTATGTCCAGAAACTTCTGTATTTTACTAGCTTCTTATTTAAATACAGACAAAATGGAGCGGCATGTGGGTGGGAGGGTCAAGACGTGTGTTTTGGGTTGAAGTTGAGTTTGACTATAATTTGAAGTAGTCTTCAAATCACTTTGGGCCTTCATTTCTAAAATGAGGACCATGTCACAGTAGTTCAGCCAGGAATAATAATCACAGCTGCAATTACATGGCATTCACTACGTCACAGTCTCTGTTTTAAGCATTTTACGTAACTGATTGAATTCTCGTAACACCACTAATGGGCAAAAAAGGTTTCCTTAATTTTAATTGGATATGGATGGATGAGTAGTAGAGAGGTTAAGTAACTTGTCCAAAGTTTAACACCATTAGAAAGTGGTAGAGATGGAATTCCAACTCAGTCTGTGCTCTTAACATCACATAATATTGCCTCAGCCAAGACCTTTTTAATCACTTATTCTATCCCAACTACTCTCCGAAGCCCATGTTACTAAAGACATTTTCTACCAAATAAACTGTAGTCACTAAGTAGTATTTAATTCATATTCTATCTTTATTAATCGTATATTGAATGTTCAATTACAGTTTCTGATTAGCATAAAATAAATGACTATACATATTAACAAAAATCCTGCCCAAAGCAAAAATGGAATGTTTTAGTTAACCTTAGTGAAATCATGCATGATTTTAGTTAGCTCAGGGATCCCAGTTACCACCTGGGGCTCCTTGTGTCCGGGACATCAGATTTCCTATGAGTATTTTCATAAGTTGATAAAATAACTATTTAACTTACCATTCTAGGATGCCAACAACTTACATGCTCCAACAGATGCACATTATATAAAATTCTACTTTCATTTTTTTAGTTCCTCTAATAGCCAAGGGAGGGAAGTTACCACCACTCTAAAGGGTGTTTGGAAATTAGATGAGGACAGTTTTGGTTGCCACAATAACTGGAGGGATATGATACTGCATGTGAGGCTGTACACTGGCATGTAATGGGAATAGACGAGGGACAATAAATCCCCTGCTCTACCAAAGGACAGTTCCACCTAAGCAATAATTTCCCAACCAAATGTCAAGAGCAGCCCTGCTAAGGACCCCCCAAGGGCTGTTTCCTGGGAATGGCAGAGGTAAAGGAGAGAGTTGGTACCTTTATCTCTATCATTACCCCCTACTTCTGCCTTCACTTTATTGGGAGAACCTCACCTCCTTCTGGTCTTTTGTGAGAACCAGGCATCACCCTCTTATACTCTGCTCTTAATTTTTCCAGGCTTTCTGTCTATTTTGTGCTGCTCTTACACATATAGCAAGACACCGGTTGGGAAATGCACTGTCTTTGTGTACTGATGTTGTCTGTTCTTCACAATTACAGCTTGGAAAAAACTTCTGTACTGAGGCCAAACTCCCCACCAGCCTACTAGATAACCAGAGATTACCTTGATCTTCCCATTACTTTGGGAGTGCTCAGGGAGACATCCTCCTAGGGTAAGCAAAGAGTGGCAGAGAAAAATCTCATGACACATGTCAAATGAGGTTCTTGATACAGATTTACTGGCACTTTAAAAAAATAGATATCAAAAAGCCACAATAAAACACCACTTCACGTTCACTAGAATAGCTAAAATTAAAAAGACAGATAATAAGAAACATTGGTGAGGATGTGGAGAAACTGGAGCCATCACACACTGCTGATGGGAATGTAAAATAGTACAACCACTTTGGAAAATAGTCTAGAAGTTCCTCAAAAAGTTAAACAAAGAGTTACCATATGATCCAGCAATTCCACTCTTAGATATGTACCCAAGAGGATTAAAAACTTGTCCACACAAAAACCTATAGATAAATGTTCATAGCAGCATTACTCATAATAGCCCCAAATTGAAATAACTCAAATGTCTATCAACTGATGAGCAGATAAGCAAAATGTAGTATATCCAGACAGTGGAATATTATTCAGTCATAAAAAGGAATGAAGTACTAATACACGTTACAATATAAATGGACCTTAAAAACATCATGCCAAGTGAAAGAAGCCAGTCACTAAAGGCCATCTATCATGGTTCCATTTATATAGAAAGTCAAGAAATAGATAAATCCACAGAAACAGAAAGTAGACTAATGGCTTCCAGGGGCTAGAAGAGGGGAAGGGGGAATAACTGCTAAGGTATATGACATTTTATTTGGAGGCGATGAAAATATTAGACAACAATGATGATTGCACAACTCTGTGAATACACTAAAACCACTGAAAGGGTGAATTTTAAGTTATGTGGATTATATCTCAAAAATTATTTTTAATTCAATCTTGATAGGGGAGGGAAAAGTTTTCGTCAACCCTCTTAGGGTTGGTTGCTGGCTAGGTCTGAAAATTAAACTGACAGAATTAGATTAACAGGAGAAAAGTATACAATTTACTTAATATAACATTTACATGGCACAAAAGTCTTAGTAAGGAAACGAAGACCCCAAAAAACAGACCTGAGTACTTTTAAGCTAGGTTTGATGAAGAGTGAGTGGGTAGTCGTGGGGGAATATGATAGGCTAAAGAGGGGTAGATAAGTGTAGTAAACAGGGAAACTGAGAAAGGTCTGTTTTTTAGGGTTCTCCTTGGTGTCCTTTTGTCTTCAGAGATAAGAATATGTCTTTTCTAAAAAAGATTCGTAGTTTCCGAGAGTTGGTGAAAGAGGCGAATGAGGAATGACTGCTAATGAGTTTCTTGATGTTGTGCTGAAAATGTTCTGAAATTAGATAGTGGTGATAGTTGCACAACTCTGTGAATATACAAAAAAGCTCTAAATTGTAATACTTTAAAGGGGTAAATTGTATGGCATGTGAGTTTTATCTTGATAAAGCTGTTAATAGTAAAAAAAATATGTACCAAGTTCCTATACACTGTTCTAGACATTGAGGGGATTCAGCAGTGAACAAAGTAGACAAAGTACTTGATCTCACAGAATTTGCAAGTCTAGTAAATTAACAAACAAATAAAAGTGAACTTTATGCTCTGGCAGACTGAACCCTGGAGGGAGCCTGGGGCACAGCCAGCGTTCCGTTCACACGCATGTGGACTCCTGGCAAGCTCTCTCGCCCAGCACAGCTCCTGGATGCTCAGACTGCCCCGCACTGTCCCCCTCAGGGCCACATTCACAACAGCACTTTGGCCAAGGCCCCGGGCCAGTACTCCCGCCAGGCTCAAGGCATTGCACTTCTCCACTGACCTACCCCTCCACACTCCTCCCTGGCTTTCTTCCCATTCACTTTTACATTCATTTATTTAACAAATTACTTAACAAGTATTTACTGAAGGCTAGATTAGTTAGAATGCTTTGGGCTATAAGATACAAAAAACTGACTCAAACTCTTTAAACAATAAGGAAAATATTACTTCCTGTTATCCAAACTGCTGGCACAGGGCTCTGGCTCTATTTCTCTGGTATTCATTTAGCTCTTCTTCCCTCAGCATCGTAATGTCGTTGTCCCCAGGCAACCGCTAGGGCAACCAGCAACAATGGGGCAATGTGCTTTCTTGGTTACAACTAGCAAAAAAAGGAAGGGAAGGGAAGGGAAGGGAAGGGAAGACGGAAGGGAAGACGGAAGGGAAGACGGAAGGGAAGGGAAGGGAAGACGGAAGGGAAGACGGAAGGGAAGACGGAAGGGAAGGGAAGGGAAGACGGAAGGGAAGGGAAGGGAAGACGGAAGGGAAGGGAAGACGGAAGGGAAGGGAAGGGAAGGGAAGGGAAGGGAAGGGAAGGGAAGGGAAGGGAAGAGAAGAAGAGAAGAGAAGAGGAGAACTGTCCTGCAACCGTGGAATAAAAATCTGTCTTTTTGATCCATCAGAGCCAACTTAGGTCAAGTACCCACAGCCAGCAGTGGAATGATGTGATGACCGGCTTCACCTGTGTTCCTGGACAGGTCAAAACCAAGGAGATTGGATTTCCATGACTGTTCTTAATTCCTACACAAAGGAGAATTTAAGAGGGTTTTAAAAGTATAGAGCTACTCCACCACCACATACACGCACACCAAAATTTCCCTACCTACAAAAAAAATGTGATTTCAGATGGCATCATGAATAAATATAAGCATTAATTCTAAACTCCATGTGTGCTTAATTGGAATTTTGTCTGTACCATCTTGTAAGTGCAAGGCAAAGAAACTTGCCAATGTGGCAGGAAGGAGAAAGGCCAACTAGTTGGAAGAAACCTGTAACTAATTGATTAAATTTATAAGCAGCAAATGCAGAAATGCTGGTCTCTCAGGAAAGAAGTTTTTAAACTAAGACTGAAACCTAAATACAATTGTTACTAGTAACAAAACTAATTATTCTATCATGCTTTATTATTTATAAAATTCTTTTACATGCATTTATCTCATTTGTACATCATCATAATCCTATTAGAAGGAGAGGAGGTATTTTCATTTTATAGAGGAAGAAACTGGTAAGGCAAAGTTAAAGTTTAAGGTTGCCCCAAAGATAGCAAATTCAGAAGATGACAGTTGCTCCCAGGTTTAATTGTTCCCGAGCTGTGCCTCTCTGAGACCCATTCTTCTGTAGGGAGGGTTTATATTTCCTTGGGCCCCAGGCAAAGAATAAGCTCAAAACTGATTGTCCAATGGCTGGATTAGAAGCATGGATTGGAGAAGAAACATATGTATGATCTGGAACAAGTTACAGTGAAAGCTGGTTCAGAATTACAATTAAAAAACGATTATTTGTATTATCAGTAGCCTCCCTGTGCCCCGCCCCAAAGACACAGTCAAACAGAATAATTTGGGTATAGGAGGGAATTAACATTGTTCAATGAAATTGTTCAAGACTAATCCAGAGTCTTCATCTGTAATATTGCCCAAGATTGAACATAAAAGTATTTCAGGTGTGCTCTGCAGACACACACACACACAGACACACACACACACGTGCATAGCCTTGCTCTCTAGAAGTTTAAATTGCAATGAAAGTAGATAAAGAAAGTAGATCCAGCCATATGTTTAGTAGATCATTAGCCAGGCTCTAGAGGAAGAGGTGGCATCAGGAAGACAAACAGGTTACTTTGAAAACACTGAAATCCAGATTCCTTGAGAAGTAAATGTTGCTCACTCCCTATAGCCTGGTTAGTGAGCTCTTCAGCATATGGCTGATTTACCTTTCATATTTCACTCTTGCAGTTAACCTCAAAGAGAGAGAACTCTCAATTTCCAAACCAGATGTGCGTAAATGTATAACTCCAGGAAAATACATGGAGAAATAGCTGGTGACTTTCTCATTACTATGCAGTGTTACAGAGATGAGAACTGGGGTTTCTTTTTGCAGCCAAGGCCATGTGACTCTTATTCCATTGAAGATTCCTAACTTTGCTAAAGGAAAGAACACTGAAGAATACATCCTTATATGGAAAATTATGCCCCAACACTTTCCTCCTCAATTCATCTATACTTCTTGCTACTAGAAGGAGCTGTAATTTGAGGCCAGTTCAGAGTGTGGTGCATTTTCCTTATGAACATGATCTGCCTAAGACTATTTGCATAGGCTTTCTTCGAAGGAAGAAGATGAATAATAAATTTAATTAGCCAGTGCTTTTCTTTAAATGTTTTTGAAAGCAGATGACAGATCTCCATAATCAAACTACCACCCACACTTGAATTTTATACTATTTTCACAAAAGGGGAATGTACTGGTTTGTAATTGTAGATGCTTATAAATACATGCAGTTATTTTTATCTTGTTTTCTATGCTGAATGTGCCTTTTGCCTATATACAAATAAGCAAGAAAGCCCTGCCTTTGCAAGGGCAAATTTATAATTCATTGCTGATGTGTTCCACTAATCACATAGAATAAATTTACTTGTGTACTATCAACACTGAAAAGGGCTTCCACTGGCCCAATAAGTACAACATCCTCACTTTTTGCTTCAATTAACAGACTTTAATGTATAATTTCTTTTGTTTGGGGGGGGTGGAGAATTATGGCTAATTCATCTGCCTGCAAACTTTTAGAAATACTTCAAGGATGGTTTAAGTTCAGTATCCCACCACTTAAAGTGTAAAGCAATTATAGGATATCAGAATAAAAATGTTATCTTCATCTATTCTAATTACTCTCTAGATTGTTTGACTTCTCCTCACAGTACTTCATTAAGGTCACGTATTCATGCAACATTTCCTGGGGAGCTACTATGTGCCAGATACCAGGGATAGAAAAATGCTTCAAGGCATAATCTCTCCACCAAGGAGAGTAAAATCTAGTCAGGGACACAGACACATAAACAAGTAATTACAGAGTGCTCTGAGATCCCAGAGGGACAAGTAAAGTATTCTTTGAGGGAGGTGTGTGTGAGAAGCCTTCATGGAGACTAACATTTAAGGTCCAGAGCTAAAACAAAAATTCAACAAGTGAAAGATGAAAAAGGAAGCACGACAAGGGACATTCTGGGATTACTGTGTTTTCTGGGGTTGGAACACAAGGTGAAGACAGGTGTTCATCAACACCACATGGATGTATTTATTAAAACACAACTGTCGTGGTCTACTAAATGTCACTTGAGTTGTTGACCATGCTTTCATTTTCTAAGGAGACTTTAATAATGCAATGCTACACACAAAATAAGAACTACAACATTGTTAACAGACAAAAGGCAGTGAAAAATAAGTCAAAAAATAAGCATTTGATTCAACTAACAGTGGGCTGTATTTGTATTAATTTGTTTATAACAATTGTATATATTTATATACATGTATACATGATATTGACATATGTAAAATATATTTAATATATATTTATTATACAATTTATACCTTTATAATATATCCTAAAGAAAAATATATAATATATAATGTATATGGCAACATAATAAACATGTAATAAATAATACATAATAAATAAAAGCTGGGTCTGCTTTATTCGGTATCTACTATATTCCATGCTATGTTCTAGTCATCAGGGAGAAAGAGGTAAATAAAGCAGATGAGACACCTGCCCTCAAAAGATTTACATTACAGGCAAATGAAGTCAACAAGTAAATTTAATGTAAAACAAAATAATGTAATGCTTAAGAGGCTTGGGGAAGTATCCAGGCATTAATTACAATAAGAAGTGGTTGTGTTGTTTCCTGGCGCTAACTTGCCCTATAAAACCAGCATAATCATTATAAAATTTAAGAATATTGTGTGTAGGATAGATTTATCATTTCAATAGTTTTTATAGTAACTATGTTTTTTTCTGTATTTATCATGTCAAATGTAAACTTCATGAGCAGTATTGATGGTTTTCTTAAAGAAAAGCAGTAAACTGCCATGGTGTGAAGAGCAAAGGTTCTTACCTTATAGCTGAGTGGCCTTGAGCAAGTTAATTAACCATTCTGCACTCAGGTTCCTCATCTGTAAATCACCACCATCACCACCATCATCATCATTAACAACAACAAGAACAACAAACAACAGCAATAATATCCACCTCATGGAGTTGCTCTAGCATTGAATTATTTAATATATGTCAATCACTTAGAACAGTACTAAGCACCTAATAAACACTCAATAAATGCCACCTACTATTATGATCAAAACATTGACATACCTGTATTTAACAGGTCAGTGCTTGAAGTAAGCTCAAGTCCCCAAAATCAAGTCATTATGAAAAATTATGTTGTGGAAGACTTTCTCTTGATTCATAGTATATACTATGAGAGGCCATAACATTAAAAAATAATAATAAAGATTAAAAAAAAACCTCCTAGAAGTAGGAAAGGGGCCTCTTGTCCCCAGCAGGGATTTAGAGGCTAGTTGACCCAGAATTTGGTAGTTCTTCCCGTAGCTACAACACGCCAGTCCTCCTGGGTAGATAAGTAAAGTCATTCATCTTTATGGTAATCGGCAAAGGAAACTATTTCCTACTTTCATTGATGCTACAGCTTTTCGAATGGGTTTAAACTAGCCCACTGCAATTAGCAATTGTTTCTCTAGTGATTTCAAAGCTACTTGATCCTCTACTTGATCCTATTTTACTTCGGTACATTATTCATACCTATGTTGAGAAGCCAACATAATAATGTGATTGCTCCATTAAACTTTCACTTAGTCAACTTTATTCATTCAAGTCAATGATTTTTTAGTTTTTTCTCTTCCTGGGAGAATTGGAAAGGCTTCACAGAGGAGATGATATCTGAGTGTGATCTTGAGAGAGATGGGATAGAGGAGTATGTCTTATAGAGAAGGGTAGAATATGCAAGTTCAGGAAGTGGTGATAAGTTAGGATGTGGTATCTATAAGGTTTTAGATCATATTTCACTTATAAATGAATAATATCAATACAATGGGTCATCTTTTGCTGGCCGTTGCTAATGGAGATAACCTTTCTTCTTCCTTACCACTGCCTCCCCAACCCTCAAAACAGACATGTACAAATGGACACTCACACATTTATTCATAAGCATCAGAGATATGTTTTACACTGAAAGAAAATTGTTTGGTGAGAAAGGAGCAAAAAGTAGAAAGGAAAAAAGCATGTAAAATAATCTAATCTTTTTAAAACTAGTTTTGTGGCCTCCATAATCTGATGAATCTATTTGAAAGTGAACTATCAGATTCTAAACACAAAGATGGCTCAAAGAGTCAGACAACAAGGCATGGCAGAAGACTACAGCCACGCATTACCTCCCACTTTGAAGACCCCAGTATCAACAAGGATTGGAAGCACTGGGAGCTTCCAGCGACTCCAAATAAACAAGACATCTCAGTAAAAAGTGGAATGTTTGCTCTATAGACATAGCTTAACATGATTATCTCGAGGTCCATCCATGTTGTTGCAAATGGCAGTATTTCATCTCTTCTTATGGCTGAGTAACATTCCATTGTATGTATGTGCCACAGCTTCTTTAGCCAATCATCTATCATAGGACACTTCAGTTGCTTCCATGTCCAGGCCACTGTGAATGATGTTGCTATGAATATCAGTGTGCAAATATCTTTTGGGATACGAGTTTTCAAGTCTGTGGGGTAATTATCCAGTAGAGGGATTGCTGTATCAAATGGTAGATCAATTCTTATTTTTTTGAGAAAACTCCATACTGTTTTCCATAGCGGCTTTACCAATTTGCAATCTCACCAGGAGTGTATGAGGGTGCCCATTTCTCCACATTCTCTCCAACATTTGTTATTACTTGTCCTGTTGATAATAACCTTTCTAACAGGTGTGCGATAGTATCTCATTATGGTTTTGATTTGCATTTCCCTAACAGCTAGCGATGTTGAGCATCTTTACAAATATTTGTTGGCCATTTCTATGTCCTCTAGTGAGAAGTGTCTGCTCAGGTCTTCTGTCCATTTTTTGACTGGATTGTTTGTTTTTTTGTTGTTATTGGTTGTATGAGTTCTTTGTGTATTTTGGATATTAGGCCCTTATTCGATGCACTGCTTGCAAATATATTTTCCCATTCTAATGGTTGTCTCCTTACCTTGTTGATGATTTCTTTTGCTGAGCAGAACCTTCTTAGTTTGATGTAGTCACACTAATTTATTTTTGCTTTTACTTCCCTTGCCTTTGAGGTCAAATTCATAAAATCCTCTCTAAGTCCAAGGTCCTTGAGTTTAGTTCTTATGTTTTCTTCTATGCATTTTGTTGTTTCAGATCTTATATTCAGGTCCTTAATCCATTTTGAGTTAATTTTGGTGTGTAGTGATAGACAGCAGTCTAGTTTCACTTTTTGCAGATGGTTTTCCAGCTTTCCCAGCACCACTTATTGAAGAGACCTTCCTTTCTCCACTGTATGTTTCTGGCTTTTGTCAAAAATTATTTGCCCATATAAATATGAGTTTACTTTTGGACTCTCGATTCTGTTCCACTGGTCCATGTGTCTGCCAATACCATGTTGTTTCAATTACTGTCATTTTGTAGTATAATTTGAAATCAGGCACAGTGATGCCTCGAGCTTAATTTTTTTTCCCTCAGGTATTTTATTATTTTTCATGCAATTGCAAAAGGAATTATTTTTTTCCACTTCTTTTTCTGACACTTTGTTATTAGAGTATAGGAACCCTGTGGACCTTTAAACATCGGTTTTGTATCCAGAAACTTTACTGTATTTGCTTATTGTTACTAGTAGTGTTCTGTGGAGTCTTTAGGGTTATCTATGTAGAGATTCATGTCATCCACAAATAGTGACAGTTTGACTTCTTCATTTCCTGTATCTATTGATATGATCATATGATTCTTATTTTTTAATTTGTTTATGTGGTGTATCACATTAATTGATTTGCGTATGTTGAACCATCCCCTGTGCCCATGGAATGAAGCCCATTTGATCATGGTGTATAATTTTTTTATTATGTTGCTGTATTCGGTTTGCTAGTATCTTATTTAGGATTTTTACATCTGTGTTCATGAGAGATATTGGTCTGTAGTTTTCCTTTTTTGTGTTATCCTTACCAGGTTTGGGTATCAGGGTGATACTAGCCTCATAAAAGGAGTTGGGAAGTATTGCCTCCTCTTCGATTTTTTGGAAGAGTTTGAGGAGAACAGGTATTAAATCTTCTTTGAATGTTTGGTAGAATTCCGGGTGAAGCCATTTGGTTCTGGACTTTTACTTTTTGGTAGGTTTTTGATGATTATTTTAATTTCCATACTGCTGATCAGTCTATTTAGATTTTCCAGTTCTTTCTGATTCAGTCTAGGAAGGATGTATTTTTCTAAATACTGGTCCATTTCTTCTAGGCTATTAAATTTGGTGTTAAATACGTTTTTATAATATTCTTGTATGATCCTTTATATTTCTGCAGTGTCTGTTGTAATTTCCCCTCTTTCATCCCTGATTTTTGTTTGTTTGTGTCCTTTCTCTTTTTTCTTTAGTGAGTCTAGCCAGCGGTCTGTCAATTTTATTAACCTTCTCAAAGAACCAGCTCTTTGTTGCATTTTTTTCTTTTTTTTTCAATTTAATTTATTTCTGCTATAATTTTGATTCTTTTTTTTCTGCTGACTCTAGGCCTCATTTTTTCTTCCTTTTCTAGTTGTTTAAGATAAGGACAATATAACTTTTACTCCTCATGATTCTTAATTGTTTAAATTTTTAATAAGAAATTTATCACTTGTATATTTAAAAAATAAACAAAAGAAAAATATATTATGGGTTTTTCCTGAAAGTAAGGGTGGTATATACTTACTTTATTACTGTTGTGCTGCTAATGGACAGATCAGCAAAAGATAAATGGAGAATACGGCTATGCAAAAGACTCAATTTGAGAAAAAGGGAAAACCCAATGAAGAGTGATAATTAGAATGTGATGGGAACTCTAGAGGAGAAGAAAAGCTGAATTGTTTTGTTGCATTGTGTTTTAGAAAAAGTAGGCTGGCAGAATATAAAGAAAACATAAACAACTTTCATAGTAAAGAAAAGAATGAGGTTTAAAAAGCAGAGAATGCTATGACTCGAAAACAACATTCAATGGCCTGTCATCAGATTTACCTCAGCAGCCTCGAGGCAGCATTCAACACTAGACTATCTCTCCTCTCTGAGCTGTTCCTTTCCTGGCTTGCTTGGGGTCTGTCTCATTCTTTTCTCTCTGGGCTCTCTCTTATGGCAGACTCCAATCAGCCCCATGAGTTTAATTAACACTTTCATACAGATAATTCCCAAAGCAGTATCTTCAGAGGTGACCTCTCTCTTGGGTCACATTCCTCATATCTAATTCCCTGCTAGCACCCGATCCTAACATATAAAAACAATCTATAATCTCCCTCATCTTCTTGGTTCCATTCCTATTAATGATACTACTCTCATTCCCCAGCCATGTCAATTGCTTTCCTCCTCTTCATCTCCTTCCCATCTCGTAGATCACTTTTCTCAGATCTGTTGATTCTCCCTTGTCTCTCTTTCCTTTCCATTTGAGCTTGATCTGAAATTATCCCTATATCCTCCTACCTGGACTACTGCAACAATAGTAGTCTTCCAACTTCTGATTGGTTCCCTCTCTAGGAACAACCAGAATTCATTTCACACAATACCCAAAATCTCCTGGAAGCAAATTATTTCATTCAACACAAATTTCTTCAATACCTGACCAAGTAAGTACCAGGCACTATTCTAGGCCAAGGTGAATCAAGAGTAATTACGACTATGTTCTTACTTTCCTAGAGCTTATATTCTAGTAGGAGGCAACTGACAATAAACAAGTGACCAAAATAAATGCTATAAAAGAACAACAGACTTGAATATTGCAATAGGGGTGGAGCTGACAACTTTCACACAGAGTGGTCAAAATAGAGTTCTCTGAGGAAACTACCATGGGCTGAGACCTACCTCTCAGGGCAAAACATTTCAGGAAGAAGAGCTATAAAGTGGGAGAGTGGTACACAGGCTCCAGCTCACAGAGGGCCTGTAAGTCTGGATGTTATTCTTAATGTAAAGGAAATCCATTGGAGAGTTTTATGCAGTAAATAGATCTAATCCAATTTAATTTCTTAAAAGGTTATTCCAGCAACTATGTGGAGAATGACTTGTAGGGGGTTAGGGTATGGGAATAATGCAAGCAAAGAGGAACCTAGGAACTACTAAAATTGTCCAAGTGAGAATTGATGGTGGCTTGGACCAGGGAGGTTTTGACAATAATGTTGAGCGGTTTGGTATGTAGAACTAAGAGGAATTTGCTGATGGATTTACTACGAGGTATGAAGAAAATTATGGATGAGTTCATGATTTTGTCCTGAGTGACCATGTGATGAAGATCTATTAACAAAGATGAATATTGGGTGAGGAATACATTTGGAGGGCAGTACAGGGTCATGTAAAATTTGAGATGTCTATTAGGCACCTGTGATAAGACAATATTATGAGCACATTTTCTTGTATAATGTATAATTTTTATTTTGAAATTTTCCAAATGTACACAAGAAAGAATAATATATTAAATCTCAATGTACTCACCATCCAGCTTAAACAACTATCAATATTTGGCAAATCACATTTCATTTCATCTCTATCCTTACACATAGTTGTCCCTCCTACCACCTCACCCCAACGTACTAGTGAACTTTAGAGTAATTTCCAGGTATCATCACACTTTACCCAAAAATGCTTTGGTATATATGTAACAGATGAACATTACTTTTATAGCATATTCACAAAACCATTTTCAAACCTAATAAAATTACTATTAATTTCTTCATAGCATCAACTATCTGGTCATTGTTCAAATTTTTCCAATGGCTAGAATAAAGAGCCCAGTAGTAAACCCTTGCATATATGGTCAAATGATTTTCTACAAGGGTACTAAGACTATCCAATAAGGAAAAGGTAGTATTTTCAACAAACAGTGCTGGGAAAACTTAACATCCTATACAAAAATTAACACAAAATAAAACATAGACCTACTGTAAGAGCAAAAACTATGAAAATCTTAGAAGAAAACATAAAGGAAAAACTCATGACATAAAATCTGGCAATGATTTCTTGGCTAAGACAACAAAAGAAAAACAGATCAATTGGACTTTATCAAAATTGAAAACTTTTGTACATCAAAAGACCGTAAAAACAGAATAAAAGGCAACACATGGAATGAGAATCTTTGCATATCATATATCTGATGAGTTAATATCCAGAATATATTAAGAACTCCTACAACTCAACAAGAAGGCAAACAATTTGATTTAAAAAAAAAAGGGCAGTTGAGGCATTTCTCCAAAGATATACAAATGGCCAATAAGCAAGAAGATGTTCAACATCACTGATCATTACGGAAATGCAAATCAAAACCACAAATGTTTGTGAAGAGGTAAATAAATGGTACATTGCAGGTGGAATGTAAAATTGCCTACATCTAGATTGGCTAACTCTATTCTTGTGGTGTCATTTAACGTGTTCTTCTATTTCCTATACCCTGGTAGCTCGATTCAAAGGTTTATTTAGACTCATGTTCAATTTTTTGTTGTTTTTGACAGTGGCACTTCCTAAGTGATGTTACGTAATTCCTTTATCACAGCAGGAAGCAATGATTGTCTGATTGCCATCCTTTTTCTGATGTTAAGATTGATGAGTGCAATCAGGAATTGTCAGCCTCCTCCATCTATTATAAAGTTTTCTATCAATCTTTCATCCAACGATTCTAGTAGCCATTGATGATCACTGATGACCTAGATTCATTATTTACTTATGGGAGGTCATTTTCTAATTCTATTATTCTCTCAGCACTCAATATTGAAAAAGGAATTCTATAAAGATAACTTTTTTTCATCTAAGTATTTCATAACTCTAAAATAGATTTTTCAGGAAGGAAAAATACTTGATTTTCCCCCCTTAATTGTTAGTTTTCAGATTAATGAGTTGGTGCCCAGCATCTTTTAAAGATTGTCAATTTGTTTATTTTGTTTTAATATATTTGATTATTTTCCAAATTCTTGTACTCATTATTCCTTTTGATGCTCAAATGGTTTCTTCTGTGGCCTGTGGACACTCCTTCAAGTTACCTGCCGGGTCATTTTAAAACTCCAGTGGTCTATATCCTTTGCCTTCCAGCACCACACAATGTTCCAGGTTTATCTTGTATATTTCCTGCTTCAGACCTGGAATCAGCAGTTTCTCAAAGAAGCTTCGGGAAATGGTATTTAGAGAAAACAATCTGGGGGCAGGGGTACTAACTGCTACTGGGACATCATTGCTTTTAGCGATTTTCAGCATCCAGAGTTAGGAAGTAAATTTTGTTATTTGTGTTGTTTTTAAAAGAAAAATATATCATGAGTGCATATTATATCTCCAAAATACATGGTTTTATCATGAAACACTTGTTTCCTAATGACATTATTTATTTACCTTATTTTATTATATTCATATTATGGTTTCAAAATGATGATGCCAATATTAATACTAACAACATCATTACTGAGTGCAGGTTAAGATTTCTTTGCAGTTCTTTTTGTCCTTAAAATATATTTCACTAAGAATGTATTTTCAAATTACATGTGTTTTAAAGTCACATGAAATAATCCTTCTCTATTTTACTAAAACACAACCACAGATTTGAAATACATTTGTTTTATTTTGCTTCATTTTGTTTCCAGTTTTTGTGAATTACCTTATTTGTTGTTGTTTTCTTCATTTTAATCTAATTTTATTATAAGATTGGGTAGAAACATATTTCATGGCTCCAAGATCCAACTATAAAAGAAAAAAAGAAAATTACATTTAGAGAAGTCTAACTTCTGCTCTTTCCTACCACCCTATTACTACCCTCCTCACTCCTCACCCCAAAACTGTTTTCAGTAGTTTTTGTTTACCCTTCCATTGTTTTAATATAATATATATTTATTTCCCACCACCTTCTTAGGTAAAGGATAGCATATTATAAACACCATTCTGGCCTTTGCTTTTTTCAACAAATTACAGCCACAGAAGGATATAGAGGTCATCTTCATTTCTTTTAACCACTCCCTGATCCTCCATTATATGGATGTACCATAGTTTATTTCAATTGGTCTTTTTTTTTATTAAACATTTGGGTTATTTTCTATTTTCCAAATACAAATAAGGCTACTATGAGTTACCTTTTACATATGTCATTCCATATTTATCCAGGTGAAATTTTAGGAAAGATTCCTTGAAGTGGGATTGCCAGATCAAAGCATAAATGCTAATGTTACACTACATTTGGACAAATTCCTTCCACCATGGCTGTACTCCCATCAGCCAAGTATAGAAGTGCCTATTTTTCCACAACCTTGAGGACATAATCCAAATGTGACACTCTTGGATCTTTGCTAATTTGATATGCGAGAGATGGTATTTTAATGTAGTTTTAATTTTCATCTCTCTTATTATGAGCAAGATTCAGTAACTTTCATATCTTTAAGTGCCATTTGCATTTTTTGTGAACTGTGTTTCTTGTCCAGTTTTATAAGATTTTGTCTTCTCAATTTGTAGAAATTTTTTAGATATTTAAGATATGAACTCTTTTTCTGTGAGAATGTTTAGTTGCTTCTTGCCATGTAGAATTTTAAAATATATACCCAAAGTTATCAAAATTTTTACTTAATTTGGGAAATTTTTAAATGTTATGAAATAATCACCCATGTTTCCTTCTAGGATTTGTACAGTTTCATATTTTACATTCAAATCTCATACTCGTTTAGAATTTATACTATTATACCATATGCAGATGAATTCATTTGTATCTTTTTCATATGGTTATCTAGTTGTTCCAAAATCATTTTTTTAAAAGTCTATACTTCTCTCCTGACCTCAGATGCTGCTTTTATCATGGTCTGAATTTTCATGTGCAATTAGGTTTATTTCTGGATTTTCTATTTGGTTCCATTAGTTTTTCTGTTTATTCACTTGCCAATATAATTTTCTTCTAATTATAGAGAATTTGTAATATGTTTTAACATCTGGTCTAAGATCTAGCCCCCCCTCATTGTTTTTCTTTTTTAAGGTTTTCCAGGCTATTTATGTTTAATTGCTTTTCCAAATGAAATATATAATCAATTTGTTCAGCTTCAAGAAAAAACCTGATAATATGTTATATTAAAGAATAGATATCATTACAATATTGATTCTCTTCCTATCTAAACTCATGGTATAGCTATTTGCTCATACTATTTTTGTATCATTCAGGTATAATTTATACTTTCTTCATATATTTTTGGCCATTTTTTATTAGATTTATGCCTTGGTACTTTTATTTTCACTGCAATTATAAAAAAGGTCTTTATATCTTCCAACTAGTTATCATTTTTATATATGAAGCTATTGCTTTCTATATATTGACTTTATAAGCTACTACTTTACTAAATATAATTAAGTGTTTTGGTAGCTTTTTTCAATGATTTTTGTTTGTTCCTTTTCCAGATATATAATAGTATAATTGTAAACAGAGATAATTTTATCTCTTCTAGTTTGTATGCCTCTCCCTACTGGCACTGGATGACAATTTTAAAACAGTTTTAAATAAGAATGATGATATTGGTCATCCTTGTCTCATTCCTGACTTTGGCAGGTGTTTCCTCATTAAATAAGATACTGGCTTTGGGGATGAGATACATATAATTTTCTGATGCATTTTTAATTCCTAGTAAATCTGTCACTCTTTCCCCATTGGAGCTGAGATGATACTGCAAGAATAGAGCAGAAATCATGAAGAATGGTTACTTTTCTAATTTTAATGTATGTGCAAATCACCAGGGATCCTCTTTCAGTGCAGAACCTAACTCAACAGTTTTGAGATGGGGGCTGAGATTGTTTTTAATAAGTTCCTAGGGTAGCCTGGGGTGCTACTACTCAAAAGGAACTGCATTTTAAGTAACAATGATCTAAAACCAAAAAAAAAAATCATTTTTCAGCTTCGATTTTCAAAACAAACTTCAAACCATTCAAAGAGAAAATAATCATAGAGAAAATAATAATTGAAAATATTGGTTTTCAATTTTAAGAGCCAAACACTTGAGGAGAATTGAGAAGAAATGTTTGCTTCTCTGTTTTGTTTGTTTGTTTTAGGAACTGTCCAATGGTGGTATTTTAACTCCCTGTGAACCAAACTTAGAAGACAAGAGCTGATGCTTTTTTCATAAGACACAGAGTAGGAAGATGCAGGATATGACAAAATGTGGCTTCCTGCCACATAGGAAAAGGAAGAAAGTCCTTTCTGCAGCTGTAGGGAGGGGTCTGAGACAGAGTTAAGACATGTAGTTCCTGCACTCCCAGCTAGAAAACACGCTTGTGCAGGGCACAGGGGATAGAAAAGCATAAAGTCTATAGTGAATAATATTGCATTGTATGCTTAAAAATTTGCTAATAAGGGTAGACTTTATATTAAGTGTTCTTGTCACAGAAGAATAACAATAATAATAAAGAAGACAAGAAGAAACTTTTAAAGGTGATGAATAAGTTTATGGCATAGATTGTGTGGTTTTTTTAATTGACAGGTGCTGTAAGAAAATATATAATCAATTTTGAAAGCTTAATATGAGAAAAAGTGTATAAACTGACAAATTTTAAATGTTGATTACATGTTCATATGTTAATGTCTGGATATATATGGTTAAATAAAATATTAAAAATATGTATATTCTTAAAAGATACTGTGTGTGAAAGCATCTAGGACTATATTTAGCATATGATAGCCACACAAAAATTTCTGTTTTTTCCCTGGCATTGCAACTTCGGGTTAGTCAATTAACTTCTTTGAGTTTTAGCTTCCTCATCTTAAAAACTAAAATACTTTCCCAGTTGTACTAAGTATCAAATGAAAAATATCCCAACGCATTCCGCAAATTGCAAAGCATTATTCAAATCTTAGTTACTGATATGGTAAAGGCTATTTGGCATTTTTGGCTTCTCAGCATATAAACCCCCACTGTGTTTGGGGGGAATCCCAAGATAGGTAAGGAACAATGCTCATATCTCACTGTGAAAACCAAAGAAGGGTGAATACTGCCTCAGCCTTTGTACGTAGAACAGACCCTAGCAGAGGCTACAGACTGGACTTTGAAACATAACAGAGTAACCAAAAGCACAGGGTCAGAGATTCATTACAGCAGCTGTAGTGGCTTGGAGTGCAATCTCTTGATGGCACACATGCAGGAGAGTACTGCCAGCAGCAGCAGTGTCCAGTGGCAACTGTGCCAGTGGCTTTATCCTAAACAGAGGTAGCCTGTGGCAGGATCTTGGCTATGCCTCATCTTGTTTGGAACCTGCTCAAGTCTGGCTCCCCAACCTTCCCTTGGAATTTTTTTGCACTTCAGATATGTAGAGGTCACTTCTATTTTCATTATTTAAAAATCATGATTAGTACACATACCATCGAATAAAAGATTCAATCCCTAGGCTGAAAGAGATGGTATAGAGTCTGAATTTAATATCCAAAGTCCAAAGATAGAATAATTTATACATTTTTAGTTATTTAATATATGTTGGCTAAAACTCAAAATAATCAGGAGTGTCCTTGTTAACCTGAGACTGAGTTCAAGTTTAAATTACCCTACTATATTCTAATAGAGAAAGAAAACACGATACTATGTAGGATGAAAAAGACAGATGGACTGTTCCCCACATCCAGTCTAACTCATTCTGGCCCATGGAGCACAGAGGTAGGATTGTCTTTATTTCTATTCTACCAGCTCTCCCCAACCCACTTACTCATGATTTTGACTTTAGCAAAACTGCTAATCACTCACATACCTTTTCTTACCTCCAATTCATTTATCCAATTTCCAATACATTCTATACCTATAGTTGGATTTCCTCCAAGCATATTCAACACAATGCATCATCCCAACCTGATTCGCCCTTTTGCTTTCATTTTATATTACCTGGATTAATGAATGACAATTTTTCCAAGCCATAAATCTGAGAGTCATCCTAAATTTTTTTTCTTTCCTGCTTTGCTTATACAATCGAACTCTAGTTCCTACTGATTTTACCTCTTGAGTACCTCTACAACCCCCGTTCTGATCCAGATCTTCTCTCGAGAGTACTACCATAGCCTCCCAAGGCATTTATGACTCTAGTCTTGCCTCCTTTGACTCCTTCATACTTCACACTGAATTGCTCTCATTACAATGAAAATGAAACCATACCCCAATTCAAAACTTCAAGGTACAATATCACCTACATCCTTTCCCCCGATTTCATGTTTAGGAGACGTTTGCCACAGACACACATATTCTTTTTCAAATTGCCTATCACCCCTAACTCACACTTTCTCATGAAGCCTGAGTGATTATCCTGGGGAATCTCAGGGAATATACTGATTTAGCCTTTCAGAGTCAGCCAAACTGCAGACATACCTCATTTGCTACTCATCTGTAGTGTAATTTAAAAAAATGTTTATTAAAATACAGTTGGCATACAATATTATATTAGTTTCAGGTATACAACATAGTGATTTGACATTTATATACCTTATGATGTGATCACCATGATAAGTCTAGTAATCATTTGTCACCGAACAAAGTTATTTACAATATTATAGACTATATTACCTTATGCCACAATCTATGTATAGGGTAATTTCTTAGGGGAAGACAATGTCCCTTTGAGGAAGGAGTGCTGCAGTTTAGGAGTTATATGTAATTTAGGAAGAAGTACTGAGAAGCCTAGTATGAATGTACATCTAAACTATATTATTCAATACAATTTTTATCTGTAATAAAGCTATTTTTATTTTATCTTTTTTCAGAATACACCAAGCCCTTACACTTCCTTCTTTTTGCACATGCTGTTCCTTCTGTTGCTTCATTTGGAAAACTCTTCTCATTCTTCAAGCCTCATCTAAAATGCTACACTTAAACAGGCTAAAGAGCTCATATCCTGCTCTCACTGAAGGTTATCTGTGTGTCCATATAGAAATTATAATATTGCATTATAATTAGTTGTTTGCATTTTTTACTGTATTCTGCAAATTCCTCTAGCCCAGGAAATGTACTTTAATTCATCCTTGAATTCCTGGAACTAAGGACATAATTGGCTATCAGTAAATAATTATTCAATAAATAGGTAAACAAATAAGTTTACCATGTATTCTTATCCCCAAAAAACAGTTTGAATAAAAAAGAACATGTTGGCAGTATAATTACATGAATACTAAAACTGAGCTCTGTAGAAGTGTCACAGTCATTTTCATAATGTATCTCAACTTTAGTGAAAATAGAATTATTACTCCTTAAATGTGTCTTAATAGGACACCAGTCTAAAAATGAAATCATCTCTATTCATAACCCATATTCTATAAATTCCCCAAGAAATGATATCTTGAATACCTTAAAAAAAAAAAAAGAATGCAATTCTTCTAGATAAAATCAGTCTTACAGAAAATTGTACACAATTGATTTTCAAACTTGCATTACTTGCAGCTTATGGGCTACAAAAATGCTGATCACACCATTTTATAAGAATCACAGAGAACTGTGTTTTGGATAGAGCATGGCACCACCATAATTCCACAGGATAGTATTACAGAATGAGAGTATAGGTATCTATTAACATCACAAGGTAACCCTCTCAAAACAATTCCAAAACAAGAACTGAGTTATAACAAAGGAATACTAAAACATATTTATACATCCTCTCCTTAAAAACTTATTGAAGATGGGCTTCATATAAACAGGAAAGTAATTAAGTAAATAAATCAGGGGAAGGAAAAATAAATGTCAGCAAAACAAGATAAAACGTTCAGTGAGATTATGACACAAAACATGCCATTAAGTTCTATATCCTTTCGGAAGTTCTATGTCATTAAGTTCTATACCTTTCGGTCTTTATTAAGCTGTTAGCTTAATAATTAATGCATTTTAACACATAGCTTATTCACAGCAATGAAATGCAATATAAAAAAGTCAATAAAGTATAAATAATCACATATAATCCTAACATTTTCTTCTCACAAAATGTTAAAGAATCTGCAGTGGGTGAAACTGCACTTCAAGAGCCATTTTGGTCTGAGAGGCCCAGACTTAAAATTTAACAACGAAGATAAGGGCTTGCAAAAAATAAAACATAACCTGTAGTTTTCAGCTCTTTGTTTCATGCTATTCTTCATCTCCTAATATCCCCTGGTCTAATCATAAATATAGATAACTCTGAGGTGAAAATAATGAAGTAGAAATGATCACTTTCCATGCAATCTAAAATAGTCATGGTAGTTAGGATATTAGAACAATTACTAACATAATCTATACTAGTTTGTAAAAAAAAAAAAAGGTATGGAGAAGTTTCTCCAGATCAATTCCATGTTCTTTCTTTTAGTTCCAACAGATTAGGTTACTAAATAAATATGAGGAGAAATATTCTGTGTAGAAAAATGTCTCTGTCTTTTTTAAATGCTTCCAGGAAGACCTCTCATATCCCCCCCGCCCCCAAATTCCATATTAGGAAGGCTCCATTGAACATACCTCTAGACATGGCACTGATGTCCCTAGAAGCAATTCAACCAACCTGAGAACATGTAGAACAAATAACAGTTAAAAAAATATAAAAAGGTGCTGTATATCCAATCAGGTAATGTATGCCTTGACAGGGAATATGTAAATATGAAGACAAATGCATTCCATTCATGTTGCCACCAAAATAAATCGGAACCAAAGAAAGAAATTCCTGATATAAGCTAGGGAGCTTGCCCATACTTCCTTGAGATTAACTACAAAAAGGCTTCTAATCTACTCTTACCCTTGGCAAAAGGTTTTTCTCTGATAGCAAGAGATCCAAGTTCGAAATACATGAGAACATGGGGAAATGAGTATTCTGAAATCCAGGTTTATTTTGGGCTTATGATATTAAAAACCAACAGAAAAACCAATGAATAAGGAACTTTATCTTTAGAACAGCAATAAGCTATGTCCTAGGAGAGTCTACTATGCAAGGACACACTCTACTGTTAAGTCACATAAAGGTAATCTACTGGGCAAAAGGACATAGTCAGGTGTGCTGATCATGGTGAATCCCATTGCTGAGATTTGCTGGCTCGGAGCCTACCTTCCTCTGCTGGCCTTGCTCCTGGCTCCCAAGCCATTCTAATTAAAAGTTACACTATTTTGCTCACAAACAGATCTGGAATGTTAAAAGACTGAACATAGTTGAAGGAAATGGTCCAAACGTCAAAATAAAAAGTGAGTATATAAATTGTTGGGACAAATAGATGCCCATCTAAAAAATGAAGCTGGATTAAAACTTCACATTTATTATAAAGCCAAAACCAAAATGGTCAAAAATTTTAATACAAAAAAGTAAATCCAAAGGACTAGAAGAAAACATATGATATTTTTCTGTAACCTCGGAGGTGGGACGGTCTTTAACTATGACACAAACCCAGAAGCCATTTTTAAAAAGGAAAACTTAAGCATATTAAATGGGCAAAATATTTATAAAGACAATTTACAGAAGAAGAAATTAAATGACTATTTAATATTTGGAAATATGTTTAACCTCACTCATAACAAGAAAAATGCAAATGAAAACTATGTTGATAGCAATTTTCACATCGTAGTAACAAGTATCTCTAAGTCTGATAATACACTGTATTGGGGTTTGTGGAGAAAAAAAGACATTGTCAAACATTACTAGTGAGTTTTAATTGATATAACCCCTACGGAGGTCCATTTGGCAATAACTAACAAAATATAAAACTCATGTACCCTTTGCATGTATAGGACAAATTCTTTAAATTTATCCTATAGCATACTTGCACACATGTAAAATATCACATGTACACTATATTCACTGAGGCATTGTTATAATAATCTGATTAAATAAATTATAGCATATTTTAAAATTTGAATCCTACATAGTTATAAAAAAGGAAGCTTTTTATTTTTTAAAAATTATATCAGATACATTGTTAAGAGAAAAAAGCAAAATATAGAACAGTTTGTATGGTATGTTTTATTTGGGTTAAATAAAAGAAAATATATGTTCACATTTGCTTGATATAAAAAAAAAATCTCTGAAAAGTACACAAGAAACTCATAACACTAAACTTTTGGAAAAACAAATGTTTTGGGCAAATAGGGGTAGGAGTAAAAGAAACTCTTTTTATTAATCCTGCTTAAGAATTTTCCTAATTATGACTGACTCCATCCAAAAAATCAAGTTTGGAATCACAACTAACCTTGCTGAAATGCAAGACTACCTTTTCTGGTGTTCATGAGAAAAAGTAAATAAATTTCCCATTTTTAATTCTAGGAACTTCCTCATACTTAAGCCAGAGATTTTTCTAAACATAATAGTAGTACCTTTTTATACCTTGTGATTTTAAAAGATGTGAATGTATCACCTATTCAAAAGACGAAATACATTTTTTAATTTACTTTTTAAAAATTAGTTTAAAAGTTCAAGATGACTGCAATCGACTGAATATCTGTGTCCCTGAAATTTTATATGTTGAAATTCTAACCTCTAATGTGATAATATTAGGAGGTGGGACCTCTGGGAAGAGATTAGGTCAAGAGAGCAGAGCCTTCATGAATGCAATTAGCATTTTTATAAAAGAGACCCCAGAGAGTGCCCTTGCCCCTTGTACCTCGCAATGATACAGGGGGAAGCCCATCATCTATGAACCAGGAAGCAGGACCTCACCAGACATCATATCTGCTAATGCCTTGATCTTGGTCTTTCCAGCCTCTAGAATTTTGAGAAATAAATTTCCACAGTTAATAAGTCACTAGATTTATGGTATTCTGTTACAGCAGCCCAAATGGACGAAGCATATTCCATCTCTCTCCCGTGACCCTATTAATTCTGGAAATCATATGAAATAGAGTCAATCCATGGGCTAAAATATCCCTTCATCAAGTACAAAATAATGTTTTTCTAGAAGTTAGAAAGCAGATGGGCTCAAACAATCAGATAAACCAGAAGAAAAGAAATCATAACTCCAAATATTCACAGAATGAAGCTGCAGAGGGTCTAAGAGTCATTCTTTTGAGTAGCTTCCTAGAGAGATCCAAGTTCACAGCCTACAGCTACAAAGATCAAGACATGTGTACCGAAGGGCAGAAATTCTGAGAAGCAACTAAACTCCCTATCTTCTTATAAGAACAGAAGGCAGCTGATTACAGCATTTCATGTGCCCTGGGTGTAGCTATTGGACCAAAAAAATGCAGAAAAGAAGCTGAAGAAACTTTGGGCCTCCAAAATAGAGAGAACATACAAGTATGTGTGCTGGGTCTGGTCTACAGGCTCCCAGGACACTGTGGTTGGCTGAGCTCAGAGTCAGCTCCACCTCAAGAGTGAAGGTCTCCTTACTTTTGCCATTGCCTGTTCATCCCCTGTCCATGAACTACAAAGGATGCTTGATCCACAGGAACCACCCACTTACCCAAAGTCAGCTTTTGATCAATTCTAATCAGACCTATACACAACCAGGCTGCCTACATATACTAATCAACATGGTCCTTTATTCTTAAATATAAATACACAACCAAACATTTGAGGAAAACTTCAAGCATGGAAGAAAAAGATTAATAAGGAACAAACACCAATTGATCAGGAAGAAAGAGAGATGATACAAGGAACAGAAAATAACTTTCATAAATTAAAAATAGTTTTCTCAAGGAGATTTAAGAGGATATTGTAAGAATAGAAAACAAATAGGCTGCTATAAAAAAGATCAATAAGAATATTAAAAAAGGCCTTAAAATATGACTGTTAAAAGAAAAAAAATAGAAAAACTAAATAATGAAATTAATAGAATGAACAAGGTTAAAGACCAAATTAGTGATCTTGTAAATAAAGTTGTAGAAATAGTAGATATTACCAAAGAAGAAAGCAGAGATAACATGAGGAAGAGAAACAATAATATTAAAAGGACAAAATGTCACTGGGAGAAAAACTAGAATCCTCAGGATGAAAGAGCACACTGAGTACTAATGAATATGAAAAACACTATACTTAGACACAACCTGGCAAATTTTTAGAATTTCGAGTATAAAGAGAAAATGCAAAAACATCCCCAAATGGTTAGAAGATGAGAGTAAAAACACAGGCCGTTCACAAAGAAAATAAAATTAAGCATCTCAATAGCAATACTTAAGTTCCTGTGGAACTTTAAAAGAAAATGATTTTCTAGAATTCTATACTCAGATTAAGCATTAGTCAAGGGTAAGAAAAAATAATGACAGTTCGGGCTTACAGTAGTGTCTAATATTTATTGAACTCTTACTATGAATCAGGTAGAGCTCCAAGCTCTTTGCTGTTTCTTATTTATTTAATCCCCAGAACAATCCAATTATTTAGTACTTTTATTATCCCTGGTTTTACAAATGAAAAAAAAAGAGGCATACAGAGGTTGAGAAACTTACCAAAGATCATGCCACTCATAGGAGGCAGAGCTGGGCTTTGAACCCAGGAAATTTGTCTGCAGAGTACATCTCTTACTACACAATAGTAAGAGTGCCACTCTGTTGTTCATGTACTCAGGAAATGTATGTCCCACATGGCCTTATTGAAAAAAATTACTTGAGGATATACTACAGAAAAATGAAAGAGGAATTCAAAGAACAGTGGCCCCGACCTAGGAGTCCAGAGGTTTCAGGATGACAACTCTGCAGCATGCTGTTTCTATCATACAAATTATATGAGTAAAATCCATAAGTTCTTACTCATAAAATAATGGCATAGACTTCTTCTGTCAAGAAAAAAGAAAGGCAATTAGAAAATCAAGTAATTTTGAGTCATTTTTTTCTGGAGTAAAAGAAAAGTGAAGGCCATGTTTATCCTAAAGATACAGGTGTAATCACATGAATATTACCATCCAATCACATATTTGCTTTTCCAGTGTATATTTACATACTCAATATTGTAAATGTAGCTTACTGGTTTTATTTTTAGAAGTAATTTTAGGAAAAAAATGGAAAACAAGTATATTTTCTTTAGAATAGAAAGAAAATAATAGAAGCCTTATTAATATACAAGTAATAAAATAGTTCAAATAAGATAAAAGGAAGAAGGAACAGGAGAGGTGTATGCAGAGGAAGTAGAGCTGTACTTATTTCCTCATTTTACAGAGCAGGAGTTATTAAATACAAATATAAAATATCCAAATGTATAAAGTTACACAGAAAAATAGGTTTACAAATCTAACTGAAACTTGGAGGTAGAGCAGGAAAGAGGAGAGGTGATGAAAATAGGTATACTAAATTCTTCACCTTTCAGAATATAAAGCCAATAGCTACTACTCAAATTTTATAAAGCAAAAAACAGAGGTTTAATTAGAGTTTATAATGGTGTCTACTAGATTAAAACCAAAAGTGGCTAAAAAGAGCTACATCTGAATAGTGAGCCTGTTTTGTGGCTGTTTTTATTTTTACCATGTGAAGGTATTACTCAAAACAGAACTGGATCAATGAATGAATGGATGGAAGTAAAATAAGAGCTGCTCTACATTCTGGAAAAAGAAACGTTTTAGCTAAAACCTGGAGAAAGAGTAAGTTATCTAAATAAGGAGAAAGAGGAAAAAGTATTTCATGCAGTGTCTAGCCCAGAGGAAGGTTCATTGGCTGAGAAATGGAGTAGAAAGGAAAAACTGAAATAGGGTTAGAAGGATAGATAAGAGCCAGTGCTTGTGAGACATGTTAGGAGATCAAGGGAGAAGCTACTGAAGTGTTCTAAAAAGGAGAGTGTGGTAGCCACAGGAATGTGCCACTTGAATCTTCCTTCAAGAGAGGATCAGCTGCAAAGAATATATTTCACTAACAGCTTTTAGCTGCCACACCTTCTGGATCCACATTAGAATTCCCACTGAGGTCACCCTTCCCCTGGGCTGCTTCCAGTCAAAGACTGAGCACAGTGTGGCAGAGGTATCAGAGCCGAGCCATTTCTGCCCAACATGGGACCCCGTTCTAGGTTCTCAGACTTCTCATCAAACTGGCTGAGGTTTCTCAAAGCTGCAGTGCATTCTGAGCCTCTTCTAGACATTCCTCCTTCCTTTCCCCTCTCCTCTCCCATACCCCATGGTCTGAGACTCCCCAACTACAAAATGCTCTCCCTTCCCTTTATCTTTCACAGGTATTTCCTGCAATAAATCTCTTACAGTTCTAGTTCTGTGTTGGCACTTGCTTCCCAGAGGACCTGAACTAACCCAGGGAGTGACATGAAGTTTCGTTTTACTACAGAGTGTAGAATAAGTGTTGTGAGATTAACTATAGAGGAGAAATTAGGAGGCTTTTTCTAGAAATCTGGGTGAGATTTTGTTAAGACCAGGACAAAGAGAGTAGAATTGAAGAGAAGTGAATGTATTAAAATGATTGGTTTATATAATTTATGTAATATATCGGATTAGAATTGATGGATTTTGATGATTTATTAGCAAAAAGAGAAAAGGAAGAAATCAAAGATGATTCCAAGTTTCTGAATGGGTGTAGGTGTCATTCACTGATGTAAGGAACTGTTGGTTGTTCTGCACCCCAACTTCAATCATGGGACAACTATGCAGTTGATGTCATGCCTGGATCCCAAAAGCTCATTTTTCTTTCTCTGAGTTGAGGTGCTTCAGAAGAATATAATGGAATAATTAAATTTAAGTAGGGGCTTCTCAGAGTATTCCTGATGTTCTTCATAAGGAAAAAAATGAGGAGCTGTATGCAAGGACCAACACGGCATTAAGTAGTCACAATCTATAATCATTACCCACATCTACTGCTCCCCCGCCTCCTGTTTCATCTTGATGGCATGCAAGCTTTAACAAAACTATACACCCCAGAGTCCCTATAACTTTTATGAATCCAGGAAATTGATAAATGAAAGATGGCCTTTGGAACATACTTTATCAGTGTGAGTCTACCCTAATGGTGCTGGTCTAAGAAATGACCAAACTGCCTTCCAGACGACCTCTTGGACTGAGAGATATCTTGATTTAACATCCTATAAACGTCTGTATTTGAGACTCCTGGTTAAATCCACCTGGTTTCCTACAGCCTCTGCTCCAGCCACCTAGGTCAACATGCTACACAAAGATGAAAACTGGGGATATTTCCGATAAGGGGATCTGGTAAGTTCCATAGCCAGTAGGTCATAAGCTTCATGAGAACAGAGATCACACTGTTCTGTTTACCGTGAGAGAATATGGTAAAGGCATCCTTGGGGATATTGCGGGTTCCATTCCAAACCACTACAGTAAAATGAATATAGCAACAAAGCAAATCGTCTTCTTTCTGCTGGTGGAGCATCTTGCCTTTGATTTGTATAAAACACATCTGCAAAGCACAATAAAGCAAAGTGCGATAAAGCAAGGTATGCTTGTACTAGCACTAAATAGGCCCTCAACAAGGATTTAATGGATGGGTGGGTGAGTGGAAGGAAGGGTGAAAGGGAGGAAAGATCAGTGTGTAGATATATCAGTGTGTAGATATACAGGTGAAGCTACCAGCCCTATGCTATTTGTATAATTTATATGTGTGGCCCAGCATCTCCCATAATTCTTGATGTGTAGTATGGCTCTATAAATTTGTTGGCTATATCCTATGCACTTGAAATTAAAAAATGAGAAGAACACTGTTCATACCTTTCAAAAGTCAGATTTTAGGGAAATACATCAATTAATAACTACAGCAATGTAAGGTATACGGTATATTAGAAATACAAACAGGGCACTGTGAAAGCACAAACAAGAATGTGCGTAACTGCTGTGGAGTTCAGAGAAGTCTCCTGAAAGAAACTGCACTTGAACTGAGATTTAAAGTATGCCAAGAAATTTTCTGAATAAAGAATAGAGGAAAAACATTCCAGAAAATGATATCTGAAGATAAAGAGATCATTTGAGGGATCCCGAGTTATTCAACATGGCTGCTAAACACAAGCTCCAACAGAGTGGCCACAGATGAAGCTGGAAGAAAGCCAAAGGCCAGACTGTACCAAAAAATTTTAGCTTTGTCTTGTAAGTGATGACAAAGCTTGGGATGACAAGTGTGAGAATGACATGATCAGATTTGCATTTTAGACAGGTCACTCCAGCTGAAGCATAGCTAATAAGTTGGAAGAGAAAGGAAGTGTGGATACCAGTTAGAATTCATGTGAGAAATGATGAAGGCTTGAATGTGACAATGGTGGTGAAAAAAAAAGAGAGAGAGAGAGAGAAAAATTCAGGGGATATTAAAAGCTTGGACAGGCAGAAGGTGATAGTTTCCAATGGGATGTTGAGAATGATGAAGAAGGGATCTCTTGAATGATTCACAGGTTTCTGGCTTGAGAATGGATGAACTACGGATGCTATTAACCAAAAATTAGGAGGGGAAAGTAGAGGAATACATTTGGGGATATACTGCCTGCTACTTTCCCTAATCTAGAATGACATCATAATTGAAAAGATAAGTCTGTAACTCATGACAGCAGTCAGAGGTGAGATTGAAATTTGGCAATGATCAGTTCAGGGAAGATAGTTACAGACAGGGTTAGAGAATTGCCCAGGGGAACAGAAAAGAAAAGAGAAGGGAACTGAGTGTCAAACGCTGTGGAATATAAACAGTTCACTTCAACATTAAATTGTGGTTTATGTGGTGTAGATTTCTTCCATTGATTTAATTTTAATAACAGTTATTCATTCTGGTTAGAGAATTCCATAATTTAGTTTTAGTAATGTGTATGCAGTGTTGACACTGTTGTTATTTAAAATGACTCAAGGCTAATATTTTAATCTTTTTTAATGTTTTAATTATTTGTTTATATAACTAAAACCTAACATACTGCACAAATCATGGCCACTTTACGTCTTTGGTTTAATTAAAAATAAACATGCAGACACAGAAGAAACTTGAAATGATTTCCTTCTAGCCTTTTCCTTCCTTTGCTTGTCTACTGTTATTTTTATTACTCGAATATTACAACTCTGCCCTGCTTTTGAAACAGTCACCTGGCAAATTGCCAAAGTTCTTAAAGAGCTGCTAGAACAAAAAATCCACAGAACAGAGCTATTGTTATTAGTGTATTCATAAACTAAGACATAAGGTCAAACTCCTTATTTGCATTCCAAAATGTCACCTACTTATGTCATTGATGATGCTTTTTGTTCTATAGCCAACAGATTAATACTCGTGTGATCTGAATAAATTCTCAGAGGCATTTATGCTTTAAAGAATAAGAACATATAGAAGAAAGATTTTTTTTTACTAGTTAAAGATACTTGTTAAATTAAAATATTGCAAAAGCATAGAAAGCTCTGTGGACCACTTCAGAACAATCTGTTGTCCTTTAACAATGCTGTAATCACACAAAATTTCCTCTCATTCTTTGATATTTGTTATAAAAATTGTGACAGCATCATAGTGAAGTAATATCCTAGCTCTTATAATGGCATTAAAATACTCCAATTATCATTGTATTGGGAGTGTTTGGAGAAGCATGGTGATAGGGAGAATTTCCTTAGTATGATATTCATCAAGAGGCTCAAAACACCTCGATGTTATTAGTTTGGAGAGAAAGTGTATGAGAAAATGTATCAAGCATTTAAAAATCCTTTTGGACACTGAAAATCAATATAGCATGCATACAAAAATCAGAAAGCAGTAATATTTTGTATATACAATCTGGCACCTCCAAAGTTGGTCAATATTGAGGCAGTGGTAGCCACTTAAAAGATTTGAGAGTCAATCTTATCTGCCTAATTGGAGAAAGAGATGATGGGAATCAGACAGTCCTTCTTCTACTAGTTCATTTCTTGAATCCTGGCCTCCTCTGAGATAAATCAGCAATGGTAGGTGGAAGTCTTTTCCTCCTCCTACCCCTGTCCCCCAATAATGTCTAAACCCTAAGGTCCTTTGTGCTTTTATAAATATAAACTCTTTCTCCCCTGTCCTTTTATGCTATTATCTTCAATAAAACAGAACTTTCCCCCTTAGAAAAATATCAAAGCAGTTATTTTTTTAAATGGCTTTGACTCCCAGACACATCACCCAGTCATATCAAGTATATTTCTGTCTCTGCACTTTGCACATGTGTTGTCTTTTGTCTCTATTTCTCCAGCATCCTGTATCTACCCGTTCCCAAGCCTCATTCTCATCACTTAGGGGCAACTTGAATGTCATCCCATCTGTGCAGCCTTCCCTAGTCTCCTTTCCTAATCCTACCTGAAATCAATTGCTTTCTCATAGGTGATTGCTTTCTTAGAATAGGGTTGAATTAATCTATACAAAGTGCTTAGAATTTGCCTGGAATATCACGTGTATTTTATGGGTGTTAACTGCATCATCATCATCATCATCATCATCATCATCATCATCATCATCATGTGTGTTTCTGAAGTACCTTCTACAGATCTTCACTGTAGCATAACATTAGTCCTCTCACTAAGCCTTTCTCTTTACTCAAAATTCACCTTCTCAGTGAGGCCTTCCCAATCCACTTAGCTAAAATTTCAAAATCATCCTCCTTTAAAACCTCTTTTCTGATTTTTTAAGTCCTTATCACCTCCCATTAACACACCACATATTTTACTTCATTATTTTAATATCTCCCTCATCAGGATGTAAGCTCCGTGAGGGCAGTGAATAGTTGTTCAAAAAATGAATGAGGTTGCTTATGCTTTCATTCTATTTCCCAGAGAACCCAACATAGCATCTGGAACTCAGTGGATTAGGTGAGTAACAGAAAGATCAAAATCTGAGACCATTCCAGAAAATGCCACATCTGAGTGGAATGCTCCAATGAGAATCATGCAGCCAGTTACATCACAAAGGCACTGAGTGTTAAGAGGAGAAGGAAAATTCTTGACATGGACATTAATTATATCTTTACAAATTTTTTTTTATGACAATAATTATCAGGGAAAGCTCTGGGTCCCAGGCTGTTTGTAAATGATTCATTATTAAACGTAAAGATTACTAATACATAGTATTTGGCCAAGAAAGATAAAGCTGGCATATATACTGTTTGTTTCATAACATAAATTTAAAGTTAGGTGAAAACCTTCATATTACAATGCTATATGATGGGTACAGTTTTTTTTTAAAAAAAGCATAAGCTAGGGCCATTTTTCTCATTACACCAAATGATGTATTGAAAATATCCTCAAGACCATACCATAAAATATAAAAATGTCACAGGGAGGTAGCGCAGGGTAATTTTTAAACACGGGGTCATTTTGAATGCCAATGTAAACTTGACATTTTCTTATTGATTATAATCAAAAGATTTCAAGGAGTTTGGAAAACTGTTTTAAAAAATATAGCTACTGAGAAGTAATAGTGTGGAGAAAAGCAGGATTTGTTAACTGGAATAAAATAAACCTCCTTGGAACTTGGAACTCACAATCTCAGCACACAGGTTGTCTGCCATGACCCACTCACACAGGGTACATTCCTAGCTGGGAAGGTTAAATTCTAAATAATTCTATCCAGAATGACATGGAAACTAATAAAAAATAACCCAACATCTATGGAAGACTGAATGTCATATCATACAGATCAGAAAGTAGTTTTAAATCTCATCCTGCTTAGTGGCTGTGTGACCTCAAATAAGAATCTGAGTTTTCATTGCCTCATCTCTAGATGATAACACATCAGTGCTGCCTTACATAGTTGTTGTGAGGATCTAATAAAATACTGTGTGCAAAAACATTTGTAAACTCTGGAGCACTATACAAGTGTATAATTTTTGTGTTTTAGAGGTCATTGGCATCTTATCCTTCCTTAATGAGAGACCACATAGTTTTCAAGCTTGCTTCTGGTTTAAACTGGCTCAAGATTTAATTTCTTACCTATGGAAGTTATTTCTTTAGACATTGCCTCTGCCCAGCTCTTACTTAGACTACTAGAACTTGATTACTTTTCTGGCTTCTGTTTGACTCAGCATTTCACTGTAGGCCTATGTCGAAACTGCCACTGTAAGAACTGTGAGTATAAGCTAAGGGCACACTCCGCGGCCTACTGTAATTCATCCCAGCAATATGTGGCATTTGAGGGTAGAAGACAAAGTAGCATAGAAGTTCACTTCTTTTTGAGAGAACTAAACCAAATTCCTTATTTTTAATATTTATTTGAAAGAAATTCCAATTTTTCTCAAGAAAATATACAGAAACCATTATTCTGTCTCTCACTTCAGCACTGGGCCAAATGTACTTACAAACTAGAAGACAATTTAGTTTGCAAGGCAATTTAACAGAAAACTAGAGTTGATGGCTGACTAGCAGTAACAAAGTCTATGTATTAATTTCTTAATAAAATAATATCCAACAGATATAGCACTTACTATGTGACAGGGTCTTTACATATGTTATCTCATTTACCCTTCACAATTATTATTTCCATCTTACAAATGAGGAAACTGAAGCACAGAGAAATTAAGAAGTTTACACAACAGCTTAAACAGTACTTTAAACAACAGTAGTTTACAAACAGCTAATAAGTGACAGACCTGGGATTCAAACTCCAGAATCAAGCTCTATAGTCTATTGTCTTCACTCTGCTGTACCGCTAAAAATCATAATAATAAAAAAAATATATCTCTTAATTTGCATGCCAAATTACCCCAAAACTCAGGGTCCTAAAACAGCATCACAGTGTCTATATGTCAGGCATCTGGGTACAATTTAGCTGGGTCCTCTCTGTTAGGGTCTTTTATAAGCTGCAATGAAGGTGTTATCTGGGGCTGCAGTCCTTTCAAGGCTCAACTGGGAATGGGTTCACTGCCAAGCTCACCCATCTGGTTGTTGATATGATCTAGGTTCTTGAGGCTTTTGGACAGAAGCTACTCTAATTCTGTGCCAACATGGCAGATGCAAAAGTGGGCAAGCTAGAAAGGCAATAGAAAGTCCAGCAAAATGGAAGCCACAGTCTATTTGAATGTAAGGACAGAGTGACATCTTATCACTTTTGCATACCCTACTCATTAGCAGCAAGTCACTAAGTCCAGCTACACTCCAGGATGTAGAAATCCTTGGGAGTCATGTCAGAAGGTGTTTATCTACCCCCATAATAATTAGTAGTAGTAATGTTTATAGAGGGCTTACTATGTGCCAGGTAATAATCCAAATAGTGTATGTGTGTGTGTGTGTGTGTGTATTCATTTAATCCACATAATATAACCCCATCAACAGATGATTTAATATTAGAGAGTACCTAGAGAGTATCATGTTCACACTTTGGGGTAGAAATAATGAAGAATGCCACTTCCTATATTCCAACAGAGAAAGTATATGTTAGAATGCTTCAAAACTATTGTTGCAAACTGACTTTACCACACCATAATTCCCTTTAAGAATCTTGTATCTTATTCACAGAATGGGTCTTCTCTAGCTAATGGCAAACAGTATTTTCTTGAATTAGCTCCCCTCTAGCTCTACTAGTCCTGGGAGTGGAATAGAAGAATTATTCTAAATAAATAAATAAAAATAAAATTTAAAAATCGATTTCTCATTCACATTATAATTTATAAAAATTAATATATCTATATTAATAGTTTTAAAAACTGAATAAGAATCATCTTAAGTTTTTAAGATGAAAAGCTACCAAAGATTCAAGATATCCAAAGAAATACAGTTTTAATTTAGCTCAGAATTTGTTTACTGTTTCTCTTCAAAAAGTTGAGGTGGCTGGCTCCCAGTAGGCCAACATTAAAGAAAGATGAGAGAGAAGCATTCCATCTGAAAGATTCCAGGCTATATGGAATTGGGTGGAGGCAGACACTGATACACTGATCAGACTCTCTCAGGCCTGCCCTCCAAAATAGTGGCCTGGGGAAGAGGTAGAATCACTTAGAAATGGAGAGGCCGGAAGTTCTCTTTCCCATTTTTAATAGGGACTAAAGTAGTTGCCTATTATGAGAGTTATGTGGAAGACATCCCAGATTCCTAAGCCACCGGGTGTGTGTCTATTTTCAAGCTTCTGCTATTTGCAATGACAGATCCTTTAAACATCTAGAAGCCAGTTCCTGGTCAAGTTAAAAATAACAGCAAATGAATATAAATTCAAAATCCTAAATAAAATACAAACAAACGAAATTTAAGAGTTCATTATTAAAAGAATAATAAGAATAATAATTATATACCAAGAAGGGTAAATCTAGTAATGCAGGATTATCTATTAATTTATTAATAATTCATTACATTAATAACTAAAAAGAATAATACCATCTCAATAGAAGCCAAAAGGTAATTGCTAAAATTTGGCAGCTATTCATAATTAAAGAAAAAATATTTCAGTACACTGACATAGAGGAAGTCTATTTTACCATGACAAAGACTATCTAAACTAATATACTGAACAATGAAACACCAGAAGAATTCCCCATAAAGCCAGAATTTAGACAAGAATGCTCTTTGTTGCATTATTTTTAAAGGAAAAAAAAAATGAAAATCTGAATGTTCGGCAACTGAATATAAATAATTTATAATACCCTCGTAATATGCAATACTATGCTGCCATTATAATCCTGCTGTACATGTACATATACATGTGTATGTCTGAGATCCATACACACATGATATATATAGATCTATACATATGTATAGATATGTTTATAAATAGAAAATACTTGTGAATATAATTATGCACCAAAAGAGTTCTGAAAGTAAATACAAAGTGTCAACAGTGGTTCTTTTAGAGTAGTAGGATAGGTAGAATTGAAGAAAAATTAGAATGGAAAGATACTATACAAAGAGACTTCTGTGTAAACAGTAATTCTATACTGTTTGAATATTTTAACAAAGTAAATATAGTATGTGCAATATTTAAGCCAATTTTAAAAAACAAGTTAATATTGACAGTGAAGAAATAACATTTCTAATTGAAAAACAACCGTATGTCTAAGATATATTAATATATCAAAAAAATAATCCAAAGCATGTACTCCCAAACTTTGATTTCGGTTGTTATAGTTGAACGATAGATTTATGGATAACTTTTTCTCTTTACTTTTGTGGTGTCCAAATTCTTTCTACTAATCACGTATTTATTTTATAATTAGGAAAAAGATTAAAGAAAACTATGCTAATGTTTAATTTATATATTACACTAAAAAACTTAGAGTCTATAGGAAAATACTTTTTATCTTAATAAGCTAGATTGCTTCTTAAAAGAGTCATGATGCTTCCTAACTCTATTACAACCTTATAAAACTACTGGGAAAGCTAAATGCTTCCTTTTTATTACAAAGCCAGCCTTCCTTTTCTGGGCTTGCTTAATTTGGTGATTTCTCTGTGGTTCAGAATCTAGGAATCATTCTTCATTCCTCTCTCTCTTTTCTATATGGAGTCACTCATTAAGTTCTCTCTATAATCCTTTGCTTGTCTGATACATCTCTTTCCCATTCTGATCCCACACCACCTCCTGGTCTAGGCCTTCATTAGCTCACACCTGGAACAGAGACATCTCATCGCATCTCTTTGCTTGCCAGGGTTGTGCCCTCCTCATTTCCCCCATCTTCACCTCACACTCTGCATTGCCTTTATGCCCCCTTTGTTATTCAAGTGCTCTATTCCTTGTTTCTCTAACTTGCTACATTCCCACCTCCATCCCTATGAGCTTGACATGGCTCTTTGCAATAGTGTCTACATTGCACTCTTCCTTCACAATCCCATCCCCATCGTGGTCTCTCCTTCTTCATTGTTTCTCTATGTATTCAATTCTTCATTTAGAACATACTTCTTAACCACTACTGTATACCAGACATTGAACTAGGCACAGGGAGTACTGACTAGTTTTCCAAATTAGTGACTGGACCCCAAAAAGTTATGAGACTCAAGTTCACAACATTACCGGCTTCAACAATATTTTATCATTATGTCCATCAATAGCCACAGAGTTCTCTAAGAGCCCCTCTCCTTTCTGCTTTTCTCTAACTATACTCTTAAATCTCTCTTATTTTCAACAATTACTAGATTCCTCATATATACTAGGTTTTATGCTAGATGCTAGAAGTGGAAAGGTGAGTGAAATTTGCTTTTTACTTATCAAAAGCTTCATTTTAGTGGGGACAGTAGACAGGAAAATAAACACAATAGTAAGTAAAATGCATGAAAGAACAAAAGAGTGTGTGTTTAATTCTACCTAGTAAGATCAAGGAAGGATACGAAATAATGTTTGTGTTGATAGCAGGTGGAGAAGATGAAGAACTGTGAGAACAGTATTGCAAAGGTACAATACATTAAATGGCATAGTTTGTCAAGAAACTTCAAATACTTGAAGTACATGAGGCTGGAGAGCTGGGCTGAGTACATGAGGCTGGAGAGCTGGGCTGAGGCCAGATCTTATTTTGCCTTGCTCTACATTGAGAGAGTGAGCAAACACTCACTATTATGAGAGCTATATGGAAAATAGTTGGGGAGAGGTGAGTGACAGGGCCCAGGCTAGACAAAAAGTCACAAAGAGGTTGATATAGTCCAGGGAAGTAATGAGAACCAGGCAAGCAATGAAGTAGAGTAGGTGGGGAAGGAGAGAAGGAAATGGTTTGGAGAAATATCAAAGAGGTGAAATCAATAAGATTTATTTACTGTTGGGTTTTAGAGGCTAAGTAAGAGGAAAGAATAAATAGTGACTTCCTAGTTTCTGGCTTGACTTACCCAGATTCCAAGCAGAAAGCATAGGAGGACTTGATGCTTTGAAGAAAGAGGGTATTCAATAAGTTTGAATGGCCTGTTACACATTGAGATAGGAGGTCTTGGAACCTGTTGGGGATGTATGTATGTATGTATGTATGTATGTATGTATGTGGACATATACATATAACATATGTAAGTATATATGTGTGTATACTCCTAAATATATATATCTATATGTATAGTCTTGAGTTCAGGATTTTGTTTGGGTTATAATTAGAGATTTGGAAGTTAGAGTATAGATAGTGGTTAAAATCATGAGAATAGTAACATTACCCAGAGGAAATGTATATGATGAGAACTGGTATTAAGGACAGAGCTCTTGGGACTGCAAGCCATTAGATGATCAGAGAAATAGGGGCCGGGAAAGGACCCTGCGAAGGAATGGTCAGAAAAGTAGAAGAGCCAGGATAGGCTATTTACGAGTTTCCTATTGCTGGTGTAACGAATTGGCACAACTTTAGTAGCTTAAAATAACACAAGCTTATTGTATTACTATTCTGTAGGTCAGAAATCCAACATGTTTCACTGGTCTAAAGTCGGGTGTCATCAGAGCAGCATTCCCTTCTGCAGATTCTAAGGGAGAATCTTTGCCTTTTCCAGCTTCTAGAGGCCACCTGAATTCCTTGGCCTTTTCCTCCATCTTCAAAGCCAGCAACAGTAGGTTCAGTCAGTCTCACATGATTCTGGTTTTGTTTTTGCCATCATATCGCCTTCTCTGACTCTCTCCTTCTACTCCCCTCTTCCACTTTTAAGGATGCTTGTAATTCTATTGGACTAACCTGAATAATCTAGGCTACTCTCCCTATCAATGGATTAGTCATCTTAATTCCATCCACAACCTTAATTTCCCTTTGCCATGTAACCTAACAGACAGATTCCAAGGATTAAAACATGGAGGAGGGGGAAATTGTTCTGACTATCCAAGCTGTCATCTCAAAAACCAATCAACCAAACAAAAACACTAAAGAAATAATAAAAAAGGATGGTGGTGGTCCTGGACAAATTACTCAGTCTCTCTTTCTGCCTCTGTTTATCTACAAAATGGAGATAATAACGGTACCTATCTCATAGGGTTGTTATAGGATTACACAAACTAATATTTATGAAGCACATAAACTGTGTTAAAAAAATGAAATCTTACCATTTGTAACAATATGGATAGACTGAGAGGGTATTATGCTAACTGAAATGTCAGACAGAAAAGACAAATACCACATGATTTCACTTAGATGTGGAATTAAAATAAATAAACAAATGAAACAGAAGCAAACTCATAGATACAGAGAATAAACTGATGACTACCAGACAGGAGGGGGGTTGAGAGTCTGGGTAAAAAAGGTGAAAAGATTAAGAAGTACATATTGGCAGTATAAAATGTGTGAGGTGGGTACTAGACTTATCAGGGGGATCATTTGGTAAGTTATATAAATATCTAACCACTATGCTGAACTACACCTGAAACTGATATAATATTAAATGTCAACTGTAATTAAATAATAATTGTTTAAATAAAATCGGGAAAAAAACTGTCAAGCTTATAATTTTTAAAAAAAAAGCAATTAGATTAAATAAGGCAAGGGTTAAAACTGGCCATTGGATTTGTTAATTAGGCAATGAGTGGTCTTTACCATTGCAATTTCAGGGATATGGTGGTTATAGTCTAATTACAGTAAGATAAAGGTAAGAAAGTGGAGAATAGTAGTAAATACAATTATGTTGAAAAATTTTTTAGGAATGGAAGAAGAAAGGGGCTGGAGCAGTCTTAGCTAGATGAGGACGGAAAGTTACAGGAAATTGGAACACACTTCCATGCTGTGTGGAAGGGGCTAGCAGACAGAAAAGTTGAATGTACGAGCGAGGGAATGAGGGAATAGTAGCTGTAGTAAAATCCCAGAGGAGACAGTATAGATGTGATCAACAGCTAGGATGTGGGAGTTAATTTTGAAATGATGAAGAAACAATTAATTCTCTGGGTCTAGAGGGAAAACTATGAGGGTGAATCCCAGGAATTAAATATATTTCCTTTCCTAGGTTGCTGTCTATCAGTAGGAATTACTCACAGGCCTCAACCTGAGGCTATGCCACCAGAGAAGAGTTCTCATTCATCATTCCATATCAGGATACTGCACACTATAAGTAGGGTTTACTTCCTTCCACAGGAAGTTTCCATGGAGCCTTTGAGTGTTCAAGTTTAGAATTAGTCAACAAAAATATCCTCATTTCTTTCAGGGTGGTTAATTTCATAAACAATACCTGTCCCTTTCAAAAGATATCTCTGACCAAGATATGTATGCTACACTGCACCCCGTTTTTTCTTTTATTCTGATATAAAAATGAAAATGGAGAGAGTAATCTAATTAGGTATAAGTTCATGTTAACAGAACAAACCTTCTTTATTTTGGAAAATTTCAAACATACACTAAAGAAAAGAGAATATTATAATAATCCCCTATGTAGCCATCATTTAAATAGTTACAACCTACAGCAAATTTTGTTTCATTTATATTCACCCTTCACCCGTACCTCATTTTAAAAAACTCATTTTAAAGCAAACAAGTTTTCTTTAAAAATAGGATTTTTAAACATAGTGATTATATACTTCATATGTTTCTCTTTTACCATATCAAGACATAAGATACAGTATGACACCACTTTATATAAGTTTGAAATAGCACAAAAGAAATATTAATAAAGTCTCATTTTAGAGGCTAATTTTAAATAATTGTAAAATTATTGAGAATTACATAATTATTAAAATTGCATCATTTCAGAACTGGTATGAAATAACTATTTGCATGTTTTGGTCATCACAATTGCTCAACAGAATTGTCTACATGTCCTTCATGCACTATGAACACCCCAGTCACACAATTTGGAATGGAATAATTTGGGTGACTATTTGCTGTTTAACACTCACCATTATTTTAACGTAAAATTGTTTTTTTAATAGCCTATACAATGCCATCAAGTGCTGATGCTCCCATATCAACAACATGCTCCTCTATCGATAACTTTAGAAGTGAAATATGATAAATTGCTCTGAAGAAGGCCAAACTCCACAACAGCTGGTATTGTTCATTTGGAAAAGGGCACACAGCAAAATAGTATAAGTGCTTCTGAGACACTTAAATGGAGCAGATACATTCTCAGCTTTTAAAAAATCCTCAAGTATCTAGGCAAGAATGGGAAAAAAAAATACTGGTGACTCAGCTGCGAGATCAATATCACTGTAATAAATTTATAGGCTCTGAGAAAGTATTCCAGCCCCTGCCTCACCTCCACCTTCATCATTTATTTTACATTTATTCCTATTGAGATATGATACTAGATCTTCAAAAAAATATCACTTCCATAAAAATGCAAGTGTCCTGCTCTCATAGTTAATGCAGATACCTGAATGTACATCATTATACAACATTATTTCATAGCACCTTCAAGGTAATCAAAAGAAGAAAACGAAAATGTACAATTTAAAAATTTTATTTTTAATTAAAATATTTTGTGTCACCTTCATTTGCCAACCTTCCTAGCTAATTGTGAGTAAGTTCTGGCCATTGGGATGTAAAGTGTTATGTGGCAGCTTACAGGACTCTTTCTATAAAAGGTAGTTGGTGTCTTTTTTAAAAATGGTGTTGAGAAAACTAGATATTCACATGCAAAAGACTGAAATTGGACTCTTACCTAATACCATATACAAAAATTAATTCGATATGGATCAAAGACCTAAATGTAAGAGATAAAACTGTAAAACTCTTAGAGCAAAACATAGGGAGAAGCTTCATGACATTGGATTTATCAATGATTTATTGGCTATGACATCAAAAGCACAATCAACAAAAGAAAAAAATAGAAAAAACTGTATTACATAAAAATTAAAAACTTTAATACCTCAAAGGACACTATTAACAGAGTAAAATGGCAACCCATAGTTTGGGAGAAAATATTTACAAATCATATATCTAATTAAGGGTTAATAACCAGATTTATTAAAAAAAAAAACTCTTAAAACTCAACAACAAAAAATCCAATTAAAAAAATCAACAAAAGAATTAAAATAGATGTTTTTCCAAAGGAGATATACAAATGACCAGTAATTACAAGAAAAGATACTCAGCATCACTAATCATTAGAGAAATGTAAATCAAAACCACAATGAAACACCACCTCATGACATTAGGATGCTATTATCAAAAAAACATAAAATAACAAATGTCAGTGAGGATGTGGAGAAACTGGAACCCTTGTGCATTGCTGGTGGGAATGTAAAATGATATCTTCTCTATGAAAAATGGAATGGCTATTCCTCGAAAAGTTAAAAATAGAGTTACCATATGATTTGTTAATTCTATTTTGGGGTATTTTCCAAAAGAATTGAAAGCACAGACCCAAACACATATTTGGAGGCCAATGTTTCACAGCATTGTTAACAGCCAAACGGTGGAAACAACCCGAGTGTTCTGGATAAATAGACGAAATGTAGTAACTTATTCGGCTCTTAAAAGGAGGGAAATTCTGACATATGCTACAACAAGGATGAATCTTGAAACATTACAGTAAGTAAAATAAGCCAGTCACAAAATGACAAATATTGTATGATTTCACTCGTATGAGTTATCTAGAGTAGTCAAATCTATAAAGACAGAAAGTAGAATGGTGTTGCCAGGGGATGGGGAGAGGGGAAAAAAGAGAGTTATTGTTTAGTGGGTGCAGAGTCTCTGTTTGGAAAGACAGAAAAGTAATTCTGGAGATGGATGGCAGTGATAATTGCATAACAATGTGAATGTACTTAATAACACTAAAGTAATCACACACTTAAAAATAAATTGGTAAATTTTGTTATGCATAAAATTTATAAAATTTAATGCATAACATAAGAAACTGTAGTTTGTACACCCTTCATCCTGTCTTTGTTCACTCCTTCTTCCTGCTGGCTGTAATGCAAATATGATGGCTGGATCTGAAACAATATCCTTGGACCTCACTGAGTTGTGCCTTGTACAATATTAAGGGGGTTCCATTTACATAAAATAGGTAGATATTTTACATAAGAGAAATTGTCTTGTTTAACTACTGTTCTTTTGGATTTCTTTTACTTGCAAACAAATTCAAACTGATATAACAAGTTATATCTATCTATCAATCTATCTATCTAATCTTATAACCCAAGTATTTGTAAGCAATAACTTTCATAGCCTAGAGGCACATGGAGCATTATAATAAAGTGAACAAATTTCAAATGTATGCTAAAATCTGAACATCAGACAATCTGGCAGGAAAAAAGAGCAATATATAAAAATCTCATTTTCAGTTTATTCAGGTATTAAGATAAATTGCCTTATAAATAGTGACAAACATAAAATTATGAAAAACTATGAAATGGTTCATTAACAGAGGCCTGGAACACTACACAACTGTTAAAAAGAACAAAGCAGATGTATACAAAAACAAATGTCAGAACTGGTTGGTCCCATTTGTGAGGGAAAAAAAAATTGGCCTGATCTATGTGCTTGCATATGTAGGAAAGAGACATAATAGCTAACATTTATAAAACATGCACCTGCCCTAAGAGATTCTCCTAATTATCTCCATGAATTCTCAAAATATGTCTGTAAGGTATGGAACTTTATTATCCTTGTTTTACAGCTGAGGAAACTGAGCACAGATTTCACAGCATACCTTGTCCAGGGTCACATAAAAATTAAATGCTGGAGCCAGAATAATAAGCATAGCTACCTCTGAGAGGTAGTGGTAATGGAGAATTATAGTGAGGGTACTGATTATACTCTTCAATTTAGCTTGATTTATTATATTATTATTATTATTACTATTATTATTATTATTATTATTATTATTGAGTATGAGTATGTATTACATTTTAAATATTTGGGGATGGGAGTAGAAATATGAATATAATTTAATGAAAATATGGTTATACCCTAGATAATTAAGTAGGGTTGAATTCAGCATACATATTTAAGATTTCTACAAGGAAATAAAAAGGTGTCAATAGAAACTTTAAAAGTGAGATGTATGTAGAAACTCAAGATAGTTCTTAATGCATTGAGTTTAAGCAGATAATAAAGTATAATGCACATTTGTCAAACAGTACTTGGATACTGAGCACTGCGCAAGGCCACTATAAAAAATAAACATAATATTTAATAACTTGCCTAGAAGGCACAAAAGAAAAGAAAAAATCAGATTAATGATTGATTAATGGAGTTAAGATGTCAGATTAAATAAAGAAAACTATATACACATGTATTGTTGTAAGGGCTATATCTACCTAACTCTAGGAGATTGTAGCAGATTCTGCCATGTCGAGGCCTCAGCTGGGCTCTGGCTGGCTTTCATTCTCAGTGTCTGAATTTTTGTACTGAAGGCTCCTTTTTTCCACTTACCTCCACATCCCAGAATCACAGAAAGCCCCAATCTTTGCTTCCAGAAGGACAAGGTGCCAAAAATCAACAATCCCACACCCACCATAATGGCCCTTGTTCAATGAATGACTCGTCTCAGGAGTTGGTTGGTATATAAATACCAAGGTTTCCTCACCCCTCTGCTGGGATAATTCTAAGACATGTATTTTGAACTATTTCCAAGTTTCCCCATGGAATTAAGTTCTAGTCGCTCACTGGATGCTTTATTAGCCTTCTTCCTTCCTGGTTTCACTTCCTCAACTTTCTTGCCCTATTGTTCTCTCCACTTCCCAAATAAACTCTCACTTTCAATCCTTGTCTTGGGGTCTGCTTCTGGGAGAACCCAAATTATGATGGGAGAAAGGGCAGGGGTCCTCATTCATAAAGCAGTCTATATGAATAACAACCCCTGGAGTTGTGCTTTGCTAATCCTGTGAAACCATCCATGGCAGCTCTGTAAATATATTTACATCTTCATTTCCACAGCAACCAGAACAAGAAAGATGAAAAAGTGCCATACTCTGGTTATGAATATGATAAATACAATCTAAAAGTCACTGTTTTTCAAAGAAACAGAAGAAATAAGTGGCTTTAAAAGAATAAGGAATTATACCAGATAAGAAAAAAGAATCTATTGGAAACCCAGCAGAAAGATAGTGTGATTGGTTACATTCAATACAATGAATCTTTTACCACCAGTTTTAGCATTGTCATCAAATACAGTATTTATTGAGCACCCATTTATAACTGTGTATTTGGCACTTCGATTTGAATATTTAGCATGCTCAAATTCTTGAGTGCACCTATGGAATTAGGACAAAATAAACAAATAAACAAAAAGCACTTAATCAGTTTCCTATCTAAATCTTAACTTTGCTAAAGTCATTTTATTCATCAGGACCCAAGTGAGTGATGGATCTTTATAGTGGCCTGCCCTACAATGCCACTACGCAAAATGCAGAAATGTTTGATTCAAATGTCCTACAGAATCATAATGAGGAATCTGATGTTTTAATATTTTGAAAGAATTTATTCAAATATAGCAAATAAAGACAATCAATAAACAAATAAGATACCAGATGGCAGCTGAATCTGAGGAGATCTGTCAATCTATGTATTTAATGGATTCTAAGTACCTATTCCACATGCAGCCTTATGCTGGGTGCTGTGGATAGTATAAAGAATACCATATATTCTCTGTCTTAAAATTACTTAGAATTAATGCTATATTTGTTCAGAATAATACCATTGTAGAGATTCTTTCTTAGAAATGATGCATGCCAGATCAGATGCCAGATTCTTACTTTTTGGAGAAATCAATTGCTAATAGACATTCTTTATGTGCCTGTAAAATATAATGTGAAAATCAAATTAAATACTATATTTATGTATATTTTTAGGTCTCCATAGATTTTAAAAGAAATTTATTTTTATCAGATATCTTTTGTATGTCAATGTATAATTCCCTTTCAAATTTCATAAGTCTAACACGATGACCTGTTTCCAACTTGACATCATCACAGAAGATGATGAGAGTAGAACAGATTTGCTATTAATAGTTTCTGATACTGGGCTGCTAAATGGCCATTTTCAGAAACTTTTCCTCCAACTTCTTTTGAGTTTGTGAGAAAAGGAGAAAATTTCTCATTGTAGTAGGTTTTGGGACTGTGCAATAGTGCATACTCTCCTGTAAAACATCAGGTCATGGATACTTTGACGGAATCCTTCAAGTGTCACACCAATGGTAAAGAATCAGAGATGTAATTAAAAGATCATAATGAAGATAGCTTCTTATAGTACTTTCCAGATGTGTGAGTGTGTGTGTGTGTGTGTGTGTGTGTGTTTTGAAACATAATATTTTAAAGCCCTCTTTGATAGGTGTTAAGTTAATTTTTATTAAAACAGCGTGTAACAGAACTTTACTCTTTTTTAGTATCTTCTTTTGGGAGGTTTATTTGGTTACATTTTATACAAAATGCTACCTTTAAACTATTCATGGAGGCAAGACATATAATATAGCTCTAAAAAAACCCACTAATATTTATTGAGCATTTACTTAGTTTCATAAGTAAAGCTGTATTTATTAAAATTCTATTTAAAGTAAAATAATAACACTGTCTTGTGGGTTTCTGATATATGTAGACATTAATAATAAACATATAAGATCAATATGCCTATAAGAAAAACAGTAATATAAAGGTTTAGAGGAGAGAAATCAAAGTATACTATTTTGAGTTTCTCAATTTATTATTCCCAAAAGGAATACTAGAAAACAATCTTATTGATATTATGCTGACTCTAAAAAATCCTAAATCTGAAAAATCTCGACTTGGCATTGACCCTTTAAAGTTATGAAGAACATGTACAATAATCCTGAAATTTATCTGATTAAAATGAAAAATAATGGTTAAAATGACATTGTATAACACTTCAACCTCAAATACTGGCCCACAATTTATTGACAACTGCACACTGAAATATTAAGCAGTACTAAGGAATTAACGATGTACATCAAAAAGGCTTAAGGAAAGTAAGGTATAAACCTGCTTGTGCCCAAAGTTCTTACTAGCTAGTTGAAAAGTATGACACTGCCTTTGTTAATATAGAAGCAGAGGAAGACAGTGCCTTGTCATGCCTCAATCTTAAATTAAAGGACCTTAAATGGTCAACAGTGTTGGCTTTAAGTCCAGAATGCCAGGATGCAAATCCCAGTTTCATTTTATGGGAGCAGTTAGACAAAATACTTAACTATCTTTAAGTTCTACATAGTGCTGGCACACAGTTAAGTGTGCAATAAATATTAGCTTTGCTTACTATATTAGCTGTACAGATGGGTAGATTTGATGGAGAGAAAAAGTTTTTGATGTAGAAAAGAAGTTCGGTATAGAAATATTACCCCAAAATTACATGGTCAATGGTGACAGAGCTTTCAGTAACAATTCTCAGTTGATTATTTTATGTCTTGCTAATCCCTTCAACTAAAAATGCGAAGAAGAGAGAAAAGTAAGGCATAGCAAAGTTAATAGTAAAACCAGTACTATGCACTTTTCATTCTGTCCTTAAACTATACTACATTTTTCTGGCAACCATTCGATCATTGAATTATTACATTTGCCCCATTCAAAAATATTTATTGAAAACTTACTATGTGGAAAGCAAAATTCCATGTACTCGAGAAAATCCAGGCAAAAATCTAGGGGAATCTGACTTTACTGGGATAGGAACATGTAATATAAAACTAAAATACTTGTAACTTACATAGGTATATACAATAGAAATAGATTTGGTGTGCTTGGGGTCCAATCTGTGGCCATTTAATTCACATTCTCAAAAGTGCAAAATTATTACACTATATTGATTAGTGCCATATATGTCTCAGTCTAATAATTTATCAGTGCACTGTCTGGTCCTAAAATAGAATATTTAAAAATTAATCTACCAATCAAATAAAAATTTGCCATGTGTAGCCAGTTAAACTGTGAGAAAAGGCATCTCTCTACCCTAAAGGTGCATGTTGTAGAAATAAGACATAAACCTAAAAAATATATGCAACACTACAAGTGTCACTAAAAGACAGCAAAGGACTACTGATAACAAGTTATTGGGAGTTGAAAGGAAGAGTTGTATGACATGAACAGTATTCTGACAGTCTATATTTTAATACATAAACTTTGAGATAGAGTAAGTGGGGGAAAACCCTTATGTGAATTCAATGAAAACTATGGATCCTCTCTACAGAAAAATTTACATACAGCATGCACCAAAATGTTCACATACAATTTTATTACACTGAACATTGATTTTCCCTGCATAACATAAAAAATCTTCACTGATTTATGTTTCCCTTATTTTTTTTCACACAAAAATCAAAGCTTTATTATGAAAAAAAGTAAATTGTTTGGAGATAGCAAAAAGTTAGCTTTAATCTGCTCAAAAGAAACTTTCATCAAGAAAGTTGTATTTGTCTTGATTACAAAGCTGACATTGAGGGATGGTATTCTTTGCCATAGCAATATATGTCATCTATAACATCTGTAATAATTTTTAGGATTATCAGAGTAACTAGTTTTTAAAGCATTTTATAAAGTTTCTTAGTTTTTTGTGGATTATTGCCTAAATAAAAATTGACAAAGCTTTATTAAATCCCCCCTAATCTCCTTCCTCCATCTTCACCCCCCAACTTCAGTTGTGGAAGTGCTTCCTCCATCATTGGACAGTTTATTTGGTTATTCCTCTAAAATCTCTTAACAATCTTCAGTGACATTAAAAAATTTACCTCAGTAATTTACCAAAGAAGACATGAATGAGCTTTGCTCTGTTATACTGTTCTTTGAATGGGTTTTTTTTTTCTTTCCAAAAATAACAAAAATAAAATGTCTGTCTGAAATTCAATCAAGCTCTTCAAGATTGTTCTTGGGGAAAGTCAGCCAATATCTGTGTTGTTAAGAAGAGTGTTGCATTTCCTGACAAAGTTTTCTTAAGGGGCTCACTGGTTTTCCTAGCAACAGGCAAGACTTCTACATGACTGTTGACTGAGGAGGATTCGATGACAAAGCGTCAAAAATGAGAGTGATACATGAAGCTACTTTCTTCACCAAACACCACATATATTTCAGGGTAGAGCATCCTAGCCTTTACAGGTGTTCCAACACACTGATCCTCTCTATCCTTGGAGCAGCTGGATGGTGATGGTGTCCCTTTGATTAACAACCTGCTGTTTGTCCCATTTTGCCACACAAGGATTACGATTTTCAGCATGTGCCATGGACATAATGGAAAAGACTGAGAAGCATAGTTGAAGTTTTGCTTGACAGAGAAGTCATCATTTCAAAGATATTGATGGCTTTTAAAGTTTCCAAGAAGGGTTTTTAAAATACATCTTTTTTTCGGAAGACATGATATGTACATAATAGATGGAAACTAGGACCCCTCTGCCCTCAAACACATCAGGAGCTTTATTCAGTGGCATGCCAAAGAAACTGCAGTAGCTGAAAATTCCTCCATGACCTTCTTTAAAATAGTAGGAAAAACACCAGTAATTCTGGAGTGGATGATGTCATTCAACAGATATATTACTTTGATTTTCTTCAGTGCCTCAAATCACAAACTAGCTTTACCATTTCCAGCGTGCACGACTTCTACAAAGTTTCTGCCACATGTAGCTTCTTGCATTTCATATCCTGTTGATCCTTCCGGGAAAGTCTGTTTTGTTTAAGGTACAATCCAAATTTTGTCTTTCCTCCTTTTAGGTTCTCTCTTAACAAACCATGCATAGTTCTTCACAGTTCTGTTTTCTGGGGGCTCAGATAAGAGCACTTTCAAACACTAACATAGAACTCTTGATGCTTAGCTAATTAGGAAACTGAAGAACTTATCATTTTGATTTAAGAGAGGAAAGCTGAGGCATAAAAAAGTAATGATGACTTGTCCAAAGTATTAGTGGCAAGAATTTACTGAGCACCTCTGTTCTCAGCATTGTGTTTGCTACTATACTGATGTTTACTGCTTTCTTAGCCAGGCCTTTATTTAGAGATTAGCCTACCTCTTTCTTTTTCAAATTAAAAATATATTTATGAAATAAAATGATAAATTATTTTCATTTATTTTATTTATATTTTATTTTCAAATAAACTGAGTGTCCAGTTTATTTTTCCAGATTTATTGATATAATTTATGAAAATTATATATATTTAAGATGTACAATTTGATGCTTTGATATTTCACAATATACATTGTGAAGTAATCACTGTTAGAAAGCTAATTAACACATTAACCAAGCTTATTACCATCACTTCATTAGTCACCATTTTCAAAAAATTTTGTGGCAAGAACCCTTAAGATCTACCCATTTAGCAAAATTTAAGTATACAATACAGTATAGTTAACTAGTCATATTGTGGTACACTGTATCTCCAGAACTTATTCATCTTAGATAACTGAAATTTTGAACTTGACCAGCATCACCCACTTTTCCCCACCTGCCAGTCCCTGGCTACCACCATTCTACTCTTTGCTTCCCTGAGTTCAACCTCTTAGATTCCACATATAAGTCACATCACGCAGTATTTGTCTTCCTGTGCTGGGCTTATTTCACTTATATAATGGCCTTCAAGTTTGTCTATGTTGAGAGTAGCAGGATTTCCTTTTTTTAAAAGCTGAATAATATTCCATTGTGTAATATATGCATAATTTTCTTTTTTCCAGTTTTGTTGATATAATTACATACAGTAGTTTTTGTTGGATGTACAAGCTTAATGTATATCACATAGTATACAGCATAATGTCTTGACTTGTGAAATGATTACCACAATAAGTTTAATTAGCATTCATCATTTCATATAGTTAACCCCCAAAAAAGAAAGTTTTTTTTCCTTGTGATGAGAACTTTGAAGATCTATCAGCAACTTGAAATATACTACACAGCAGGGCTAACTACATTTACGATGTTAACACATTACATCCCCAGTCCTTATTTACCTTATAACTGGAAGTCTGTATCTCTTGACCACTTTAATCCAATTTCATCATCCTCACCTCCTCAATACTGTTCATTGTAAACATAATATATAGTATTGCAATCTGAAATTCAAAAGCCTCAAAGCAGCTATCTTTTGCTATCACCTTGTCCAGGAACCCACGTAATAGCTGTAGCCAGGGTCGGAGTTTAGAATTTGAGAGTAATCACTGCATTCCTTGAACACTGCTAACCTATACCCAACTTTTATTTTTTTTTTTCTGTCTACTATCAATATCTTGCTTGTTCAGCTCCATGGCCTCTTATTGTTATGACTAGAGCAATGGAAGCTTAACCAAGACTCTTCAATAATAATGCTAGAATAAAAACTCTGTCTCATAATATATCAGATGTCCGGTGTAAGTACTCTATCACCATACAATATCTCCAGGCATTACATTCAAATGAAAGTAGTTTTCTGAGTTATGAAATTATCTTTGTGTATTTCCCACTTTAACTGAGATATGCATGTAACTTTAGTAATAAAAACCAGGAGGCACATTTTTGTATTCTTCTACATATTTCACAATCCTTTTGAGAAGATATCCAGCAGAAAATTCTGGCGAGTGTCCAATTTAAGTTTTAGTTGAGTAAGAAAAGTTTTTACTACCACAAAGAATTATCTAAACATATTAAGAAGAGATGAATAGTGTTTTTCTAATACCAAAATTATTGTTTATCTCAAATGGAGTATCTATTACATTGTTCAAATGAATACTTGAATGTAACTATCCTGATAATCTATTAGGACAAATTTGTGATAATTTTCTTGAGTTAATGTGGTGTTTATCATTCTGGATTGCTTGCGGAACCAGACTACACATTTTGCTTAGTGTCCTACAAAATTAATGTTCTACATTTCTAATGGTCTAATATACAGGCAAGTATGTTTAAAAGAGAATATTACAGCCTCCAAAGGGAAGCAGGTACTAGACAAACAGTGGTAGGGAACATGTATCCTGCACAGTTTCCTCTTTTCCATTTCACCATGGTTTTATTATTTTTTAACTTAATTTTTATTTATTTATTTTTTAGGTGAGACGTTTGGTTGACCTCATAGGTTGCAAAGACCTTGTCAGCTCACAATCCCATATTTTTTATTTTTTACACCTACAGCACCTGGTCTTCTTAGGTAGTCTCCCATCCAAGTACTAACCAGGCTCGACCCTACTTAGCTTCCAAGATCAGATGAGATCGGTGGCATGGCTGTAAGCTCACCAGTTCTTAGAAACTAGAATAGTTCCTAACTTTCTAGCTGTTATTATTACAATTTAATTATTACTTCCTTAAAACAAGGACTTTCAAGGTTGAAACCAGTTATTTAAAAAGGCAGTGTAATTTTTAAAATGTTAGTTATTTTCTTGACCATAAATGAGAGATATGCAGAAACATGTTTCGTTTTTTGTTTTTTATGCTTTAAGCTTTAATATTATAGTATCAAAATTAGAATACCTATAGAAGGAATCAGCAGTAATTTGTGGCCCCTATTTTTAGTTGGTTCATTTTGTTATTTTTACATTCAGTGTTTAAACTGGTGTACATGAATACCAGTTTCTCTAGATATTTTTCCTACTTGCATCTCAGACTTTCCTCTTCCTGAAATGCATCCTTTTAGAATTCTTAGTTGGGTTTGTTGGTGATAAAGTCTGTTTTTATCTAGAAACATATTTATTCCATTTTTAATTTTTAAAGTTTTTCTGGGTACTCAATTCAGAGTTGAAAATTACCTTCTGTTGGTACTCTGAAGATATTAATTCACTGTCTTCTGACGTCTATTGTTGTTGTTGAGAAGTCTGCTGTTAACCTAATTGTTGCCCCTTCGAAGGTGATCTTTTCTCTGGCTTGCTATCAATATGTCAACTTTTTTCAGGGTAATGAAACCATTATTGTAGTTATAATTTCTCTATAATGTGTCTAAGTGTAGTTTCTTATTATTTATCCTGCCTGGGATTCACTGGGGTCCTAAATCTGAGAAATGGTGTTTTTTTCTCAATTATGGAATATTTTGACACATGCGTGTGCGTGCGCGCGCACACACACACACACATTCTCATTTTCTCTAGTCTCTTTCTATTCTAACCTTCATGTTTCTTTCCCCTTCACATATTCAAATTGCTTAAAATTCTGTAATTCTTTCTGAGTAATATCTTCAGATTTATCTTTCAGTTCATTAATTCTTCTACTATGTCTAATCTACTATTTAACATATGTACTGCTTTTAAATCGCAATGATTATATTTTCTTCATAGAAGTTGAATGTGGTTACTTTTAAAATCTTGCTGGTTATAGTCTTTTTTCTTACTCATATTTTCAATCACATGTTACCTAAACATTTCACGTTTAGCTATTTTATATTCTTCATCTTACGATGATAATATATGAAGTCCTTACAGGTCTAAATCTATTGTTTCTTGTTTCTTATTCCTTGTGCATTCAATTTTTTACTACAAATGTATACTTGGCTAGATTTATTTTGAGGAAATCCTGCAGAAATGATTTTCAGATTTCTTCTGTGAGGTGTCAAGAGGTACTACCAACCTGGGATCATTTTCTTGGCCCTGGCCATAAGATGTATGTAAATTTCAACCCCAGACTCATGTAGTAATAAATACTACATTTTATTATTTCCTCTTGAAGTTATGTCAAATGATAAACACATTTCCTTATTTATTCATTACTGCAAGAAATTTTTCCGGGTTATCCATTTACTGAGGCTGTAGCCTCTTCAAGAGTCTCAGTTTATCCAATATGTACGTAGGGGGTGTGCGTCTCAGAATTAGCTCCCCTAATTTTTATGGAACTTGGGACCTAGATTCTTAAACCCTGAATGCTTGGCATAAGCCGCCAAAGTAGCCACCATTCCTCATTTAATTACCTCTCTGATTTCAGGCTGGTGTCTTATTCTTGTTAAGGGTGAGTGGAATTCTAGGGACCTTCCTTGTTTTCTTGCAAGCTCCACAATACCTTTAAAAGTATGTTTATTTGTTGTACTTTACCCAGTTTCTAGGTGTTTAGCTGTGAGAAACCTTTTCAAAAACATCTAGCTTTTTGTTGCCAGTAAAAAAGTCGTAACTTGTTTAATTTTCAAACCTTTTGCTGTTGTTGAAAAAGTGAGAGATTTGACCAAGTACAAAATCCTTAGCGTGAGTGATTTGTAAATTGTAATTATAATTACAATAATGGTAGGTGAAACTTATTCCATATCTAACTATGTGCCATACATTTTATGTATGTTGTCTCATTTACTCTAAGAATGAGGTAACATTATCTCCAAGCTACAGGTGAAGACTTGAGACTTAGAGAAGGTAAATAATTTTCTCTAAATCATATGATAGGTGGCAGAGATAGGGTTTATTTGATCACAAATTTTGTGTGCTTTTTTTTTTCCACTGAGCTGGAATGCCTATCCAAGTTTTAAGGTGGCAGACTGGAGATCAACTTGGAAGTATAGTATCTTCATCTCTTAATAATATGTCAAATTTGGTCAAAATCTGACAATTTCTTTAAAACTTAAGCATCAAAGATAAAGACAAAAATGAGAAACATTAGTCAAGCTAAAAAGAACTGTTTTTCAGTCATTCAAGAATATCAGTTAAGTTCTAGAAGCAATAGGTTTTTTTTGCTTCCAAACTATTTGCTGCCTTATCTCAAAAGTTTAAGATAGCTGACAAAGGATGCATAAAATTTAAGATATAAATTAGAAATAAGTGAGGGAAAAAAGAACAGGAAAGAAAAAACAAAGGAATGAGATTAAAATAAAAATTTGGCAAATTTGGCTTTAGTTTCCTAAGGTCAATTTAAAAAGAGATATATGAGTAGTTATGAGTTGCCATACATACATAATAAAAACTCAATTGCTCAGATGAACCACAGATATGACTGATCCCTATGAACAAGATCAAAAGCTTCTCACGAAGCCCTCCTAAAAAGGGTTTCTTCGTATAAATGAAAAGAACAACATTCTTATCTGTGGCGTATTTTGAGAGTTACAGGAAAACTATTAGACATCATGCTGGGAGAACATTTGTAAACTGAGACTATACTCCCCCCCACCAAAAAAAAATCAAAATGTGTGCTCATCCTACACTAATTGCAACTCAACAAATCACTTTTTATGAATATATTTTATTATTGCATCCTTCAGTACAAGCTAATGCTTGCACACAAATCGCAACTCAGTAAAAGCAATCCTATTTGAGGTTAACATAACGTTTAGCTGATCTAGTTGAACGGCAGATTTTAGAGCATAGTGGAGCAGGATAACTCAAATGGGTTCAGTGGTGAAGAGATTAACATAATAGTGTCAAGTGGCCAAGTGCAGGATAATAGAGAATAAGTGACTAAAACATTTTAAAACCATGTTCTGGTAAACAAAATCCATCTACAGTTGAGTTTAGTTTCTAAATAAGTCATTGACAGAAATAATGCATATATCCACATAGTATCCTTATTTGATGTCTACGTCACCTGCATTCAACATTAAATAGACATTTTATACGTTAACCAGGCCTTAAATTTTTCAACCAATCCTCGCTTGTGTTTGTTACTATGTTGAAAATTTTAGGAAGTTTCCCAATTAAATTCAAACAATTTCTGAATTAATTCTTGACTTTTATAAGTAGCTCATTCGTTTTAAACTAATCATTACTAACTCAGATTTTCTTCTGACAGTGGCTTCTGGAGAAATGTTTTTCTTGCTCTATAAAAGCGCAGCTAAAAAAAAATTATCCAATCAGAGGCCATATTAGTAAAAGTGTAAGATTCCAAACATGGGAACTAACAGTTGAAGGGAGACAGCAGTCTCACTTTCACTGTGCTGGTGAGACCCCATCTAGTGCAGCCTAATGTGGGTGTCTCCACTACTAATGGGAGACCCTGAAAAAGCCCAAATGGCAACGCTACCATTTCCCACTATTTCCAGGTTTCTCCTCTTCAAGGGATCTTTTCAGTTCCTGCACCCCAATCCTGCTCCCACTCTCCTTATCAACCCTCAAAAGTTGAGTTGGCTTCACACAGATCATCAAACTATTCAAATCTGCCCATCCATTAGCGGTAAATTTGTCCACATAGCTCTAGTTAGTGGAAGAGGTGTCCCTCCTCCTGTTCAAGATAACACTTCACAGATGTCACCTCTTCCGCCTCCTCAGAAATCCTGTTTTATTATTTATTTACACTCTGCTCTACATTTTCAACTCTCTCTCTCTCCTGGCTCTTTTCTGTAGACAAAGAAAGGTCGTCTCCTTGATCTTTAAGTAAACCAGACCCACCCATCCCCCTCTAGCTTCCACACTCTCCTCTACTCTTCAGTTTCTGAAAAGGGAGCCTCCAGGCATGACTTCTTCACTTACTTCCTATCTCCACTCCACAATCTCTGGCAATCTACAGTCTGGTCCCTTCACTACTCTGAAACAGCTCTTGCCCAATGACTTCCTCATTGCTTAATCCAAAGAACAATTTTCTTTTACAATGAGTATTTGTGACCGTTGACTCATTTTTAAACTCTCTCCTCTTACTTTCTGGGAGAGTGCTGTAATCTCAATTTTCCTCTAATATGCCTGGACATTGATTCTCAATCAAAATTATGAGTTCTTTGGTCCTCCTCTTTACAATATATACATGGTGGCTTCCATTAACAGCTGTTCACAAATCCCAAATCTGTAGCCCTAGATAGTCCTAAATGCCTGATAAGAATATTCAAGTGCCTAGCCTTTTTCAAACTCAACATGTCTACAGTTTACCTGTCTCCCTCCATTCTCCCTATGAACCAATGTCATCACCGGAGCTACTAAAATCCAGAACTCCTATTTAGCTTTGGAGTATTCTTGTGCATTTAAATACTTACTATTGCTAGAATTATTATAAATTATAATAATTATAAAAGCATTTAAGCTCTAGGGTTTGATCATACTGAATGAAATATAAATTTGTTCACTTTACAGAAGGAGCATATGAGGAATATCCAAATGTTTTATATAACATTTCTTTTTAACTATAACAAATGACCACGCTGGAAAAATAATTATTTTACAGTGCTGGGTCTCAGGGAACATTAATCTCATGTCAAGTAAAATCATTTTAACTTTTTAGAGCTGATTCAATCATCTGAGTGACTGAATGAAATCGTATAAATGAATGTGCCTGGAATAGGGTAAGCACTCTGCACACACCATTGGATCTCAATCTAGAGTCTATTCTTTAAGAGAATTCTCATGACCTAAGATTTCCTCTGCTTAGATACCCAGATGTCATGACTAAATCAGGAGGTAGATAAAGGGGTTTAGAGCAAGCTATCATATCAATAAACACCAAGTTTTTAATATTTCTCACCACTGCAAATGTCGAAACCAATTCTAAAACAAATGTATGCTTTTACTTACATGTTTTTTTTCATCATGGATGATACCTGGTCGCAATTATTTTCTTGCCTACATTGTACCTGGCTCTGAAGTTCATTAAAAAAAAAAGCTGTTAAGACTGACATTTAATTTTAAGCTAAGCCTTCAGCAAATTCAAAAAATGGTTGGGGTCTCAGAATGCTTTAATATTCCACTAATGGTCAATTGGAGTCGTGTCAAAATAAATACTTTAAGCTAAACAAATACTGGATTTAACAAATGTTTCTTTTTTCGTTAAATTTTTGTAAAAATTTTTGTAAAAGTTTAACACAAAGAGTTTCTTCAATTTATTTAAAACTATTTTCCTATAATATTCAGGTCTTCCAGGTAATGATAGAAAACAGAATGACTTCTTGTACATCTTTAATGGCACTTGTTATTTGATATTAGTTATCTTTGTACATTTTTTACTTTTATAAGTGTAATATAAAATTCTTGAAGGTAGTATGCAATGAGCATTTACTATTTATTGAATGAATAAATGGACAAACATCCAATGAGACTATAGGAAAAAACAGATAAGTAGCAGGTTTGCTTCTCTGTGTGAAGTGTAAGGTATACATTTGTAAAAAGTAATCCAACTATGCCTACAGAATGACTGGGTACACTGAAAAATTCACTAGTGACAAAAACTACCATTTACATAACATACACATGCACATGTGTATATGTATAAATTATATAAACAAATGCAGAGAAAAATATGTAAGTAGGATTAGCTGATCTCTAAACTATTTTACGATGAATTGGAATTATCAATTATTATAAATCATTGCCTGAAACCATGAGACCAATGTAATATTAAAAGTTATAAATACTAGCCAACTTGCTTACCATTAAGAATATAAGAACTAGAAAGTTTCATTCTACTCTCATACCAAAGCATGGTGCCTCTGCACAAAGACTATAACAGGTAATTTTGGGTGTTTTGCCCTTGAAAGACAACACAGAGCTGGAATAAGTCTATAAAAGGTATATTAGGAGAATCCAGATGAAACACAGGGCTCTGAAAAAGAATAAAAAAAAATCATACTCATCAGTTTGGAAAAGAAAATGTTAGCGAAGAAGTACATAACATTCTGAAGTGTTCCTTTTGATGCAAGGGACATTGTGAAGATGCCTAAAATGTTATTATTTTTTAACGAAGTATATCAAGTAATGTGTCCAACAGATACTCTTACTCATCCTCATTTCTCTAAGCTGCACTCCATCTTTTAAATTCAGAGACAGAGAGGTAAGAACGAGATAATCAAGGATAAGAAATATGAAGGCCAGGATATATGTTGCATACTTGTTAATTTTTTTTAAGTTTCTATTTTTAAGCAGTTATATCAAAGAGACATGACCCATGTCAAAACAGCTACAGGAAAACATCTTGTTTTGATGGAGGATGGTGGTGATAAAATATTGGGCACAGCAATGTGGAGGCAAGTAAAGGTAAAAGATGTAGTGCATGCATGTGAATGTGTGCGTGGGTGCACATGAGCATGTGCACACGAGCATGTGCTGAGGAAGCGGTATTACTAGAATTGACCCATGGAAATTAGACTAGTCCTCACCGTTGTATTTCTGCAGTATTTCTTGACTACATCCTCTTCCCTCTGATTAAAATAGCCCTCACTTCCAATCTCCTGTTATGTTTTGACAGTGGTATATCCACATTCCTTACTACTAGTCACCTCCTGCTCTCAACCTATTTGAGACAACTGTTCTCACCAATTGTGCACAAGCAATCATTTAAAAAGTCAAACATAGTTTAAAAGTCAAATCTACGTCTTGCATTCCTAGATGCCTGAACTGAATGGAAATGACTGCAGAAAAGCCAGAGCCTAGGAATTGTACATATCCTTACATATATGTGCATCTACCATTTATGAGGTAAAAGAAAAATGACTGAGAAATATAGCCTTCAGGAAATAAGTCCAAATTCCATAAAATCAGAGATGCCTCTTCAAAACTGGCCACAATACAGCTTTCTGGCCTCTATTCTTTTTCTCTCCCAACCCTGTAAAAAATGGGCTCAACCACAATGAGCTAGTTATCATTGCCAAAACATGTCATACTGTTCATACTTCCGAGCCTTTGAATATCTTAGCCCTACCTTCTCTATCACTGAACATGAACATTCTTATTTCAAGATATACTCAAATAACCCCTATTCTATAAAGTCCCCAAATTTCTCCAGGCTTAGCCAACACCTCCATTATACATCTTGATCATATTGCAGTAATATTATTTCTATGTCCAGTGTTCCCTCCCATCACTCATGAACTCTAAAACTTTAAATAAGGCCCTGCACTTTCTTCAAAAAGCTTCCAGTCTCAGCACAAGCTGCCTGGCTGATAGCCTTCAATTAATGATAGTTTGAAGGGAGATAGAAGAAAACAACAGCATCAAAAACATCTGGTTCTAAGGGTCACAAGAAATTCTCTTGTTATTTACAAGATAAAACATTCATTTAAGCTACTCCATCAATATGTCCTATTTTAAAAGGTCTTCAAGGCAGAAAGTCTTGTAATTTTCATTAGCGACACTTTTCTGTATAAGTCCCTTTTAAAGTTCTCTTACATAATTAAAGAATTCTTAGAAAATTCTGCAATAAAAATGCCTAAATTGTCAAAATATAAATTTCACACTACATAGCACGGGTCCTTTAAAAAACATTATAATCCAACTAAGAAAAGATGTTTTTGTCCAACATTCTAAATGTATCTACCTTAAAACTGATTATTCTTTCCTGTTTTGTTTTAAATTCAAACAATTTATTCATATATTTGTCCTTTTCCTATTTGCTCCTGACACTATATTATGGCCAGCATCTTTAATATCAATTAGATCTCCAGCTGAAATGTACAAAACTCTGAGACTTTAAAAGCTTTTAAATCTCCAAGGAATCCCCAAATTTCCCTTTTCCTAATAAGTAAGGTGGCAAAGTTCACTAGATGCCTTCTACATTTGCATCACACTTTGTAACTGAGACTTTCCAAAATATCCTCCCTTCAGAGGTCCGAGGGATTTATTGCTACTTGCTCAGTAATGAATCCCCTCCATTTTGGTATATGTGTACTTAATACTCTTTAGCATAGGCAGATGAGGCAGAAAACCTATGGGAAAACACTAGAAGATCTATGATGTGAGACAAAATGAATGCATTGGAGCAATCTATGAATTCTGGGAAACTAACATAGGCTCCAGAAAGGGATGGGGACATACACAGACAAATTGTCTTTTGGGAGGTAGGAGTTAAGAGTGAAGAATACGAAATAGTTTCAGGTTTCCAGAGGAGTAAATGTTAGGGTGAAATGAAATGAAGGTGCCAGTGAAATTTCTTGTTTCTGTAACTAACAATATTGAAGTGCTTTACGGTTTATGAACAGATCTATTACGTCGTTAGGTCTAGATCTCTTCAACAGACATGAAAAAAGCTGGTCACCATCCTAAATATAAAACTACAAAATACACCATTTAAAGAAATTCTCGTGTTTCCAAATGTAGAAAAGAAAAAAAATAACACACAAGAACATACACAAGTTACTTCATAAACTTTAGCAAATCAGAAGCTTAATTAGGCTTGCCTTTAAAAACAGACTTTCAAGTTATTAAATTTATGTTAACTCATTCAACAATATATACTGAGCATTAATTCTATTGGTTATATGCAATATGGGACTACAAAGGACTACAAAGAATGAGTAGGGGTCTTGCCCTCCAGGAGCTCACATTCTAGTAAAGGATCAGGCACTTTTGGTTTTAGACATATGTATTCAATTTTTAACATATGTAGATCAGCACTTCCCAGTATTTTCCATTGAAACACCAAACCCATCAGGCCAGGTACATTTGTAAAATAGTATAGAGCCAGAGGATAACACAGGAGGAAAATAAAGGCCCTGAGAAGTCTTATAGAAAAGAATTTTAACTTTGCTTAACTTGGCATTTCCCAAATTATGTAACACATCTTTTTTTTCTTTTTCTTTTTTTTTTTTAATTTAACACCTAGAAACACATTATGGCACAGTTTGGGTAGTGATGATTTGGGCACCCAGTTTAAAAAATGTATTTTTATATGTTTCCTAAGGCATTGAAACATAAACTTTTAACACTTTACGCATTTTCAGAAAATACATAAAAGATAGAGCAAGTTTGCAAACTCTTGGGAAAGTATAAAAATAATTAGTGGTACAAGTTTAAGAAGTAGGAGGAAAATAACAAATAAAATAACTTTCTTAAAACCACAGACAACTATTTGTAATTGGAAATGTTTTATAAAGACTAAAAAAAATCACAAAAATTTAGAAACAGATGATTTAAATATATAATCCTTTTATTAAAATCTACTCTTCTGTGAATAGTTTAAAACAAACATCCCTTCATCTATGATATTTTACTGATATTCTAATTACACGTAGAAGGAACCACATGCTCTATATTCCATTTATTAACATTTATTATCTTGCTGTCCTTTTGTGAATTCTAAGTTTGTACCTGCTCTTCTCTCGATGATAGCTAACAGAATTCCAATACTAGGCACTTCTAATTGCTGGTTTAAAAAAAATCTTTGCAAGATTAAAAGGGAAAATGTACCTTCTTTCCTATAGTCGCAGAAAGACATAATTCTATTCTGTATCATAAATCTGCCCTTGCAAATGTTGTTTTTTTTTTTTTTTTAAAAGGTAGTCTTATTAGGCACGTGGATTCAGTGTTGTTACATCCTATGAAAATACCATAACTTTTATAGTCTGTAATTCTGATCATCTGACATAATAATTTGTGGCCTTTTTAATAATATTTTAAATAACATTCTGATTTCTGAAAGTTTCTTTACAAATCTGTTAAGCTGAGAGAAAAAAATCATCAGCACATCCCTTTTCTTGAATATAAATGGTCACACACACATACTTTGCTTAGTTATGATTTCTTAAAAAGTTTTGACCATCTCATTTTGTTTAATAATAGGTGCTATGACTAAAGCAAAGCAAATGCTTGTGTATAATACTGCAGACAGAACCGGTAGCTCAGAGGCAAAAATAAATTGGTCTCTGGTATGCAGCCTGTTTTCAACACAAGGTAGTAAAAAGTTTTGCTTTCTCTATATCCTTCCCAGGTGGCAGAAAGAGCTGTTCCTACCTGAGATTATACTTTTACTTTTCAAAAGTCTTAACTGATTCTCCTCAAGCTTTTGTGTAGTTCTTATAGACAATGATAAAAACAAAGGTTCCTTCCTCACTTCTGGAGGAGCTAAAATGTCTAGTAGTATTTACAGCCTCTTGAGCTGAGGCTATTACAAAACGTTAATCTTACTAAACTGGGCTGTGGCGATTTCTTGTTTAACAGGCATTGTTGCTCTTATTATGAACCAACTCATTTCCTCTGCTAACTCATTCAAATGTTACTCTTTTTCAAGATGTGGTCACAAATTACATTTAAAAAATAGAATAAATAAATCAAATCATCCCCTTGGAAGCCTTCTGCAAATGTCCAGGTTAATATTATATATGTTTTGTTCACAAGAGTATGTTTTAGTGATTATGCATACCTTTGTAGAACAGACAGAAACTACTTCAATATGTAAGGACATAATGACTGTTGGCAAAAGTCTCTATTGCTAATACCTCACATTAGCATTTTACCCATTGATGATAATCAGAGAATACACTTAAGATAGTAAAAGGAGTTTATAAAGTACAGCCTTTTCAAAGTCTTGCCTGTCCCTCCATTTAGAAACAATAGCGACAGTATAACATCTATATGGAAAACTGAACCAAAGTGGACAGGCACTCTGCCCATGTTTTTAAGAAATCTTTTAACAGTCACCTGGATTTTTTAACTTATGAAAGATTAATGGACTATGAGATTTCCAGGTATCCACAATACCCCATCTCATCCTCATATAGGTTCATTAATAGCAGATACACCCTGAACCTCACTTAAGAGGACTTACCTTTTCAACTTTTTCTGATTACTGGTCAGACACAAAGTTCTGCTATCTTGGAGCTAAGCTTGATGTTTAAGAAGATTGTTTCATCCATCAAACAATTTCTTCTTGTTTTTTGGTTTCTTCTAGACATAGTATCTAGAAAAAAAGTTTCTTGGACATTTCCCACAGAATCACTAGACTACTGGTGGCAGCTTAGATACCCAGTAAGGCTGGGTATATCAAGGCAGCTGGTGGACCTTCTGTCCTAATCCTGGCCTCCTACTCAAGAAAATTCAACCTCATATTTCAGATGTGTCCAAAAAACCTTCCAGACTCATTACAAGAGAATCTATCATGGCTGTCAACAGTAAGGTCCTGCCTCTGACTTCATTTGATGCTTCTTAAGTAGATTATAATTTGTCTCCCTTAAATACAGCCCAGTTTTGCTTTCATGCTTTGAGTTTTGGCCTTAGCCACTTCTGAACTGGGTCCAAAGACTATAGAACCTTTAAGGCAGATCTACTGCTATGAAAATCTTTTTGCAAGGAACCTATTGAATCACTTTTCCTCTTGGGAAGACATCCTCACTTGAGACTTGTCAGTCAACACAAGAGAAGACAGGACTGCTAATCTCTCCTGCATCAAAAAAGACTGGCAAATGACCAGCACAATGACAAGTGCATGACACTGAGTAAGCACTGTGAGGATTACTTGCTGGACTACCTACCCTTCCTGAGCTTTCTGGTTTGGTTATTGTCTCAGATATAAAATGAGGAGCATTTACTACCACAGACTGAGTAAAACTGAGTAAAACTAACTTTAATAAAAATAATGGACCTGTATATATAGTTACTGCTTTTATATTCTTTGCTATGGTAACTTAAAGGATACAATAATAATACATTCCTTAAATGTAGGTTTGTTCTCAATTACCATAAACACTAATGGATAAAATCTTGATACCAGTGTCTTTTAGCTGAATATGTGCAATGTTTGGACAGTTCATAGTAAAAACCTACTTTCATGTGCAGAGTATGGCACTAATTTATCACAATAAAATGCGTGGGAAAATATGGAGATACCTGCCTTACATTTAACGATTGGTCCCTGAATTTTTATACTATGTTGATGGAAAGTGAGCTGCTTATCCTAGGCTGCAAAAAAAAAAAAAAAAAAAAAAAAATGCTACTTGGCATTCTGACTCTGGGTGAAACCTCCAGCTTTAACTTGCGATTTTAAGAGAGTAGATAACTTGCAAAGATAACTATTTCATTTGTTAAGCTCATGTACATTCATGGTCATACACACTTGGTCTGGCTTTGTTATCTTCCAATATTCCCCGGCAGGAAACAGTCACATCTGTGAAGCACCACTGTTTAGAGAAATAATATTCTCCAGTGAGATCATATGCAACCTCAGAAAGATCAAAACCTATTAAAATAAGGTAACAATAAGATTACTTCTTTAAATCTGCTGCGAGGATGACCATTGCACTATGTCCTATAGAATTACCTTAGATTTCACCTCAGCCAACAAAGAAAGGCTGTATGTTCTCCCTGGTTAAATCATGATATCCCTATGTTCCTGGCAATTTTAGCTACATCAGAAAGAATTTGCCAAGCTGCAAGAGACTGAGAGCTAGGACCTATATACATAGGCTGGTTGCCTTTTATAGGGCACACAGCAGTTATAAAATTGTACAAGGTATTGTAGTAAGGCAAAAAATGTTAGTCCGTATGTAGCAGTAATATTTATAAGTATTATATAAGGTGTAACCTTAAAAAACTCATTTCAAATGTTCTCACCTGGTTACTAAACAAGTAGTGCACCTGACAGAGTAACTCTAAAAATAAGTGATAAGGGAGCTCCTGCAGATTCTAATTTAACACACAGCATTGCCAAAGAAGTCCCAGACCTCATATTTGAGCTGTTTTTTCCCTCCAATTATCTCCTAAAGAAAGGCCTTTTAGCTTATTCTACTATAATTCTATTTTTATTTTCCTTATCTTCTGTCACTTTCACTAATCAATTGCTTCTGTTTTAACTTTCATATACTACTTTTTAATAATAAATGGTTTATATAAATTTATGGTTTTGTGCTTATTTGCTTAGCAACTAAGTCTGGAAAATGGATTTTATTAGCAAGACAAAGAATGTTCAGTAGAAAAAGCACTGATTTGTGAGCCAGGAGACTTACCGTAAAATGTTTACCTTTTAAAGATGAACTCAATGTATAACATAAATCAAGTGCATCAGCCTGATTATTGGAGTCTGAGTAAAACACATGTTTATTCTCAAATATGCCCTTTCTGTTTGGTTTACTGGAGAGTGGGCCAAAATCTTAATGTTAACATATATGTAAAATGTGATGGAGTGCTAACCTTCCCCCTCTCTCAAACTGCATGGAAATGTGGATTTTAAATAACAATAATTATGCATATAAGAATGAGCATAACAAAAAAAGTGCACAAAAATAATTAAAGTATTACTAACATCCATTGAGCAATCGGGAATACACAGTTTAGGATCTAAATAGCTAGCATTTTTAAAAAGGTTATGCTGAAACTGCACTCTGGTATAGTATCCTCTAAGTTCTAATTATCATATGTTGGGCCCATAGATAAGCACAAGAAACCTGCTGTGGGATCAAGCAGCCCTGTTGACAGATCTCTAAGAAAGCAAGGTCTGGGCCACCTCCTAGGTACATTCCTCAGAAACTACAGCAAAGAGAAGCAGAGCAAGTAAGCACAACGGAAAACTGGCCACACCATGGGAAACAATTCGGATCAATGGCACCATAGAACACAAAACACACACTACTACCCACACAATGTTAATAAATGCACACATATCCCTAGGCATTTCCAGTTATATTTAGGGCCTATTTTGAATAAACTTAGTCCCTTATCTATACATTTTTGATACAGAGTAAAATGAAAAATAGTTAAATGCAATTAAACTTTCTTTAAACATCTATTGTACTTCTTCTTTAGAAACACAGGTTTTTGCTTGGTTGCTGTAATTCTCACAATTTGTTGAACTAAAATGGTATCCCTTAACTAGTTTCAAAATGCCTTTCCCTACATGCCAACAACTCACAAAATAAAGAGCAGCACCTGAGGTGATCCTTGAAACTTACTGGCTGTTAGCAAACAGCTCTAACTTTTTGGGTATCACAGGGCTCTTTAAGATGCCCATGCCTGCTGAGACCATCTCCCTAGAAAAATGCAATAAAAACCTCTTGTTTCATAGGGTTTGTAAACTCCTTGCACACCATAAATAGATCACAAGTTGACTCTCTCATTTGGCTGGGAATATACTAATGCTATTATTTCAGAAGTCTCTTTATAAGTTGACATTGAGAACAAGGATAGCGTAGAAAGGAGAGTATCTGCTGTGAGCACAACCCCACTCACGATGGTGTAGTCTTGGTATTACTACTATTTACAGTGGCCCCGATTTTAATGGACCAGAAAAAACTGAGGTTTGGGAATGGCAACATAAAGGAAAAATTTAGTTCAGTGGGAAGAGAGCAAGTTCTTGCATATTCTGAAGAGAGGGGAAGCTTCTTTTGTTTCCAGAGGAAGAGGATGGCCATTATTTAACCCCTGATTAACCCTGAGAAAATTTTCCTTAAATGCAGTTAAAAGTCACAGAACAGGAACTAAGCTCATATTTATTCAGGCTACCAACAATCACTAATGGCTGTTATTAATATTAGTTAGTAATAATATTACTAATTAAGAGAAATTTGGTTATAAAAATGTAGAACACCCTTAAATTTTCATCTTTGTTTAAAATACCTGGAGGAATTGTAGTTTACAAAATGTTGTCAGTTATTCTGTACTCCTGAAGAACTGTTTATGAGTATTTCCATGTACTTTATCACACAAAGATTATTCTAGAGTGTTTTCAATTGAGGTCTCCATACCACAAATTATGTTAAAGAACCATGGCTCTTTAAAAAAATTGTTGCCACGGAGCCATTGGTTAGAATTTCCCTTAATGTAGAGCAGTAAGCTTCAACAATTTACACTGGCCCTGGCTGACATTCCATTTTGGTGCTGTATATGAACAGTTTATGTTATGTTTACAGAGAAAGACAAAAGCTAAATAAATTACTATTAAGTCAATACTATTCTGACTCATGTACTTACAATGAAAAAACTGTATATAGTTTAATGAAACCTAATTATTACATAGTTTTGCATTTCGGCTTAATTCCTATGTTATTGTTTCACCAACAAGACTGTCAACTTCTTGAGCTTTATAGCTAGTCAAGAATTAAATCGGCATTAAATACAGAATTAATGTGTCTTTGGGGTTTAATTTTTTTTAATTAATAGAAAAATGCAATGTCAGAAGAGTCAATGTACCAAGAAATTGAAACAGAAAATCAAAATTCATGAAAACAATTCCTGTTTGTTTGCTCAGTAGTATATTTTTTACATTCACTGAACATCACCTTGCCTTTCCCATAATTAAAAAGTCAATTATTGGAACCAGATTTTTTTTTTTTTTTTGTGGATCTGAGTTTTCAAACAATGTGACTTAAAGGATGTTATTAATGTTTTTATAGGACTTCAAATAACACTAATCCTAACATTAATGTAATACTGTTTTTTGTACATAATTGTCTCTAAACGGAATTTTGAATTTAACTCTATGTTAAAGATCCTGCTTAAGTATTAAAAATTAAGAACTCTATGGTTTGGATATTTCATTATAATCCTTTAAAGCTAGAAGTTAAGAAAATTCTAGAACAATATAATTTCCTTGAAGGCCAAGTCAATTTCTCCTCCCTCACCTTTTGTCCAAGGTAGGCATTCAATAAATATTTACCCAATGATTTAGTAATCTGTATTGATAATAACAAACATTTCCTTTGTTTAGTATTTATGCTCTTCTAGTTTTCAAAGTTATTAAATACTATAAACAAAGTGTTAAGCTACTATAAACTTTGGTGATACTGTACTGAACACAGTTTGGGGCCTACTTTTCTTTTCAGTGATCAAAAGAGATGAAGTAAATAAAAATGCACAAATATATAGAGCATCTTAAACTCAGCGATTTTATCTACTGATGGATGAGAACAACACCGTCAAAAGCACATTTGAGAATGTCTCTTGAAAGAATATTTAGTAATTGGCTAAAATTTAATTTTTAGCTGTTAAGTCTTACTAAAAAGTCTTTTTTTAGTGAAAAATTATCTTTTTTTTCTTAATAAATTTCACTGGATTTATATACAAAGCATCACCTCTAATATCTATTGAGAAAAAAAAAAAAACACAAAAACGAAAAACTCCAAAAGCTTAGCAGACGCTTTAGGGACAAATCATTAAGAAAGTAAGCCTACATAAAAAATATACAAAGCAGTAGACACAGGTAAGAGAAAGCAGTGAAAGCATTCTTATCTTTCTTCTTAAGATCATCTTTAAAACATATATAAAATTCAATAGCTTTGTTCAACCAATTCCTTTAAACAGTAGAGTAACCTAAAATCCAAAATTTCTCTAATGAATTTTCTCTAATTCCTCAATTAAGTTTTATCTACTATTTTAATCATATATCTGACATGCTTAATTTGAAATCTGTTAGTTTTTCGTAAAGTTCACTTGAATGAGGGAATTTTTTAAAGTTTATTTGAATGAGGGAATTTTAAGCATCACAATTTCTAAGTTAAATAATATTAAAACTGATAAGGCTCAGGAATTCATATAAAATAACAGAAACCTCTAATTATGGTGTTCAGGGTTTTCAGTCTATTAAAAACGCTTTGCGTTTTTCACACCAAAAAGGCTTTCTCAACATTTCTCACCAGAACAGTCTACCAGTTTCAACAATTTTCAGTTATTGGTAACTTTTATAGGAATATTTTCCATTGATGCTTGAAAACGACAAAGTACATTTGACTTATATATTATCAAATTAGAGAATATTGTACAACTGTCAGACATCTCAACATTTCTTTTCCAGGGTCTAAGTGCTCTATGCTGCCCACTACAGGAAATGCAATATGGCACAAAGAAATGTAATAACTGTACTGAAGTTGCTTTCAGTCCGTCTCATAAAAAAATGTTCTCTGGGTACTTGGGTGTTAAGATAAGGTATTCCTGGAGGAGATACAGATTGATTAGTGCCACAAAATTCATTAAATATAAAGAACATCGGTAGGAACAGACATGACCAGAAGCTGTATCTTGGTAATCCACACACCAGGAGAAACCACCGGGGTGCGGCTGAAGATGGGCATGGAACTTAGTGATTGGGGCGCAGACTGCGGAAAGGTGCAGGTGTGTGTCAGAGAAGAAACGTGAGGGTCAAAATCAACGTCAACACAACACCTCCCAAAAAAGTCATATGAAAACCCAAATGATCTCTGCCAACTGGAAATAATCGCGTGAGGCATGTTTGTTTCGTCAGATGAATCTTTTCCCTTCATCGTTTACCTTCCTACTTCAAGCAAATAGCGTTAGCATTAAGCTTCCTTTTGCCTTTCATTTTTCTAGTCGTAAGGAACTGAACCATGTAGTGACCTTACAAATATGAGGGGTTTTTCCCCTTTGACTAGAGCCTATCTAAAGTGTAACTAGTTTAAATTCTATCCATCGGACACTTTAGGGATCCATTTTGTAGCTGGCAGCTTCTTCTGCAGGAGGGGAATGTTTTTAAGAGTCCGTTTTCCACGTACATTTAGCATCTTAGAGTTTAAAGGCACCAGAACATCACACTGCAGGTCTCTAGCCGTCATCACCTGTACTGAAAAGCAGCACACACTGTGCATGCGTGTGCGCACACACTGACACCACGGCAAGCAGTCGGGGGCTCAGGAGTGGCAACCTCCCCTTGAAAAATAAAAATATAAAGTGTCACCCCCACACACACACACAATTCTGTCCTTTGAATGGGAAACAAGGCAACCAGGTTTGCTCCCCGCAGAGCGGGACCCTAGAAACGACGTCCTGCCGTCTAACCTGAGACACCGCGAACCTACAACCCTAGGTCCCGACTCAGAATACTGAGATGTGGGGGGACGTGCCTCCGCTCCCGCCCCCGCCCCGCCTACACCGGTCGGAGCCCCGGTCCGCGCCGCGACCACCCGGAGCGACCGGGCTGCCGGGGCCGTCAAGGACCGCGCGCTCCGGCCGGACGGCCCCCCGGCTCCCGGCAGCCGGCATGTCCCCAGAGCAGGGGCCTCGGGGCTTCCCGAGCTCACGACTCGGACGAAGGGTGCCCGCGGGGCCGTGGCCTGCGGCAGGGCAAACTACCGAACAGTCTCGCTGTGCAACGGGCGCCGCAGGGAGCCCCGCAGCCGCGCGCGCCGCCCGCTCCCCGGCCCCGCGGAGCCTCGGTGAGAAACGCGCCCGGCGCCCGAGGCCGTGGAGGAGCGCGCAGCGCCAGCAGGACGCCGCGGCACGGTCCCGGAGCACTCCGCCGCGGCGCTCCCGTCTCCCCTGTCGGTTACAGTTACCCCCTGCGGCTGCTGGCGTGTCCTTCGAGAAAAAGGAAAAGAGTCAAGACAGTGTGGCGGTGCTAGAAGTCGCTGACGTTTCCTGTCGAATGCGCTCCCCTCGTCTCCATCCCTTGAGCGGAATTTCGAAACTCGGCCGCGTCCTCAGCGGAGCTTTTCCATGTTGACAGATCTCCTGCCTTCCACAAAATGGGGCCGAGGCGGCGGCCGCCGTCTCCTCTATGGGCGCCGCCATTTTGTGAGGCGGCGGCGGCAGGAGCCCGGGGTGTGTGTAATGGTTGAATAGAATGACCCCCTCTAGGGAATCCCCGGCGCTGACAGTTACGTAAGGGGCTGTGCACAAGTGCGCAGTTGAAGGAATCCGCACAGCCCAGGCCACGCAGCTCGGCGACCCACATCTCCACCACCCCTAAGACGACCGGCTGGGGAAGGGACAAATGACCGGGGCTCCCTCCTACCCCGCCCCTCTCACCTCCGGCCGGGGCTCGGCTCCTCCACTCCCTCGGCTGCGTCTCCGCCCCTCGCCGGCTTCCGAGACATTCACTGGCCCTTGGGTGTCGGGAACCTCCTAGCCATAGCCTTTTCCCAGCCCCACTAAAGAGACAACTTTCCTTGGGAAACAGACCTGTTTCCTAGAGTGAGCCCCGGAAGCATGCTGGACCACGTTAGTTTCTCTCACCGCCGAATGGATGTCCCCATCGGAACCACCATTCTGAAGGAGTCACCCGTCCATTTACTAGCCCGTGACCTTGGGCTCGTCGGTGACTTTGCCCGTGGCGGCCGTCCCTGGGATGGGGACAACAACACGCTTCACGTTTGCAGGCGTTATTCACGTGTGCGGGAAGGGCCGACTCCACCACTCCTGGAAAATGCACACCTGGGTGGTAGCATGTGGTGCGATGCCTATCGCTGAAGCGGCCTTCTTCTTAACCCTCAGACATACTCCAGCGGGGGCTGCCTTTGAGACGTTCGAGCGAAAGCACAGAGAAACGAGTAAGAGCATCATCCATGTTTAAGAGGCCGTAAAATAAAGAGATAAACTTTAATCATTACTGACAAAGTTCAAAAGATTGCTTCCCACCCGGATTAGTTACCGTTCACATAACACAGCATACAGTAATCTACCTGGATACGCGAAAGACCACCACGGGCAAGATACGCGAAGAGCATTTCTCTGTCTCCACAGAACCAGGACAGTTCACAATGTATTTAACTTAGAGTTGGCTAAAGTTAGTTTGTGGGTAATTCATGGAAAATGTACGAACTAACCAGGCCCCAAAATACTAGCTCGAGGCTCAGAAAACCCGATTCCTTCAGACCTTAAAAAAAAAGAAAAAGTATCGAAGTGACTTTATCCCGATCTCTGAATGATGCGGGGCTTGAGGGGCTGCCCCTGAGCTTCCCTTCCCTTACGTTCCGTTCCCGAGCGCCACCCGGGTTTTGTGGAGCGGGCGGGGGTCCTCCCGGCCCGCCCCCCCCCCACACACACCCACACGGCCGCGCCGGGAGGCGAACATCGCCTCCACCCCTAGGCCTGGAACAGCCGGTAGTGGCCGTTTCCCCGCGCCGCCCCCCTCCCGCCGGCTTTGTGTGCGTGTGAAATGTGCGGCACATTGCAGATGAACCCTAAAGCCGGCGAGCCGAGTCTATTGTTCCCCGCGAGGAGCCGCCGGGGCGGTGCGGAGCCGGGCGCAGTGCCGCGGCCGGCCCTCGGGGGTCGCTGCGCCGCGCTGGCGGCCCGGCCGTGGCGGCGGCGCCGGCGGCGGCGGAGAGGGAGGCTGGCGGCGAGGGAGCGGGCGGGCGGGCGGCGCGCAGCTGCTCGGCTGCCGCCGGAGCCTTCCGCCCGGGTTCGCCCCGGCCGCCGCCGCCGCCGCGCGTGAATGTGTGCGAGGGCCCCGCGGAGCCGCGGCCGAAATACACGCTGTCACCCCGCTTTCCACAAACCACCGCACAGACCTCCCCCTCCCCACCCCCAGCCCCGCCTGCCCCAGCCCTGCCGCCGCCGCCGCCGCCGCCGCCGCGGCTGCCGAAACCCTCGGGCCTCCGGCCGCCGGCTCCTCACCGTCGGCTCGCCTCTCCTTCCCCTCGCTCGCTCGCTCCCTCGCTCGCGCGCCCCCGGCAGCAGCACCATGTTGAATCGCGTCCCCAGGCCGAGCCGCCTGAGCCGGCGGCGCTAAGAGGCGGGCGAGAGCCGGGCCGCGGGGAGGGAGGGAGGAAGGGGTGGGGGCCGCGCTCGCCCCGCGGCTTCGCGCGGATCCGGCAGGCGCCTGCCCCTCCAGTTTCGCTCCGATTTCTTTAAACTTTTTTAGAAATTCCCCTCCCTCCTGCCCTGCTCTCCCCCTGGCCTCCGGCTCCCTCCTTCCCCTCCTCCTCCACCTCCTCCCCCTCCCTCCCGCCCTCCCTGCGCCGCCGCCGCCGCCGCCGCCGCCGCCACCGCCGGCCCATGACTGAGCCCCGCCGCCGCCGCCGGCCGAGGAATGGGCTCCGGGCTCTGGTAGGAAGCGCGGGGAGCGGGGGGCGCCTTTAAAACACCCATCCGGGTTTTCTGTACACCCTCCTTTGAGAAGATGATGGCAAACTCGACGGGGAAGGCGCCTCCGGACGAGCGGAGAAAGGGACTCGCTTTCCTGGACGAGCTGCGGCAGTTCCACCACAGCAGAGGGTGAGAGCACCGCCGGGGGGGCCGCGCCGGGGCGAGCCGGGGCGGACGGGGCTCTCCCGCCCGGGCCGGGCGCGCCGGGGTCCCGGCTGACAAGTGCGGGGCTTTCTGTCTCCCGCAGGTCGCCGTTTAAAAAAATCCCTGCGGTGGGTGGGAAGGAGCTGGATCTTCACGGGCTCTACACCAGAGTCACTACTTTAGGCGGATTCGCGAAGGTGAGTGGAAGTTTTAATTTGTATTTCCCTCTCGCGGGCCTCCTCCGAAAAGTCTCCTTTGACCCCGCGGTGGGCGCTCGGCGCCGGGGGGGCGGCCCCCGGGGGCCAGGGGCGATCTCCTCGCTCGCAGCCGGTGGCACGGAGGCGGACGGCGGCGGGGCTGTTTTTGGCCTGGTGGCTCGCGTGCGCGCGGCGGGCGCGGGGCTCGGGCGGCGGGCGGCCCCGGGGCCGGCTCGCGCCCGGCCCGCTGCCCGGCCGGCCCGGCGGGGTCCGAGCGCCGCGGCGGGGGGTGCGGGCGTGCGAGGCGCCCGCCAGAGCCCCGCGCCCGCCCGCCCGCGAGTCAGCGCCGCCGCCGCTGCCGCTCTAGCACAGGCGGAGACACAGAGACACACAGACTCTGAGAGCAGTTTTCGTGCAACTCAAAATTAGCGCGGGCAGGTTTAACATCGATAATCGGCTGCGAAATGATCCCGGCAGCCGGGGGCATAGCCTCGGCCCCGTCGCCCTCGGTTTATCCAGCTAACAAAAGAAACCGGGACCTGTCTCCAAATAGCCATCTTAGGCTTCAAGGCTAGGCAGAAGCTGTAGGCCTCAAAGAAGGGCCTATGGAGATGGATAGAGCTGGGAGAGGGATCCGAATCGGCCCCGGCTCCAGCCCCCCCAGAACCCGCGGACGTCGCTGTCCGGAACAGTATTGATCCTTTTGAACTTTTTTTTTTTTTTTTTTTAGTGTAAACGGACCGCGTTGAGATTTAAAAGGGGGCGACAGAGGGACTTGCGATTGGTTATTGTCCGGGCTTCAAAAACAAAACAAACCCACCAGACAACCTTCTCCCCCGCCCCCCCAAACAAAACAAGTGCTATTAAATACAGGGCTCACGGGTGAAAACACAGGGATTCAAGCAGCCCTTGCTTAGTGATGGTAACTCCTACGGATCGATGCGAAACACCCATTGATGCCTGGGTATCTACAGATCTCTGTAGAATGGGTATTTATTTCGTAGTTAGGTTAGAGTTTTCTTGGATTGTGCATTTTCAGACAAGCGTGGCTATGTTTTTAACAGGTTTCTGAGAAGAATCAGTGGGGAGAAATTGTTGAAGAGTTCAACTTTCCCAGAAGTTGTTCTAACGCTGCCTTTGCTTTAAAACAGTATTACTTGCGGTGAGTAGTAGTGACTCTTGCACAGTATTTGGAAATAAGGGACTTATGGGGAGATTTGTTTTCAGCAAAAAAAAAATACACACACACACAAAACAAACCTTGTATACCAGTTTCTAAACTTGTTAATTTCAGTCTGGGAAACATTAAATATCCATAAAGCGAGGTTGTAGGGTGGTGAAAGTTTTCCTCACCCAGTTTAGGATTGTTTACACGTTTCATACAGAATTATTACAGGTGACACGCCACCACCAACCCCCCCCCCCCATTCTTGGTAAACATTCTTTTGTGACATTGTTATTGATTGCTTGGTCTTACAGAGGGGTAGAAAGGTGATGCTTAGTAAAAGAGTTAAGAGAGTTAATGAAACTTTGTATCCCTTGAGAAAATTTTTTTCTTTTAGAAACTCCTTTGCCTTTTTGGATTCTAAGCTTTTTAAAATTGAAACCTCTTGAGTGGAACAGTGGCACTGAGCAGTTTTTCAGCAGAATATGTCTACATATCATGAAAATTTGATGCTTTAGCAACCAGGATTGTTTTTAGAATTTTCTTTTTTTTTTTGAACTTTTGAGTTACCTGAAAACATTCAAAAGGATTATTGTATATTCACGAAAATTAGGAATACTATTAAAGGAAATTCTGTGATTTCTATTTTTTTTCATTCTCTCCACCCCCTTTTTTTAGACTTTATTTGACAAAGTAAATTTCTTACACAGTTGGTATGTGATACAGTTTAGATGATATATTTTGTGATTCACCTTTATTTTTTTCTCTCAGTTTTTCTCCTCGGAGTATTTTTGTATTGTAATTTACTATGAGATTATCTTTTATTTTCAATGTTTACTTGCCCATAGAGAGTCCTTAGTTGGTGGTGGTCATTTCAAAGTAGTGATTCTTATATTTATTACTTTTTAATAATTATAGGATGGCCTTTTTTAGATAATGTGGCTTCTGCATCATTTCGTTTGAATTTGGCATTTATCAGTGTGGATATTCAGTGTCATGTTTCTCATTCTGAAATGGGAAATGTAGTAATTGCACAGGTGTACTTTCTATTGGCTATCTTAGATTGACTCCAGGCTTGAACCTGAAGAGTTCGTGGAACTGTGGGTAGTTACTGAGGTACACAGAAGTCTAGAAAATATTAAGTATGGTTAGTTGTTACCTGTTGTGTGTGTGATGGCATGTGTGTTAGAGTACATTTTTAAATAAAGTACTAAAACAAAGCAAAGTAAAACAAAATTTATTTCCAAAACAGTTGATATAGTAATGTGGTAAGAAATAGAGAATGTTATATTCATGGGAATATTTGTTTGCTCATTTCCATTTATAATATTGAGAGGAATACTGTTGATACATATCTTGATTTTCTGGTAATCAATTTGAACAATTTGGATTTTAGACTCTTTAAAACGCACATTTAAAGTTATGCTTGATACTTACTGGATGGATAGATTGATTGATTGAAATTTAATATCTGTAAGGTACTGTTTGATCTGTGTGGTTCAGGAGATGTGTTTTTTGGAAGAATTTACATTTATCCTAACAGGGTTTTAGCATAATCAATTAAATGACTGGATTTCCAAGTTTTTAAAGGTTACATAAATATTGTTTTTCCACTTGTGATTTCTATCTTGGGATCATATCATCCACTTATTAGATTTATAGGTGCTGTTTTTAACTTTATAGTTTCAAGGTTGTTTACAACTTTTTACATTGTTCTCAGATCAGTTTGAGCTTTGTGCTCTTACTAGAAGCTGCTTTTTGAACTATATATATTTAGCTAAACTTGTTTTTCCTCTATATGTCGTTCTCCAGGTTTGTTTTTGTAGGGTTGTAGCTAGGCTACTAGGAAAAAAGTTGAAGTATTTGTTTTGGAAAATAAAAACCATGTGAAGATTTGCATGGCTTCTAAAGAAATACAAAAGAAATATGCTGGTCAAAAATTGGGTACTACCAACCTTGAAAGGTTTTTGTCCATAGGTGGTGTAATATTGCACAGTTAGAGGACATGTGTTATGCTGGGTTTTACACCTTCCCCTGAAAAATCTTAACTGGCAGACAGAATGCCAAGCTTTCACAGTAATTCTGTTACTTAACCATAAACATGCCTCTTCAAAGTAAGAAATAGTAATCAAATGACTTTGTAAGTTCCCTCTTTTATATATCATATTGAATATCATAGTTTCTGATAAGCAGATAATGTGTTTTATAAATCATAATTGGAATGATTTTTTAATATGAACTGCTTTTTTATTTGACCTATTATAAGACTGTCATCACATGTGTTCTCATTTACTCTGCAAGTTTACTATTTGCTGACATTCCTTTGTAATTTTGTTATTGGATGGATGACTATTAGCATAGTACTTTATGATATATTTTCATGATATTACAGACGTTGAAATAAAGAAGAGCAAGCTAGAATGCTGGCCATGTATACATTCTAGCATTTTTATTTTCATTTTGTTATAAACCTAGATAGTCGTTAAATATAGTGACTTGAGTTTAGTGGCCTGCCAAAAGTTAGCTTGATTCTATCAAACATAACATTTATTCGGTTGTAGTTTGTCTACAAAGATTTCTCAAAGTCTAAAAATGAAAATGCAATAAATTGATTAAACATCGGCATTCAATTTTTTTAAATGTAAGTGCTTACTGATCGTGTGTAAAAGTATTCTAAAAATCAGATATTAATCATCTATGATGTCTATTTTGTTTGCACTTAGTTCCTTTCTTGGCATGTATATCTCAATATATTCCATAAATGCTTGTTATTAGATTATCCCTAAAGTATAAAAGAAAAAGGTATAATTTCTCACATTTTGTAAATGGAGAAATTAAAGTGCAAAAAAAAAAAGAAAGAAAGGAAAAAAAACCTAAATGGCTTTAGGGACATTTGTTAATTGAACAAAAAAGTTGTATTCCTGACATGTGTTTAATCAGTCTGTAATGAATTCAGTTTGTTAGTTAGAAATTAATTTTTAAAATTAAAATATAATTGGAAATTATATATAGTTAAATTTATGCCTGAGTGTATCTGTACCCAGTATGTTCCTCATTTACTCTGTGAATTTTTGTTGTTGTTGTTGTGTTTTGGTGCTCCTATTTCTGTTAAGAATTTGAAGTCTTGGTATGAAAATTTAGGTAAATATTTCAAATCTTTACTTGAAGAATTTTGTTTTGCTTACTGACTCCAGTATACAGCTACAGCCAAGATTAACTTGATGTTTTCATTATAAAACTTGATTTTTTGGAAAAGAAGTGAAATATCTTGGACATTAAAAATTTGTTGTACAAAATTACATATTATTGATTTTCTTATAATAAGTGATTTTTTTATACATATCTACCTTTAGAATAGTCAGAAACTTAATTGTAGACTTCTACCCACCATAGCGTATTTTTCAATTGCATTGTGAATTTATTCTGTTTCCCTTGGTGGATAAAGCCCTCAAATTATACCAATAGAGTTTACATTTATCAGTTAGAGTGGATACACTCACGTGTTCTGCACTTCTTTTAAGAGAAACCCTTTTATGAGTCACTTCAGGTTAAGTGAAAAAATGCTTTAAAATTGTAATAAATAGGTAAATAAGGTAATACATTGATTTTGTGAATTGATAAACAAATTGCTCTCAGTCAAGGAAGGAAAATAAAAGTAATATGGAGACTAGAAGAACAACTGTATCTAAATAAATTACTCACATATGCATTTTAGATTTAATTTTATAAACTCTATCCTTTCATTTTAAAAACCCTGATTTTGAGATCTTCTGATAGTCTGTTACATTTTAAAGGGCATGCAGAGTTGTTAAAAGGAGGAGTAAAAAGTGGAGACAGTTGAAAGCCTGATCAGGTTAGTGTTCTGTCTTAACAAACCATTTTTTAAGCAGTTTAAATTTGCCCCAAAGTAGACGTAAATCTCCAAGATAGATAGTTCACTGAAGATACAAATTTCGATGAGGATTTAGGCTAAGAACTCCAAATTCCCAAAATGTTTATATGCTTTTTTCATTTACGTTTTCTGCCTTAGATGTTAACTAAAAATGTCTGTTTCTAAACAGGAGTACTTTTTTCTAATCCTATATCTACTCTGTTGTGGAGTCCGTATTTTCATAGTTGGTCATGTGTGAAATCCACTATAACTTTGATAGAAAAGTATCTCTTCCGTGAATCTTTTATATTCCCAAAGTAAGTGATATTGGAAGTTAGGAAGGAAAAACAAACATTTTAATTTATTGGTTTTTGGGTGCATTAGTCAGAGAGCAAGTACTCAATACATATTTTTAGGTAAAATATTTAGAGCTGTCATTATTATTATTGGTTGAAGGTTGTTTATTGGTCATTTTCCAGAGTGGTATAGTCCTTGCTAAAGTTTACTGATAAAAATGGGGTTTACTGGTAAAAGTGGGGAATTAGACATATGGGGGCAGGGTTGGGAGGAATTCTCTTGTTTCTGCCTCTTTGATTGTCTACCACCATCATCACCACACTCTTTGTTATTCGGGATCAGTTAGAATAGAAATTCCTCATTTGTGCTGTATCTAATACTTGTTTTCCTGAAATGTCAGCATGTTTCCTTAAAAAAAAAAAAAAGCCCCAAGACTTTCAGCAGTAAAGCTAAACTTAGGTTACTGCAGGACTTCTTAGAGACTATATTTTATTAACGTGCATTGTGGATCTGTAGACAATTTGAAGAAACAAGCACTAGTTATTACCTTCCTCCCCCCACTCATAGTAAATGGTGCTGCCCGAACACAACTACACACTGGAGGGGTGCAGTGTGAAACCCCATGTTTGGGGAACCCCCAGTGAGTTCTGTGGAGCACAGTTTGGGAAATATCAAGCTAGAAGAAATGCAAGTTAAGAAAGAAAAAATTTTAATGTGGCAAATAATGAGGAAAATGAGAAATGAGAGATAATTATGTATATATACATGGAGATACAGAAATACAAATTTGAATAATTTTATGGAGCTGTTATTTGCATATCTTTATCAATGGTTATACAAAATTATATTGGTAATACTTGTTAAATACTTGTTTGAGTAGGGGAACATAAAAATAATCTTGTGTTCATTTGCCAGGAAAAGAAAATTGAAGAAATATTGTAGTCCAAATAGAAAAAGAAAAGTTGAATCTTTAAGATAGTTGGTCCAGAATGGGGAAGGCTGCTCTTGTAGATGCATAACAATTTTTTTCTGCTGTTTAAACTATAATGTGACAAAAACATATATGACCATAATGAAGATTTTTAAGTTCTGGCAGTGGTTCATGTATAGGCATGATATTCTTTATGATGAAATAATTTACAGCTAATTGTATTTAATTGGTTAGCTTCCTTTTAACTTGATTCTTAACTTGATCCAGTAACCCTCAAAAGGCAAGTAACTGCTTTTTCTTTCCCCTGTTTTCTATCATTCTAACTAGAGGCTTCTTTTTTAACAGGATAGTTATATTGAAAATTTTGGTTTTTAAATTTGTCGAAACAAGCTTCCCTAAAGAATTATAGCAGAATAATTGATCACATTGCTTTAGAACATTGTATTTTGAAATAACAGTTACTTTTGTTGAAACATAATGATAGTCCTGCCAAAAATTTGTATTTACTTCGGTTCTACAACTTTAAAAACTGAGAAGTCATGTCATGAATTTTGATATTAGGAAAGGTTGTTCAGAAATAACATTGCTTTAAGGACCAAACTTACTGTAGTTAAAAATGGAGATGTGATTAAAAATTATCTTGAAATATTTTTTCTTGAAATTGTAAGGATAGTCTTTAGGAAAAGCCAAAGTATTGGCTTTTGGATTTAAAAAAATGTAAATAACATGGTTAGTTCAGTTATTCATAGTAGAGTCAAAGAAATAGGTCAAATCCTTTTATTCAGAAGTACACAGAAATGCATATGTGTTGATTGATACTGGTATTGGTTACCTATCATAAAATTTGTTAGTCCATCCACTTAGTAGATAAAACTTTTGGGGGACCTAGATAGATGGTTTAGAGAGCAAATTGTCACTCTTAGTACTATTTAGATTATCTGAATTTCATTAAGCTTTCCAAGAATTGTGTTATTAAAATAGAGTCTAACATATATTTTTCTATTTCAAAATACAAAGGAATTTCACTCGTGCTCCAATGCTTTTTGCATACTCATTATGTTGTAAATTGGAAGTTAATTCCTTTTTACAAGGTATATACCCTGTGGGTGAAGTACATTACAGTAACCTATTGCTGGAACTTAAATATCTTTCTGATATCTAGGTATAGCTTCCACATTCTGAATTGTTGGCGAAAAATGATAGATCCATAGATCCATTAATAGTTAAGTCAGTGTTGGCAGGGTCCACCCCATCTTACTGCAAGAGAATTTTGTGGTGGGGCTGAATCTGTTGCTTTGGCTGTTTTGTGTAGTCTCCTTAACAGTTTATTTTTCCTTTTCCTATTATGCAGTTGATTTGTTGAAGTATTAGGGTCATTTGTCCTTTAGTACATCCCAAATTCTGGATTTGGTTGATTCCTTCCTTTTAGTGTCAGTTAACCTGTTCCTCTATCCCCTGTATTTATTTTCTGAAAACTGATAGATCTAAAGGTTGATGATGTTCAAGTTCAGTAGTTTAAGCATACTTAATAGGTAGTGCTATACTCTTCAGCAGATCATGAGGCATATATTGTTTAATTGCTCTGTTTTATTGGTGCAAAGATTGATCACTGGTTTTAGATATTAATAGTCTGAAACTATATTTTTAAAAAGTGTGCCCTAGATGATTCTTAAAGTACGCCGAAGTTTGAGAACAGCTGATGTACATATTGTAATGAAACCAATTTAGTTGCCGAGATAACTGGTTTAACTTGGCATCAACATGTTGGCCAAGGCTACATCAAGAACAAAACCTCTAGGTGACATCTGGTCTAGGGCACCTGCTCAAACTGCACCTGTCATCTCTAAGCAGAGCCTAGACACACCCTATACTTTGTCTCTGGGCTCTAGAGACTATAACAAGGGCTCCACTTCAGCTAAGGGAAAAAAATGGTAAATGAAACTACTGTTTTGAACTTATCCTAACTACATTTGTGTTATTTGGCTTTTTAAAAATTAATTAAAAATAAGTTTTTCTTAATAGCTAGGTGGTGGTTTTTTTTCTGTGTAGTACATTATATTATTCTTCTCAACTGGAATACCATTTGTTTTATTGAATTTATTGAATGCTTTTTTTTCTCTTTGTGAGAATTTTGTTGGTCTATCCCAGTACTGCTTAAGGGATTTAATTTATATTGTATAAATGCCTATGAAAGTAACAATAGTAATAATAGCCTGTTTTTTTAATGTACTTTGTCTTCATTTATCATTTCAAATTTCAGAAGTAATTACTGTTATTTAATTTTAGAAAAACAACATTTAGAACAATTTTTTACATTACTAAAACTTTTCTTCTGGAGTATATGTGATATTTCTTTTAAAACAAGGTTATAGGTTATATCCATTGTTTGATATATATCTTATTGTAAAATATGGACAGTATCTATAATTCTTGTCTTTCTGAGTTCTTACTGTTATGCTTGGTAAGTTCTTACAGCATTTAATGGTCAGTTACTGTGTGCACAAAGATGATTTTTATTATGTAATTAAGACATACACATCTTTCATGTTTTTGGATGGAATTTTATTTTGTCCCTCTCCTAGCGCATTAGTTAATTTTAACTAAGTAAATTGTTAATTTAAACATACATGAGGTCAGTAGGAACATTCTTTTAAAACAGGACAAATAGACTAAGTTAGGGTCTTATGCAGAAAATTCCTCACCTGTAGTACTTGAGAGATGGGGCTGAATCTAAATTTGTTGTTAATATACCCAAGTTGATCACAACTTTCCATAATGGTTTATAGATTAAGTGAATTTTCAGTGTACTTGAGCTCAGGTCACACCACTTAATACTTCATAAACAGCACCTTAGCAGGCTGTATCTCCAAGTGCACTCACAAGTAATAGGTCAAGAGTGCTTAACTGATTTGGTATCATGTTTTTAGTTTACATGATGAAAAAGTCAAACTTCTGAATTTCTGAACATTTTTCTAGGTAGCCCTGTATTGCAATGTATTAATTTAATCTACTAGTAAAAATCTGAGAAATGGTGAACCTTTTTTTTTCTTTGTCATGTTTTTTTTTTAATTGTTAGTGTTTTGCTATCTATGTGTGAACTCTTGTTTACTCTTTACTCTTCATTAATATCAACAAATTGTGATAGTTTTGCCACATTTGCTTTTTATTTTTCTCTTATTGTGATGGTATGTATATATATACACACATTATTATGTTATTACTCTTTAATCCTTTGATATCATTGCAGATAATGCCCTTTACTCTGAAATATAAGTGTATATCATCTCAGAATAAAAACATTCTCTTATGTAATAATAGTACAGTTGTCAAATTCAGAAAACTTAGCATAGATATAATCATATTATCTAATATACTGACCTTATCCAGATATTACCAGTTGTCCCAGAAATCTTTTGTAGCAGTCATACCCACCTCCCCAATCAATGATCTCATATTATGTGTCTCTAGTTCTTCAGCCTTTCATGGTACTTTTTGAACAGCACAGACAAACTGTAGTATAAAATTTGGATTTGTGTGAAGTTTTTTCAGGATTAGATTTAGGTTAAGCGTTTTTGGCAGGTGGCATGTAATGCCACTTTGTCTCACTACCGCTGATGTTAACTTAGGTGGCGTCCTCCTGGTTAGTTTCCATTTTCTCTTTTGTAATTAATGAGTAACTTGTGGGGACATACTTTGAGACTGTAAATACATTGCTCGTCGTCAAATTTTCACCCAATAGTTTTAACATCCATTAATGATTCTTGCCTGAATCAGTTATTATAAAGGATGTATAATGCTTGTTTTCTAACTATTATTTATTCTATATTTATTAGTTGGCAGTCTATGATAATAAAAAGATTTTCATTCTTATTTATTTATTAGATTTTTATTTTATACAATGGATTAAAATCTATTATGCATTTTACTGCTTAAATTTAGCCAGTAGGAGCCCTTTCAAGCTGGCTCCTGTGTCTTTTTTAACATGTCCCCATGTTATTTTTGAGCCCTTCCTTGCTCTAAGACAAGGTAAGATCTCCCAGGGTCAACTTGTGTTTTCCTTTTCCAGCTCTAGTATCAGCTATTTCTCCAAGGAGTCCTAATTCCTTTTAGTGCAGAATGGTATATAGAAACCAAGATATGCTCATTGTTATTGAGTTGTCTTTTTTTCTTCAAACCCTTTCAGAGGACAGAGCTAGGAAGTTTATTTACTTTAAATATAAATATACATATTTATTCTTTGAGTACTACATTAATCCCTTTTGATGATACATCTCCAAAAGTTTGAAAATAGGTTTGCATAAAGGTACTAGATTTGCAAAGATGACTCATATGGCATATGTTGCTATTAAAAAATATTGAAAACAACCTAAGCCATTATATGGTTGGTTGTACTGATTGCTATAATTATTAGTCCACACAAGTTTCTTGTTGCCTTCTTCCATTCCATGTATCTCCCTTCATCAACACTGAGAACCCTAGTTCCCAATACCAGTATATTTACTCATCTTACAGTTCTATAACACATAGAGAATACTTTCAGAATTGTTATATTCATACCACTACAAACAATAAACCTGACAAGAAGAGTTAAAAATTTGTTTGCAGTTCTTTTTATGTTCATACTGAAGCTATACCACCAGTAAAGTATTGTGTTAAAAAATTCACAGTGATTGGATTCTTTTTTCCTCGGTTATTGTTATTTACTTAAAATACAATAAAATTTATATTATTTTCATTAGTATTCAATTTTGTATTTTTCTGCATTTTCATTCCTTTAATTTTATTTATGAATATATAAAACACTTAATCTGATTCTAAATTTGTAATTTAATAGAAAATATACTTACCCTCTTCTCTTCCCTGTCTCTTCTACCCCATTCCCACCCATGCTCTATTGCTAACCAGTATCTTTAGTTTCTGGTTATTCTTCCTGTGTTTCTTTTTGTAAAAATAGGGAGATCGTATATGCATTTTTAGTTCCCTTTCTTAAAATGAACACAATTTTTTTCTGTATTTTGCCTTTTTTCACTTACTATATCTTGAATATTATTCTAAATCTATAAGGTCCCTTTTTTTTATAGCTGCACTATATTCCATTCTGTGAATATATTCTAGTTTATTCAACCACTCCACCGTATAATGGCAGTTAGGTTGTTTCCAATATTTTCTAATAGTAACATATGCCATATGAATAATTTTTTGCAAATATAGTACCCTTATGCAAACCTATTTTCAAATTTTTGGAGATGTATCATCAAAAGGGATTGATGTAGGACTCATAGAATAAAAATACATGTGTAGTTTTATTAAATATTTTCAACTTCCCTTTGTTGGAGAGAAATATGTTTTATTCCTACAAGCAGTCTACGAAAGTACCTATATCTCACAGCTTTGTCATGTGTTATCAAACTTTTAAAGTTTTATTAGTCTTCAGAGTTAAGGAATGGTATTTTAATTTATGGTTTTATGTAGCATTTTTAAACATTTTTTGTTTTTTAGTTATAATTTGCATATAATATCATATTAGTTTCAGATGTACAACATAGCAATTAGACATATGTATATAACTCACAGAGTGATCACCCCAGTAAATCGAGTGCCTCTGTATAGTATGTTTTAATATTTTGTAGTGCCATTCCCATCTCATAGTCCTTTTTTTATGAGGTTTTCTTGAGTATTCTTTTATGCTTATTTTTTTATATGATTTTTAAATTTTTTCTATGGTGTCTCTTATTCACAGATCCCTCACTCAGACGTGCTTGGGTGCAGGTTTTGTGTTTTTTGTTGAGTTTTAGACGGGGACATCTGTCACTCTGCATGCTTCTGATGTCCTTTATGTGATCTTTACTGTCAGTTTGTTCTAGTTCTGGAAATAATCTTGCATTTTTTTTTGTTTTTTTTTTTTACGAGGATCACATTAAATTTATAAATTACCTTAAAACTAACATCATGATGATATTGAGTTGACCTATCCAAGAATAATGAAAATCCTTCTATTCAAATCTTCTTGTGTCACTCGAGTCTATAAATTTTCCTTTTATAGATTTTGAACATTTAAGTTTATTCTTAAGTATATTATTGTTTTTGTTGTCATTATAACAGATTTTTCTCATCCATTATATCTTCTAATTGGTTATCATTTATATGAAAGATTATTTTATATTATAATCTGCTACCTCAGTTGTTTTACTCTTTGTATTAGTTTTATTATTGATTTAAAAAAGTTTAAACATACTAGAGTGTCATCTGCAAATAAAGATAGTTTTACTTCTTTTCTAAATTTCATGCCTTTAATTATTTTATTTTGTCTAATTGTATCGGCCACTGTTTAATAGTTGGGAAGATGAGGGCATATTTTTCTTGCTTGAGGCTGACCTTAGTTTGATATTTCTAGCATGTCCTCAATTAGTAAGATACTGTCAGTTCTGTGTTCTTGATGCAGTCTTAATTCTAATACAGTATTTCTATATCTGTTTGTTGAATGAACAATAGTGTTGGTCTTCCAAATCAGATTTAGTGATATTTTTCATATGTTTTATCTACTAGCATTTGACTTTAATTTTTTTAAATCTAATTATGTCTTTATCTGTATTCAAGAAGAGAGCTAATACTGAATTGTTTATATTTGAATGTAAATATTCCTCATAAATAGAAATCATCTAAAATGCTAACTGATAACTTTGGAGGAAAATTATCTTTTCTGTTCCATACATCCAGTAGCAGTCTTTAGTGTTTGATTCTTTGTTGGCCGTTGCATCACTTGTTATACAAAAACAAGGCAATTATTTAATTCATTGCTTGATTTTTATATTAAGACTAATATAAATTGTGATTTGATCATTACTTGATTTTATATTCTTAAGATAGAAAGTAATTGTTTTAGTTTAAAAGCCTTTATAAGTTATCTACCCTGTGGAAATGAAAAGCAAATTCATGTTTTAGTTATAATCAGAAATCTTATATGCTTGTTTGGGTGAATCTATCTAAATCCATTGCCACTAAATTAAATGTGCTATGTTTTTACATTTTATATTGGTCTTCAGAATTAGATATAATTTGGATATTAAAGTCTTGCTGTTTTGAGAGTGGCCTAGAATATCTCTTTTAATCTTCCTCTTTATAAACTGTGGGAATTAGCTTAAGTGGGTGTATGTGTACGTGTGTGCGCATGCACACGTGCACGCTCGTGTATATGCATACAGCACTATTAGCTTTAAACAGGTTGGTAATTTCTTGGTCAGTTCCTGGGCATACAAAATCTTATCCGTATTTACCAAACATTACACTTTTAAGGAACTAACTTAAGGTAGACATTAGTGTTATATGTAAATTTAATGTTTCATGGAGACCTAGTTGTAGAGCTTACTTACTGAGCCTGAAATTTAGATTACCAAGATAGGAGCAAGAAGTATTTAGTTAGCAACAATTGGATAATGGCTACTGAATCTATCAATTCATAGTATCATCATTCTTAGAGATAAAAAAAAAAGGGGGGTTTTAAGAAGGTGATCTAGCCTACTGCTTTCAGGTAGGGTACAAATAGGATATTTTTTCTGGTAGGCCTGCATAAGAATAATTGACTTCCTTAAAATCACTGTTACTGAATGATGGGAGGGGAAAGCAGAGCCAATTCAGAGCTGCCTTTATTACTCTAGCTACCCTATTCTAATTTAAGAAGGGTAAATGTAGAAGATTGTCAGTTTTCTTTGCTACTATAAAACGTAACCTTTAGTTCTATGTTAAGATGATTCTACTGACATACATAGTATCTGTGAAGAATAGGTATTAGATTGTTGACTAGTATAGATGATAAATATGTCCTTGATTTATCATTCATATCCAACATTTTATGTCTATCCTCTTCCTATCCAAAGGATTATGTTTATAGGACAGGTAAGTATTACTTGGCTCTTGAGGAGGGCCCATAGCAAAACATGTAATAATTACCAGGAAAAATTTCTTTTTACCTCAGATAGTCATTTTAAATGTTTAACTTGGAAAACTTAAACTTGCATATTTGGTAAAGCTGGCCAATAATTTGTGTGTATGTGTTTTAATAACCAGGAATACTAATTTAAAGTTTTCAGTCTGATACATTATTTTTTAGATGGAGACCTCTACTGGAAGTGTGAAGCAATAGATGGATTCTATTACACATTATAAAATATCTGAACAAATGGATAGTAAGGAGATTAATTTTTAAAATATTCAATATAAAGCATCCTAGAGTTCTTTTAAAAGAATCTTATGATGCTTTAGATAAGACACATTTGATTTATGACATCTGAAGTTCTATAAAAATCAGAATACTAAGTTTATATTTTTAGTTTTTTTACTGTTTTGTGAATTTGTCCTATGCCAAGCACTGTACTAAATGGTTTACAATTTTGCATTTCTTCTTCACACCTCCCTATAACATAGGTACTGTTATATTATTATCTTGATGTTATAGAAAACAGGACAAAGGTTTAAAAATCTTTCCCAAAAGTCATATAGTAAGTTTAGGAGCTAGTATTTGAACCTGGACTATATAGATCTAGAAGACATACTGTATTGTCTTCCCCCCAGTGCATATGATTTCTAATTTATTTTTAAAAGTATATGAACACAGGACTTGAAGAGAATAAGCAAAATATGAAAATTGTTGAGGTAGGTGTGTCATTGTGACTTTTTATTTTAAAAAATTCTTTAATGTATCTTTTTACAATAAAACATGTGCCGCAGTACAGTTTATAGTATAGTTCATTTCTACATATGTTCATTTTATTGGGTTTTTACAACAACTCTACAAGATTGGTATTATCCTATCTTATAAATGAGGAAAAAATTTTTTTAATTACTGTTGCTAGTAAATAGTGGTGTCAGGATTAGAGTTTAGCTTTGTGAATTATAATTCACTGCTCTTGTTTTATTGCCAAAGTCTTGGGGTCAAGGACTTTTTAAAAAAAATTTATATCTCTCTTAAAGCCCTTATTTTAGCATTTGATACATTATAGTTTATCTGAATCAGATCCCCTGACACTGGGGAGATGTTTATAAACTTAGGTGAGCCTCATAGCAAATGGAAAATCTAATTTGGAAAATTCTGAAAGAATTGAAAAATTCTAAAATACAGTGTTAGTAGTATAGAATTACATTGATCTGGCCCTAAGTTTAATCTTTACTTGTGCAGTTTTATGAAACAAACACCAAGGGTCAGTTTTGGTTGTAGAATATAAATGAGCATTGTGATAAATATGGCATTTTGTGCAGTTTTATATAGCACTTAAAATACTTTCTTTAAGATAAAATAGATACTAGTGTCTCCCCATCCCTTTACAAGCTACAACAGAATAGAACCTTGTGTAAGAGTTGACCCTGAGTAGTATTGATTTTGTTTCAAACTAGATCCAAGGATTTTGCAAAGTAACTATTATTTCTGAAAAAAAAAAATGGATACTGGGAATGATGTGGTAACTCATTGTGGAGGCATCATGCTAAAGCTAGCATTTATTGAACATTTATTTGCCAGGCACTGTGCTCAACCTGCATTATTCTAATCTTTAGAACCGTCCTGTAAGATTGGTATCATCTTCATCATTTTACAGATGAAGAAACTTAAATTTAGAGAACTTAAGTAACTTACACAAGGTCACTCCACTACAAAGTGGTGGCACTGGAATTTAATCCAGATCTTCTGCCTGCAAACCAACCGTGATGCAGAATACTGCCCTTCATTCATTCATTCAGTGAATGATGAATGATTGATCATTTTTCATTTGCCAGACACTATTCTCTGCACTGGTCATACATGAGTGATGAAAACAGAAAATATTTTACCCTTTGGAGCAGGGAAAGGAGACAAAAAATGAGTAAAACAATATATTTGGTAATAATAACTGCAAGGGGGAAAAATAATGCAGATAAAGGAGACAGCTTTCAAATAGAGTGTTACATCTTTAGATAAAGTGGACAGAAAAAGTCTTTCTAAAACAGTGACATTTGAATAAAGACCCAAAGGAGATGAAGGAGCAAACCAGGTAGATAAGAGTGAACAAACAGCAATGGAGCATGCCTGGTATGTTTGAAAAATAATAAGGAGGCCACCATAGTAGCTAGAGCGTGCAAAGAGAAGTTGAATATCAGAATCAGAGATAAGGAGGGCTGGTTGCAGATCTTGGCAGGGCCTTTGTAAGGTCTTTCTTTGCCTTTTACTGAAGTCATTGGAGGATTATGAGCAGTGAAATGCCATTATCTGTGTCTCCCTGGGTGTTTTGTTATAAGCAGATTAAGGTTTGGGGAGGGGGTGTCAGGGCAGAAGCAAGGAAATATGTTAGAGGGCTAATAAAATAATCCAGGTGAAAATGATATGATGGTGGTTTATACCAGGAGGTTCCCAGCTCTTGAGATGGTGACAGGTAGCCATATTTTTGGATATCTAAAGTTTCAAATCTAAAACTTTCAAATCTTTAATTAGCAGATGCTACTTAGAAACTGATAAGTCATCAGGTGTCAACTTTTTATGCCTTTTCTATTATAAACTTTATTTTCCTTGATTATCAAATTATAGTAGCATGCTCTTTGTATACAATTTAGAAAATACAAACAAGTAGAAAATATTAAGCACTATTAATATCTAAGGTTTTCTAGTTTTTTTGTCATAAGGATTGAACTTTAAAATCTGTCTGCTGTAAGCTGTCTCTCTGTCTCTCCTGCTAAAATGTTAACTCCTTCAATGCAGGAGCTATGCTCTTTATTTCTTTATCTTAGATATCTGGTTCATAATAAATGCTCAGTACTATTTGTTTTGTTTGAATTAACTATACCAATCGATTGGGTGCCATATCCTAGCATATTCTTTGAAGACAAATACTATGTTTTTTCATTAGTTTTAAGGCTTGGTGAATGGGCAGTCATAAGTGTTGTAAGACTTAATGTACTCTGAACTCCAGCCATGCTTATCTATTTATAGTTCTCCAAACATGCCAAGTTTTTCTTGCCTCAGTCTTTGCATGTGTTTTTTTTTTTCTCTGCTTGGAATTCCTTTCCCTTCTTCTTGCCTGATACCACCTTTGAAACTTAACATAAATGTTACCTTCTCCAAAAAGCCTTTTTTTAATCTCCTTAAAGATCTTGAAGTGATCCTTTTTTATGATCCCCCCTTTTCCCTGTTTATGCCTCTGTTATAGACCCTGCTTTAATGACTTTTCGTGTCTGTCTCCCTTATTGCACTGTGAGCCTGAGGAAGTAGGGACTTAGTAGTTTTATGTATCTTTTTAGCCCGTCATCATAACACGTGCATAGTTCATGTATGGCTAAAGGAATCAGTGAATGAAAGCTGGAGAAAGGGTCATTGGAAGTAAGAAAAGGAAATTACTGTGGTTTGAGGGTAGAGAGGAGTTTATGGAAGAGGCCTTGAACTTAGTATCCAAAGACAGAAAAAAATGATGGAAGAGTTGGAGGTCTTTTAAGGTTCAAGGAAAGGGGGAAATGAGCCTGTGTATAGTGTGTTTTATGTGTGTAAATGAACCCTGCTGCATCCTGTTGTTGAAAGGTAAGATTTTACCAAAGATCAGTATCAGATTTGTAAGGATTTTGAAAATCAGGTCAAGGTGATTACCTTATTCTATACATAGTAAGGATGTAAGGTTTGTGGTGTTTGTTTTATTAGCAAAATATTTCTTGATAAAAATGATGTTCGGGGAACATTAATCTTACATTTGTGTATAAGATAGATTTCAGATAGGGGAAAGTAGTGGCAGGAGATGGCAAACACACCTGCCTGGTTTATTCAGAAAATGGGATATTATTTTTATCAAATATTCAGATAAATGAATTCTGTTTTGCATTTTTAAATGAGGTATAATTGATATAACATATTAGTTTCAAGTGTACAGTATAATGATTTGATATTTGTATAGATTACAAAATCATCACCACAGCTAGTTCAATTAACATCTGTCACCATACATATTTAATTTCTTTTTCTTGTGCTGAAAATTTTCAAGATCCACTCTTCTACCTACTTTCATATGTGCAATGCAGTATTATTAACTATAGTCACCATGCTGTACATTACATTCCCATGACTTATTCATTTTATAATAAAAATTTTTATCTTTTGGCATCCTTCCCCCATTGCATCCACGCCCCACCTTTGCCTAAGGCAGCCATCAATCCGTTTTGAATACCCTGATCTCAGGGATTTTTGTTTTTTGTTATCTTTAGATTCCACATATAAGTTAGATCATACGGCATTTTTCTTTTTCTGACTTATTTTACTTAGTATAATGCCCTCAGGGTTCAGACATGTCTCAAATGGCAAGATTTCATTCTTTTTAATGGTCGAGTGTGTGTGTGTGTGTGTGTGTGTGTGTGTGTCATATTTTCTTCATTCAACCAGTGATGGACATTTAGATTGTTTCCATTTCTTGGCTATTGTAAATAACGCTGCAATGAACATTTATGTTTTTGTTTTCTTTGGAAAATTTCTTAAAAAATAATAGACAAGGAAGTCATTCAGAAAGTACTTCAGAACCTTGTAGTATCTTTATGATTATTGTTGTAAATATCAGTTTTCATCAGATTGTCTATTTACAGAAGAGCAGGTTAATAGGAAATTTCAGTTGTTGGCAAATTGGATAAACCAACTGTTGCTGTACTTTATTTCAGTGTGTCCACAATCATTAGTTTACAGTCAGGTAAAATTTTGGATTATGTGTAGATTAATCTTTTCTTTCTCTGCTGGAAGGAACTTTTCACAGTTTTATTTCTGACTTCACTTTTTTTTCTTAAGCTTTATAACTCAGCACTTGTTTATTAGCTCAAATAATTTAGCATCCTTTTTCTATTTTTCTAAAACCATGAGAGATAGTGTCTAGTGGGGAAAAGGATAGTATATACACATAACAAAAACAGGCTGGACTGAAGACAGATGTACATATTTGATACATTTAGTTCTTTAGAATATATTTTCTAACCTTGGGTATTCCTGGACCCACATTTGTGTGGCTAATATGTGTAATTAAGAAAAAGGGATTGTTTGCAAAGGGTGCTTGGGAATGAAGAGAATTGTCTAGTTGCATGTGTTTAGGATCACCTTATTAAAATTTTTTTGTTTATTTTGGACTGGTTTTTCTCACAAAGATCCTTAGGCCAGCATTCTCAAACTGTTAATTAGGTGGGCCATGGAAAAAAGTATTCCGACTTGAATATAACTTGGAAATTTTGTTATAAGAGTTAGACATGGTTCTTTTTTTTGCAACACTTCTCAAAACTAACATGCTCCTGTGTCTTGTGACTGTCCATGGAATTTTCCAAACACATGTGAGCACATATTACCCTATCTTTTCCCTTAATGGCCTCACCAGCCCCCAGCATGCATATCCACTCACTTGGTTATTGTGAACAGTTTCAGAAATGCTGCTGTCAGCAAAAATCTTGCTGGATAAAATAGATCCAGCTGGAATAGTCTTGAAAAATTCTTAACTTAGTGATATAGATGTGAAAGCGCATTGCCCCCTTCCCTTCCCCCCACCCCCCAGTTCTGGGATTCATGAGAAACATAATTGATCATAGACAGCTTGGTTGAAAAAGAGAGAGAAGCCACATTTTAATGGCTTTGGTTTAAGTTGCAGTTATTATACTAAAGCAGCATAGGGTTCCTTGAGAGGAATCTTTGGATATCGGAAGATTATGAACCCTCGTAAGTGAATTAGGAAATATTTAGTATGAAGTGTTGTTAGGATTAGGCTTTAACACTTCATTGCACATTCTTCTTACTGGTATTATCATCCAAAAACAATTTGAGAAAGCATTTCAATTAGACCTATAAATTATCAGATTATCTTAAATTTTTGAACTTGAAGAAGAGCCAAGGTGGTTCCTTCAATTAACCGTTAGTAAAGGCATCCAATGAAAAATATATTCGTTCTGCCACATTATTCTAATGTAGTTCTTTAAGTGAATATGCAAAGACCACAAGAATAGCATGTCATTTATCAACTCCTTATGAATAATTGTATTTCCATTGACAAAGAGATCCCTCAAGACAATACAGGCTTTGTTTCTCTAGATTATAATTAAGCAGAAAGCTTACACTGTATCTTGACATAATACACACTCCTTTCTTGAAAACAATGTGAAGATAATAAATTGGGCAAATATTAGGAAATTACTAATGTGGAAAACAAACATCAAGGACATTTCATTAAGTAAGGGTAGATTTAGTCCAACTTCTTAGACTTGCTAATACTCTACAAGGTAACAATTGATGTTGCAAACTGTATTAGGATATATTAGGATATTGGTCTCATTGCTTTTATAAACAGTGTATAACAGTGGCTTACATATGACATAAGTTTGTTTCTCAAGGAACAGTTCAAACATAAATAGTCCAGGACTGTTAATGTAGCTCTAAAGGAGCCCTTCAAACACCATTTCTTTGTTATCCTCTACATATGGCTTCCATCTCCTGGTGCCATATGTAGATGGCTGCTCCAGCACCTGCCAACACATCCTCATTCCAGCCAACAAGATAGAGTTAAAAGAGTGAATAGATAAAAAAAGAAGTGAATAGGAACTCATTCTTTTTTAAGGGTATATGCCTTTTTCATTCACATCATATTGGTCAAAACCTTGTCACTCAAGGAAGGCTGGGAAATGTAGTCTTTAAGGTTTTATAAAACATTCATAAAGCTGATCATGTAACAAGACATAAAGCACACTTTTATACATTCCCCCAAAAGTCACATACAGAAATGTCTTGCTGAAACTTCTATGTGGTAAAAGAATGAACACACACACACACGCACATTTATACATTATATGTGCTATATAGAAAGTCTGTGAGTATATATGTAGATAGAAGTCTCTGTTACTCTGAAACACTTTTCCAATTGATGAAGTGCCTTCCCAGTAAGCAAAAGAAGAATAGACTGTGCTTGGTAGAACTTAAGTTGTTTAGTGTATTGTATTCTAATTCTCTGCAAATAAGTAACATATGGATTTAGGAAATTACAGTGTATTAAGTAAAATGAGACACTCAGTTCCTGAAGATGTCTAAGTGTATATGAGTTTCATAATTAGTTATACACATGCACACATACACACAATGAGTATACATGTAGGGGTGTGTGTGTGTGTGTGTGTGTGTATGCACTTACGGGAATATAATGAAATATAATATGATTTGATATGTAGACACTTGATTTATAGACCGTTTATCAAAAATAGATGTGGTACACAAAGTTAAATCAATTAATAGTTTATTAAAATGAGTACTTTTCATTACAGTTGATTTCTACAAAAAGAAAAAATGATGACTTAATGATGTAATAATCTACTTAAGTTGTAATGTGATGTAAGAAACTAGTTTTTGTTCCAAATTAAATTATAGTTTCAAAATTGTAAAAGTAATTGGTACACACATTTTGTTTAAATGTAGGGAAATGAACCTATTCAAATATATGCATTAATTTTTATAGACTTCATAATAGTTTGTCTATAAACACGTGCACATGAATGACAGTTCCTTTAAGTGTAATTTTTATATTAAATTTAAATCTAGAAAACTTTTAAAATTACACTTTACGTTTGTGAAGTTTTATAGCTGAACAAACACTTTTCATGGACGTGATATTATTTGATAGTATCCTAAAGCTTGTTTTTAATTATTTTCTGATAAATTAAAAAAATTTTTTTTTGTCTTAGATATATTCACATATTTTGACATGTGTTTGTCATCCAGCTCTAAGTATTATACTTAAAATTTCCTTTTTAATCCACAGATTAGTTTTCAGATAGAAGATTTTTAAAATTCTCCTTGTTATCTTATTTTTGTTGTTTTTAATTTTATTGACTTATACTTTGTCAACACAGTCTGTATTTTGTTGATTTGGAAGGTTATATATCAGGGTTTCTTTTGTGTCCTATTATATGATCGATTTTTGTGAAGGTTCTGTATAAGCTCAAAAAGATTATATTCTATGTTTGTTGTAATGTCATGTCATTAGGCTTTCAAGATAACATTTTCAAATCTTTAAAATCTTTGCCCTTTTTATTGTTTCATAATTTTTTGAATGCATGTTAACCTACAGATAGAACTGTTGATCTGTTTATTCTGCACCACAACTTTCTGTTGCTTTATGTATGCTGAGGCTGAATACATATCTATATATATAGATATATACACACACATGTATATATATCTGCATATATAATGCACGTATATATTTGTTTATGTTTATATCTATTTATGTGTTTATATATTCACACTCATTTAATTTTTTGACCAGTATATATTATCCCTATTTGTCTCTTTTGTCTCTCTCCACCTGAATTTTAATTCTTTTAATTCTTTTTAATTTAATTCTGAGTTTAACCCATTTATATTTAATGTGATTATTGTTGTACTGAGTTTAGCTCTGCCATTTTACATTATATACTTTCAGTGTCTAAATTTAATCTCAGTGTCCTCTCATTCCTGTCCAATAAATTCCAAGAACCTTAACATACTCTCTCTCCTTGCTACTCAGATTTTGTTGGTATAGGGTCACATGACTTTTAATTATTTTTATGAATATACTTTAAAAAACATACTCTAAAATTTTCCCTTTCCATAGTTTGTTGTTATGGGTTAATTTCTCACGATATTACATCTTCAATCTTTTTCAGTGAGGGTCTTTTTGTGGTAAACTTTGAGATATTGTATGACTAGAATATCTTTATTTGCCACTCGTATTTAAGTAATAATCTATCTTGATAGAAAATTCTAAGTATAGGTTTTTTCCCTTTTAATATTTGAGGCTAAGATTTCATTGTCCTTTTGTTGTTTGTCCCAGTGTTGCTCTTGAGATGTCTGATATCAATTTGATCTTGTTCTTTTGTATATGATCCTCCCCCTTATTGGAAGCTTTTAATTTTTTTTTTGTCTTTGAAAAGCTTAAATTTTACTCTAATATGTTTAAGTACAGGCTTTTTTCTTATGTTCTTACTATTTTAAGCCATTTCGATCTGAGATTTTATATATTCTGTGAAATTCTTGGCCATTGCTTTTTTCAAATTCTTTACCTTATTCTTTGCTTATGGAATTCTTACTAGGTAGGTATTGACACTTTTATACAGTACTACTTTCCCCATATCTCTTTAAATTTCTCTTCTAGCATTCATTATTTTATCCCTTTCTTTGCTCTTTGGGACATTTCTTAAATTCAGTCTTAAAGATTAATTTTTTATTCAGCTCTCTCCATTCTGTTATTCAAACTATTTAAAAATTTTTATTTTAGTGAGTGTGTGTGTGTGTGTGTGTGTGTGTGTGTGTGATAGCCAGTATTTTCTTTGTGCTTAATTGCTTATTCCTGCTTCATGCTTCTAATATTTTCCCACGTCTAAGGTTATTATGTCTTTAAAAATTCTTTTTCAATTAGTTCTGTTGCAGCTTTGAATAGGTTATTTCTTGTGCATTTGTGTGTGGGTGGGGGTATTTATCTCTCCCTATTATCTTAGTGATTCTCAAATGTTTCCTTATTTTTTTCCTCCTATTTGTGACTTTTATAATCCTGAGATGCTGGTTAATTTAGATAGTGAGAGATGGACATACACTGAGTTCAGCCAATCTTGGCATTTTATTGACATGTGGCTCTTGTTTCTTCGGGACACTTTTCTGCAGGCACTGCTTTCATTAGTAGTTGCCTTCCTCTCTTCTGTTTGTTTTAGTCCTGATATCTGCCTGTTTCTGTTGCTTTCCTACACTAAGGAAATAGTAGCAGGGGCAATAACCCACTTAAGAAAATTCAACCTACTCTTTTCAGTGGATTCTGACTTTCCTATGCTCTGTGGCTCCCAAACTATGTCCTACCATTATTATCTGTGTCCCAAGTGTTGTTGAACTGGATTCTGAGATCCAGCAATGTTTCTATCATCTTAGTGTCATCTCCACAATAGAATTCATAGAAATTTTACCTTTTCAGGAAACAAAACTCATATCTTACTTTTTAGGTAGTAGCTATAAGTGATTATTAAATTTCTTTCAAGTTATCAGAACATCTTAGAGTATTAGAGTAGTTTTATGAAAGATAAGAAAGAAAGAAATGTATCTTTATTTATGTCTCTTTCCCCTCACATAAAATTGTGCTGTTGTGGATACAGTACATTTTGAAAACCTTTTATGATGGGAATGTAATTGACTTTTAAACTCCTGTGATATATAACAGCTACTATTTATTGAGTGCTTACTGCGTCCTGGGCACTGCACTGTTTTATGTTTATAATTTTGGGAAAAGACCAGAATGATTTCTGCAATGAGTTTTAAATTAGTAGGTTTATAAGAATTGTGGATTACTGTTGACTCTTTAAGACAAAAATTATACTCAGATAGGTTAGCAACGATAAATTCTATTAAAGTCATAAAATGTTTTACCAGTTGAAGGAAATAATTGAAGGATAAAATTTAGAGATTGTTGTTATTGAGAGAATTGTTTAATTTTACATATAGAAAATGTGTCATATATAGTTAATGGGTTTTCTCTCTTTTTTTTTTTTTTTGGTTCAGGGGTTATATTTGGGATGACTATACAGAACCATATTGTTTTTAGAGTACTTAATATTTATAGAATAGTACAAATAGAAATGATCACTGAGAAATTGCTTACTGTGTCACTGTTTCTCATCTAGTTTTTCATCTAGAAGATTAGTATGCATAAGTATTTAAATTTACTTCTAGTAATCTTTAGATATAACCTTTACCTTAAAGCCTGATTTTCTCCTCTTTTCTTGTGCTTCCTGATTATACTTGCTGGTGGAACCCAAAACAATGATTGTATGAAGTGAAGAAGAAAAGACAGTTTAGAAAATTGCTGGCTTTACGTAGCTAGAAGGTTTGTTTTGTTTGTTTTTGTTTTGTTTTTGCTTGACACTATTTAAGCAGTGAATTTGTGAAATCATTTTTTCCCACTTTAAATTAAATATAATTTGTACACAGTAAAATACACCCTTTTTAGTGTATTACTCTGCTAGTTTTGACATATGCAAATAATTGTATAATATAAAACCACCAGAATGGACATACAGAACATTTCCATCACTCCTGAAATTAATCTGTCCTCTGTAGGTAATCCAACATCCATCTTCTGTCCCTGGCAACCAGCTAGTCTGTATTATGCCCCTATAATTTGTGTTTTTAAGAACATCATATTAATGAAATCATACTATATGTATGATTTTCAGTCTGGCTTCTTACATCTGAGATGTAGACATTGCCTTTATTAATGGTTTATTTCTTTTAATTCTTAAGTAGTTTTCCATTGTATGGTTATACTGAGATTCTTTGTCATTCCCTAGATGACAGAGATTTGGGTTTTCCTTTAGTTTTTGGTGATTAAAAATATTATCAACATTCTCATATAAGTTTTTAGGGAACATAAATTTTTGCTACATTTGGATAAATACTAAGCAGTGAAATTGCTGAGTTATACTATAAATATATATTTAATTGTATAAGAAACTGCTAAATAGTTTTTGAGAATAGCTGAACCATTTTGCATTTCTGTCAGTAATATATGAGAGTTCCAGTTGTCCCTCATTCTTGCTACTAGGGGCTTGATGTTGTTAGTTTGATTTTTAATTTTAGCCATGCTAAAAGATGTGTAGTAGTATCTCATTGTTTTTCCCTAAGTGGCTAATAATGTTAAGCATTTTTTATGTTTATTTGCTATCTATATATCATCTTTAGTGAAGTATCTCTTCACATCTTCTGCCCATTCCTTTATTGGGTTGTTTTCTTATTGTTGAATATAAATATATAAATTTTTAATCAGAGATGTGATTTGAAATATTTTCTCAGAAGCTTTTGTTTTTTTATTCTCTCTTCAGTATGCTTTTAAGAACAGCTTTATCGAAAAATAATTCATACACAATAAAATGAACATGTATAAAGTATCCAATTTGATAAATTTTGATATATGTATATACCTGTGACCATCACCACAATCAAGATAAAGATCATATTCATCACCCTCAAAAGTCTTCAACTACCCCTTTGTTATTCTTTCCTCCCACCTATCCCCAGACAACCATTAATTATTTTTAACTACAAATTAGTTTGCATTTTTTAGAATTTTACATAAATAAAATCATAAAATATATACTTTTTAGTTGTCTTTAGCAAAATTATTTTGAGATACATCTGCATCACATGTATCAAAGTTTGTTAAGTTTATTCTTATTTTGTTACTGAGTAGCATCCTATTGCATGGATAATACTACAGTTGGGTTATTTCCTGATTTTTGACTGTTACAAAAAGCAACACTCTGAACACTTGTTTTCCTAACCTTTTTAATGGATTTATACTTTCATGTAAATGAAAGTGAAATGGCTGGGTAATATGGTAAGTATAAGTTTAATTTTTTAAGAAGCTGCCAGACCATTTTCCAGAGTGATTATAACATCTTACATTCCTATCAACAGTGTATTAAGAGTTGTAGTTGGTTCATATTATCACCAACACTTTATAGTCTTTCATTTTAGCTATCCTACTAGGTATATAGTGATACCTTATTGTCATTAGGATTTGCTTTTCCCTTATGACTAATGATATTGAGTACTTGTCATGTACTCATTGGCAATTTGTATATCTTTTTTGGTGGTTGGTTGAAATATTTTGAGTACTTTTTTTTTTATTGGGTTGTCAGTTTTCCTTATATTTAACTTTGAGTGTTTTTTAATACCCTGAATATTATCAGATAAGTAATTTACAAATATTTGTCCAGTCTGTACTTTGTTTTATATTAATTTTTATGAGTTTTTAATTTGATAAATTTATCAGTTTTTTTCTTTCAAAATTCATGCTTTTGATGTTGTATGTAAGAAATCTTTGCCTAACCCATTGTCACAGATTTTTTCCTATTATCTTCCTCTAGATGTTTTATAGTTTTAGTTCTTTTAGGTTTTTTGAATAATCTTTAGTCAATAATCAATTCAATTCAGTAATTTTGTATATTTAAACTGTACAGCGGCATGATTTGATACACATATACTCCATAGAATCATATAAAGCTTTAGATTTTACATTTAAATGCATGATCTATCTTAACTTAAATTTTGCATGTGTGTTATATATGGATTGTTTAATATCAGTTTTCCTCTAAGTAATGCCTTAGTGACAACTCACAAAGTTTGATAATTTCTGTTTTTATTTTCATTCCATTCAATATACTTTTTAATTTCTCTTTATTCTTTGACCCATGGGTTATTTAGAAGTGTTTAGTTTCCAAATATTTGGCAATTTTGCACATATCTTTTAGTTACTATTATTGATAGTTATTGAATATAGTTTCATTCCAGTGTAGTCAGAGAGCATACTTTTTATGACTTGAATCCCTTTAAATCTATTGAGAGTTGATTTGTGGCCTGGAATGTGGTCTGTCTTAAATGCTGCATGTGCTTGAGAAGATGTATTGTGCTGTTGTTCTTTGAAGTAGTCTATAAATGTCATTCTATCAGTTATTAAAGAAAAGTATTGAAATCTCTAACCATAATTGTGAATTTGTCTGTTTCACCTTGCAGTTTAATCGTTTTTGCTTGCTATATTTTTGAAGCTCTGTTAATTTTGTACAGAAACATTTCAGATCATATGTCCTCTTGATAAAATTACCCTTTTATAATCAAGAAATGACTTTTTATCCTCAGTAATATTAATTTGATTTGAAATCTACTTTGGTATTAATATAGCCACTCCAGAATTCATTTGACTAATATCAGTATGGTATTTTGTTTTTTCATTTCTTTTACTTTTAACCTATTTGTGTCCTTATATTTAAAGTACATTTTTTGTAGGCACCATATAGTTGGGTTTTGCTTTTTTCCCCCTAATCTGACAATCTCTGTCTTTTAATTGGGACGTTTAGACCATGTACATTTAATATGACTGATGATCTGGTTAGGTTTAAATCCACCTTACTGTGTTTCCTTTCTTAGTATTTTAGTCATGTTGTTACCATTTCTAGTTCTCTCATTTGTTACAGATCCAAATTTCCATAAAATTTGATCTCATCACTATGTTCTATCTTGTTTGAATATAGACATCTCAGTTTTTTTTTAACCTCTGCTTTAGGGATTTGTGATTTATAAATTAATTGGCTCCAGTTGACATACTTTTAGATGGTTTAACTTCATCATTTTTAGTGGGTCTTTTTTTTTTTTTTTTCAGTTTTTGTAGCACACATTTAAAGATAATTTATTTTCATTCTTTAAAGATAGTGGAAATAAATGAGACTTATTCCTTCATGAATATACTTATCTACTGCCAACCCAAAAATTTCAATATTGAATTTATTTAGTTTTCTATAGATAACCCTAATAGTTGAGCTAACTGTCTAATTTGGTACTTCAGCCTCAAAATAACATGCTTATTATTTTGCTTCCCCTCCCTTCTCACCATATACAGAAAAATAATCCTGTTGAATATATTTTTTTGATTGCTTAGGTCCTCTTGATAAATTGAAATTTTCACTAGAAGTGAACACCAATTTATTATAGAAAATGTAGTTTTATTTGTTTAGGATCTCGCTCAGTAGTTAAATTCAAGTAATTTTATTAAATTGCTTAAAACCATCCTTTAAGTCACATTTCAATAAATGGATATTTTCTTCCTAGGTAGGTGAAAATCTGTTTTATTTATTTTTTTATTTTTTATTTATTATTTTTTTTTTTGGTGACATTGGTTAACAAAATCCAATAAGTTTCATCTGTACACTTTAACAGTAAGGCATATATATATATTTACACTGCATGTTCACTTCCCATAGTTAGATTTCTTTATGTCACCACATATTGACCCCCTTTACCTTGTCTATCTCCCCCCTGCCCCCAACCCCTACTCTCTGGTAACCACTAGTCTATAGTCCATGTACATGAGTCTGTTCGTTTGTCCTGTTCATTTGTTGCTTTTAGGTTTATATTCAACATATAAGTGATATCATGTGATTTTCAACTTTATCTGTCTGGGTTATTTCGCTTAGCATGATTATCTCATGGTCCAGCCACGTTGTTGCAAATGGCAGTATTTCATCTCTTCTTATGGCTGAGTGATACTCCATTATATCTATGTACCACAGCTTGAAAATCTATATTTCAAAAAGAGGTCTATTTAGGGGAGTATAACTTGAAATTTTTGTTTAAATGGTTCCTTATACATTACTTTAAAATAACAAGTTTTTAATATGTGCTTTAAATAATCCAGTAACTGAGGAAATGTTTAATGACTGGGCAGGAATGGCAAGTCACTAAAACACCAACAAACTGGGTTCTGGGGAGGGTGGTGTTATGGGGAAAAATCATCTTCACCTCTTTTGCTGGTAGTCATCTGTTGTGGGGGTGGGGATAAGGAAGATGATTTAAGAAGTCATTAAAAGACAACTGAGGTATAAATTTTGTTGGGACAGACTGCTTCTTGCAAGACAGCATGAAGTTTTCTGTGGAGCCACTTCCCAGTGAAACTAATATACAGTAATTTTAAAAAAACAGTCATTAAATCTCTGAAAATGGTCCTAAGAGCATACAGCAAATGAAGAAAGAAAATCTTCTAAAACATGGTAAGAACAGCTAAGGTCCATGACATTTGAATCAAGATTTGCTTCCCCTCTCTCATTTACTAGCTCAGTAAGATGGAAACTTCACTCCAGAGTGATGCAGCCAAGAACATGGGGTTCTTTCTCTTTCCATGTCCTAGTTAGAGGGTATCTTCCTGAGAGGAGCAAGACATCAAACATTCTTCATTCTGTTCTCCAGCTCCCTGTTACTGAGGCTAGGTTCTGAGCGAGTGGAGCTGAGAGACAGAGGCTCCTTCTTCTGCCCAGTTTTCACTCATGGTACAGAGGTTCTACTTGTGCATTGCCACTAAAAAAATATTCATATACCAATCACCCATGCCACAGCTCTTAAAGACAGCAGTTTCACCCTAAAAGAGCCAAGTTGGGAAGACCTGAGGCCACTGCCCCCCCCATTTCACCAAATGTTCATATCCCAAAGTGGGGTTGTCAACTCAGATATGCACTACTATTCTCACCCCCCAGTTCCAGAGCCATGGCTTGGAGACTTTCTTTAGGGGAGAACCAGGCTGTAAAATAGAGAACTCTGAGTCTCTTTCCAAAGGAAGTAACTTCATTTGCAACAGTATGTGGAGAAGTTCAAGCTTAGGGGTACTCAAAAACAGTGGAGGTTATGAAAAGCAATTAAGAGATTAGTGGATACACTGGAGGTAAATGAACTTGCTAGTTTGCTAGAGAAACCAGGGACAGTAAAGAGCTGGAAGGAGATCTCCTGGGGGCAGAATCAATCTCAGACACTAACCTTGGGGACTATCCCTTCAGTGGAGCCCAAATTTGTTTGGATTAGTCTATGGAATATTTGATGCTTCAGGGCTTTGTTGAAAACAATAATCAGCTGGCAGATAGTGGTGCTTAATATCTGGGTTTGACCAGGAGAAGAGACAGGGAGTCCTGCCAAAACCACTGTCATCTTATGGTAACTTTGAGAATATCCAAGGCTGTGCTTCCTGAAGAGTAATATCAGGGGCTTCACACTGAGGGAGCATGGGGGACTAGACCTCACAGAAACAATCCAGACAATGACTAAATAAATAAACAAATGAATAACAATAACAAATCCCAAAGGAAGGCAACCAGTATCCAGAGTTCCTATAATATAGTACCTAAAATGTCCTGATTTGAACAAAATATTATGAGACATGCAAAAGAACCAGAAAGTATGACCCACACACTGGGGGAAAAAAAAAGGCAGGCAGCAGAAAATTCTGATGAAATTGACCAGATGTCAATTTAACAAAGATTTCTGAGTGGCCATTACAAAATATGATACAAGAACTCACTCTGAGAGAAATCGCTCTGTCAATGAGTGAAAGAAGGAGAACCATGATTAAAGAAGTAAAGTATGATGACAGTTTATCAAATAGAGAATATCAGTAAAGAGAAATCATAAAAAATGAAGTAGGTGGAAATTCAGGGTTTGAAAAGTACTAAATGAAATGAAAAATTTCATAGAGAGACTCGAGGATAAATTTAAACTGACAGAAGAATTAGCCAACTTGACAATAAATTGATAGAGACTATGTAATCTGAAGAACACAGAAAAAGAATAAAGAATGATGAACAGTCACAGAGTAATACAGAACACCATTAAGTGTACTAATATACACATAATGGGAATACTGGAAGAGAAAGGAGCAGAAAAAATATTTGAAGAAATTACAGCTGAGAACTTCTCAAATTTATTTATTTAAAAACATAAATCTACATTTTTGGAACCTCTGTGAACTCCAAGTAGGATAAAGTCTAAGAGATCTGTAGACACATCATAGTGAAAATGCTGTAAGTCAAAAATTAGAAAAAATCTTAAAAGCATGAAGAGAAAAACAGATGATCACTTATAAGGGATTCCCATAAATTTAATAGACATTTATTTCATCAGACTGGCAAGATATAGTAGTGTAACACTTTCAAAGTGCTTACAGAAAAAAACTGCCTACCAAGAATCCTGTGTCCCATTAACTGTTTCAAAAATGAAGATGAAATACTTTTCCAGAAGAACAAAATAGAATTCATTGTTAGCAGATCCAGTTTAACAAGAAATACTAAAAGAAGCTCTTCAGGTTGAAAGCAAGTGATTCGAATCCACGCAATAATTTGAATCCACACACATACAAAAAAGAACACTAGTGAAGGTAATTATGTAGTAATAGAAGACAGTGTAAATGCATATTTCTTCTCCTCTAAACTGATTTAAACAGCAGTCGTATGAAAATATGTGTATATAAAATGTCTTCTGGGCCTTCAGTACATGGAAATGCATTATCTGGGCCGATAATAACATAAAGGAATTTTATGAGAGCAAAGCTGTGTTGAGCTAAAAATATAACTGATATAATTTCAGATGGTAACTCGAATCCATCGGAATAAGTCGGGAGGAACATAAATGATAAATATGAGGCTAATATAACAAAACCTATAAATATATACTTGTTCTCTCAGCTTCTTTAAAGTTCATAAATTATGTAAAGTAATAATTGTAATTGTTATTACAATGATAGCATTCATAGATTGAGTTATAACATTTTATTGAGTTTGTAACATAAGTTGCAAACTAGTGTGTGCGTGTGCGCAATAGCATATAAAGGAAGGGAATAAAGTTACATAGGAGTAGCATTTCTTTATCTTGCAGGAGTTAGTATAAATCTGAAACTACATCTGATAAGATATATATGGGAACCCTTAGAAAAAAAACATAAAGGAAATTTTTAAAAGAGTGAAAAAATCACTAAATAAATTTAAAACTTAAAATGCATTAGAAAATAATGCAACAGAAAGCAGGAAAGGAGGAAAAGAGAAACAAAATTACCAGAGACGCATAAGAAACAAAAGGTAAAATGGCGGATATAAATCCAGCTATATCAATAATGACATTAAATGTAAATGAATTAAACAATCCAAAGTCAGAGGTTGACAGAGTGGGTAAAAAATATACACAGGATCCAACCACATGTTCTCTGTAGAAGACATACCTTAGATACAGTGACACAAATGGATTGAAAGTAAAAGGATGGCAAAAGATATACAGACAGCAACCATATGGAAGCTGGAGTGACTATACTGATATCAAACAAAGTAGACTTTAAAATGATAAAAAAAAATGTTACTGGATATTAAAAGAGGTATATTTTATATTGATAAAAGTATCAGTTCACCAGGAAGATATAAATATGTGTATATAAAATGTCTTCTTAAACATATATGCATCTAACAACAAAGCACCAAAAGACATGATGCAAAAACTAACAGAGAGACATAGTTAAATAACAGATGCAGACTTCAGTACCGCAGTTTCAATATTAGAATGACTAGGCAAAAAGTTAACAGGAATATATAAGTCTTTAACAGCAGTGTAAATTAACTTTATTAACAGACATCTATAGTACACTCACCTGTGATTAGAGAACTGGGGATCCCTGCTTTGAGTAGAAACTTCATATAGTGGCTTCCTGGATTAATTTATCCTGTATCTATAAGATGTCAATGCACAATCCTTAGAGAACATTATATTGCCTGAGTGCAGTAAACCCCTAAAGGCAGACCCATTGATGACTGAATCTGAATTTATTTCAAAAATAGGATTTTGAGTTTATGAGAGAATGCCAAATACTAATTGTATTAATTGGTTCAAATATAATATCAGTCTGAAGGCATTAATAAATTCTCGGTTTTCAGGTTTTATTGATCTAATTTTTAGTGCTGTGATGTATTATAAGAGTAAAGTACCCTTACAAGTTCTTTGGGTCATTTTGGATAATGTTCAATTGTAAACCAGCGCTGAATTTGCTGATTCTGTTTTCATTTATATTTTCTTGCTTCATTTATGTTTTCATGCTCTTTACATCTGAGCTTAACACTTTTTTCAGGAGGCCTTATTTACATTTATATAGCGTATGTGTCAAAGTTATATATACCTCATTTGAGTCTCACAGATTTTGAGATTGATAGGTCAACTCACATTCTCTTTTTTTTTTTGTATATACACATATGTGTGCATGTGTTTTGAATATTGTGCGTATATGAATTATGGCATACTTTTTTACCATTTGGATTAGACAATAGCTTCCCATTAGTGTCCCAATAGACAACAGTGGTGGAACTCAGTACCTTAAAATGAAATTCTCTCCCTTCCAAGTTCCTAAACCTTTTTGTCAATTATTCTAGGTTGGTTATTCAGGTTACTGTTATTGCCAGTGCACACACAGCCACATATTCATACAAAATGATCATAATTATAACTAACACTTACTGAGTACTTAAGTATCAGTAAATGTGGCTAGAGAATTGTTCTAGCTAAAACAAATTACTTGAAGACATTCTGAATATACTGCTATTCTTGGTCTTCAGCTAGGACAGTAGTTCTCAGCAGAGGGCAGTTTTGACTCTCAGGAAACATTTGACAACATCTGGAACATTTTTGATTGCCGTAACTGGTGAGTACTACTGGTGTTTTAGGGGTAGAGGCTAGAGGTGATGCTAAACATCTTGCAGTGCACAGAATGTCCTCCCACAAATTATCTGGCCCAAAATGTTGAAAGTGCTGACTGAGGTTAAGAAGTTCTGGGTTAAGGTGATTTTGTCCTCATGTTATGAGCAGTGAAGAAGGTTTGAGGGAAATATTCTCATGTTTGTTTTAACTATGATATTTCCATGCCACTATTCCTCAGGACATAAGCTGGCCACCAGAATGTTTAACTCTGTAAAGGTTTAGGTATCTGCCATCTCAGGAAAAACCTAGAACTGCTCTATATTGCCTGACCCAGTCTACCAAAATGTCTGTTTCTACCTCTGGGTGATTTTAATCAAGAGACCTCAGTGCTGTTTTTTGCCCTTTGGTTTTGGTTTAGGCATGGTTTAGGCAACCTTCATTCTACCTGGTAGGATTCAATCACTGAATCCGTGAAAAAAATTTTTTTAAATTTCGGTTCCTTCTCTCATAGAAGCTTCTGACTCTTTATGAAAATTTATTCAGTCCTATTTTTATAACTTGATGCTCTGAACATCAGTAGTTTCATGGAAGGAAGGAAGGAATTATCAAATATTATTATACTCTGCCATATTGGAACTCTCTACATATAAGACAAGACAAAGATACTAAGTCACATTAGCTCAGCCAATGTCATGAGCTAAGTGTTTGGTGAAGCCATGATTCAACCTTTCCTGTGTCTGATATAAAAGCATATGTTCATGCTGCTGGCACTCAGATGCAAATAGAGCTTTGTTTAAATATATTAAGAAATGAATCTTTTTATTTTATAAGTTATTCAGGATTCTCTTTCTTTTTCTCCTGTTCAGCTTCAAGTACTTTATTGCTGACATTTATCTCAGTAATTTCTAGAAGGTAAACTGTTAACCTTTTGAAAAATGCCATTAACCGATTATTATGGTAGTGATTGATGAAAATCCAAGTGGAATTATTTTTCTCTGAAAGAATTTGCTTTTAGTAACTAATTAATACTCTATGAGGCAAGAGAGAATTTGCTTACAAATGTTTAGATTGTTTTTTATTTCTAACTAGAGAACTTCTGACATAAGTCAAAATTTTTGTTTCAGACATTGTAGTTCAGGAGACTTTATAACTATGGTTCTCTACCTGAGACCCAAAGACCAGCAGTATCAACATCAGGGCTTGATAGAATGCAAATTTTCAGGCCTACTGAGATCATCTCAGACCTGCAGAATCAAGAAATTTGGTTTAGGGCTGAGCAGTCTGTGCTTTAACAAGTCCTCCAGGTGATTCTCATGCTTAGTAAAATTGGGACTGTCTCTACAGAGTATCTTGTTGAATTGAGTTCTTTTGATTTTAATGAAATGCACTGTTCTCTTTTTGGTTTTACCACATTTTAAAACTATTATTTGTGGGGAGGTAAATTTGTCCAAATTACTGACTGAACTCAAGTAGCTCATGTAAAATGTTTAAAGGACTTCTTAGGCAGATTTGAGAAATATTATTTCAAGGGATCAGGATAGGTATTTGTATAAATCATAAAAAATTAAGCCCTCAAGAGATTTAATTTGAAATCCTGCATTGTTAAAGTATAATTGTTTGGAATTCAGGGGCTGCTGAGTTGAACAGACTTCTGAGGCATGAAATCAAGGAATATTAAAAAACACACACGCGCACGCTCCCATAGTAACTTTTAAAATGGAAATGAGGATTTCGAAGAGGGAGTATGCTGAAAAAAACTGTAACTGTATTTTTAAAAAAGTCTTAAACTATATTCTAAAAGGTCATGATGTACTGTAGTAAATATATATTGTGTAGAGATGTTATTTTAAATAGTGGTCAAAAAGAATTCCAGATTTAGGTACCTATCTATAATAGCACTATTAGCCTGTTTGAGGGTGGTTAGTTTTAAATTGTAGTTTAATTAGTATTAGTGCTGTAATTACTGTATCCATAATGACTGAACTACCATCAAAATGATAGTCTGTTACCTATAATATATAGGAGATATAACATTAAATTTATAAAGCTTTGCTATCCATAGCTTCTAAATCTTTCAACCTCACTTCTTATTGCAGAAGCAGTGCATGAATATTGAGATATCTCAACTAGTCGTCATTTTTCTCTCTCTGTGTTATATTTTTTCCCTAAACCTATTAACTCCTCCTTTTTTTAAATTAATTAATTTATTTAAATTAGTTTTAAATATACATAGATTGATTAGATGGTTAGACCTCTATATAGTTCATAAAACGATCCTCCCAATTGCTCCCTCCCTCCCCTGGCCCTCCACTTAGCCATCACATTAATGCTAACTACATTCCTTCTGCTTTGCTCCCCATCCCCGTGACCAGCTATCACTGCTAATTTGTACTTCTTTAACCTTTCACCCCATTCTCCCAGCTCCCCAACCCGTCTTCCCTCTGTCCATCACCAAATTGTCCCCACTATATTTGTGAGTCTGTTTTTGATTAGTTTGTTCTTTTTGTTTCTAAGATTCCACATACGAGTGAAATCACATGGTATTTATCTTTCTCTGACTTATTTCACTCAACATACTAACCTCTTGGTTCATCCATGTCATTACTAATGATAGGATTTCATTTTTTTTAATGGCTGAGTAATATTCCATTGTATATATGAACCATAATTTCTTTATCCAGTCATCTTTTGATGGGCATTTAGATTGCTTCCATATCTTGGCTACTGTAAATTGTGCTGCCATGAATATTGGAGTCCATAGATCTTTATGAATTATTGTTTTGGTTTTCCTTGCATAAATAAGGGCAACTGCTGGGTCAAAAAATATATCCATTTTTAATTTTTTGAGAAACCTCCATACTGTTTTCCATAGCGGCTGTACCAATTTGCAATCTCACCAACAATGTATGAGGGTTCCCTTTTCTCTGCATCCTCGCCAACTCTGTGTGGTATATTTTTCATTAGCAGGTTATACTACTAAACACCGACTTGAGTTTGATCCCTAATTTTCTTTCAGTACAGGTGCAGTATGTCTATGTGTTCTATTTTTTGTTGGACTAGTTTATACGTTAATGTTAGTTAGCTATATGTTAAAGTTGGTTTAGTTCATATATTAGCCTTAGATTGTATGGTCCTAGGTCTAGCTTATGTTACACTCGACTAGGAAGGTTTTAACAAATTGGACAATTGATGGGAGTGTAGAGTAACCTTGTATGTTGATATTTATTCTCTTTTCATTTTACTTCTAACTTCAGGGTATCTAACCTCCATAACTCTGGACAGAGGCCAGGGATATTAGTGTTCAGTTAAAAAAGGAAGTTCTTAAGTTGTATGTCTCTTAGTGCTATTTTTGAGACTGTAAAAACAGAGAAGGCAGAGAGAAGTAATAAAAAGACTACGAGGTCCAGATAGATCTGTATTTGCTCTGAAGTTGTATATATAGTAAAGATAGTTTACTGTGCAATGTATATTTAACTCAGTAAGAAAACAATCTTCTGCAAGATTTCTACTTAATATTTCTAAATTTAAATTAATTAAAATTTAAAAATAAATTACTCTTTATTTACCAGTAATAATTTGTTGTATTACAAATTCAAAATTCAAAGATACTTTTATTGAATCATCAAAATTAAGCACTTTGGAAAATAATGAAATTTTTATCTTAGAGCTAACATTTGTTAATTATCGAAACATGGAAAATTATGAATAAACATTTGGAAGAAAACGAACCACGTGTGATTCTACCACTCAGAAATAATCACATTTAATGGTTTGGTATATTTCCTTTCAGTCTTTTACAAAATAAATTTTTTAAATTGAGATCATGCATATCCTCATTTTTTTTAACCTAGTGTAATTACAAGAACTTTTCCACATTTTTAACTAGTCTTTAGAATAATTTTAATAATGGCATATCTTATAATTTTATTTAATTTTTCTATGGACAGCATCCATGAAAAACTAAGTAAAAAGATATTCACATGAGCCATAAATACAAGAGGCAAATCATAGCTATAGGAAGTGCATAATCTGAGGGAGTAAACATAGAAATGATCTGTCATCTGACAGAGTAGAAAATAGGAAAATCCTAAAATATTCTACAAGCCAAAATACAAGTACTTACTAGAAAACACAGTGGACCAACCTAAGAAAAGTGAGTAGAACTAGACTAGGTGTAAATGATACATGGTAAGGTTGAAGCAGTTGGATCATGTAGACATTATGAACTCTCAACACTGTAGCCAAAGCTCCCTTCTAGGACAAATCCACACTGAGAAGAAATTGCTGGAATAACATCCAAAATGTACAGTACAAGGACAATAGAGATAAAAGAAGATTGGGATAAACGTGAGGGAGGGGACCCAGCCCAGGAAATCTCAGAAAACAAGCTGCTTTTTCAAGACCACACAGAAACATCAGAATGAGCTCTGAGATGTTAGAAAAGCTCTAGTGAACCATGCCTGCTTCTAAAAATTTAGGAAAATTTTATTTAAAAATTAGTAACAGAAAATGGTAGAAGAAAAATGCAGAAGTTTATTATAAAGGAAAAAGAGAATAAGAAGCCAAGTGACTTTTTAAAGACACTGTAAGTCAGAAAGATATGCCCACAAAACAGATGAGTACCATAATCAATTTCAAAACAAGCTGAAATAAATTAAGAAAATGAAATAATATATGAAAGAAAAACAAATTAGAATTAGAAAAACTTAGAAATTAAGTAATATAACTCAAGAAAAAATAGAGAAAAGTAAAATCTCGAAATTCAGAGTAAACAAGACAGGTAATGTGTAGTGATACAAGGTGAAAAAGAAAAGTCTAATAAAAATAGAAATGAATAAAGAGATAAAAGATTCAAGAATAAACAAAAAGTAATTGAAAACAAAAACAATACATGGATAGTGCAAGTCCTTCTAGAAGAAAATTAAAGCAAGGAAACTGAACAGATAATAAAAACTGTAATTCAAAAAAGTGTTCTTGAAGTTAAAAAAAAAAAAATTAGAAACTTCATATTGAAAGGGTATACTGTATACCTGAGAATTGTGACCCAGAGCAATGATAATTGATACAATGCTCCAAATATCACTGAACTTTAAAGAAAAAAAAAAAATTTGAACACCAGGCAGAAAGACTAAATGACATATAAAGAAAATAAGATTGTCGTCAGACTTTTTAACAGCAATGCTTTATGCCAGAAGAAAATAGAGTAACTTGTTTAAGGATATTAAAGGAAAGAAAATGTGAGCCAAGGGTCAATATGTTGGATTTATTATCTGACAAAATGACTTTCAAGTGTGAAAACTGAAAAATCTTTATTGATGTATTAAAAAACTCAGAAATGTTTTCCCATAAGTTCTTCTAAAGAAGTTTACTAGAGGATACACTTCATATAAAATCAGTAGCAGGGTTTGGGCATTAGGATTGGGGTGGCTAACTTTAATCTTCTTCTCCCTTAAAGATTCCTAAGTCATGGGCACCTTCATTGGCTCAAATTATTTTAAGTATTATGCTATAAATGTTCAGAATTTCATTGCAGTCTTTAATGTAGCAGCCTCAAATAGGGAATGTAATTGATCTTTTTATTTAGATTGTTTCTTGTATAATGGTATAACCATGGCTCCTTTTAAGAATGGACATACTGCTTTGCTATGTAGAACACAGTTTCCCAGTCTGGGCACTATTGACATTTTTGAGCTGGATGATTATTTGCTGTGGGTTGTCCTGTACATCGTAGGATATTTAACAGCATCCCTGGTCTTTACCTACCAGAGGCCAGTTAAGTACCCCATCTCTGTGACAACCAAAAATGTCTCTACATTGCCAGATGTCTCTTCATTGCCAGATGTAGCTTGGAGGGCAAAATCAGTCCTAGTGGAGAACCATTGCTATAGAGAAGTGTTGAATATGCTACAAAGAACTCGTTAGTACACCACTGCAGTTGATCAACCATGAAGACCCATCTTCAAATTGTAATGGAAAAAAAAAACCTGATAAAAGAAATTAATCAGCTAGGACAATGCCCATTATAGATTGGATTATATATTTCATAAACTTTACTTTTGAAATGGGAGGTTTTATATTTATACATATGTAAATATAATATGTATTTGTGTGAGTATATATACACAATCTATAAGTAATTATGTACCTTTGGGATTAATTCTGAAATTATGTTAGGTGCAGTGTGCTAATTTTAGAGAAGATAAAGTGTCTATCTGATTAATAGACTTGCAAAATTAAACATACATTTTTGTCCCATTTTTAATTTAATTCTTAATATTAAATTTGCCTGTATATTTTCAACATCAAAACTTTTTTAAAAATACCTTCCTGATTGTACCTTGTACTACTGCATTTATGGAAGGACTTCCTTGTTGGTATATAGGAAAGGCACTTTTTTAGTTATATTGTACTTGTAAGTATATAAGAAAGTCACCCACTTATCAATGCCTATTATCTGAAGGTATGTAGAAAAGGCACTATTGTAAACATAACACTAAAATGAAGGGATACAAAATTTAGGGATGAGTGTTGTCAAGCCCTCAATGTCTGCATGACATTTCCTGGAGCTTTTATATCTGAGTACCAAAATCACAAATTATGCCACTCCTAGGTGAGAATGTTTCATTTGAGGCTTTTATTTCATAATGAACACATTAAATAATAAAATATAGTTGAAGTTTGCTTTACCTAGAATTTTCTTAGAATTTTTTTTTTCAGTTCAGGATAATTCTCAGGTCTCAAATTTTACTAACTGAATATTTTACTCAATAAAACTAAACCTGTAAAGTACAAAAAATTCATTATATTTTGGGAAAAGCTCAGATTATCAACAATTATTATTTGCTATCTATCTTTTTACCTAAGTACCAGTTATCACAAGATTAAGGAATATAATTTTAGACAAGATAAGATACCTTCACTTTAGCTGTTATAAGCTAATTTTTTTTAGAAGTGCTTTTATACCTTGAATTTGAAGTTTCCCACCATAATTCTGCTTTTCTGGATTTTAGAAATGGAAATGATCTCTGCTGATATAATATGATCCATCTCTTTAAGTCCTCAAATTTCCCAGGGGGAACATTTCACAAACTGCTCAATAAAATGTGAATTGGTTTGGAATGGGGGATTTCTGGAAAGATCTGTGAATCTGCAAAAAGTTGCATATTGTATCTCAGAGATTCATTATGCACCTTAATATATTAAGCGTTCTTAGCTAAAGAAAGCTGTTTAACCTAGTATTTCTGAAAGTTAATTGACCATGGAATCCTTTTTGGTAGAGCATCTATTAAGATCTTGAGGAATAAATACTTTGTGGACCAGTTTTGGAAGCAGTGCTGCTTCCTCAGCAACTGTTAAATGACCAGTGGAGGTGAGGTGTACAAAGTATTAACAGAAGTTGTAGGAAATGAAAGGAAAAGTTTGAGGATGAAGGAAGGATGCCACTAGTTTTTTTTTTTTTTAAGGGAGAGAGTATTAAAAAAGATGACTAGAAATAAATTGAAGTTATAAATTTAAACAAGTTGGCATATACTACATTAGTTCTTTTACAAAGAACATAACTTGTCATGTGATATAGAAAGATGTCAGCAGCATTAGAAATTATGTTGATAAAAGTTTAAATGCTGAATCAGTAACATTAACATTAACCTAATTTGCCATTTTGTAAGAAAATATCCATTCTGTGTATTTGTATTATTTTGTATATATTAGTCTTCAATGGTTTTGTTTTAATATTTTTGATTCATTTAGAAGCAAACTATATAGAAAGGAAAAGTTATTTTAACTTTCTTTAGATGGCTAAATGTTTACACACAAGTGTCATTTAATCTCCACATTTGGTATGAGTAATTTTTCATGTGGGGAAACTGTGGCTTAAAAAGGTTGTGACTTGCCTAATACCATAAAACTAGTTATTTAAGAAACTAGAACCTAGATCTTTTCATTATAATAAATTACCTAATTATGAATAAACAGCTGAAATTTGTAATGTACATAAGAAAGGAAAACCTTGTTCTAACCAGAGAATTCCTTGAAAGTCTTTCAGACTGTTAAAAAGCCTGCCTCCTGATTTTCTTGATTTCTTCAGCTGGAATGGAGGTAAATGGAAGATGAAGTGAAGGCAGTAAACTATAGAAAAAAATGCTAGTGCTCTAAAGTTAAACAAGTTTAAGCCCTGATTCTGTCATTTAACTAGTTTTGTCCTTGGGCAAATTATTGAACTTCTTTAGTCTTCAGTTTTTTAACTTGTTGAGTGGTTTTAATTATGGTTTTAACACTCATAGTACTTGTTTCATAATTGGTAACTAGTGCCATCATCGTCATCATGAATTGGAGGATTCCATTAGCATTGAGTTTCTTTGTCAGAGACACAGGAATCTGCTCTTTCCCTTGGCGTGAGGGAAAATAGTAACCTGCAAATTTATGTGATAACAAGGATAACTCATCTATGATTCAGAAGGCATAAGTGCAGGGCCTTGTGTTACTGAAAAAAACTTTAGACTGATTACTAGTAGTTAGGGCCTATTCATAGTATTGTTAAAATAGAAGTAGTCTAATAAGTTGCAATGAGATAATGGATATTAATATATTATGTATAAAAGAGAGAGGACCATGAAAATAAAAGCTAGGTCAAGAAATCATTTGTCGAATGACCAGCATCACATAGCTGTGGAGAAAAACTGTCATGTTCCGAGTCACCAATAAAGAATGTACAATTATAATCCTTTATAACTGTACTATTATGCAGTTCATATTTATAAACATAAAATGTTTTTTTCTCTACAAAATATAGTTTTTCTATTTTTGCTTTATCACCAATGAAAAATAAAGGTAATAAACAAGTTTATTTGATCCTTTTGGTTAAAGTAAGAAGACTCTAGGCCGAAGTAAAGAATCCTTGAGAAAGCTTCACAGGAAAATCAGGATGTGGATTAATCTATCTAAGCCTGGTGACCATCCTCTTTAAACCAAATCTTGGAATACATATTCTCATATAATATGACAATATAATTTAATATTTGAAATCAGTATTGCCCTATAAAATATGTAAGACATAATCACTATAAACACACATGATAACAGTAAGGATAGTATTTCTCAAATTTATTCCACAGGGCATGTACAAGTATGGAAAAAGAGAGTAGTTGGAAGGGAGAATAGGTTAAAGATGTAGTGTAGGCAGCATTCTTTCCAAAAGAAAATAGTAATACCTTTAATAGGTATAGTGCTTAAGAGTTTAGCAAATGATTTTTTAAATACATTGTCTCATTTAATCCTTACAGCACTGTGACATACTCAGAATACTCATAGCAGTATTCCTTTTTGGGCAATTTAAACTGTTAATTTTTTAAAAGGTGTACAAAGTTTGTTTATAAACCTATAATTATAGACAATAATCAATTTTATATAGATTTTATTTCTAATCTAGATAGTATTCACCTAATATAATTATGATACTGATCAAATGCTTTTGGCAAATTTTAGTATAAAATTTTTTCACGCTGCCTAAAATTCATTTTTCTCTTTAAATTGGAAAAAATCTTAAATGGGTTAGACATAATATGAAACTAGGCTTTTAGGATATATTATTCTCATTAAGCTTCAAAATAATCATGTGAAGGTATGGATTACTACCCCCACCTTACCTATGTACCCACAGTCATATAACTTTTAAGAGACAAAGCTAGAATTTGAAACAAGATTTAATTTATTCCAAAATTTATTCCAAAATTTTTCTATTGTTTCTCTACTCTACCTGGTAGTATTTATTTTCATACACTTTGTTTTTCTAATTTAATTAAGCATTTATAGTATACACTCAACATTTAAATTTGAAACTTTAAAGAGAGCATGCAGGTTTGATTCTATAACATTACTTTAGATACCATTGAGAATATTAACATAATATCTGCAGCTCCTACATTTATGCAGAACACCATGTGCTAAGTTCAATACACAGTCTCCTTTACAACATGGTTCTGTAGATATTCTATCAGCTTTACACATTAGGAAACCGAGGATAAGTTATGTACCTTGAGTTTACATATCTAGTAAATGGCAGTATTGGGATTTAAATCTAGTTTTGATTTCATACCCATACTTATACTGTACTTAAGCATATTTTTATGGCCCCAGTATGTCTGTATTTTATAGAGAAATTTATGAAATCTTTCAGAAAATAAGCTATGTGAAAATTTATTTTTTCTCTCAGCAGTACTCCAGATAATTATGAATGATTACTTATATTTATACATATATATAACATGTGCCAGGGAAACAGACTAGAGTTTGACTAGATAATGAACTACTAGAGAAAAGATTATAGTCCTTAGGAGTTGGAACAATAGATATAAACTCTCATATCAATCTTTTCATGTGCAATTTTTCTCTTGATTAGGAGCTGTAAAGTTGACCACTAAGTCCATGTACACTGTATTTTAATGCTCGAGTTTATTCAGTTTTATAAGTTAATAAAGCCAGTTCATGATTAACTGTTTGATGTTAAATTTGTTTGGCTTAGGGAGAATGACTAAACTTAAAGCTAGCATTTGCTTGCTTGAATATTAATGCATAGGAATGTGAACACTGCATCACTGTGGGTCCTTTGTAAGAAAAGTTTCATCAGCTTTAGAGATATTTTATGTTCCTTAGAAAATCAGAAATAGCTTTCTTAAGAGATCCTTGATATTTGTGTAATAAAAGAGGAAGGAATAACTTTTGAGTGATTGTATGAAACCTGTATTTATTGTCTAGAATTATGCAGGTATCATTAATAGCACTTACAAGGATCAAGAATTGATAAATCTCTAATGAATGTCTTAATACCTAGAATTATTTTCCTAGTAGTACTTGGAAAAAAGATTGTTGATTCATGCCATGCATAGTATCTTATAGAAATTTCTATCACAATGCTGCTATTGGACAAATACCAAAATTCATGATTTTATCTAGTTCTTTTCCTCCTTTTTTTTTCTTTTTTCTTTTTTTTTTTCAGGTGTGGCAATTCTTGGTTGACCTCACAGATTGCAAGGACCTTGTCAGTTTACAATCCCTTGTTCTTTTATTTTTTACACCTGTAGCGCCTGGTCGGTCTTCTTAGGTGGTCTCCCATCCAAGTACTAACCAGGCCCGACCCTGCTTAGCTTCCAAGGTCAGACCCCCTTTCTTTTAAAGAGATTTTTTTACTATGTTATCAGGAACAATCAACTAACTTTAGAACCTTTCTAAAAAGTTTCAAGAAAAGACACATAGAGGAAACTTATTGATATTTTTATTAGAAACTTCTCTTTATTTTTATCCCTTACAATATGGATGTCTTTAATAGTCACATAATGAAAAAAAGTTTCAAGGAAATTCCTTTCTTTTTGTGTTCTGCGAACTGAAAATTTTCCAGTGTTTAATTTTTTTTTTTTTTTTTTTAAGCAGTGAGAAAAGGAATCCTGGGGGTTAAAAAAAAAGAATATTACTTAAAGCATGTAACAGTCTGTGTTAAGAACTTTCTTTATGGAAAATAAATGTAAACCTAAAGGAAATCTTTTACGAGAGTCAAAATCAGTAGTCACCTATTGTAAAGCAGTTCCCTGTTAAGAAAGGGTTATGTATGTGCAGCAAAAGGACTTTTCCATTCTGCAAACTTAATTAGAGCAGTACACATCAAAAATGTAACTATTCAGTTAATTTGCCTTTAATCAATTCTGCTGATCTGATACTCAAACAAGTCAGAACCTGTTATTCACTCACTTGACAAACATTTATTAAATGCCTACTAAAAATTTTAAAATAGTAAGTTTATAAGTTCAACAAATAGACAACCCAGGTTCAAATCTTGACTCTGAAACTTACTACCTTAAGTTTCAGTTTCCTCATTTGTAAAGTATTACTTGACAACATGTGGCTGTTTTATAACCAAATAGAAAACCATCTTCTTTTTCAGATGCCCCTCTGGGAATGGTGGTGCAAAGTTAATTATTTCTTTGCCTAGTGGAAGACTGGTGCATTTTAGATTATATTTAATTTAGGACATGGGATTTCAGGCTTACTCTTCTGGTTTATAGCCCTTCCACTGGGCCAGTAATTCTTTATCTTCTATTATTGACTTCTAATATATTTGCATTGTTTTCAAAATGTGGTCTCTATGATTGTATTTTAGATTTGTTGATACTCTTTATGGCATAGTATATGCTGAATTTTTATAAATCTTTCTCATGTTTCAGAAGAATGTGTAGTCTCTAAATGTCTATTAGATTAACCTTGACAGTCATTTTACATCTATATATATGTATACATACACACATAAACACACATATGCTCATATGTACACACTTATTTATTTGCCTGCCTGAACTATCAATAAACAAAAGAGATGTGTTAAAATCTCCTGCTACAGTGGTGGGTTTGTAAATTTCTTTGTAAATTTGTAAATGCTAACAACTTTTGCTTTAAATATTTTGAGGTTATTTTTTCATACATACATGTTTGCAACTATCATACCTTTTTGGTAAGTTGAACCTTTTATTATTATATAGTGACCCTCTTTAAACCAAATAATATTGTTTATTTTAAACCTATTTTGCCCCTTATTGATATAGCAACTCTTAGTTTATGTATTATGTCTTATAAATAACATCGTATCCTTCTATTTTGTTTTTTAATCCAGTTATGTCTGGTTGTAGTAAAATCTTGAGTTTATTAACAATTGCTTTTATTGTTTGTGATTACTGGTATATTTGGACTTGTTTTTACTACCCCTCTTTAAATTGTTTATTTTTCCTGCTTTAAAATATAACTTTAAAAATATTTTAATGTATTTTTGGTTTACTTGTGTTTTTTTATTCCATTTATAAATACACCTGTCTTCGAAATTGTATATACTATTTCTGTTATTTTTACAGGTTTCCCTGGAAGTATTACTTGATGTATTAACAGTCTTAAGTTATAGCTTCATCTGCTCTTGAACAATTAAAGGACCTTAGCACACTTTCACTCTATTTCAGTCTCCTTTCAGGTCTTTGAATATAGTTCCTTTTTTAAATGGATCTTAATGCTGTTACTCTTGGATAGTTTTCTTTAAAAAGACTGTTATCTTTATTATTTTATTTGAACAATGTGGGGCTTGGGAGGAAATAATATTTGAGCAAATATTTGTCAGTAAATATTTTACAAAAAAAAAGTTATCAAAGCATAAGTGTACAGCTCAAATCAATTATCAGGTATAACCTTACCCAAGAATATGTATTTACTTTTTATTTGAACATTTGAATGTTTTTTATATTTACTGGCAAATTTACCAAGTCGTTCACCATTTATTAGCCCTCTAAGATTTTCCTTCTGATATTATTTTTCTTCTTGAAGTACATCCTTTAGCATTTCCTTTAGTAGGTCTTTTGGGGAAAACTTTTTATTTGTCTGAAAATCCTTTCTTTTATCCGTGTTCTTGAAAGGTGGTTTTGCCAAGGACATACCTTTCTATGACAGGTTTTATTCTAATAGAACTTTGATGATATTCCACATCTTCTGCCTTAAGTTGTTGGTGATGAGTCATCTTTAGTCTAATTATCATCCCTTTGTCAGTGATCTGCATTTTCTCTGGCTGCTTGTAAGATTTTTTTCTTTTATTACAATGTACTTGGTGTGCATTTCTTTTTATTCTGCTGAATATGTTTTTTTTTCTTGTATTATTTGGGTCTTTCACCGCCTTTGGAAAATTTCTAGCCATTACCTTTTCAAATCTTTTTTTACTGTATTAGTTCCTCAAAGGATGGACTCTAATAGCATATATTAGACACCATTATTATGTCTTTTTTGACCATTGCTCAATTTTTCACTTCACATTTTATTTCTTTAAATATTTTCTACATGTTTATATTTTATGTTTGATGAATTAGATATTGTTTTTGTTGTTCAGCACTCATGGTGACTTGTTTCTATGTGTGTTTGGTGATCTCTGCTTTTCTTTGTGTTTTAACCACATACTTTGTTTATTGCTAAAAAAATTTAAATTTTGTTGCTGTTTATGACATTAATATAAATGGAATCATAATGTATTCAGAAAACCTGGGTACCCAAACCGAAGCTTTTTTTTTTTTTTTGAAAAAGATTTTTGTTTGGTTATTGATAACCTAGAACTACTTCAGCTATTTTTCAGAGTCCTTAGCTTAATATTGGGATTTTTAAGAAATTATAACTTACCTCAACATTAAAAATCACGGTGTTTCAGCCTTGAAGTACTTCTTAGCCATTTCAAAATATTAAATATATCACACAAGGTATGATACTTGAACAAGGTATAAAACCACAGAAATGATTTTTACAGATATGAATATCATGAAATTTAAATAATTTTCCAGTTTCAAAACTTTATTTCCTCCTGACAGCTAGATTACATTTAAATAGAAAAGCAAATTCTTTTAGTCCTTTCTATTGTACTAAAATGATCTGGCATGATGTGTACCAATTGGTCACAATTGATTCGTTTTACTATTTTCACTGTTTTCTTCAACAGTGATTTGAGATCAAGAAGCATATTGTTAAGTCATTGTAAAAAAAAAAAAAGTTTTACAGTTCCTCCGATAGTGAAACATAGAATTACTCAATAATCCAGTAGTCCCACTCTTAAGTACTACCCATAAGAATTTAAAACAAGTATTTAAATAATTTTTTCACAGATACTCATAGCACTACTCGCAGCACATCTGGGAATAACCCAAATGTCCATCAACTAACTGACGAAAGGATAAAGAAAATGTGGTATAATCAAACAGTGGAATATTATTTGACCACAAAATGAAATTTGCTGATAATGTGCTACAAAGTGGATGAACCTCAAAAATATTATGCTAAGTAATAGAAGCCAGACAGAAAGGTCATACTTTGTATCATTCAGTTTACATTAAGTGTCCAGAATAGGCAAATCCATAGAGACAGAAAGCAGAGTATTGGTTCCCAGGAGCAGAGGTAAAATGGAAAAGGGAGAGACTGTTTAATGGGTACAGGGTTTCCTTTTGCGGTGATGAAAATATTTTGGAACTAGATAGAGGCGATAGTGCTCAGTGTTGGGCATGTTCTAAAACCACTGAATTGTATATTAAAAATGGTTAATTTTATGTTATATAAATTTTACTTTAATAATTTTTAAAAGACATACCGTTAGCTTCTAATTGATCTTCTGAAACAAAGCAGATTGTGGAATCAAATTCATGTGTGTCCTCCTTGATGCTCTTGAGGATAATGTTTCATTAAAACTGCTTTCAGCTTTCTAAACAAACTATATATTCAGTGATAAATAGAATTGAAATTTGTTGAGCATTGCTGTTTTCACATACAGTTCTCTTTGTTTGCTAAATTGATTCATACCTTCTGCATCAATGATTTTGTCCAACTCTAAAGTGGAATATCTGAGATGTGCGTTTGGGATAGTAGTTGCTCTTCTAAATTATGTCACTGATACTGTATGACACTATACACTATGATATGATAATTTTTGCCTGTACTTTCTTCTGACTTTTCTCTAATAGTATTTGTCAAGAGGTTTGTATTTAGTTTATAAGCTCCTTGGCTTTTTACTTTTTTCTCTCATGAGAAGTGTAATTTAAAAGAGTACCCCCTTTAATCTTGGTTTCTCCTTAGTTTTGGGGGGGAATTTGCCAGTTTTCCTCTGAAAAGAATTTTAGGGGAGTGGAAGTTGTTTTGTTGAAATTCAGTTGGTTTATCAAAGGTCACTATTTTGTTTGAAATGACTTAAGGCTTCAGCAGCCCTATATTACCATTTGTTAAAGTCTTATTGTTGACGAGACAGTGGACTCTAAGAGCATATGGATAGTCAGTTAAATATGATCTAATGTGTAAAAGTGATTATACCTTCTGTTTTGAGGTTTTCTTTTTGATGTGTGTGAAATTATCACACTTATAGATTTGTTTGTCTCAACAATAACATAGTCTGTCACTGGAGTCCTTCCTGTTGGTATTATCTTAATCTGTGTGGTGGCATTTGGTGCTGTTTTCAGAATCATTTTTACACTCCAGTAAATTATTTTTCAGATGGCTCTTTAATTTTGTGAATTGGGGATATGATGAAACACAAGAGGAATAATAAAAGAAATACAGATTTAACCAGGTAGATAGTAATTTTTGAGCCATGAAAATAGTATCAACTGAATGTTAGTTCTTGTAACATGTATTCAACTTTTACGAATATAGACTGTAATAAGATTTCTGTGGGAATAATTTTACATTTTTAAAATTTATCACGTGTATGTACAAAACTGCTTTTCCCTCTCAAACTGCTAATGACCTATGGTGCACTTGATAAATTCTAGGGACTGACAGTGATCTATCCTGAGCACTCCAGTGCCTTAGTTCATTGTTTTCCCACTTCAGTCATTTACATACTATTTTAATAGTATTTTTCATATTTCATATTTTGCAGTTGGGGTTAGATTTGGATTAATAACAGCGACCCCAAACAACAATGATTTAAACAATTTAGAAGTCTATTTTGCCATCACCTAAAAGTCTGGAAGTAGGTGGAAAGGGCTAGTATAGTACCTCTGTTAAATAAAATACTCAGGAATCCAGGTTTCTTTTATCTCATTACTCTGCCATGCATAGCCTCCAATGCCAAGGTCACCTTACAAACCTAGGTGGCTTCTTTAGTTTCAGTCATCATCTGTAATCTAGCTAGCAGGAAGGAGAAAGGAATGAAGAAGAAGGCTGAGAGGGTGAATGCAGCTGTCTTTTAAGGACTTCCTGAAAGCTGCCATAGGTAACTTTGTTTAGATCTTAAATTGTCAGAGTTTAGGCACATGGCCACATCTAGATATGAAGTCAGTGGAATGTATTCTTGTTTCTCTGATGGCATGTACTCAGTGAAAATTTGAGGATTTTGTTACTGTAGAAGATGTAATATCTGCTTCATTATATCACCTTTCCTCTTAATTTCTTAATATTTTTCTTTGTTTTATCCCTTTTTTACTTAAGTAATTGTATTTAAAATGTAAATAATACATTGTCACAGTAAATATGTAATAACATCTACCAGAAAAAGAACTTTATAAATCAGTAGAGTGAAAAGGCAACAGTGAGTCCCTTCTTTGTTTAAAAAAAAGAAAAGAGAGAGAGAGAGATTAGAGTTAGAGAGATGCCAAAGAAATACTGCATCAGCCTGGGATTTTGTTTTGGATATAAAGATTGAAAGTAAAAAGAACCAGTTTTGTCCCATGCGAAATGCTGCCCTAGTGCATGCAGTTGCAGGTGCACTGTGTGTGTGTGTGTGTGTGTGTGTGTGTGTGTATCTTTATATATCTAGTAATGTAGGTAGCTGTACAATTTTGCTATTTAATATAAAGTACCTCTAGAATGAAGCAACTTAAATATATTTATAAAATTGTTTTGTAGTTTAGGGTTTTAATGGTTTATGAACAAAATCTTTAGATTTAATATTGAAAGAAAGTTTATATTTTGCTGTTAACTATTTACTTGGGAACCTTCATAAAGTTTTCATTTATAAATGAAAATTTTGATATTCTTATATGCCATATTGTATGTTTTATTTCTAGTCACCTATTTTAGCCACCTTGCTGGATAAGCTTAAGGAAGAGAAAAAGAATGATGCCTATTACTAGGTTGTAGAAGAACATTGTTATGTTTCTGTAACTGATATTCTATGTATTTTATAATTTTTATCTTGATTTTAAAAGCTTAAAATAAGAATATCAAGAATATGAAGCAACCAAAGCTCAAAATATATTAGGAAGTATGAACTATCATAATAACATTATACAGTAACTATTTTAATTAAAATAGAACTGAACTGGATTATCTATACCTGATCAACCTCAAATAAAGTATTAAGCAAAAGAAATTCAATACTTTGCTTCTAATTGTAGAAATGTAATAATACTTAGGCAATAATGTTAGGCAGTGGTTTACACTGACAGTATTTTGCTTATAGGAGTATTTGTGGATTTCTGTGTAAAATTTACATTCAGTGGAGAATAAAATTATCAGAATTTTGTAATACATTTATCTTTTGTTTGTGGGAAGTTAAATTTAGATTTCCCCAGGGCTGTACATAGTCTTATTTGAGAAGAACTAAAAGGTTATAAGGGGAGTTTCAAATGAATCCAAAGAGATCAACATTTGGAAAATAGACCGTATGAAGAAAAGCTAGAGAAATGGAAATTTTTAAACCTAGAACATTAATTTGAAACATGATTTGTATACTCGGTAAGCATTTATTGTATACCTACTATGTGTTCAGAATGTTACTTTCTTCCCACAGAGTATCAATAGGATATAAACTTTGATGGAAATAATATAATCTAGAGAAATTACAGACTGGATGAATTTAGCTGAATTTACATTATGCCTTTCTCTATGCCAACCACCATATTCGTTTTGAAGCAATGAATAAGACAGTCATGACAAAAGAAATGGAATCAAGAAAGTTGCTTCTGCCTTTTTCCTTTTTACGGTTCCATAGCTTTCTTTAATTATTCGATTTACATTTTTTATAACAAAAATATCTAAAACTTTTCTGATGTATAATTTTTAGATCACTAGATAGTATAAGAAGTATTAATTTTAAGCATTGTCGGATAAATAAATTCTCAGCAATTGACTACCTGATTGAGCTTGTCAGGTTAAACTCTTCATGAGAGAAATCATCTCTTTTTCAGAGGACTAAGCAATTCAGGGGAAAATTAAGTCAGCTAACAGGCCATTTGAACCAAAATAACAAATTTGAAGAGAATCCTTTACTTCTGTTACACTTAGATCAGGCAGTCTTTTCTAAACCTATTTTCATATTTGTTTTCATAGTAAACTTAATAATTGTATTAGTTTTTTAATAAGATTTCCATTGTTAACTTTGTTAAAATCACAGTGTCTGTTGGAATGCCCAAGTCATTCAGATGAAGTTTTACATTGCAGTATCTTGATTCTTTTGGGGTTTTACTTTTGTTGCACATTCTAAAGAAGTGCAGCAAAAAACTACAAACTCTTTTTTCCCCTCAAAAAGTAAATAGTAGCTATTTTCTAAACTCAGAATAGTTAGTCTTGGTGATTTCTACATTGCAATTTTGGGAATTCTGGTTATCTTTACTTCATGATAGGTGCTTAGATTCTGGAAGGATTCCAAATATGATGAGTTGGGTGTGTGTGTGTGTGTGTGTGTGTGTGTGTGTGTTTCAAAGAAGTAAATGTAATAAAATGTATACTATTTAGGTAGTGGAATGACTGCTGACAATTATATGTCAGAAAAGAGGGGAATACAACTAAAGATTTACAGATTTTGTAAGAGTAAATAGGGCAATAAAGTAAGTTCAAAGGTGAATTTTTTTTTCTAGGAAGATTCTCAGAGATATTTAACTAACCATATAGGGTATGATAAATTAATCTACTGCTTCTCTTGTGTGTGTGTGTGAGTGTGTTTGCACGTGTATGTGCATGAGTGCCTACACACACGCACACAGGTGTGCTTTTATTTGGACTCAATATTATGCTTTTAGTTTTTGGTTATTAATTTTTAAATTATTGGGAAATATAAAGAAAACATTTTACACAAATGACCTCGAACCCTATGCTTTATCTCTACATTTATGCATTTCCTAATAAAGTTTAAGAGAATATACTTAAAGAAGCGTGGTGAGTGCAGTAAGACTAATGAGAATTCAGGCAGATAGGTCAGCATAGAAATAGTAAACTTGGATTCAGTGATTAGAAAAACTGATCTTTAAGTTAGGTCTCAGACAGCCAGGGCCGATTGCAGCACCAGGGAGAGCTCCAAGTGTGCTGTTAGATGTGATGGTGTTATTCTAAAGGTAGAGGGCATTTGTCCTGTGTACTTTAATTGGTTAAACAAGAGAGCTCCCCTGAGGGTAAAGATTTTTCTTCTTCATTTGGCCAGAGCCTTCAGTTTTACTCTCTGAGGTCAGGAAACGAAGTGCAGCTATTCAGTAATGAAACTAATTTATATATTATGTGATAGAACTGATTCTGAAAAGGAATTTCATAATATTCTGCCTACTTAGCTATTATTTTTGTCGTGAATAATTTAGCATGATAATATCCTCCTTCTTTCAGTTTTAGAGGACTTTTCACCACCAGTGCCATTCTTTTCCCCATTTCAGCTAGAAACTTACTTTCTTGTAATATTCCACTCCTGTCCTTTTTTTCTTGGAAATTTTATATTTTACTAGGTTTTAAAACCTGGAAGAGTTCTTAGATTGTTATTATCTTTTGCAGTTATTCAGAAATAAATCCACGCATATGTGAAGGATACATTTTAGCATAGGGATATTAATGTAACATCTTGTGGACCTTTCATGTGCCAATATCAAAGTTTCTTGTAGAACTGTGTAGGATAATTTATTTCTATTCACTGTACAACCACTGCAAGCCAACTCTTCTCATAAAGTCTCTAGATAACCCATTTTATTTGTGATAAACTTATATCTTCAACTTTTTCTTAGAGTTCTCTGTTTTGTTTTATTCTTCCTCGGTCTTCCTTTTCTTCCTTTCTACACTTTACTCTCCTTCCTCTTTCGTATTTCCCAATTTATTTCCTCCCCTCTCTAATTTTTTTCCTTCTTTTTGTCTATCTCCTCTTTCCTCTCCTTTCTTCCCTTTATATGCTTTTTCTCTCCTATCCACTCTCTAGCTTCCCCAGTCTTCTTCCTTCCAATTTAAACTAAAATCATTTTCTTCAGATAACACTGCTACCTGGGTACCATCTTAAGAAATGACCACATTGTTTTTTTCTTTAAAAAAAAAAAAGTGTTTTAAAGATTTGTTACTTTGTGTAACCTTCCCAATCCCCACTCCTGCCTTCTGTACTCTTTTTAGATATGTTTCTAATACTCAGAAAATAGAAACTGGCATATATGATTTTTTACACTATTTCTACCATGTCAAAATGATCTGTATCTTGTTTTCTTCTCACTCCAGACTCGGAAGGAATAACTTCTCTACCTATTCTGTAGCTTCTTGATAAAAATAAAAACAAAACATTTAATGTAGAAAGTTTAGTAATTATAAATATAAAATTTTTTGAATCACATACACTAATTACTGTCAACATTTTGTATAGCACTAGGAGTATTTTCTTTGCATATATTGACTATGAAATGTTATTTTAAATAATAGAACCTTATGCTCCATTGTATTTTTAAAATTTTTCATTAGAGTATCCCAAATATCTTACATTATTAAATATTCTTTTATACCATTTTTAAGGGTTACATAGAATTTTCTTGCACAAAACTTAGTGTACCATTCCCTATTGAATAGTTGGTTGTTTTTCATCCATATAAATGGTGATGAGCAGCTTGAATTTTTTTCTTTTCCTTTTTTTGGTAAATCTTTGCCTGTATCTTTGACTATATTTTTGAATAATGTATTTATTTACTAAGGGTAATTTGCTAGAGAAAAGATTTCTGAGATCAAATGATACTCATTTTTAATACTTTTAACACATATGGTCCAGGATCTCTTTGTGATGTCCTCTAGACATTTGTGTTCCTCAGACTATGTAATTATGCTCCTAAAAATGGAAAATTGGGAGCATACACCCCAATATTGAATGTAGGTGTAAATTAGATAGAAATACACAAAGGGAAATTATTGATATGATAAAGTGAAATAAATCAAGGAAATAAAGTGAAATAAAGGGAAAAGTAATCACCAAGTCCCAGCAGAATATTTCTCTCTCCTGACACAAGCATTTATTGAGAACAAGGGAAGTCCTGGAGGAAAACTAGGATTGCTCTAAATTCACCATCAGAAAGAGAAAACCACACCACAAGTACAAAAGAGTCCTGATAAATCAGAGCACCAACTGCAGGTCTTGGGCTTAAAAGTGCATGTGATTTGAGATGGCAGTCTTGGAAAGGTATTTTTTTTTCTGAGGGAAAAGAAAGTTGAAGAGAAGTGAAGGCACTCTTTGGAGATTGGACGGTGAAGGAGAAGCAAAAGGGGAAATTTAAGGTCTTGCAAAGTAAAATAGAAACCCCTCCCCCAAATTATAGGACTCATCCTTACCATCCTTACCATCACCACCACCTAAAATAAAGGTCATTCGTTAAAGATATCATACTTTGCTACACTAACAAAAGATGATGCTATCAAAACGAGAATCTTGTGAACCACCCCAAAGTCAAAATAGATGTAAAGCTCCTAAATTTATGGAAAGCCACCATAAGAAAATATAACATGGGAATCAAAACATCTCAACAGATGAAACCCCCTCCCCAAAAGAAAACAACCATACAACAGAAGAAAACTGTAACATAGCTCTCCAAACTGAATGAAATAACCTCAAACAAGCATTTGGAGATAGGAAAAACCAACTAGAATTATAATATAAAAACAAAAGAAATAAAAAAATTATTCCTGAAAAACCCCCTAAATTACCAAGAAACCTAGGAAGAAATTGGAAGATAGTTGACTAGTCCCAGGAAAGATGGACGACAATGACAAAAATTATCTTAGAAATTCTAAATTTCAAGATGCTCAAGGGGGAATGGGTTCAACTGAAAATTTAATAAAGGGCATTGAAGAAAGACAAAAATAATCAAGAAAATGAAAATGAATTAAAGTAAAACAGGTAAAAGAGGAAGTGGTTGAGATGGAAATGAGACAAAAAGATTCAACGTATATGTATAGTTGAATTATAAAAACTAAACAGTGAGAAATAGTATTTAAAGCTATAATTAAATTTTTTTCAGTAGTAAAAGAGTACCCGTATCTACATGTTGAAAAGACTATAGGATATCTGGGGATATTGATCTGAAGCAGTCAGTTTTGAGTCATATTCTTGTAAAACTGTTAGACTTTAAAGTTCTGAAAGTCTCCAGGAAAAAAAAAAAAAGACAAACTACAGGACAAGAGAATTAAATTGTCACAGACTTCTAAATAGTAACATACAAAGCAAAATAACAATGGAACGTTGTTTTCAAGAAACTTTCAGAGGGAAAAAAGCAAGTCAAGAATTTTATATAAAGCTGTTCTTCGAGCAGCAAGAGTAGAAAAACATTTTAAATATGGAAAACTCAGAAAATACTATACACGTGAATCTTCTTGAGGAAGCTACTAGAACGTGATTTTTATCCAACTAAGAGTTGACTAGTAAAACATCTTCAGAAGGATCCATGGTGAGTATCAAATATATTTAATTTGAAAACAAAATAAAAAGACAAAGAAAATGTGTCACATGGATTATCTCTAGTCACTGCCTTAGCTGTAATCCACAATTCCGTTTTCATACTGCAAATAGACTCATAGATAGTTAATTAAAATAAGTAAATGATAGCAAAATTTAAAAGATAAAATCAATAATACTGTGGAAGAATAAACCTAAAATGGATTATAAACAGAAACAAATGAACCCGTTTCAAATGATATATTGTTGATCAAACGGTGCTATGTAAATTATATTGAGTTCTAGAAGTTTTACTGTAAGGATTGAAAATGATGTGTAATTTCACTGAAAAAAACATGAGCCAGATTTCTCATCAGAGAAAAGAGTTAAAAATATGAAAAGGGAGAACTTTGGTACTGAATTGGCTGTAGAGGTACCAATACATATGATCTCATATTTTTATAGAGGTACAGAAATAGATTTATACACGTGCATGCATGTGTTTATATTTCTTATGTATATTAAAAGGGCCTAGACTTCCTCTATAAGTAGTGAGCACACCAAAAGTGTAGATATTGGTTTCTAAGTAACATTCCTTATCATAAAGAAGCAATGTTCCTTGGAGAAAAGGGTGATTCTAGGGCAGGAACAGGTGAAATACAAGATGAGCCTGTTTTATCTTGCGTGATATATGTAACAAGGAACTCAAAAATTTAGAGACATGTCAAAGCATATGGAAACTGGTTTGAAAGGTTTCCCACTGGCTAAATCTAGAACAATTTGGGGATTAGAATAAATAATAACAGGAATATAATATTCATAGAATAATCTTTGAGTCTATGGTGTATAAATAAACACATGAGATAGGATGGAAAGAGCTCACTTTATAGCAAACTGAAAACTGCTAATAAATGTAGACAGAATAATGGAATTAAGAAAAATCACCATTACAGTAATTGATTCAGTCAAGAATCATCAATGGATGCTAAAACTAGTGGGTGAAGGTTTGATAAGGAACAGGTTATTTACATAGCCTTAAAGTGTTTTCACATATTTACTTATTAATTTTCAAAAGGAAAAGAGTAACTTCAAAATAATTTAATCTAGTAATCCCAAACTTAACAAAATAATCAAAGTTAACAGCACCATTAACAGGACAAATTGACATGGATATGCATTTACTTCTGCAGTATTCCTGTGAAAGTGCATTTTCTATACCTAATTTAATTATAATGAAACATTGGGCAAACCTAAATTGAGAGGCTCTGCAAAATAACTACCCTATATTCTAGAAAAATGTGTTTGTGAAAAGCAAGGAGAAATCATTTTAAATGGCTCAGGAAAACTGTGTGTGTGTGTGTGTGTGTGTGTGTGTGTGTGTGTGTGTGTGTGTGTGTGTAAAGTGAGAGACTGAGAAAGAATGAGAATATAATAAAGCAAATGAGCAACATGAAAACAATTTATGTATCTGGATTGAGGACATGAGTTTTTTGTAGTATTCTTATGATGTTAAGTATGAAATTATATCAGTATAAAAGTTTTTAAAGGGTTCAAAGTCCACAGAATTTGGGGAAGATTTTTAAATAGTTTGGGACATTCTTTTTTCTACTTCAATGTGTATGAGAATTTTAATATATGACACGCACAATATTTTCAGCAATAAAATCACACAATAGTAGGAAATTCTTTTTAAAAACTTTTCTTTTTAAAAAATGTTCTCCCTATAACTTGAGTTCCTTTTTAAAAGTAATTATTTTTTATTGTTAAAATTTCTCATTTAAAGGGTAGATTAGGTGTGTATTTTGTTTTGTTTTCTGAATCCTTAGAGAAGACACTGCTTATCACACCTAATGTTATCAGAAAAGTCAGCAGATTTGGGGCCTTTTGAAAAGTAAAGAATGTAACTTCTCAAGATTGGCAGCACTTTTAGGTACTCTTCACTAAGGTAAAATATTTAGTAGTACAAAATATTTTTTATTTTTTTCACATCTCATTATGAAATATATTTAAAGATTTTATTGTATTTCAAAAACCTTGTTTTTATACAATAGACAACAGTGAAATCATCTTGTAACATTTTCAGCACTTCTGACCTAAAATTTGCTTCATTGCCCTGTCTGTAAATGATGTAATAAATGATTGTCACATGTCTAATCTTACTTTATAATCTCCCCTGCCCTCCCCCTTACTACTTTCCCTTTATCTGTTTTCCACCTCCTTTCTCTGTAACCTTCCTCTATTATCTCCCCCCACTTCTTCCCTTTCCCAAAGCAGCTCTGTTTCTTCACCATGGCTTTTAGCAGAATTAAAATGTTTTTCTGAATTTTTTTTTTCTAAAAAAGTCATTTACTTGTGAGAATTTACCTTTGGTACAGCTTTCTTTCAATAATGCACCAAAAAGTCATTCTTCATGAATTTCATTTTTGAAAGAGAGTCTAATAAGTGCTATAAGCTCAGATGTTTTAGAAACATCTGTTTTTGAGCTCAGCTATATGGAAAACATACACAGTATAATTTACTTGAATCTCTTTGTTTTCTCACCTTCTCAGTAGTGCTTATCATTTACCGGCAGTATTTTGATGCCATATTTTCCATGTATTAACTTAGCCATTTTTATCATGAGAAAATGAAAAAGTGTTTCCCCAGTGATACGAAAGTTAGCCTTTGAAAGATTCTTATAAATATTTATCAGTACACCTACTTGAAATAATCTATATATTTAAACTTTATAAAGTTTTTATTAAGTTTCAGTGAAGAAAAATATTGCTGAGAAAAAATATAGAGGTTTGTCTTCAAATTCTGAATCCTTAGAATATCTTGCAGATCTTCATAAAAGTGTAACATTAGCCTAGGACAAGGTTCATCATCAACAATGAAGCTTGTAATTCCACAATTCAGGTAGGTGTTTGTTTTGACAATTTATAAATCTTTTGGCCTACCTACATTTCTGATTAGATTGCCATTTTTTACCTCAGTATTGTTGGTAATGAGCTCATGTGAGAACTGTAAGATCTGCCATTTTCTTTATTTTTGCTTGCTTTATTCAAACTCTGGTTTGAAGGAATCTAATTTTCTTTTTTTTTTTTTTTTGTAACATAATTTAGTTTAAATTAGAGAATATCTGAAATCCACTGAACTTAGACATTCATCGACATTAGTACCTAGAATCTAATGAATAATTAAAGTTCCACTGGTGGTCAAAGGCAAATGAATGTACAAGGATTTTACTGTTTGCCTCCCCACATTGTCTCACATATTGACCACCCAGTATATGGAGTAAGGGAGGGAGGAGGCAGTGTCAATCCATAAATTAAATGTTTCTCTGTATTGGAGTATCTTGCATATGTGCCCCAATTTGAAGGGTACTCTTCTACAGAAGCAAAAGTTGAGGTGTAATGTTCTGAGAAAGCCTGTATCGGTAAAAGAGGTACCTTGGAAATTCTTTGTTCTTTCTGTCATAACAAAGGGGCCATATGAGAGATCCAAAAGTAGAAATATTCTGGAATTTTTTATTGATTTTATTTCAAAGAAGCATGAATGTTTAATTTTATTAAATAAACTTTGACATCCTTATATTTTCCCTTCAATCTACAGGTGAATTTAATGTTACAAAATTTTCAATATTGAACTGTGATTGTATTTCTGCAATGACATCCTCAGTCTTGAATGTGTGTGTGTGTGTGTGTGTGTTATATTAATAGATTGACTTTTTTAATGTTTATATATGTAATCTTATTTAACTGTAATTTTATGAAGTTTGTCAGAGTTTTGCTAGATTAGTTTTCAGAGAACTTCTAATCTTTTCCTGTATTGAAAACATTTTGCATAGAAGTGGAATTATCTGTTTTTGAAAGTTTGAAATAACTCTCCACTTTTTTCCTGATGTTTTGATTTCTTTTACATTATGAAATATGCACACAACAAAAGCTTTAATACATACATGTTTATACCAAAACTCAATATCGTAGAAGCACCTTTTTTTTATTGCATTTCTATTCTGAGGGATAATTTTTAGAGCTTATTTTTTAGGAGATAATTATTGTCTGGCTTTTCTCTGTGGGTTACCTTGTTTATTGCTAAAAAAATTTAAATTTTGTTGCTTATTTATAACATGCATATAAATGGAATCATTATGTGTTCTGAAATAAATAATGAATTTTTTACTTAACATTTTGTTCTTGGTGCCATTTGTATTGATCCATGTTAGTATATTTTCTTGGCCATATAATATTTCATTGCATGAATATGCCACAGTGTTTTAAAGCATGGTATCATTTATGAATATTTGGGCTGTTTCCAGTTTCATCTAGAGTATATGCCTAAGAGCATAATTGCTATATAAAAGGATATTCTTGCTTTTCTTCTATTCTCTGCATATTATATACATTAATATTTTTATTTCCCTATAGGGATTTGGAAAGTAGTGATCCTGATTTTAATTTTGTTGTTAAACATTTGAAAAAAAATTAGAAATATTGCCAAGAATATACTTTTCTTAACTATGAGAATAAACAAACCCATTTTGTTCATGCTTCCTATATAAATAACAGTATACAGTTTTGATTCTTCTACTGCCTTCTCTTTTTATTTTTATGGAAACATTTTTGAATTTCATATCAGGAATTATTTTCAAATTATTTTAATAGTTTTACGTTTTTCTTTTGTAATTACCAACAACATTTGCATTCTTTTTTGTAATATAACAGTTACAGTTGAGACTAATATTTGTCTGAGTTTAAATAGTTTCTGTGTACATCATCAATTATCTGTATTGCTCTTTAACCATTTCTTAATTTTAATCCATCTATCGATTAGTGTACATTTTTGAGGGGTTTTTCCTGGAGAGCTATGTGGCTTTATTTTTATGAGTCATTACATATCTAAAAATGAATTTCGGTTGTCTTAGTTGAGCAAGGTGATTGCATAGAGATTTCTTGTGAAATAACTTTTCTCCTCAAAACTCTGATATTTGTTTATTATTGTCTAGCCATTAATTTAGAAGAAAGTCAAGCCTGATTCAGCTGTTTCATGTAACTTTTGGGGAGTGGGGGTGGTTCTGCCTACTTCTAGGAATCTTCTTTATCTTTGAAGCTTAAATCTTTCATCAAGATGTGTCTGAGTATTTTTCTCATTTTATTAATTTTGTCCTGGTAGCTCATGCACCCTGACATCCCAGCTCCAGGGATCTTTTTGATTACACATTAAGCATTTTAGATAAAGAATTTTTTCTGTCATGTCAATAATTATTATTGTTGTATCAAAGACTATTTATTCTGGTCTTTCCTTCAGAACCACTAGATTTTGTTTTCTTTCTGTGTTTGAGCTCCTGCTTATTATACATGTCTTAATTTTGTTCAGTTTTCATTTTTTTTCTTTCCATGTAAAACTTTATCAAGCTTTCCTCTACGTTGTTATCTTCTACATTGTCAAATCTACTCTTTAATTCCCACTGCTTTGGGGGATAATTCTGGGAAAAAAAAAAAGATATATATACACACACACACACACACACGTGTGTGTGTGTGTGTGTGTGTGTGTGTGTGTGTGTGTAAATCAAGTCACCATACTTGATTTTGTGCCTGGTGTTTCATCTTGAAGTTACTTGTACACCACATCAATAGAGGTCCCATTACCTGAAATGGTGCCTCTATGACGGTGCTTTTCATAGGTACCCACACACCTGGGTCTTTGGGTTCATTTTGACAAAAAGCTACAAGGTGAGGTTTATAAAGGACTTTGCTTCCTTGGACAACCACTGAGTTCAACCCAACCTTTTAAAAGTTTTTTCTTAATAATTATCACTCTCTGGATCCCATTGTCAGACACACACACTCACATTCCATTGATCCTTCCTGGCTAAAGAAAATACAAATTGAACTTGCCTTTTTATGTGTTTTGGCCTAAGATCTCTTCCACTAGACCATATTCCTCTCTCAACAAATGTGTACAAATTAGTCTTGTGGATCCTTGAAGTTACGTTTAGTAGATACAATTTCTGAAAGTTTCTAACTTAAAAATGATGCAGTTATCCCTCTATTTTTATTCTTCAAAGTTCACTGCAGTTGTATTTGAGTGAAGAAATGAATATGGGTCCTTGAACACATGAAGTAGTTTTTGTATCTGTGTTCCCATTCTTACACATTTGATTGTTTTCCCCTTGTTCCAAGAATAATCAAGTGTTTTCTTGATCAGTGATTGTTGTTATTGTTGTTTTTAATTATTGAGAATTCTACCAAAATGTTTACAGATGGGGTTATATGGTATCTGGGAATTGCTTTAAAGTAATCTGGGAGAGGAATATGAAGATAGTTTATTGTGGTATAGGTGAAATAAGATTTACCATGAACTAATATCTGCTGATGGGTACCGTGTACTAGTCTCTCTACTTTTGGATTTGGGTTTGAAATTTTACATCATAAAAGAGTTTCAAGAGTTTAATTTCTTAGAAAAAGATCTTTGCATTGTAGTTAGAGAATATGCCCTATATAATATTTAATCCTAAATTTATTGTGATTTTCTGTGTGAATTGATGTATGATCAGTTTTATATAATTTCCATGGATATTTGAAAAGAAAATCATTTTATATCTAAACCAATTAATCTTAGTGGTGATTATATTCAAGTCTTTGATAATCTATCTTACTTTGTGTGTGTGTGTTCTTGATCTGTTAGATACTGCAAGAGGTTAAATTTTTCCACATTCATAGTAAAACTATCTAGACTATTTGATGCTATTTTGAACGGACTCTCACCAATAGTTTTGGTCACATTTAAGCTTTTTAATTGACCAGTGCCATTTAAAATAATTTGTATACTATATGCCAATTTTGATATTTGCCTCTATCTTCTAAGTCTATGATTTTTGCCATAGAATCCACCATAAAATAAATTGATGCAGAATTGAAGAAAAAGAAGATATAACTCACCCAGTCTGCATCTACTCCTAATGTTGAACTATGGAACCTAGTTTTCTATGGTTGCCTGATGAATGAATTACTGCCATCTGTATTCCAATATTTTACCAGTCTTGAGTTGAATATATAGAGTGCTAGGCAGATTACTGTAACAGCTCAGTAATTAATATATATTAACTATTCAAGATGTTATTGACTTTGAGAAGAGAAATGTGCAGTCTGTCTAGCATTTGTAATTAATGAGTGAACACAGTATATGTGTTAGTGTGTAAACTAAAGGTCTTGAAAATTAAATCTGAAGGCTTAGAATTTAAATTTTAATTTTTTAGTTTAACTACTTTTTTCTGTTTAGTTTTTAGAAGTATAACTCTTTGAAGAACCAAGAAAAGACTTTGTGTTTATATATTAAGAGGGTCAAGTGATCAGAACTGGGTATGAACTAAGAAAGCTGAATCCCAGTTAGAAATAGTTAATCATGATTGTGAGAACAATTACTGGCCCTCAAGCTAATGAAATAAAAATTTCAAAATCATAACAATTTGCCTAAACCATAAATATAGGCAATTAGAATAATGTAAAGAATCTCTTTGGAGGAATAATAAGGTTAGAATACTGTAAAGAATCTCTTTGGAGGAATAAGGTTAGAATGTGTCAAGGGACCAAAAGTCATACATTTTTAAAATCTTAAGAAAATTTGAATTATAAAGAGCTTTATATATTAACGTATACAGTTTATTATGAGTGTACAGTACTTGTGCACTGTCATTCACTCCATATTACTCTCCATTTTGTGTGTTCTGGGAGGGAAAACATCATATTTATATTCTTTCTTTACTAGTAATGTTTTCTCCTCCAGCCATAATTAAACATAAATTTTAAATTTACTGTGCTTAATTATGAATAACATATTTATAAAGAGCATCTTAAAAATATTATTAGTATAAGATATTGTTTTCAAAATTCTACATCATCGTTGTTATTTGTTATATTTAGGTAAAAATTATTTAATAAAGATTATCTAGTTTATTTTTAACCACTGCACAGTAAGTTTAATCAGTTCTGAAAGATCATACTCTCTAAAATACCTCTCTATCTATACTATTGCCTGAGTGATTTCATGTGATGTAAACAATCCCTTATTTGCAGAAAATGTCACCTAATTTTTGAACAGATATTTGTGTCTAACTTTATATATATTTTTCTATGATACCTGCATTAGAAATTCAAAAAGAATAGGCCTGATTTATTTATCTATTTAAGTCCACTGTGTGTCTATACTGGAGAGAGGCTCTTTTTAATCTTCCTTTTGTTTTTTTGTTTTTGGACTATAAATGCTGTTTGCTGGTAGACATCCCCAGGGTCAGGGTGCAGTATATACCCTCCTCAGTGCACAGCTTATATCTGTATATATGACCCTACAGTAGTATACTGTATCTCCAATGGTAAAAAATAAAAGTGCTGGATTCATTAGCTATCAAGCTGCCAACTAGGAAAGAGTTCATTGCTCAAATTGAGCTTATATGGAGAACTTGGAAGGAATGGAAAAGGACAGTTTAATTCCTTTTCAGGCTCAAAGACATGAATTATTATGCCTCGTAAAGCTGAAAGGGGAAAATGAAGAATGGTAAAGATTTTCCATGTCATAGTTTGTATATTTATAAAATTATAGCTTCCATTCATCCCACCTTGAAAATTAAGGTTTGATACTAAAAACAAAGTAGTACTTATGAGATCATCTTATATGTTTATTGATAAACCCCTTCTTCATCTCAGCTGCCTACAAAAGCAAAGGGACAGGTAGCTGCAGGCCTTTAAAAATAGCTATTAATGGATCAGAAAATGGTAGAAGGATCTAGAACTTTTCTGTGATAAATATGATGCATTATATTAATCAGCTCAATTTACTTGTGAAGTACAATAACAAGTTCCAGTGTTGTCTTTGACAGTTTTCACATTTTAAAATCTTACTTGAGAATTGTATTATAAACTAATAGGTGATGATAGATTGTAAATTTGAAAATTTAATTCTAATCAATATCAGGGAGATTGATCATACTCAGTATTGGTAATACAGTGGGGGATAAAAGAACTATCTCATAAATTGGTTAGACTATGTTAGGCACATGACTTTTGGAACTTGGCTGTATTGGTGTTTAAAATGAGCATACCATTTCCAGTGTCTATCCAGGGAAAAATATTCAAACTAGAGCACAGATTAAGCTCATTGCTGCATGATTTGTAATAGCAGAAAAACAAAATTGAAGATAGCTAAATGTATGACTAGAGATCTAGTTAAATTGCCATGTATCAATAAGATCAAATACAGCTATTAAAGACTGAACTGGTACCATAAGTACTGAACATCCTTAGATCTCTAAAATAGGTCAAGTAAAACTATACACAGAAAATATATAGAAGTATGCACATGAACCTGTGGTTATCTCTGGTGAGTGAGGGGAGGTCAGGGGTTAGAGAATCTTTCTATGTTTACTTGTTTTTTACAATGACCATACATAATTTTTTAAAATCAGTAGATATTGCCATTCATCTACAGGCAGTTGTCCTTTGATATTACATACTTTCATATTTTCATTTGAGTAGTGGTGTGGTTTTTTATGGAAACAAACACTTAGAATCATTGCATTGAGTTTGCAGTATTATACTGCCAAAGTGATTATTACACTAATATAAGAGGTTTGTACTATTTTAATGTTTTTTAAAAATTTAGGGCCTCTAGAAAAGGAAAGCAGGTATATTTGGTAGGACTTAAAAAGTAAGATGTAAATCTATTTTTAAATCTCTGCTGTGTTGTTTTTCTATTTCAGTTACCTAGAAAAGTACGAGAAAGTTCATCATTTTGGGGAGGATGATGATGAGGTACCACCAGGCAATCCAAAGCCACAGCTTCCTATTGGTGCAATTCCATCTTCCTACAATTACCAGCAACACAGTGTATCAGGTAAAAATATTGCAAGTTAACAGGGCATACATAGGTCCAGAGTTTTGCTTTAGGAAAACAGATAATCCAATCCTTTTGTTTGCACAGGAGAACACTTAAAACCTTGTGGTAATGCAACTTTCAAGATCAACACCTAATTTGTATCAGGGCTTTTCTGTCATAGTCTGCATAAGATTTTTAGTTGTAGGAATTTCCAGAATTACAAATAGGTATTTATAATTTGTAAATACTTTCAAGGGAAGTTTTTTTCCTTCTTTCTTTGGCTAATGCTCAGTTTAACCTGAATAATCACTAACATGAAAAGAGGAAGATTCTGTTAGAAACAGGAAAACCAAGAATACTTAGATAGCATTTACTCGATTTCCTATAATTATTGGAATTCCCAGCACCAGAATTCAACAGAAATGTTTCTAACTATTCAATTGTTTTTCTGTTCTGGTACCAAAATAAGATTTATTCCATTTAAGTCATCCTTATAATGTAATCTGCAGCTAAAAAGAACAGGACTCAAATTGGAAATAATCAGATTGAGAGTACAATAAATTGGTTCTTGAGGCAGGACAGATGGAGATTCCAGTGTTAAGAGACTCTGGGGTTTGGATCTGTGATGACTAGGAAGAGAGCTGTGAAAAGATAAGCATCTTTTTTCTTCAATCATTAACATTTGGCCTAAAAAAGGAGATAATGTATTTTTCAAGGGCGTCTTCTTTATAAAATACACAATGATCTAGATACTTAACACTCTTCATTGATACAAGTCCCAATCTCATATAGGTAATTCTTATATTTAAGCTTTCTCATTTGTGCTAATATCACTAATTACTTTATTTTCTATTACCTATTTTTAAATTTTCTTTCATGGTGAATTTGACTTCATATTTCTTCCCCAATCAGCAATAACTAAAGAAAAAGAATCAGTGATCTCCATTAGAAGGGGCTTCATGGGATGATTTTGTATAACTGAGGCCAGGTGGTGATGAGTGCAAACCAAACATAGCTTTGTTTTTAATGAGTAGGTATTAACTGAGGAACCAGATTTAACAAACATTTTAAATCATGTAGAAAATCATACTAATAGTTTAGCTGTAAATTAAATGGGGTGACTTGTTAGATGATATGCGCCCTATTCCTAAAATGAGTTAATGACCATTATCTCATTTAAGGATGTTAGGGTATTTCTACATTGAATGTAACATTGTACTAACCTTTAAGACCATTTTCAGCTTTACAACTTTTTGGTTCCTGTTTAGAGTAACAGCAGAACTGTCCATTGTTGTAACTTAAATAGAGGTTGATGGCTGCTATTACAGATACCCAAACTGACCCACTTCTATGTTTGATCTTGTTTAAAATGAATTTTTTTCTAGCTCTGGTTATTTTTTTTCTCCTCTAATTAAAACATTTTCTTCAATAAAGAAGATATAAAATATTTCTGGTATTTCAGAAATCTAATGAAAGTTACTGACTGCAGAAGTTAAGGGAATAACAGAATTGGTTAATACTGTATTATAACTCCTTTCTAATATGCAATCATATGTCTGTTCTTTTTTAAATGAGAACCTGAGCAGTTATATAACATGTTGCATGTTTGACAAAATCAGGATCGGGGACTCATGAAAAGAAACTAAGCATTGCTCAGAAATGTCAGACTTAGATTTAATTAAAAAAGAAAAGAGGTAGTCTTTCAGGGCAATATATTTGAATTTGAAGGTGCTTTTTATTTTTCTAGAGGGAGCCATAGCAACATTATGATAATGTTCTAAAACTTAACATGATCAGTATACAAAACAAATCTTTGACTAATGATTTTTTTTTCAAGTGTCATCATGGAAAATATTGTCAGTGTGTGTGTGTGTGTGTGTGTGTGTGTGTGTGTGTGTGTGTAAAATAAATACCAAAATAGAGTTACAGAGTGGTAGATTAAGAACTATTGGGAAATTTTAGTTTTAACCTTTCAAGGATTTGTGTTTACACCTTTTACTATTTTTGAAGGTTGGATAAATGTATTTGGATAAATGTGTCTATCTAGATATACTTATTGTTGATATTAAGAAAAGCTATTCTAAGACAATATTTTGAAAGGTAATATAGTCGATTTCAATTGGGAGTAGCTCCAGGGAATTTGGTGTAAAGTGCAATTCTACTCATAATCATCGGAATAGAATAAATGGAATACTGGACATTGATGTGTGACCAAATTTTGTTTTAAGAATTTTGGCTCCTTTTGCTCGGTGACTTTAAATAGCAAAAACTATTGAGCAGATTTTGCTTTGAACTGTAGAATTATTAAACTTTGGCATCAGTATGGTGCTTTTGTCATTTATTTATATGATTTTTCCACTTTTTTTTTTTTTGCCATGAATACCTAATCCTTTGGTTTCTTTATTCTTTTTCCCTTAGTATTGATTTGGATACAGTCAGTTCTGCGGTATTATAGGGTAAATTATTAATAACTTTGTGTTCATCTTCTCTTACACTTATAAATTAGAATTAAAATTTAATTTTTTTAATTAAAAATGATTTATTTGCAATATTGTTAGTAGAAAAATTGTGAAAGGCAAAAGTGACAAATAACTTAATGAAGTTAATAGAACTGTGGTGGTGCCAGCCATGATTTTAGTGATTATTTAATCCAGTCCAATCATTTTGGTAAAAGGAGGCCAAGAACCCTGTCATTTGCATTTTGGTACCTAAATTTCTTACAGAAAGATTTTGTTTTCTAGTTTTATCAATTATATTTGAGTAAAGATTTTTCCTTTAAATGTTCCATATTCTGACAGATATTTTCATTACAAAAATCACTGCCAATGTCACTGGAAAGTATTATATAAGTCCTACAATGTAAACAATTCTCCAGAAACAATTGTTCTTTTCCTCTAAAGAAAGAGAAGTGATTGCCTCAGATTAAATTAAGTTTGTCAGCAATGATTCATTTGTGTAAACTCTGAGTCAAGAATGTTGAAAATAAATTTCTAGTCCTATTCCGATTATAAAATTGTAGCTGTTCAGTTGTATCTCCTTAGGGGAGTGAAAGGAAACTTTTCAAATCTTAGAAGCATTTTTTTCCTGCATTATCTTAGGAATCTTTACCAAGCCTGATGTAATTAAAGGACTTTTCATAACTATCATATTACTTTATTTTAATTGGAGATGTCTTTGGCAAAGTTATTCAGATAAGGATATACTGAATTGAGTATCTTAAGTAGCAAACAGAACAAATCTAAGATTGTACAGAAAGCACATAAACAAGACTTGACAGACATTGAATGTGCTTCCAAATTTTCTTTCCATCGAAGAGATTTATTTGAAAGTTTCATGGAATCTAAAGACTTAACTATTGCCATAGAGTTAAAAATGTATAAATCAGACTTCGCAAAATTCAGACTTCTTCCCGAAAGACACTTAAAAACAGGAAAAGATAAGCCACTGTCTGGAAGAAAATATTTACATAACAAATATTAGATAAAGTGACTCACAGAATTTTTGAAACTGATAATATTAAGTGCTGACAAGGATGCAGAGCAAAAGGAACTTTTATACATTGGTGGTGAAAAGACAAGATGTTATAGCCACTTTGGAAAACAGTTTCACAGTGTCTTAGAAAATTAAAGTAATAATTCTATAATTAGGTAAAGAAGGTATGTAGTGTGTCTAAAAATATGATATTGTTAAAGGTTTCAAAGGAACCAGTCTCTCTAGTTTTACAGTATATAAAAATCAGAAGAAGTTTGTTGAAATGCAAGAGAAAAAGTATAGATTAGATCAGTTAAAATGATGACACTAATAATTTGGCAGTGACATTCAAGAGGATATGTACATTTTCGTATTTAATCCTTTTTGAAGAACTTAATTTTAACTTAAATTTAGAAAGTTAAACTCTTTAAAACTCCACTCAATTTATATTTTATAAAAGGAAACAAGCTTCTGTTCTGTATTCAGGAGATAGTAAACATAAAGGTATCTATTCCTTGATAAATTTAAGGTGTTTTTGTTTTTATCTTTGTTAGATTATCTTCGTCAAAGTTATGGGCTATCTATGGACTTCAATTCGCCAAATGATTATAATAAATTGGTGCTTTCACTATTATCTGGACTCCCAAATGAAGTGGACTTTGCTATTAATGTATGTACTCTTCTATCAAATGAAAGCAAACACGTCATGCAACTTGAAAAAGACCCTAAGATCATCACTTTATTACTCGCTAATGCCGGAGTGTTTGACGACAGTAAGTTTTAAGCTGAACATATTGTATGACCATTCTATAATGGTGTTACAGATTTTTTTTTTAAGATATTTAAGGAGAAATACTTTTTATTAGTCTTATAATCATATTCTTTATTTGCTTTTGTTATATTGTTATTTAAAATAATGAATGTTAGGGGCTTTTTTAACCTTAAATACTAATTTAGGTAATTTAGTCTCACTAGAACTTTTGAAATAAAAAACCTGGGGATTTCTTAGAGTTATAAATGGGTTTCTTAATTTGAGAAGATTGTTTAATATACAATTCTGAAAAAAGGAAATGGGCTCTGGAAGAAATTGTTTTCTTTGCAGTATATTTGTCTTAATGGATGGTTATAATTTTTTAAACAGTTTAGATCAACGCATTTGAAATAGATTTATCAAATATTTCATATTTTTACTTGTAGGTTTTGCTAATTATAGGTTTTTATAATGAAATTTTTTATTTTCTGTGAAATTATCTCATTAAATTTAGGTTGTTCTTCAGACCAAATTGCTCTGTTCTCTGATTGTAGGATAACAGTTTAATAGGGATTTAGAAAGTATGTTTTGAAATCTTTAATGCTCATAATTTTTCTTTTTATCTTTAAATAGCAACATGTTTGCAAATTAGTTTGTTTTTCTGAAATTTGATTTGCATCAAGTAGTGTACTTTCAAACAAATTTGGGATCATCTAAGTCAGATTCCTTAAAATTTGACATATACTTATTTTGTATGAAGATAGTTGGAATTAGTTTAAAAAAAAGTGAAAATTAGTTTCTTACTCTGCCTGAGACTATTCTTAGTTACATGGGAAGGAACAAAGGTCAGTACTTCTCAGTTTGTATCATAACTTTGGAGATATCAATTTAATAGATTTCCATCTCAATTTTATGTTCTTTGATTCCTCATATCATTTTGATCTTTTAAAGATATCTTTCAGCATTTAACATAGAATGAAGTTTAAAATTGTTTCACATTTTTAGAAACCTTAAAATGAACTTTTTAGAAAAAAATATTCTCAAACCAGAGTAATTTTTTTGAAGTCTTACCAATTAATCATTTAATAAAGACTACATGTGTATATATGATAGACGTAATGTTACCAGTTTGGGTGCATGGAGGCATCACATTCTTTAGACTCAGTTTATCTTCTTGCATTCTTTAGGCACTTTTATTTATCTAAAAGACTAGATTATTATGCGCTCTAGCAATCTAAAACATTAATAATTTAGAAAATGCTATTTTAAGAAATGTTTCTACCATTCCAATGGTCAGAAGTTTAGAATTCCAGAGTTCATAGGGACTTTATGAAGACCTTATACTAAAAACATTGGTTTTACATTATGAAAATAATTTGAGAATATGGATATATTTGATTTGAGAATTTTGAGAGGTTTTGATTTATTTTTTAAGGCATGGAATTTTAATTGAGAGAAATATAGATGGCACTTACTTTGAAAATGTGGAATGTTTATATATATTTTGTGTGCTTGAGGAAGTATAAAAATTTCATGAGACAAAATGTTTAACTCTCCTATTTTATATTTCTATCCAATATTTTTTCTCAGTGAAGTTTTTTTCATTATAAGGTTTTTTTCAGGACAACCAAACAAAACATTTTCTCTCTTTTGTGATATGTGGGCTTTGTTTTTCTGATTAAGCTCTACTTATATATAAGTTTGATATTTTATGAAATTCTTCTTTACATCACCATAGTTAATTTTTTAATTAAAAACTCTAACATCTATATCATTTCCTTCTGACCATGGTATCAGTATTAAAATTTATTAATAAATAGCTTCTTAAAATGTTTCTATTCCTAACATTTTCAATACTTTTCCAGAGAAAATTCTTATTCTAACCTAACTACTTTGCAGACTTTATTTTATTCAATAATGAGGAACTATTAGGTCTAAATTTAAAGGCATAATAAGACTATAAAGATTCAATAAATCTTTTACAACAAAATTTGTCCATTTATTGTACTGTCACAGAGCATCCATTTAAGAGACTTACATTTTTTTTTAAAGAATTATATTTACAAAACTACTTTTTCTGGTAACAGTTGCCAGTATATAGTTTTCTTTCTGCATTCCAAAAGTAGTAGCTTTCATTACAGAATTAGTCTGATAGTTGATAAAAACGCTTACCTAACTTTTAAAAAGAAATATATATTGTGTCACAGTTTAAACATTTGTATCATACTGTGTTACTCTCTGGACCCATGCCTGACCGTATGAGTTAACAACATAAAGGAGAAAAAAATGATATATCATGTACCTGTATGTCTTAACCTTTGTTATAGAAGATGGGAGGAAGAAATTATTAAGAAGCTTTTGAAAGTGAATGGCTTGACTTTCCTCTTAAAACAACATTATTAAGAAATACTAATAAGCTGTAGGCCTGAGAATGTTTCTTAAAGAAAATTTTATTAGTGGGAATTATTTCCAATGAATGCCTTGCCATATATTATTGAAATGTGAATTGTACAATTACTTTAAAATTCATAAGGAAGATTTAAAATTATAACAGTCCGACAATTTAATAACAATAGCACTAGTTTCACTTTTTAATATTTTTCTCCTCTACAAATGAAGCTAATGCAGAGTAACTGTTATACTCTTCGCTTCTTATCTTTATACATATTATGAAAATGAGTTGTATATTTTTAGTTTATAGAGACACAAATTTTCTTTAAATTCCATAATTTAAAAAACAATTCCAAAAGAGATTATTATGGCTTTTAATCATTTACTGTAAACAGTTTTTATTGAATGAGATATCTTAAAATGTATTTTTACTGTTTTTCCAAAGCTACCTGTTATTAAGGAATTAAGTGAAAAAAATAATTCTATTTTATTGAATATACTATTCTTTCAGCTTTAGGATCCTTTTCTACTGTATTTGGAGAAGAATGGAAGGAGAAGACTGATAGAGATTTTGTTAAGGTAATTTGAATAAATTAAAATATTGATCCTTTTAATTACATGTAGTCAAGGGCCAAGGATCAGTGAATGATTGCTCATTTAATATACTTAAAACTGCCTATACTTTAATGTTTATCATAATACATAAATATACCTATTTAAAAGTTGTAATTAAGTAAAAAATCTTTTAGAATAGCGAATAATCAGAAATAAAGTTCGTATTATATTACACATTGATTTCTGGAAATGATAAATATCTAACAAAAGCAATAAGTTGAGAATACTTAGATTCTGAGCCGTAGTCTGAGTAATTTCCTAAGGGTTGTTTTTCAGTTCACTTAATAACTTTTTAGCTGTGTCTAATATTCCACTTGACTCATTTGTTAAGTTTTATTTTAGTGACTTTTCGTTTCTGGAAGTTCATTTTGCATTTTTTCAAAATAGGCCTGTTTGATCTTCTCCATTTATGCTTTTAATAATTTTTTTCTTTTAGTTTTTAATATTAAAATATTAAAATGTAATGTATCTTTTTACTAATATAATTTATATAACATAATAAATATAAATATATATAATATGCAAATAAATTATAAAATATGCATACAGATACAAACACATACATCTGATAATTCTAATATCTAAGCTTTTTGCAGCTCTAATTTTACTTACTCTGACTCATGGTAGACTATTCCTTTGTGTTTTATATTTTATAATGTTGGTTTATAAATTTTCAGCAGACTTGTTTCTGTGAGATCTTCTTACATTACAGATTGGATGGGGAGTTTATTTCTCCAAGTGTGTGTTGCATTTGCCAAAACCTGAAAGGAAATACTTGTCAGAATGACTTTATATTATTTCTTTATTGGAGATTTTTGGAAGTTGCAGAGCAGGCAAGTGGTGAAATGTTTAGGGGATTGTTTTTAACTCAGAGCTCAAGAAGAGACGGTCCCATTTGTCTCCCTTTCTTTGAAGTTATTAGACCTTCAGATTTCTCCTGGAGTTGCATTTTAAATTCGCCACTTCACAGAGTTCTATATCCTTTCCTCACCACACATTAAAAGCCAAGCCTCTTGGTCGTAGTTAGGCAGATCATTTTAACTCCAGAATACTGGTAATTAAAGTGTAAGATGCACAAAATGTTTATCTACATATTTATGTATGCATTCACAAAAGGGTTTGGGGATTCTCAGTATAATCAGTAATGACATGAAATCAAGAAGACAAGTTAAAGATGATTAGATGATCACCTCTGTTGTATGTTTTCATTAATTTCTGCTCTATACATTTCTTTCTATATGCTATATGGGTTTAATTTGCTGCATTTTTTCTAACTTCTTAAGTTGGTGCTTTTAAGGTGTTTTCTTTATCATTTATTTATTTGTTTTATTTTATTTTTTTAGATGAGGCAACCCTTGCTTGACCTCACAGATTACAAGGACCTTGTCAGCTTACAATCCCTTATTTTTTTTATTTTTTACTTCCACAGCACCTGGTCTTCCTAGGTGGTTTACCATCCAAGTACTAACCAGGCCCGACCCTGCTTAGCTTCTAAGATCAGACAGGATCTGGCTTGTTCAGAGTGACATGACCATAGACTCTATCATTTATTTTTAATGCACCTTGTTGTGGCTTTTGCTTTTCTTGTTCAGGGTTCATTTAGCTTCTTGGTTTGGTATTTTTCAGGAAATTTGAAAAGGTTTTGGCAATTATTTCTTCACCTTTTTTTCTTCTTCCCTTATTTTTCTGGGACTATGTTTATACATATGTTAGATAATGATACTTTTCCACAGGCTACTGTGGCTTTGTTTATTATTTTTGGAACTTTTCCCACAGGCCACTGTAGCCCTGTTTATTATTTTTAGATCTTTTTTTCTCCTTTGTACTTCATTGTGGATAGTGTTGTTCTGTTTTCATTTTCTCTTCTTCATTAAGCTCATCTAGTCAGATTTTTTATTTCAGATGTTATGTTTTTCAGTTCCAGAAATTCCATGTGATTCTCTTATATTATCCTCATTTATCTTAATTATATATCTATTTTCCTTTAAATTTTTGAGCAACTTTAATAATAGTTGTTTTAAAGTTCTTGTCTGCTAATTCCATTGTCTTTATTATTTCTGGGTCTGTTTTTCTTGAAATTGATTTTTGTCTTAGTTATGGGTCATATTTCCTACTTTTTTGTATACCTAGTAAATTTAAATTAGAAATGGATATTGGGAATGTTACATTATTTAGTCTCTGGATTTGGGTGTCTTAGAGAATTATGAACTTTCTTGTGACAGGCTTTTAAAGGATAGTTGGATGCCCTTAATCTTCTAGAAAGTTGTTTTTAAGCTTCATTAGGATCTATATAGATTAGCTTTTATTCTAGAACTAGTTTATCCCTATTCCTAAAGCATAGCCTTTTTTGGATTTCTGTGAATTAGCTGAGTATATAAAGTTTCTCTGATCAGACTCCTCAGCTTAGCAATAGCTCTGATATCTTGGATTTATTATCTCTGTGCCATAGTCTATACAGAGTGCCCATGTAAAAATGTTAGGGAGTTCACCTCATTTCTTCCCATCATTCAGTGATTACAGTTTTGCATTGTTTTTTGTCCCATCTTTAAGAACACTTGTTTTATACATATCAGTTTATGATAGGGTGACTTCTGCAGTACTCCACTGTGGCCTGAGCAAAATTTCTTCCAAGCCAGAGCAAAATTTCTTCCAAGCATTTTTCCTAGATTGTAATTTTATTTATATATATATCTCCCATAAGACTTTCTTAACATCTTTTATTCATTTAGTGTTTATTTAAATCACATCTACTTTTCTTTATTACAAGTCAATGGATGATGAGTTTTCTCAGTTTTCATTTGTCAGAAATATCTTTATTTCACCTTTATTCTTGAAGACCAATTTCATTATATAAAGATTCTAGTTTGGCAGATATTCTATCATTTTGAAAATATCCTGTTGTCTTCTGGCTTCCATTATTTCTTTCACAAAGTCTGCTATCATTTTAGTAGTTGTCTTTTTCAGTTATCTGTCCATTTTCCTCTTTACATTTAAGATTTTTCTCTTTGTCTTTGCTTTTTAGGAATTTTATTGTGATGTTTCTACACATTTCTATTTATCTTTCTTGGAGTTTGGAGTGCTTCTTAATTCTGTAGGTTGCCATCTTTTATTTATTTTAGAAATTTCTCTGTTCTCTTCAATATTGTTTCTGCCCTTTCTCTCCTTCCTCAGGAACTTCCAGTTATTTTTATGTTAGAACTTTTTGCTATATCCCCTTTGTCTTGTATGAGCTATTTCTGGTTTATTCTTTTGTCTCTGTGCTTCCAATTGGACGTTCTTTTTTGCTTTTCATTTCACTAATTTTTTTCTTGAGTTGAATCTAATCAGTTGTTAAATCCATCCACTAAGTTCTTATTTTTCATCCTAGAATTTCTATTTAGTTTTTACAGTTTCATTTATTTGTCCTAAATTATATTTTTATTATCCATGTCATTTTAAATTTTGTCTGAAAGCTTTATTATTTGAATTTTCTGTGGCCCTTTTTTCTTCATATATCTAATTCTTTTTGCTGTTGTTGTTACCACAACATTTTTATCATGAGGTTTTTTTGCAGTGGGTCCTTTTGGGGATGGACCTTTTCTCAGACTAGTGACTTTAAATGCAAAAGAACCTTAATTTCAAAAAATAAGATAGTCATTTTGAAATATACATACCAGAAGCCTTAGAAATAAAAGGTGAACTAATGTGCTTCTTTATTAGTACAAAAGTAACAAGCTAATACAGTTAAATGGCATAGACAAATTGAAGTTATGTTCATTTTGTATGGACATGTCAGTATAAAGGCATTTGGGTTTTTTTTAGCCTGAAAAAGAACATTAAGCAATGGATTTTGACTCATTCCCTCTCAACTATGGATCAAAAAACAGTTCATAGATACTGGAAAGCAACTTAAATATCTGGGTTATCATTTTGAGAACCCATAACTTCACTACTTGCTGTGTGATTTTTTTTCTAAATATAGATTTACTCAGTAGCTGTCCAGCTATGTCTCAGGAGTGTCTGTAAATAGGGATACCGTGATTATATGCAGCTTACTAACAGAATTAATGACTATCTTGATTTTCAAGTACTGATCAGCATAAACACTATTTCTAGATATTTTTATAGCTGTAAAGTAAACTGAAAATATCTGTAATACATATTTTTGACATTGTCACAGGTACTGCTAATATTACTGTCATTTGTTGTTTATATTTAAAGTTGAAGAAAAAGCTAAGGAAATGCTAAATTTTAGTTAGAGGTTAAAGAACATAAAGATGTCATTTTTCCCTTCATTCAAGTTCATATATGTCCTAATTTCTTTCACAAACTTTTTAGGGATCTGTGGACCCTAGGCTAAGAACTCCTGGTCTAGAATACCACCTTGTTATAAAACTACCATAACTATAGAAAATTAAATATTTATGTCAAATAATTAAATACATAGAATATAATGATGTCTATGTGAATTTTAAAAAGTAGAAATGTTATACCTTTATAGTACGTTTAACTTTTTAAAGGAATAGAATAGTTGTTTCAAATTGTCAAGATTAAGTATAACAATTTCTCATTCTAGTTTTGGAAAGACATCGTTGATGATAATGAAGTACGTGACCTCATTTCTGACAGAAGTAAGTCTCATGGTAAGTCAAAGGGAAAAAGTTTTAAGTAATTTTGAAAAATAAATAAATAAATAAATATTAGTAATGAGAAGAAAAATATATATTTTCTGTTGTAGAGGGTACATCAGGAGAATGGATTTGGGAACCTTTATTTCATCCACCTCGAAAGCTGGGCATTAATGATATTGAAGGACAACGGGTACTTCAAATTGCAGTGATTTTGCGAAATCTTTCTTTTGAAGAAGGCAATGTTAAGCTCTTGGCAGCTAATCGTACCTGTCTTCGTTTCCTGTTACTTTCTGCACATAGTCATTTTATTTCTCTAAGGCAATTAGGCCTTGATACATTAGGAAATATTGCAGCCGAGGTAAGCATGGAATAGTAACTTGAAACAATTTTTATAGTTGGTAGCAAAATTTACTTTAAATTGTCATATTTATAGAATATGCAATGCTTACATATAGTTTTTACTTAAAGTGGTATTATAGAAGTATCATATTTTTATGGAAAAAATAAATATTTGAAATGATGCTCCAAATTTAGTGATGACTATGTTCACAGTAATTACTTTTTTTGAAGTTATGCAACATTATTTTGTTCAATTTTATTAAATGTGAAATATATAGCACTAGAAGAAGCCTACCTCAGTAATAATGCCCTTTTTTCCCCCAGCTTTTATTGGACCCTGTTGATTTCAAAACTACTCATCTGATGTTTCATACTGTTACAAAATGCCTAATGTCAAGGGATAGGTTTTTAAAGATGAGGGGTAAGTCCTCACTTGTTTCTCACTGTCTAATGTGCACCAACTTTTTATCATCTTTTAAAAAACAAATATGTTGTTGTGTTTGCCTTTCAGGGATGGAAATTTTGGGAAATCTTTGCAAAGCAGAAGATAATGGTGTTTTGATTTGCGAATATGTCGATCAGGACTCATACAGAGAGATCATTTGTCATCTCACTTTACCTGATGTGCTGCTCGTAATCTCAACACTCGAGGTGCTATATATGCTCACAGAAATGGGAGATGTAGCTTGCACAAAAATAGCAAAAGTAGAAAAGAGCATAGGTAAGACTAAGCCAAAGAAACAGTTAAATTATTTTTTTATTGAGGAAAAAATATCTAATGTGCTATATAAAATCACAATTGATATTTTGGGTTTACTGTTTATTTCTAGGAGTTATTATCCTTTCAGACACATTTGTTTGTATTTTTCTTTCTGCCTATTTTAGATGAGCAAGAAACTTCTATCACATAGAGACCAGAATGCATAAGATTGTTAGTAATTCCTATTCTTTCTCTTGATTTCTATTACTATAAATGAAATTTGAAACCAACAAAGCTGCCTCTCTGGAGAGCAGGTCTTTTCTGCTTCATATGGCCACCTGCTACCCTTAAGCACCTAAAGTTGAGTAAAACAGGCTTTCTTCTGTTCCTATAAGTTGCTGGTAATGGCACTGTTAATATCAGTGAACTCACCTCCATAGTGGGTTGTCAGTTTAAACATACTAAAGCATATGTTAACATTTTACTCAGTGGTTCAAATGATTTCTTTCTTTCTTTTCTTTTCTTTCTTTTTTTTTTTTCTTTTTCTTTTTTTTTATGAGGGAGATAAATAGTAAAACCAGAGTTAATAAAGATTTGAATTGAAAAATGTTATTATTGAGAAATTAAGATGTCACTTTCCATATTAATAATTTCTAAATCTAGCTACAGATCAGAATCACTTGGGAAGCTTTTTAAAACTAAAGATACCTAACCCCCACTCCAGGACTATAAATCACTCTTCAGAGATTGAGCCTCAAAACCATTTTTAAAGATCCACAGATACTTCTGATGTACAAAGATGGCATTTGAGAAATAATATTCTGTACAGCATGTATTTTTAAGCAATGTGTTTCTTTTATAATATTGATAACTTGGTTTTTAATTTATTTTAGACATGTTAGTGTGTCTAGTTTCTATGGATATTCAGATGTTCGGCCCTGATGCACTAGCTGCAGTAAAACTCGTTGAACATCCAAGTTCTAGTCATCAAGTTTTATCTGAAATTAGGACACAAGCTGTAGAGCAAGTTCAAACGCAGATCCATGTAGCATCTGCCCCAGGTTAGTGTTTTTACATATTCTTTTTCAGTTTGTTTATTTACAACTATGAGAGTAATAAGTACCCCAGATGGGCTTTTCATTTGTGATTTTGGTCATTGGAAATTGATATACCAGGAATAGGTTAATTATTTGTTACGTTATAATTTTCTCAGGTAGTCATCAGGATACATAAGTATAATACTCCCTAATGCTTCTAAATCTTGGAACAAACACCACAGAATGAGAGCCTAGGGTCAATCACATGTGTATACGTACACAAACATATATACAAGCGTGTATACCTATACTTTGCACCCTTCTTAGCATCCCTTCAGTCAATTCTGTTAACTCAAATATCTTTAATTAGAATTCAAATCTGTCTAATAACCAGCATTCTCATCAGTCCTTACACTCCTGGCCAAGTCATTATTTTTATATTTTATAACCCTCAGCCTTTTTGTAAAGGCTTTCTCCACTTTCACTTGTCCTAATAAAAACACTTCATCTTTTACTTCACCTGTTCTCACACCTCTCACTGTTCCTCAGACATTTTTCTTTCCTTTTTTTTTTTTTTAAATGGAGGATGCTTGTTTTTTTAGTTGATCTTACCCATCACTTCACAGGTAATAATGGAAGCTATGTGGCATGAATTTCTTCAACTTGTTAATCTTTCACATACAAACTTATTGTCACTTGAACTTCATTCCTGAGTCAGCTTCCCCTTGACTCAGGAAGAGATATTAACTTCTTCTGAATTCAGTGCTCTGAATATCAGTCTTCCCTATTTTCTCAGTCCTATGTCTTAAACTTCCTTCTTTACCTGCTTCTTACTTTCAGTCTAGAAATTCAAATCTTTCTCAACCTCCCACACTACCCTTAAAACAAAAATCTTATCCTTAATCTTTAACTACTACATCCATTTAATCACTGTATCTTGTTGAGTCTTTCTAAATACCCTGGCCTTTTCAGTTGCCAGTGTTTATTACTCAGTCCTTCTCATCACGCTCTTCAGCTTTCTTGTTCTCTTTTCATTTAATCATGATCCCATTTTCTCTACTTCTCTAATTTATAGAATCAAAATTATATACTCTATTTACACAAAGTTTGTAATACATCACATTTTGTTGATTTCCGTTATGTCCTAATGTATATGGCAGAGTTGTATCATATGTGCATTTAACTTACTTGAATTCAACTAACAGAGCTGGACAAATAATAATAAAAGGCATGAAAAAAATAAGTAGTTTTGACTGCTAATCTACTCAATGACCTTTTCCCCAGAGGCAGTAGATGTCAAATAACCAACGGGTATTGGGAATCAGTAGTCAGCATGTTAATGGTTTCTCAACCTTGAAAAAGAAATGAAACAGTTCGTATTACTAGTTAAGTGAGGGGTAGGGTTATGTTCTTATCCTCAAAAAAGAAACTGAAGATTAAATTAATTGAGGGTGGAAGGAAACTATCCAACAAAGAAATAAATTAATAATCAATGATATGCTGAACTATAATGGGCCATTTGAAGAATATTCAGGGGTATTTTTTGATGAAAGCTACTATTTTTTGCCTTATCACTGACCTGTGACCTCAACAGATAAACTTACTGCTAACCTAGGATTTGGTCCTCATTTGACAGATGAACAAAATTAAATATTGAGAGTTTGTGGATTGCTCATATATCTAGTAATTCATTGATAGATGTGAGAATAGGTCTCTAATGACTTAAAAGAGTTCATTTTTGATCTGATGAGCATTTTATTACTTGCTTATTATGAAAGACAGCTTTTTAATTATTTGTTTAGTTACTGGTTATAGTTGGGCTCCCCTCCTCCATAGTTTTATTTCATACTGTTTTCTTAAGGAACGGTTGATCATCTTCAAACTTTTTGCTCACTTCCTCTCATCACTATGAAAACTTATGCAATCTTTCACCCATTTTTAGGTTGACATCTAAATTTTTTTTATCATAATTTAAATAGTTGCAAATAATGTTTTATGTATATCAAATTGATACTTTAAAGTGAAAGTTAAACACTTTGTATCCAGTGGAATCTTGATACTTACCATCATCCATTTTTAAAAATTCACAAGCTCTTAATATCAGAAATTTTATGATATCCATCTTTCACCTTGAACTCATATCTATCATCCTATCAATACTTCTCAGCTATATAGACACTTTAAATTTTTTTAAATTTCCTGTTACTTTATAAAACTCTCTTAAGTGTTTAAATTTTTATTTTACCATTATGTTTTAGTAATATATAGTACATTAAATAACTGTATATACATTATTTTTATAATTATTAAATAAAAAGTAAAATTATTAGAAGTGCATGTCTTAATGAGATGGACAATACTTTTTTCTCTAGTTCTTTGGAAAGTATTAGTTCTCTGAATGAATACTTTTAATTGCTAGAATGAAATGGAGGTCAGTATTAATTTTATCTTTTTTCCTTTTTATAGATGTAAGTTGAAAACCTAGTTCATATCATTAAATAGATCTAGATAGAACTTAAAATTCTTTTAATTTCTTTCTGAATTATCAAAAAATGATTTAAATGATATTTAAAATATTCTTACAATTTTAGTTCTTTTATGATTTTGTTGAAATCAAAGAATTAATATTTGACTCTGAGAAGTATTTGTTGGCCAGCCATTAGAGACATTTATTTTTGTTTATTGAAAATATATCAAAAAGATATTAACAGGGTATCACTATAAATTATACTTGCTACTTTTACTTAGATGCACCTTGTTTAACCTAATACTTTGAAGAAGTGTTAGCACAATGGTTCTCAACTTTAGTGTGCATCAGAATCACCCGATGGGCTTACATGCTGATTTCTAGGTTCCATGCCTGAGTTTTTGATTCAGATGGACCTGAGAATTTTCTTTCCAACAAGTTCGCACTAGGTGGTGATGCTGCAGGTCAGGATAATTGAAATATTGTTAATTTCAATACTAATACAATGTGTTTTTGATAAAGTACTTTTATCATGTGCTTCCAATACACTTATGTCAAAACCTTGGCTTAGCACTGCAGATTTATCTTGTTAAAAGAATCTTGCTTAAATCACCCTTACTTTCTGTTACTTAGAAAAACACTATTTTTCAATCAAAGAATGTATGTTGATATATCTCCCTACCTTCCAAAATTTAGAATTCTCTGATAGTTAAAAGTTGCCATGAGACTGTCATCTGAATGAAATAAAATGCCACCACCTTTAGTATTCCTTTAAAATATTCTCTATGCTTTACTTACACAAGATTCTGCTTCAGAAATAATGCACTTTTGACAATAGTTGAGGGATAGAGGAAGGAAGGACATTAAGCAAAAATTATCATCACTCTATAATATATCTAAATTCAGAACACACCAGAGCGTCAAAATACCCAATTTCTAAAGCTCAGCATTGCCATTAACTATGATATAATATGTAAAACACTGGGATAGACAGGATGCCCTACTATAATATCTGGGTTAAAATGAGAGTTTGTGGATACTGTGTTTCTAAGGTGTTTCAGAGGATTTTACACAACAACAATAATAATAGCTAATGTTTATATAGTGCTTACTGTGTGCCAGACATTGTTTTAAGTGGCTTGCGTATAAATACCTCTAATCTTCATGACCAATGAAGTTAATGTGCTATTACTCTCTTTATTTTATAGACAGAGAGGTTAAGAAACTTGTCTGTAGTTACACAGCTGGTACTGAGTGGTGGAACTCTAGAGCTAGCCTCTCTGACTCCAGAGTCATACATTTAACCATAATTCTGCAATGCTATTAGGCTGGGTGAGAGTTACGACCTTCTGTTCCAAAATGAAAGAGCAATTGTCAAAGAAGAAGTGTTGTGTTCAGGCAAAGCAGGGTGTGTGTGTGTGTGTGTGTGTGTGTAAAATGCTGAGTATCTGGAAAATTGATTTCTTTTAAAGTACAATTGTCATTGTATCCTATGAAAGGTCTTCAGGTATCCTGAAGGAAATGCTTCTCAATTTCTAGCCACTTTTATAGTAATTATATATTTCCAGTTTATAGTCTTAATTGTGGCTGCATCTTTCTTCTTTATGTTTATAATGTTTCTCATAATCTCAACATAATTTTAATGTTGCATGCAATTGATAATTGATTCAGGGGATTTCAGTCTGAATAGGGGGTACTCTCATTTTACAATCAATAAAGAAAACAGTAGATGATTTCTACACGAGTTAAAGCCCTAGAAAGGTGTTTTCTATAACAGTGTTATAAAGTTAGGAGGAGATAAAAAAAGATAAATTAGGGTGTACCAGGATAGTAATTTTGGTTCTAATTATGTTCTGTTAAGAAGCAGTATACCATAATATGGCCTCAGAAATGTGACAGACCTGGATTCAAATACATCACTCTTAAATGAAGGCTTTCCAGCTATACTATCTCTGCTATCTCTATCACAGGTTCCCTTGTGAACTTAATTTCTGAGCTGTAATTTTTTTCTGCAAAATGGAGATAAATTTAGATCCCTTTATAAGTTTAAAACTATGTAAATATAAATGGCTTAATGAAGAGTAAATGTTCAGTAAGTGACTGCTACTAGCTGTTATCCCAATGAAAGCTTGGGGCCTCATTGAACATAGGTCACAGTTGCTTCAGATCATTCACAGATTTGCTGTGCTGTGGAGTGAGTCCTCTAGTTCCAATAATTTAGAAGTACATTTCTTCTCTTTGAGGGTTCTGAGAAGTTTTGTTAAATTTTACCTAAAAAAAGTGGGTACATTTTATAAGTTTAAAAGCTATGAAAATCATGCTGATTTTGTGTTGAAATAACATAGTGTAAAGTTTTAACTTTAAATATGTCAGATTCATATTTATTTATAACTTTTGTTTATATTCATATTTTTCATGATTTCATTAGTTCCTTTGTATATAGCATAGCATTTCAGCTTTTTGCTCACCTTATTTCAGAAATTTTATATATGCCTTTTATGGAGTTAATATTCATCTTTTAAATTCAGAAAAGACATTTTTGTTACAGTCTGCATCTATAACTACAGGAAGAGAAGCTTTTTTACAGGTGTGTTAAGCTGTGTGACCTTGGGCTAGTTATTTTAATCACTTTGAGTCTCAGTTTCCTTGTCTGTACCCATCTCACCAAAGAAGTAAGAAAGATAATGTACAAAGTATTCAACTCAGTGTCTGACCTCTGAGAAAAATAGAATTTATATTAGTGATATAATTCATATTATTGTTATTATTTGAATGATTATGAGCTTAAAAAAATAGTTCATATAAAGCCTCTAAGATAGTGCCTCATGTAATATGTGCTCTATTATAAGTTTCTCAAATTTGTATACTTTCATTATGTTTATACACCTTTTTAAAAGGTATTCGTTGTGAATATTAATTGGTTCAGTATCCATGAACTAAATATGGCATATAGTAACTAAATTTTTTAAATGATGTAGCTAATGTATTTTTTTCTTTAGCTTCCAGAGCAGTTGTAGCACAGCATGTTGCTCCACCTCCAGGAATAGTGGAAATAGATAGTGAGAAGTTTGCTTGTCAGTGGTAAGTGGTTTATTTCTATTAAGGCTTTATCCTTGGGAAGAATAAAGCACAACAGAAAAGTAAATGTATTTCAGTAGTCATCCAGAATGTTTTATTCTGTATTTCTTTTTAGTTAGAATAGAATATCACTTATACAAAGAAAGGACAATGTAAAACCACTTCACTTGTATTTTGGAATAATTTGAAAGAAAAAATATTTATCAGAATCCAGAATTAAAATAGTTTGATTAGAATTTCATTAAATTACACTACCTAACTTCTTTTCAGAGTAAAATAGTTATCTTTGACTTTGTAGAAAATAAGATTTTCAAATTATAGTTGTTTTTCTTATATTAATGTTTTATTAAAACCAAACCAGACTATGAAAATAAAACGAGATTTTGTTGTTATATGTCTCTTCTTTTTCATCAAAAGCAAAATTTCTTCTTCATAGCTAATTTTTTCTTTTTGTGAGTAGTGAGGGGAAGCTAATCAAATGATAGACTGGCTAGTTGTCTATATTGAAATAACTTGAAAATAATATTTCTTGAGAAGGTAGTAGTTATATCTCAGCTACTTTCTGAAAACAATAAATGTAGATTTGGTTTGATTTCATTTTGTCTTGGATAGTTGCCTCTACATGAATTTCAACTTAAATTCTTTAAAGATTAACAGATTGAAATATTAAGGTCGCTTTCCAATGATGTATTACTTTTAAAACTTCTTTTCTTGATCCCTTTTCTCCCATTCTCTAACATTATTTGGCCCCCATTCCATGGTTCTGTCATTCTGAATTCCTTGTTTTTGGTACTTTCATATCTTTGTTCCTATGACAGTTTTCTCTAGACTTTTCCACTTTGCTTAAATAAGGTTTATAGTTTTATATATCTCTAATTATTTGCTTTTTCCTGCCGTTTCATATTGTTCACCTTGACCATATATACTTGATGAATCTCTTCCAATAATACTGGGAAATGTTTATCTTCTACATTGAAACCAAAAAAAGTTTTTTGTATCTAGTTGTTTTGAAAACTCAGTACTCAAAGGATTATGAAAATTAGAAAAAGTATGTACCACATCAATTGTAAAATGTGTATATGTGGTGTAGATTTGGTTTTATAAATCTCTGTTGCATTCTTCTGACTGTTAGGGGAAGAGAAAGAGAGACTCATTTTACAGTTATTTTGTCAATTATTATTTGATGCAGTTTATAAGAAACAGCTGTAAGTTGGCCTTTTATGTACATAATGAGTCCTAGAAAGAGTCCTATATGGATAACTAGGCCTCCAATTGTAACTTATACATGGACATTACTTGATAAAAAAAACAAACTGAAGTTTGAATTACTTTGTACAACATTAGGAATAGAGATCTCTGAAGTGGGGAATGGGAGTATATAGCATGGGAAGTATTGTTTTAGGAAGTAGTTGAAAGTTTGGGTAGGTTTTTTGTTTTTTTTGTTTTTTAAAAGGAATTTGACCCAAGAGCCATGAAAAGTTTAGTTCAGTTTTTCCTCTATTTTCCCTATCTTCAGTAGCTCATAATTGGGAACTTTTTTTATATTTTGATTATTACAAGACAGAAACCTGAGTAGATATTCACTGAATAAAACTGTTGTAGACTATTTGTTCATATTCCTGCCCTTGCTGGAATATGAACAATTTTTATTTTGTTATTAGTCATTTTTTACACTACATATGAGTAGTTAATCCTTTAATTGATTTAGTCTAAAGCCTAACATGTATTTTTGCTAATAACATGAAACAGTGAAATCTGATTAATAGGAACAATTATTAGTTTATGATACATTGCCTCCAAATGGTTTTAGCATACTTAAATGTAGACTCTTTACATTGCCTTGCATAATGCCATTTATTTTTCTTCTCTTTTAGGCTAAATGCTCATTTCGAAGTAAATCCAGATTGTTCTGTCTCTCGAGCAGAAATGTATTCTGAGTACCTCTCAACTTGTAGTAAATTAGCTCGTGGTGGAATCCTAACATCAACCGGATTTTATAAATGTCTTAGGTAGGAGACATAGTTCTTACCTTTAAATAAAGCTAATTTATATCACATACAACACCTTTTTTTTTGAGCAAATACTATCTAGTTTTAAATATCTCCACTACTTGAAATTTCATATGGTTGGTTTGTAGTATGGTGGAAGTTTAAATACAAGAGAATTTTGGACATCACATATGATGTTTGTGTTTGAACATTATGAGGTTTATCAAAGAAAAAGAAGAAATTAAGTTTGCTTTTTTCCTACTTTTATATGTTGAAGACATGACTTTTGTCCTTTATAACCTTGGTTAATAGTTTATAACTAATGCTCTCTTCAAATATCAAGTCTCTTTGAGGTTTTGCGAAGTTCATGAAATAGGCATTACCTAGATGCAACTTTTTTGTTAATTGTATATGCAGTAAAAGTGTTTAAACCCAACAATGGTAATAATAACTTTAAAAATTGGAGAACTGATCTTTATTTCTTTCTTTGTTTCCCACTCTTGCATAATATAATTATAGTATCATACTGGTTCATACAGAAATGGCAGTATATATATTGCTGCTATTCATGTAAATATTGTTAGAAGTTAGCATTTTCTTAGTGTGCTAGTTATCAAAACTGAGTATCTATGTACTTTACAGAACAGTCTTTCCAAATCATACAGTGAAGAGAGTAGAGGATTCCAGTAACAACGGGCAGGCTCATATTCATGTAGTAGGAGTAAAACGGAGGGCTATACCACTTCCCATTCAAATGTACTATCAGCAGCAACCAGTTTCTACTCCTGTTGTTCGTGTTGATTCTGTTCCTGATATATCCCCAAGTCCTTCACCTGCAGGTATCAATTTTTATTGTTTTAAATATTGCCAATATATATCTTTTAATTGTAGGACTTTTACTTGTTTTTCCAGTTGCATTTTCTTATTCTATTACTTCATCACATTCATATGATGCAAAGTTGTTAGATATTAATTTCTTAAAACTGTTTTCTCTTGAATTAAGTAAAATAATTCCTACATGCAGCTTTTCAGTCATTTCATTATGCATTTTGACTTTTCTCTCATATTTTCAGGAATCGCTCATGGACCACAAACTGTAGGAAACCATTTTCAGAGGACTCCTGTTACCAACCAATCTTCAAATTTGACTGCAACACAAATATCTTTTCCAGTACAAGGTGTTCACACTGTGGCACAGACTGTTTCAAGAATTCCACCAAACCCTTCAGTTCATACCCACCAGCAGCAAAATGCTCCAGTGACTGTCATTCAAAATAAAGCTCCAATTTCTTGTGAAGTCGTTAAGGCTACAGTAATCCAGAATTCTATACCCCAGACAGCAGTTCCTGTTAGTATTGCTGTGGGAGGTGGAGCTGCACAGAGTTCTGTCGTTCAGAATCATAGTACAGGGCCACAACCTGTTGCAGTTGTAAATTCTCAGGCATTGCTTCACCATCCATCTGTAATTTCACAGCAGTCTCCATTACACACAGTGGTACCAGGACAAATACCTTCTGGCACTCCTGTTACGGTAATTCAACAAACTGTCCCACAGAGTCATATATTTGGCAGAGTACAGAACATACCACCATGTACTTCTACAGTTTCACAGGGTCAACAGTTAATCACCACATCACCCCAACCTGTGCAAACTTCATCTCAACAGACATCAGCTAGCCAGCCACAAGACACTGTTATCATAGCACCCCCACAGTATGTAACAACTTCTGCATCCAATATTGTCTCAGCAACTTCAGTACAAAATTTTCAGGTAGCTACAGGACAAATGGTTACCATTGCTGGTGTCCCCAGTCCACAACCCTCAAGGGTAGGGTTTCAGAACATTGCACCCAAACCTCTTCCTTCTCAGCAAGTTTCATCAACGGTGGTACAACAGCCTATCCAACAATCGCAGCAGCCAGCCCAACAAAGTGTAGTGATTGTAAGCCAGCCAGCTCAACAAGGTCAAACTTATGCACCAGCCATTCATCAAATTGTTCTTGCTAATCCAGCAGCTCTTCCAGCTGGTCAGACAGTTCAGCTAACTGGACAACCAACCATAACTCCATCTTCCTCACCATCACCTGTCCCAGCTTCTAATAACCAAGTCCCTACTGTTATGTCATCTTCTTCCACCCCTCAGTCACAGGGACCACCTCCTACTGTCAGTCAAATGCTATCTGTGAAAAGGCAGCAACAGCAGCAGCATTCACCAGCACCCCCACCACAACAGGTACAAGTACAAGTTCAGCAACCACAACAAGTACAGATGCAAGTTCAATCACAGCAGACAAATTCAGGAGTTGGTCAGCCTTCTTCTGGTGAGTCGAGTCTTATAAAACAGTTGCTGCTTCCAAAGCGTGGTCCTTCAACTCCAGGTGGTAAGCTTATTCTCCCAGCTCCACAGATTCCTCCCCCTAATAATGCAAGAGCTCCAAGCCCTCAGGTGGTATACCAGGTGGCCAATAACCAAGCAGCAGGTTTTGGAGTGCAGGGGCAAACTCCAGCACAGCAGCTATTGGTTGGGCAGCAAAATGTTCAGTTGGTCCCAAGTGCAATGCCACCCACAGCGGGAGTGCAAACTATGCCTATCTCAAACTTACAAATATTGCCAGGCCCACTGATCTCAAATAGCCCAGCAACCATTTTCCAAGGGACTTCTGGCAACCAGGTAACTATAACAGTTGTGCCAAATACAAGTTTTGCAACTGCAACTGTGAGTCAGGGAAATGCAACTCAGCTCATTGCTCCAGCAGGAATCACCATGAGCGGGACCCAGGCAGGAGTTGGACTTCAGGTGCAAACGCTTCCATCCACCCAAGCATCTCCAGCTGGACAATCATCTTGTACTACTGCTACTCCCCCATTCAAAGGTGATAAAATAATTTGCCAAAAGGAGGAGGAAGCAAAAGAGGCAACAGGTTTACATGTTCATGAACGGAAAATTGAAGTCATGGAGAACCCGTCTTGCCGACGAGGAACTACGAACACCAGCAATGGGGATACAAAGGAAAATGAAATGCAAGTGGGAAGTCTTTTAAATGGGAGAAAATACAGTGACTCAAGTCTACCTCCTTCAAACTCAGGGAAAATTCAAAGTGAGGTTAATCAATGCTCACTAATCAGTAATGGGCCATCGTTAGAATTAGGTGAGAATGGAGCACCTGGAAAACAGAACTCAGAACAAATGGACATGCAGGATATTAAAAGTGATTTGAGAAAACCCCTAGTTAATGGAATCTGTGATTTTGATAAAGGAGATGGTTCTCATTTAAGCAAAAACATTCCAAATCACAAAACTTCCAATCATGTAGGAAATGGCGAGATATCTCCAATGGAACCACAAGGGACTTTAGATGCCACTCAGCAAGATACTGCCAAAGTTGATCAACTAGAGAGAATTTCTAATGGACCTATATTAACTTTGGGTGGTTCACCATCTATGAGCAGTATACAAGAGGCTTCAAATGTGGCAACACAGCAATTTAGTGGTACCGATTTGCCCAATGGACCTCTAGCTTCAAGTTTGAATTCAGATGTGCCTCAGCAACGCCCAAGTGTAGTTGTCTCACCACATTCTACAACCTCTGTTATACAGGGGCATCAAATCATAGCAGTTCCTCACTCAGGATCAAGAGTGTCCCATTCTCCTGCCCTGTCGTCTGATGTTCGGCCTACAAATGGCACAGCAGAATGCAAAACTGTTAAGAGGCCAGCAGAAGATAATGACAGGGAAACAGTCACAGGAATCCCAAATAAAGTAGGCGTTAGAATTGTTACAATCAGTGACCCCAACAATGCTGGCTGCAGTGCAACAATGGTTGCCGTGCCAGCAGGAGCAGATCCAAGCACTGTAGCTAAAGTAGCAATAGAAAGTGCTGTTCAGCAAAAGCAGCAGCATCCACCATCATACATACCTAATGTGGTCCCACAGGTAAGTCATTCTGCTATCGCATTGTTCTTTCAACAATTTAGATTTGGAAATACAATTTTAGGGGAAATGTACTGTTTTTTATGTCTCGCATTGCAGTTAATTGCATTAGTTTATCAAGGTACTCAAACTGTTGTGCTTTTATTTTTCTTTGTTTTTTTTTTTTGTAGTGTTAAACAGTTTACAGTTAACTTTAGCATATGATTTAAAGACCCTTTCTATTTTGCTATAGACCCAAATTAGTAATTTTGTAGATCAAGATAGAGAAACACTTGTAATGTAACATCTTTCAGAGAATATCTGAAATGTAACTTAGTCTCCTTTTGGAGTTTGAGGTAGGGGATGTTACTAAAAGTACTCCAAAGGGAATTTCTGTATTTGATTTTGACACAGGTATTTTTTGGCTCTTTTTAAAGTACTTTTGTAAAAAAGATGACCCTCATAAAAAATTTTATCAAGTGTGTTCTGTAATATTTATGTATTGAATTAGTATCCTTCTTCTTTAAAAAGTATTATACTTTCAATTTGAGTTGTTCTGTTATTAATTTTGTGTTTTTTATTCCTTTGCTCTCTACCGTCATGTTTCTGCTATTCCCTTTTTAATGCCTACCATTCCATCTTCATGCCTTTGTAGATAAATGTGTTTTCTATGAACAGTGCTACTGTATTGAGGGTCCAGTCAACCTGTAAAGATTTTAAGGACAATCCTGTATGTTATTTCCACTGAAACTAAGGGTTCACTTAACAGTTGTCTCTCACCTGTTTTCTGGATTACTTCTCCTTCACTCTCTTTCTAATTACTACTTGTCCAGAACCTTCTGTGACTATTGTCAACTCTGCTAGACTCTTTTAACATGAGTTTCTTCTCTGCACTTTCTGCACTTAATGATGATGACAGCAAATCTGTGGCCACTGTTGTATTGGTACCAAATCTAGGTGTGAGGGAAGGGGAGGCAGCTAATTGAAGGTGAAAGAACAAAGAATCCCATTGCTTCAGACATTTCATCCACTAAGTACATCTTTGTTCATGTGAATGGGTAAAGCTGGATACTGCTTCTTTGGGGGCATGATGAGATTGTAATTCATGTATTAGTATTGCTTAGCTTTATGTCAAGATACCTAAATAGGTCGAGTATTCTTTAGTGGATGTTGTACATGGTAATAATAATATTGGGTTTTGGTGGAAAAATACTCATTCATTTTTACCCAAACTTCTACAAGTTGAGTTTTTCATTTATGGCACACTAAAAAGAAGAGTGCAGTGTCTAGCCTGTAATAAGCATTCAATTAGTTGGGTTTTATATTTAATAAATTCCCAATTCATCTTATGTGGCTCTTCTTTTCTCTTAGATTCTTTTATAGTCCTAAATAGTTAATTTAAGAGATGAGACCCCAAGATGCTGAATAACTCACCCAAGGTCACCAAATATGTTGACCTCATATTGGTTACCACCAATATGAAGTAGTGCTAGGACTGAATCCTAGGTTTGTGTCTGGAACCAAAATTCGTGCTCTTAACCCATTTTTCCACTATTCTAAAAGGTTTCTTTGTAAAGTTTTAGAAAGCTCTCTTATATCTAACATACTGGTTACTGAAACTACATTATGTTATAGGATGTGAGTACCACTAAATGATAACTGTAAGACATTAATACTAAAACTCTTTAGTTAACTCACTGGACATACATGCACCTAATTCAAACCATACAAATTAATCCATTTTATTTCTAATCTAAAAATTGGGAACTTAACTTCTGTATATTCTCCCCAAGAATGTAGTTTATTTAAAATAGCTACATTCATTATTTCTAAAATGATATTTGGTTGGTATTTAGAAATTTAAAACTTTTCAAGGAAAAAGAGAAGTATCATACATGGTGTCTTGTGAGAATGAAAATAAAAACCAGGATTCTTAAGTATAGTGCTTTACCACAGTACCTACTACATAATTAGGCACTCAGTAATGGTGCAGGTATATTTTACCTTTCTATAATGTGAAGAGTCTATAGGATAAAATACCTATGGGATAAAAAATGATCAGCTGTTCAAGATGGCATTATAAGTTTCCTTTGAAGGGTAGACTATTGGGCCTTCTTAAGAGCCTGCTAATCGTCTGACCTTGGAAGCTAAGCAGGGTTGGGCCTGGTTAGTACTTGGATGGGAGACCACCTAAGAAGAGCAGGTGCTGTAGGCATAAAAGATAAAAAAAAAAAATAAGGGATTGTAAACTGACAAGGCCCTTGCAATCTGTGAGATCAACCAAGGGTTGTCTCACTTAAAGAAAAAAAGAGGAGTCTGCTAATAGAAAAGCATTTCCATTGTTGCCCAGATTCTTCAGATTTCTTTACATACTTTTTTTATGATCAATTTTATTATTTTTACAATATTTTTTTAAATTACAATTAACTTATATTACATTAATGTCAGGTGTACAACATAGTGATTAGACGTTTATTATCACTTAGAAAGTGATCACCCTGACAAATCTAGTACCCATCTGACACCATACATAGTTATTACAATATTACTGACTGTATTTCTCATGCTATACTTCATATCCACATGACTGTTTTGTAACTAACCATTTATACTCCTTAATTCCTTCCCCTTTCTTGTCTGTCCTCCGAAACCCCTTTCCATTTGGCAGCCATCAGAATGTTCTCTGTATCTGAGCTTGTTTCTGTTTTATTTGTTAGAGTCCACATATAAGTGAAATTATATGGTATTTGTCTTTCTCTGACTTACTTCACTTAGCATAGATACCCTCTATCTTCATCCATGTTTTTGAAGATGGTGCGATTTTATTCTTTTTTGTGGTTGAGTAATATTCAGTTGTGTACATGTACCACTTATTTATCCATTCGTCTGTTGATGGACACTTAGATTGCTTACATATCTTAGCTGTTGTAAATAATGTTGTAATAACCATATGCATACATATATCTTTTTTAATTAGTATGTTGAGTTCCTTAATAAATACCCAGAAGTGGAATTGCTGAGTATCTCATTATACCCTTTGTTTTAAAGTCTGTTTTGTCTGGTATAAGAATTGCTACCCCAACTTTTTTTGTTGTTTGTTTCTATTTTCATGCATTATCTTTTCCCATTATTTTCAGTCTTGATCTCTTTCGATCTAAAGTGAGTCTCTTGTAGATAACATATGTAAGGGCCGCCTTATCCATTTAGCCACCCTGTGTCTTTTGATTGGAGCATTTAATTCATTTACATTTAAAGTAAATATTGGTAAATATGTAATTATTTCCCTTTTATTATTTACATTTTTGATCTTTCTCTTTTTTTTTTTTTTTTAAGAAATCCCTTTACCACTTCTCATAATACTGGTTTGGCAATAATGAACTGAACTTTTTCTTGTCTAGAAAGGTTTTTATCTCTCCTTTGATTCCAAATGTTAGCATTGCTGGATCGAGTAATCTTGGCTTGTAGGTCCATGCTTTTCATTCTTTTGAATATTTTGTGCCAATCCCTTCTCGCCTGCAAAGTTTCTTTTGAGAAATCATCTTACAGTCTTATGGGAGCTCCCTTGTAGAAAACTAACTGCTATTCTCTTGCTGTTTTTAAGATTCTGTTTCTTACCTTTGGCATTTAATTTGAATGTGTCTTGGTATGGGCCACTTTCTTTGAGATTTTTTTGTTTGGAACTCTCTTCACTTCCAGGGCTTATATAACTATTTCCTTTGCCGGGTTAGGGAATTTTTCTATCGTTATTGTTTCAGATATTGGGTTTTCAATTCCTTCCTCTCTTCTCTTTCTGTTATCCTTATGATGCAAATGTTGATATGCTTGATGTTGTTACAGAGGCCCTTAAACTATTCTCATTTTTTTGCATTCTTTCTTGTTGCTGTTGTTGCTGTTCTAATTGGGTTGTTTTTGTTTTTTTTTTTTTCTGCTACCTTGTCTTCTAAATCACTGATTCGATCCTTTGCTTCGTATAATCTACTGATTCCTCTTAAGGTATTCTTTGTTTCAGTTATTCTTTAATTTTTACTGGTGCTTTTTTGTTGTCTCTCTCAATTTTTATGTTTCCAATCTCTTTGTTGACATTCTTGCTGAAATCATTTAGCATCCTTATAACCAATGTTTTGAATTCTGCAACTGATATTGTTGTCGACATTTTGTTTAGTTCTTTTTCTGGATATTTGTTCTTTTCTTTCATTTGAGACATGTTTCTTTGTCTCCTCATTTTGGCTGCCTCACTGTGTTTGTTTCTTAGTCTTAAGTAGAGCTGCTGTGTCTCCTGGTTTTCGTAGAGTGGCCTAATGTGGTAGGTGTAATATGTGGCCCAGTGGCACAGTCTTCCTGATCACCTGAGCCAGGTGCTCCAAGTATGTCCCTTCTGTGGGATGTGTGTCCTCCTGTTGTAATTGAGCCTTGATTGCTATCTGCACGTCGGTGGGAGGGATTGACTCTTAGGCTGATTGTTTGTGAGGACAAGCCATGACTACAGTGGAGGAGCTCTTGTGCAGGGGCTTACCCTAAGGAGCAGGATTCATGTTAGTGGGGCTCTGATGCCTGCCAAGTCTGCCCTTTGGGTGTGTCATTTGTGGGGAAGGTCAAGTGGTGTTCTGGTGTGGTCTGAAGCTAGGCACCATGCATATTGGTTGTGGGGCCTTTTGAGAGGGGCTCTGCAGACCAAGTTGATTCCATGCCTTGGAGCCACTTTATATGAGCTACTTGTGATGGAGTTAGAGATGACTGGGAGGGGCCAAGCTTTGAACTGAAGTTGGCTGCTGCTAGTGCTGGGCTTAGGGCTGCTTACCAAGTGGTACAGAGTACACCGAGGCCAGATGCTGCTTGTTTGGGTTTTGTGAACATTTGAGAGATTTTAGGAAAGTCCGAAGCATGAGCCAAGAAGACAGGCTGTTTGTATTGAAAAACCCGTAAAAGCAGCTTGGGTGGGTTGAGAGGTGTGGGGGGGCAGGGTCTCAGGGAAACTCCTGGTGTTAGCCAGGTGGATGGAGACGCAGATATGGAGCCTGCCTGCATATGCAGACTGAGTGAGAGGAGGGCTCAACAAAGGAACAGTGGCTCTGCCAGTACTTCTATCTGAAGTCTGACAATTAAGTTCTCATAAGTCCCCAGCACTGAAGTTCAGAGCGAGTGAGTCTGTCAGTGAGTAAGTCAATTCATGGGCCCTTTAAGAGCAATGTCTGGAACTCTAGCAGCCCTCTGTCTCACTCAGCCACAGGCTATAATGATTTTCACAGCCAGAAGTTATGGGGACTTCTCTTCCCGCACTGGAACCCAGAGGTGGGGAACCTGGTTGGGGCTGAGACCCCTCATTCCGTACTGGGGACCCCACAACTGGAATATTCCTCCCAATTTTTATCTGCCACAACTGTGGAACCAGCTTGTTTTGCATCTTTGTCCCTACTACTAGTCTTGATGTGGCTTTTTCTGTATATTCATAATTATAGGACTTATGTTCAGCCAGACTTCAGGTGGTTTTCAATGATGGTGGTTCTATAGTTTAGTTGTAATTTTTATGTGTTCATGGGAGGAGGCAAGCATAGAGTTTACCTACTCCGCCATCTATACCAGAAGCCCTGATCTAAATTTCTTTATATACTCTTAACATTTTATTTTAGACCTTGGTTTAACACCATCTTACATTTGAATTGGTACCTTAAATGAAATAGATAAAATAGAGGATTTTAAATGTGACTTTTTAGCCAAACCTTGTTATTTCTACCATTTCAAGGGATCTAAGGATATTAAGGAGGCACCTGGACCCCAAAAAGGGACTTCCATCCTTGCAGAATGCCCAGGGGTGGAAAGACTGTAGAGAAATGTCTCTGCTGAGAATGGCCAACAGATAATCATTTGTAATACCATCATTATTTTATTTTTCTTTTCTCAATCTTATTTCTTCTCACTCCCATTAATCAACTGTTAATTTCACTACAGAAAAAAAAATTAACAACAAATAAGGAAGATAAATAAATGAATACGATATAACAATAGATTTTTTGTTTAAGTAGTATATAGTTGTGAAGTATATGCAAATACAAAATAAATTATACCTACTTCAAGGCAAATATTTTTATTTGTAATTGCTTTTTTTAATTTTGTTATGTTTGCAAGTTAAAGTGAAACAGGGACTACTGTTTCTGAACGCCCTACCCTCTTCCACTATTCATGAATTGATATATTCAGGAAGTATAAAAGTAGATTGGCATATAGAAAAATAAGAATAAAGAAATGAAACAAATTTTAGTTACAAATACCTAAAGCCTTGCCTTTTTCAGGAGCATGTAAAACATATATTAAATATAGCTTATCTCTCTTAATCCCATCATCTGACGGCATGCCAAATTCTTGTATATAAAAATGGACTAAAGATATACCTATTTAAAGTATTTTATGTATGATGATATTATATAACACTGTGTATTGATATCTTTGTGTTCTTTTCCTTCCTTTGTATACTACTATATCTTTTAAGAATGTAATTTATTTGCAATAGCTGTATTCTTTATTTCTAAAATTGGTATTTGGTTGGCATGTAAAAATATGAGCTTAAAATGTCACTGAGTCCCATCAAGAAGCAGATCTGTAGCCTTAAGGGAGCAGAATTTAGTCATAGCCATAGAACATTTTAGCAAGAGCCATGAGAATATCAATGTCTTTTTAAGAGTCCTAGTGCTCAAATTTGTAGACTAGTAGAATATTGTAATAACTAAGAAAGGTATTACCACCAAACATAAATTTTTGTTTACATTACAAAGTGTTCTTTCAAGAGAGGCTTGGAATGTATGTTCTAGATTTATATTTAATTGTGAGAAAAAATCTTGGTAGTTTCTAAGAAAATAATCTCTTATGTTTCATTGATCTACTTAGCTCTGTTTAATTCTTTTTTGTTACTTTTTATTATGAAAAATTTTTGTAACATACACAAAAGTAGCTCAGTAAGGACCCATGTATACATCACTAAGAATCAAATATTATCACCAATTTGCCTTTCTAGTTTCAATAGTTCCCTACCACCAACATTTTTTTTCCTACAGTACTTTAAAGTAAATCCAAAACATTATTTCATTTCACCAATAAATATTTCAGTATTTATTTACCTAATAGTTAAGTACTTTTAAATATGTATCTCCATAATACCAAATCACACCTAACCAAAAAAGTAATTTTTTAATATTATCTGACACCTAATTTACGTCTAGTGTTCTCTAATCGTGTTAAAACTTTTTTTAAACAACTTGTTCACATTAGGATTGACAAGTTTTCTACACATTGCCTTTATCTTTTATTCTTAATGTAACAGCGTGGAGTAACTTCAGTCATCATTGCCACATCTCTCATTTGGGGTTAAAATAACCTATATTTCCCTGTTAAATTTTTTATGTTACACCAGTAAGAGTTCCACAATTAAAAGAAAACACCAAATATGATAAAAATTTGTTAACAGTTATCAAAATAAAAATAAGTTTAATTTACAAATATATGACAAAATATTAAAATGACTAATTTAAATGGTGATAGTGTAAGGAATCGGAAGGTTCATTCTGAGGGAGTATGATACTTCTGACAAATTTACGCTTTAAAATTTTGGGACATTTGTAACTTGTCACTCATCAATACTTGTATTTGCTGAAACTGATCCTCTTGGGTACTACCACTTAATAGAATTTCCTTGATTTTTAATGTAATATTTTTATTTCACATGAGCAGTTTGGCTAAATTTTTTGATAGATTATAATGCTATCATTCCTTTTTTCTTTCTGGCCCTCTTTTTTTTCTTTCTGTCTGCTTTCTCACCATCAGTTTTTATGCTTTTAAAACTTTGCAGGTGAATGAATAATTTTCAGATTTATGTTTCCAGCATTCATTTCTTTTAATAGACATTTGTAGTTGTTGATCTGTCACTGTCCTCGAAGTAAACTCATTATCTTTCCTCAAAATGTGGTTTCCCTTCTGGACTTCTCTATTAGCATAATAATAACAACAATAACAATGGTCATTTATTGAGAATCTAAAGTTAGGCTCTCCATGTATAAGTTCTTTAGTCTTCCCACCACCTCATAAGTTAGGTTGTATTATACTTTAGAGAAGAGGGAACTGAGGATCAAGAGAAGTAGGTTGCCCAAGGTTATATAACTAGTTAAAAGGCAGATTGAAATTTGCATTCTGATCTGTCAAGCTGGAAGTCCACATTCCATCCATGCATGTATATGTTTTTTCACTAACAATATTATAAAATCTTCAGGGTGAGATCTTGTTATAGAAACAGTTTCAATCACATCCCAAAAGTAGTGTTTTTTTCTTAAAGCTTAGGACTCAAAAGTACTAATGACTTCACATTTCTAAGAACTTTTACTCTCAGTATTTTATTCTCTTTTTTTTTTTCATTTTTATACTATAGCTTTATGTTTGTGTTTATTTTTTTTGAAGTATGGCTTTTAAACTGAAGTTTTCAGTAATTTTTAACTTAGTTTTGTCCAACTATTTCCAATATCACATTGTAAATGAACAAGTACATTTAATATTTTATCAGAGTTTAAATTTATTTTTGTTAAACTGCTTTAAAAATGGTGTGCTACCATTTCTATGAAATATTCAATATTATTTTTTCATTTGTGGCATGTTATGAATGAAATCTAGGTTAAAGATTCAAAGAAAATGTATTGCCTCAAATTAGTTTAAGCTATAATGTAATTATTATGTGTTTTTTAGAGAGAAAGGAATGGGATATAGAAAAATTATAGTTTATCTTTAAAAGGCTTATACCTATAATTAGTATCTTTTACTTGTATTATTCATCAAAAGTTACAACTGAGCAGTTTTAAAGACTAAAGTTGTTAGTTAAAACAGCTTACTGTAATGTTTACAACATTCTACATATAAGGTTACATCATTTTTAACTCGTGAAATTTTCTTTGCTTTCTACTATGCACATTCATTAAAAAACCTAAAAGGAAATATTATGCAAAGAAATAGTAATTTGCAGTTGAGTTGTTCTTGTAAAGAATAGACATAAGTAAATCAAGTGGGTGCATTTGTAGTAGATTTATTTCTCATTTTAATCTATAATTGTGTGTTACTACCTAATTTTATTATAATCAAAAATCTTAATTCTCTATTATGTGTATTCTATAAAAATAAAAACATTATCTTGCCTCTGTGGTTCCTATGAAATAAAAGAATCTGACTTTCTAAATATTATTGTAAAAATAGTTATCTTTCTAAATAATTTCTAAATTGTTTTAAAAAGATAATCATTAAAACTACAAATGTAAATTTTATGTTAGAAGTGCATAACTATCACTGTAATCCAACTTATAAGCTTATACTGTTAAATATGAATGGTTTTGATTTTTAATGTCATCTCACAAACTGTGGTTGTGCTTCTTCACAGAACACTCCTATGACGCCTTCACCAGCTGTACAAGTGCAGAGCCAGCCTAACAGTTCTCAGCCATCTCCATTCAGTGCATCTAGTCAACATGGGGATTCAGTAAGAAAACCTGGACATAACTTCATGTGTCTGTGGCAGTCTTGTAAAAAGTAAATGGCAATTTTATTTGACATACATAGATGTTCTTTGTTTTAGAATGCTTTTATATTCAAATTTGTTATCTAGAGTTTTATGAAAATTTAATTTTGAAACCACTAACTTTTAGCAAAAATATTTTCTATTAAGAGTGATGTTTATGTAGATCTAGTGGCACCTAAGCTAAGAAATTAGTATAAATGGTGGAAAGATCTTCATTGACTAATGGTAGGTTCTTGAGGAATGGGAAAGTATCAGTTTTTAACAAAAGAATTTGATTTTATATTTGGTTGTGAAAAGAGATAGGTTTTTTATTTTGACTTGAAGTTAGTGGTGGCTGTAGAATATCTGTGTAGTAGAAAATTAAAGGTAATAAAATTAGGAAGAATGGCTTATCTGAAATTTGAGATTCAGATGGACACCCATGAAAATTCTTTTTTAAGGCATATCATCTTACAATTGAATAACTGAAACCAACAGTGAATAGAACTGAACTTCTTAAACACAATTTTCTTAAACTTGAAAGAAAACCTGAGGGTAATGTTGGTTAAAATAAAATCTTAGTTCCTTTAACAGTACTTAGCCAAGACCTTTTTCCTTGTCACTTAGAGTTCTAGGACTAAGATACTTGTTTTAATGGACTAGTACCTTTGTCTTTTAGATATCAAAAATTCTATTTCACTTTTTCTAACTAATAGCAGAAATCACTATGTCCTTTTAAAAATTACATTTGCTATTCATAATTTTTATTACGTATTATAGATAGTCACTGTAAACTTCATACACAGATTGCAGATTTATTGTAGGATTGTAGGCTATAGCCTAGGGATTGTTAACATTATACAAAATTTCTTTGGACAAGTATTCATCAAACTTTAAATCTCACCGCAGTAGTGGGGTCATGAGATCATTTCGGCAAGTCTCTCCGAGTGGTTTTTACTTGTTTTCCTTTTCAGAGAAAAAATGAATTGAGTATATTGATTCTATCATTTTAGTAAGGGTGATGTTTCCAGTTACATATGTAATTATATATATCGATGTGTGTTCTAGATGATAGCGTGTAATGTTTGTCAAAGTTGTTTAAAAATCAGTGATTTATGTTGTCTCTGATTCTTTCCTTCCTTTATTTCAACCATCTCTTTTTTTATTTTAGAGATATTTTTCCCCTTCCATAGCAAATGCCAGCCAATGGGGTAGGTAGTTAGCTAATGCTGTTTGTTGACTAAAAAGTTTGAGAATAGCTGCTTTGCATGAAGTGTTTAGAGTATTTCAAGAAAAAAAAAAATTTGCTGGAAGAGTAAATGGGCAGCAGTTTCCATCTTGCTAGTAGGATCATTATTACAAAATTTGATGATGTACCTTTTCTTTGTTAGTCTTTTCTGTATAAGACTCAACAGGCTTCTTAGAGCCATTTTTAGGTACTGCATCAGTAATAAGCAGTTTTATTTTTGCAAATATTTATGGAGCACCTTCTAAAAGGGTGCATGCATTAGGTGCTGGAAATAAGATCATTCTCAACTCTTAGGAAGGCAGATTTAAAAAGAGAAATTATGGTATAAATAAGTGGCGTAATAAGATCATTTCATACTGTTATTGGCAGCATAGTGGACAGTTAATGTAATGCTGGGATGGTTGAGAAAGTTTCAACAGGCATTGCTTTTGAGTTGGGTCTTGATTAATGAGTAGACGTTTATCATGCAAAAATTATTCTAGCCAGAATAGCAAGTGCAGGGAATTATAGAAGAAGCTAGTATGCCCAGGGAACTAAGAAGCTTAGGATACCAAGACCATAAGGACATGAAGAGAGTGAGTAATGCTTTTATTACTCATATTTAACTTCTACAATTCTAATTGGGAAAAATACTTATCGTTATTGTCCACTAAGTGGCTATGCTCTGATTTCTTTACCATCAGATCAAAAATATTAACAACCTTTCTTTTTTCCATAAACTTTAGACTAAAATTATTTCCTTCATTGATATATTATTATGAAATGCTTAATATTTAATGCTGAAATCACTATGTGCTTTTTTCTTTTATAGAATTAAAAGTGACTTTTAATATGTTTAACTTGTTTTTAGTTATATGGTATGACCATACTTTACATGACCTTTTGTATCTGTAATTTTTTTTTCTGTATATAATATAGATTCTTTTCACTGAGCCACCAATTTTTACATCACATTATCAGTAATCTCTAAGAAATGGGGACCCTACACTTTACACATAATCTACACCACAATAGAAAAATAACATTAATTTCTTCAATATTATGAGTTCTTCACATATCCATTCAGTGTTTACATATCTCCAATTGCCTTTTGTTTATTTAGAGTTTGAACTAGAATCTAAGATTCAAACATTGCCTCTGATTGAGAAGCTGGTTAAGTCTCTTTTAATACTTCCATCTCTCTTTAATCTTTTTCCTTGAAATTTTTTTGTTGATAAAAGCAGTTAATTTGTCCCGTAGAGCATCACAATCTAAATTTTGCTGGTATTGTTTGGCTTGGTACTCTAACCTTGTGTTTTCTATTAGTTGGTCTCCATTTTTTTTATCAGATTCTGGTTTGATTTTTTTAACACCTGTTTTAGAAATGGCATTGTATACTTCCATCAGTAGATATATGTATCTTTTCTCTCTCTGTGAGGTAAACAGCCATTGAAAATCATTGCCTAGATCCATTATTTTATTGAGAGTTTTAAAATGTAAAAATTCCCCTTTTATTAACTCTTTAATTTCTCTGAGGAATAGTTAGTTTCTAGAAAAAAAGGCTACATTATTGATTATTTCTCTTATTTGTCAATTTTTAAAATAATGAGCTATTGACTAACACTACACAAAAGTGACCATAAGACTTGGTTTTTTGTTTGTTTGTTTTTTTTTTTTTTTTTTAGAATTATTATAAACAAACTTACGAATTTAAACTTATTTGAGTTATTTCAATCCATTACAGTTATTATATCCTTGATGTTCAATTTGTCCCATCTTTGGCCAGTGAAGGCCTATTCAGCTGATTCTCAAGTTCTTTTCTTGTGATCTTAATATAAATCTTTGATAGCTTGCTTGTCTCAACATATTAACAAGTTCATCTTTCCCTTAGGCTTCTGAATTGCCACCTTTGATATATACTAAATTCCTATATGCTTTTTCTATTTCTGGATTACTTGTTATCCCACTGGTCTTTGTCCTTTCCATAGCTTCACTTTAAATTTTAATGTAGGATATGGCAACTTCCCCTCCCTGATTTTTCTTTTTTGGAGTGTCTCTCATTATCTTTTCAAGCACATATCTTCTACCAAGCACTGTACTACTTTTTGAAATTAGAATGATGTAAAATTCAGACTTTGTACCTGAATAGGTGTTTGTTCTTCCAAATAAACTTTAGAATGTGTTTAGAGATCCCTCCACCAAAAAAAGGCATGTTGGGACTTTCATTGTAATTGCTTTTAGTGAGTAGGTATTTTTGTTTGTGTTTTGATAGTGAACATTTTTTCAATATTGATTTTTTCCGTTACAAGAAAAAAGTGTCAGCCCATGGTATTATAGTCTTTTATATGCCCAGCTTGAATGTTTTCATCACATAAATTCTGCAACTTAAGTTGTGGTTCTTATTTTTTTGTTGTTGCTATCGTAAATGATTTTAACTTCTGTTATATTTTTCAACTAATGGTTGTTTTCTATATACCTCTTATTCAATTAGAATATCTAATGTTTCCAGAACAGTTATATAATAGTAGTGATAATATTCGTCCTTTTTAAAAAATTAATGGACTATTTTTAGGTTTATAGAAAAATTGAGCAAAGAACTCTCATATACTTCCTCTTCCTTACATAGAAACCCCTAATGTTAACATCTTGTAGTACCTATATTATGATTGATGAGTAATATTTGTGTTATTAACTGAAGTCCATAGTTCTCATTAGGTTTCAGTTTTTGTGTTATACAGTTCTGTTGATTTTGATAATACATTATTTCATTATCTACCATTACAGAATCATATAGAATAATTTCACCACCCTGATAATCCCCTATGTTTTGCCTTTTCCAGAATGTCATATAGTTGAAATCATTCAGTGTGTAGCCTTTTCAAGACTAGCTTCTTTCATTCAGCATTATGTTTTTAAGGTTCCTCCACATCTTTTCTGGCTTGATAACTCATTTCTTTTTATTGCTAAATAATATTCCATTGTAAAGATGTACCATTTTGCTTATCTGTTCACTTATTGAAGGACATTTTGGTTACTTCTGGGTTTTAGCAGTAATATACGAAGCTGCTATAAAAGTTTGTATACACATAATTTTTCAACTCATTTGGGCAAATACTTAGGATTATAATTGCTTGATAATATGATGACTCTGTTTAGCATTGTACGAAACTGCCAAACTGTTTTGAAAAGTGGCTGTATACCATTTTGCATTTCTGCCAGCAATGAATGAGAGTTCCTCTTGCTCCACATCCTCATCAGCATGTAGTATTGTCAGTTTTTAGATTTTAGCCATTCTAAGAGTTGTGTACTGTGTCTCTGTCTTAATTTGTATTTCCCTATTCAAAGATGTTGAGTTTCTTTTCTTACGCTTATTTATCATCTGTATATTTGATGGGTGTGATTATGTGTAGAGTATTAAGTATAACATTGTAATGCTTAAATTGTACAAATCCACTTTCATACTACATTTCAAATGTGAACTATTATTTCATCCCCATATTCAGATTTAATGGAGGATACACATTTTAAAGGCATATCTAAACAAGGTTCCTGAGAATACATTTTCTATTTTGCTAATGTAAAATATGTGACTGCTTCACAGACCAGGAGCTTAGGAAGGAGTTGGTACTGGAGATCAAAGAGCAAATACAGAAATCCTTTTTATTATTATCAATATTACTAATATTGTTACCATTATCAATTATTAGAAGGAAAGGAGGTAGAGTCACAGACAATTGGTTTTGGCTGTCCTCCATTAGAACCTCTTCTTATGTTTGAGGTATTTCCCATAAATTGAGTCTTATTAGGGAGCAGGAAGATCTTGCTTCTTTCCCCATTGCCTTTTCAGAGATAAGCCCATCAGTCAGTCAGTTGCTTCTGCATGTGGCTTTGAAATCTGGACGGTGGCAAAGAAGCTCAGAATGGAGGATTCATTCCTGTAGCAACAGGAACACCAGTACTGATTTTAAGCTGTCTAGTTTGCATTTGTAATTTTTAGTTCTATATTAAGGCAATAGATTTTAAGTTCTTTTAGTAGTGAAATTAATCACCTTTTTTTTTTTCATTTTGAACTTTTACAACTGAATATAATAAAATTAGGTTAGTCTCTCAACAAAATTGTTGATTGTTGATTTGGGCTCCTCCACCCCAAATTTTAGCAGCTTGTTACTAAATTATGTTTGAATATAAAATAATGCATACCTTTGATAATTTTTTTGCCATAGAATATTATATATGTAAAATAATAAGATGTCAAGGGTTGAGGTAAAAGTTAAATGTTCTACTAATAATATATCCTTTTTTTAAACTAAAATATTTCCAGTGTAGATTTTTAATGTATAAGTATTATCATTTATGTCCATTTGTTAACATTTAAATGCATATCTTTTAAACTAAAATTTTTCTGCAAATATGCATATATCTCATGTGTTTTACATCAAGTTAAATTTTTTTTTTTTTTTTTTTTTGGCAGCAGAAGGGCTATTAAGAGGGATATGGAGTACTTTTTAGTCATTAAAGAAATATAGCCAGCCAGGAACTTGAGCAACTAAGAAAATTCTAAATGAAACTCTCTAACTAAAAGTGCTATTACCACCCCTTTTATTTATGTTTTGAAAACAAAGGAAACAATCTTAGCTTTATAAACACAGATGTTTGTTTTTAAATTGTTCTTTTGAATGTGGTGAATTATTAAATATTACATATAACCTTTTACATAGTTTGCAGGCTTTTAAATAATAAAATCTTAAGGTAGTAGAAAAAGTGTGCTTTATTTACTTCCGTGTTGATGAAACTTAAGAAATTGACAGTAGGAAAAGTGATTGTGTTAATCATAATATAAATTACATTAATAAAGTTATTAGTTGTTGGCTTTATTTTAGTTGTTTGAAAAGTGTTTTAACCTTAAATGATGGCTTTAGGGTAGTTGAAATCAGGAAACTTGCACCAGTAGCCTTATATGAATAATTTGTTCATTTGAACCAAAGAGCTTTTCACTAGAATAAAAGAAGAAAGAATTTGGCTGAAGGGGACTTAAATAAAAGAATAAAAGCTAATTCTGAGCGTTATTGGCAATTATTTATGTAATGAGCAGGGGAAGGAGACTAGCCATTACAAATTGTATAGATAATGTTATTGAAAATAATATATATCTTTGGAAGATGGCTAATGACTAAGAAAAATAGCTGGCCAATGGTCAGGTATAATTACTGTAATTCATGTATTAAATATTAATGAAATTTTGCATTGCTCTGCCATATTTTAAATCTAGTTCCTCTCTTCTGAGAAAGTAACAGGATTAAAGAAAAAGTGTTGTTTCTATTGTTTTTAGTTGGAGCAGCATATATAATTGTTACACTTAAATATAGGATTCAAAAGGGCATAGTTTATGGCAGGACACAATAGAATTCAGTATATAAGTGAAGGTGTTAACCCTGGAAATAGTGGCTACTCTGGCTGTGATCCAAGGGAAGGAAAAGATGAATAATGAAAGAAGATTTAATACAGAGAAAAAGGAAGCTCTAATAGAGCAAACTTAGATTCTTTCAGTTATAAGCCTTCCCCCCTCCCAGAAACATAAAAGTGTAAGATATTGTCCCCAAATTCACAAACTCACACCACACTAATACAGGGGGAGACAAAGCTCTAAAATGATAAGGCTGGAGCAAAAGGTGAAAAGTTTGAAGCAGTTTCTATGAAGAATGTATTCAGAAGCAGAAATTAATAAAATTGTGGGTGATGGTAAAAGTCACTTGATAATAGCATTTGGAATAGTTGTGGAAAAGGTCTCAGATTATTGGTAAAATGGGCAAGGTGAAAAGAGGTTACTAGTGCCACCACTATGACTACTACTAGTACTGATCACAATAATATTAGCTCTCATTTATCATTGGCCTACTACTTGCCAAATAATTGTATACGTATCATCAAATTTAAGCCTCACAACCATCCTGAAACCTAGATTACCAATAAGTAAAATGAGTTTCAGAGACATGTTATTTACCAGTGCTTCCACCTGTGGTTGTGCATATCAGAAGGGGAGGGGGTACAGCAGTTCACACTGTACAAGTCAGAAATGGTATATTTATTACAACAGTTTTTCAAGAGATAGCAGTAAAATATATGGAAGGATGGATACTCTTTTCATTGGTACAAAGGCAACGTATAGTCATACAGCAGCCGCAGCATACAAAATTATATTAGTAACAGTTCCAGTTTTGTTTAAAAATACTTCTACAGGAAGAGGTGGAAGAAGGGAGGGACAGATGAATGGACAGACAGACGGAGAAGGCTTAAAAATATATACCAAAATATAAGCAGTCTGGGTAATTTAAACATTTAAATCCAGATATTTCATTTAATGGATTTGGAAACCTTTTTTCCACATACATATATGATCATTGTAACTAGCTTTATTTATTAGAACTTCACTTTGCATCACATGAATGGTTTATATGATTTATGTAGTTAGAGAGAAAATAGACTTAGAAAGGGAAGAGCAGTAGGAAGGAGGGAAATAATAGACTCTGTTGGGCAGGTAAAGTGATGAGTACTTAAAAATCCTTGTCTTAAAACCATGCACACACACAGTTGTGTATATTTAGTAATTAAAATTAATTTAAAGAAACACTTTATCTTTTTTTCTTGTGTCTGGTAAATTTATTAATTTTGTATATTGTAAATAAACTTGATTTATTTAATATGTTGCAGAATAGTTTAGAAATAGCTGACATTTTGAATAGTGACTAGTAAGTAGTGCATTTGAATTTTGGTTTGTGTGTCTGTGTATATAAACAGTTTTACCTTTTCAATTAGTAATTTAATAGGACTTAGGTAAAATCTTAAAAACACAGTAAGAAATGCCTCCTGTGACACTCACTAGTCTATATAACAGAGCTCCAGTCATATTTATGTCATATTAATGAAACAGCATTGTGAGTACAGTAGACCCTTCCTCTCCACAGGGGATATGTTCCAAAACCCTCACTAGATTCCTGAAACTGTAGCTAATACCAAACCTCCTATATCTAGTATATTGTTTCCTATATATCTACTACCTATGATAAAGTTTCATTTACAAATTAGGCACAGTAAGAGATTAACAAAAACTAATAAAATAGAATTATAACAATATATTGTAATAAAAGTTTTGTGAATCGGTTTCTCTCTCTGTTAGTGTATCTTATTGTACTGCACTCACCCTTCTTCTTGTGATTATGTGAAATGATAAAATGCCAGACATCTTCCTGAATCTGCTTAACCATCCCTTCTTACTTGAAGTCAGTGGTGTGATGTCACTACTTTCAAGGGATCCATTGCTGAAGTCAGGTTCAGTGCTGTCAGGCGTAACACGTTGCTATCAATTGAAACATTCTCTTCAGGTTTTCCACCCACAAATTTATTTTAGTTACGTCAGAAAAATGCATTTTCTGACTTAACTAAGCTCTTAACAAATATTGTGACCAAACTTTTGTAGTTTGAGGTACAACAGCAAAACTAACAGGAATTTTTTTCCTTCACAATTTCATGAATAGAAAATTTATTCTTACCAAAGATCTTGCACCCTCAGCATACAGTTTTTTCCCTTTCTTTAATAAGTTAAGAACTTTTACCTTTTTACTTAAAGAAAGCATTTTACAGCTCTTTGGCAAATCCAAATTTCCAGCATCGCTACTCTTGTACTTTGGGGCCACTAGTAAGTAAGAGTTGCTTGAACACAAACACTGGTACTGTGACCAACAATCTGATAACCAAGAAGGCTACTAAGTGACTAACAAGCAGGAAGCCTATTAGTCTATTAGCATGGATACAGTGGACAAGAGGATGATGCATATTTGGGGAGGGAGGGAAGGAACGGGATGGCATGAGAGATCATACTTCTCAGAATGGCATGCAATTTAAATTTATTGGAATTTTCCATTTAATATTTTCAGACCACACTTGACACTGGTAACTGAAACCATGGCAAGTGAAATTGTGGATAGCAGGGGAACTACTGTACTCAAAATTAAGAGAAATTCCAAAACTAAAAATGCTTCTTTTGGCGGTGTGGTTTTTTTTGTGTTTGTTTGTTTGTTTGTTTGTTTGTTTGTTTTAGATTCCACATATGTGAGGTCAGTATGGTATTTGTATTTCTTTGTTTGGCTTATTTTACTTAACATAATGCCCTCAAGGTCTATTCATGTTGTTGTAAATGGCAAATTTTTTATTCTTTTTCATGGCTGAATAATATTCCATTGTGTATATACCACATTTTTGCTGTCCATTCATCCATTGATGGACACTTAGGTAGTTTCCATATCTTGGCTATTATTTATATAATGCTGCACTCAACATGGGAGTGCATATCTCTTTACAATTTAATGTTTTCATATTCTTTGGATAAATACTCAGAAGTATAATTGCTGGATCATATGGTAGCTCTATTTTTAATTTTTTGAGGAACCTCCGTTCTGTTGTTCATAGTGGCTGTACCAATTTAATTTCCACCAGTAGTACACAAGGGTTCCCATTTCTCTACATCCTCGCCCTTATTTTTTATCTTTTTAATAATAGCCATTTTAACAGGTGTGAGATGGTATCTCATTGTGGTTTTGATTTGCATTTCGCTGATGATTTGTGATGTTGAGCACCTTTTCCTATACCAGCTAGCCATTTGTATGTCTTTGGAAACATTTCTATTTTAGATCATCTGTCCATTTTCAACCAGATTGTTTGTTTGTTTGCTTTTGAATTGTATGAGTTTTTTAGATATTTTGGATGTTAATTTCTTATCAAATATATAATTTGCAAATATTTCCTTCCCTTCGGTATGTTGCTTTTTCATTTTTATCACTGTTTCTTTTGCTGTGCAGAAGCTTTTTCAATTTGATATAGTCCCACATGTTCATTTTTGCTTTTGTTGTGTTTGCTTTTGGTTTCAAATCCAAAAACTGACCAGTATTGAGGAGCTTACTGGCTATGTTTTCTTCTAGGAGTTTTGCAGTTTCAGGTCTTAATTCAAGTCTTTAATCCATTTTGAGTTAAGTTTTGTGTATAGTGTAGGATAGTTGTCCAGTTTTATTCTTTTACATGTATTCAGTTTTTCCAACACCATTTAGTGAAGAGACTATCCCCATTGTATATTCTTGGCTCATGTATTGTAAATTGACTGACCATAAAAGCATAGATTTATTTCTTGGCTCTGTATTCTGTTCCATTGATCTATGTGTCTCTTTTTGTGCCATTACCATACTGTTTGATTATTATAGCTTTGTGATATAGTTTGAAGTCAGGGAGTATGATGCCTCCAGCTTTGTTCTTTCTCAAGATTGCTTTGGCTCTTTGAGGTCTTTAGTGGTTTAATACAAATTTTAGGATTGTTCTATGCCATTAGAATTTTGACAGGGATTGCATTGAATTTGTGGATTGCTTTGGGTACTATGGACATTTTAACACTATTCTTCCAATCTGTGATAGTTTTACAATAAACTTTTACTAGGTGTTCATATAGATGAATATAAATAGTATAAAATAAATAATCTATAAAGATTTTGATGTCTTTCATAACTCAGTATTTAATTACTCTTGATTAAAATTAATTTTAATACATCATTTTTAAAATATTGTATATTGCACATCAGAAATCCTTTCAAATATAGACATGTTTATATGACATTTATAAAAAATCAAATCCTTAAAGAGCTCTGCCATAAACTTTAAAGATATTGATCATACAAATATTTGAGTTACTAATTACTCCTTAAGCCTTTTAATACATTCAGTACTGTCTTGATTTCAGTATTCTTTCTCATTGCTATGTACTTGAATAAGGAAGAAGAATAGTATCTGTCTTTCTTAAGGTTTATACACTTCGCCACTTACCCACTCAGGCATTTGTGTTGTTAAGCCCCAGGGTTTGTGAATGAGTAGGGTTATATGATGTTAAATGAGAGAGATGACTTCTTCAACTCGTACAGACATACAAAATGCGAATTCAACTAAAAAGCTATATTTATCAAAATGTTTAGCATTTAGATTGTTAGATGGAATATGCTGGAGTTGATTATATGTAATATGAAATCTAGTAAATGCTTGAGCAGCTTCTAAAAGTACAATAGAGTATGATATTTATTTATAAAATAATATATTGTGCTTTAAAATGATGTTTCATTTACTTTCTAGAAATTCTTAGCTGACCTTCATTGAAGATAGGGAATTGAGAATGAAACAAACTTAAAACAAATTACCAAAAATGTTTAGTACAGATGAATGATTTAACTTGGAAATATATGCAGAGAAATTTGTTTCAAAATAGTTCCAAAATACTCTGAAATGAAATGAGCTTGAGATTTGCTGGCACTGTTTTTTCTTAATATTTCTGTATGTTGACCTGGATCTTTTGTATTAGGAGAACAAGATTTCTATTTTAAAGATTATATCCAATTGTCAGAAAGTTTTTACTATTATTTTTTGTAGGTGGTTTCAGACACCCTCACAGGTTTTCTACCATGCAGCAACTGAACATGGAGGAAAAGATGTATATCCAGGGCAGTGTCTTTGGGAAGGTTGTGAGCCTTTTCAGCGACAGAGGTTTTCTTTTATTACCCATTTACAGGTACACTTTCTTAATATTGTTTGGTCAGTAACTCATCTAGTTGCATTAAAGGTCTTGATGCATATTCTTTTACTTCCTCTTTCTCAAAAAGGATAAGCACTGTTCAAAGGACGCCCTACTTGCAGGATTAAAACAAGATGAACCAGGACAAGCAGGAAGTCAGAAACCTTCTACCAAGTAAGGAGCATGAATTTACTTCCTGTTATACATACAAAAAGAAAAAATCAGGAAACTAAGCAAACCATAGTAACAGTGAAAGGCAACTTAGTATATTGGGAGACTGAAAACCTGGGTTCTAGTCCAGCTCTACCATTAACCAGCTATGTGACCCTGTTCAAATTGTTTAATCTCTAGGCATTGCTTTTCATATTGACTGGACCACATTATATCTCCCACATTTGATTTTACATTATAGACACATCATTGGAAGTAATGACAGATGATATATGAGAAATGTTTTGTAAACTGGAATTATGTATGTATATCGTTCTTTGTCCTTTGAGAGAGTAATTGAATATGTATTTGGTAAGAACAGTTATCCTTTGAGAGGAGGCCAAGGTGGCATGTAAAGGTCTTATATAAGAGTATACATGTTGCATTTACTATATGGCTATTCATTTACCTGTTGTTTCATGAACACATACTTTTAATTCATGTAGTCAAATTCGGAGTTGTTTGTAGATTCCCTAAGGTCTTTATTAAATATATTACATAACATCTGCTCTCCTAAGATGAGGCCCTTAGTTGTAGATTCTGTAATCTAAATAATATTTTTAACTTTCAAAATATAAAAGTTACTTTGTCACTCTTAAAATATTACAATATACTAGGCATTGTGCCAGACTTGGGGAATTCTCCAGACGAGATATAGCCTATAACTTCACAGAGCTGATATTCTAGAAGAACTGGAAATATGGGAAAACAGAAGCTGCTTACATACTTTATTCGTTCAGTTTCTATTAATGAACATCTAGACACTAAGGTATAGTATGTGATAGACACTAAGGAGTAATATGAGGTATGTGTGACCAACATACATTTTGCTGTGCTTAAGTGTCTGGAGATCCAGTGAGAGGTATAAGTAATTCTTACTATACAATGCAAAAATGCTAAAATGAAGATATGCACAAGATGCTGTGAATGCTTCCCTAAACCAGTTTAGGGGACCAGGGATGGTTTTTATATACAAAGTACATCTAAACTGTGACCCAGAGAACAAGAAGTAAATAGCTGAGGATGTCTCATAAGCCATGATCATAGGTTTGAATTTTATCCTAAAGATAATAGAAAGTCATTTTTCTGCCAAATACGTTTTTGCTGTATTTAATTTGTATATATTATATAGCTATTATAAGAATATGTTGGAATATGTTTGGTTTTGCTCAAGTTTGAAGGAAGAGATATTTGGTATCAGTTATAATCAATCAGAAATGTTTGCCACCTATACATAAAATCTAGTAACAGTTTATACATAGATATCCTTCTCTGTAGACATAGATATAAACTGATTTATAATTTAAAGATTGCTTTTATGTTCTTATTTAATATTCAGAATTAGTTTACTTTGTAAAAAGTGCCAGAAATATCACCTTTACAGATGGGAAACCTGAAGCACAGCGGGGCAAACTGAACTAGTCAAAGTCACACAGCTAATTATAGTGTCAAATGGGCAGGGTTTCCTCATATGCAAGTCAGTGATCTTTCCACCACTGCCTCACCAGAATACAACAGATAATGATGCAATTTTTTCTGCTTGGCCAAGGAAATCTAGAGTAGTTTAAATCTAAATTTATATAAAATCCATCTCTGCAGTTTTTTCATTCTACCTCTTTCATAAAGGACAGTAGAACTATGCTGAAAGGATGGATTAAAATTATTAAATAATGATGAAAAATAAGATTATGTAACAAAGTAACAGTGTGAAATGTAGTATTTAGCATAACTTTATATTACCCCATTAGATTATCTTTTCCTGGATGACCTATACTTCTACCAGTTTTTAGGTAATATTATTTTACTCTTAGGTACTATTTAACAAAAATAATTTACAGCTCAAATTGTAGCCTATTTTCTTCTTTGTTAACATATTCACGTTACATTAAAAAATGTGAACTCCACAACTTGGATATTATTTTGTATTTTTTAAATATATTGAGTTAACATTGGTTAATTACATTATATATGTTTTGGGTGTACAATTTGATAATACCATTATCTGTATATTACATCGTGTGCTTACCACCCAAACCACCCAAACTCTAGTCTTCTTCCTGTCACCATATATTTGATCACCTTTACCTTCTTCATCCTCCTACCACCGCACCCCTCTTCCCCTCTGTTAACCACCATAATGTTGTATGTATCTACGAGTTTATTTTGTTTCTTTCTTTGTTGCTTCTGTTTTATATCCTTTTTCCATCTGACTTATGTTGTATTTATTTTGATCACGTGTTTACCAGCATAGTAACTTTAAAGGTGGTCTATATTGGAACAACTGTTGTTTGCTTTAAAATTGGTAGATTGGAAAATAAAAGGCTCGAACCTTCACCTTGATAGTAAAAGTACTTTTGCAAAGGCTGAGACAAGGAATAAACATTAATGCTGGAGTTTTTATTCATCCTATATCCAAAGTTTCCAAGTAGCCACTGTGGTGTTGGCAGGTTGGTCATCATCTACCTGTCTGCAGCATCATGTTAACTGTCTCTTTCTTTCTCTGATCAATTTAGGCAGCCATCTGTAGGGGGCACAAGCTCAACTCCTAGAGCACAAAAGGCCATTGTGAATCATCCCAGTGCTGCCCTGATGGCTCTTAGGAGAGGATCAAGAAACCTTGTCTTTCGAGATTTTACAGTAAGCAAGCCTTGAGAGCCTTATCTGTATAGATGGGAGCACTGTATGATTTAGATCTTTATTCTTTTCTTTTTCTTTCTTTTTAAGGATGAAAAAGAGGGACCAATAACTAAACACATCCGACTAACAGCTGCCTTAATATTAAAAAATATTGGTAAATATTCAGAATGTGGTCGCAGGTGAGTTATCTGGTTTCCATAGCCAAAGTCAATTTATATTATTTTACTTTTACATCTAAGGTGAATAGATTAGATATCTGTATTTTATTCAGTTTTTCTCATAAATTTTGTATGTCCTAAAGGCTATACCAAGTTCAGGCCATCACGATCTCTTAGAAACCAAAAAGGAGAGAGAAGTTCAAACAACTAAAAAATGTTTCTAAAGAGAAAACTTGGGAGTTTCTGGGGGAGAGGAAATGAATGGGTTATTTGAAGTGTGTGGAATTAGAGTCTAATTCAGTTTGATGATTAGCCTATTAATGAAGCTGTCAGTCATAGATAATATTCACTATAATACACTGAAGTGTTAAAAGTTACTTTCTAATGGGCTTAAGAGATCTGTAGAAACTAGAAACAATAACTCTAATCCTTGAGAGAGAGCAAATATGGCACGTTCTGTTGTTAAAGCTTGATTTTCTAGTATTCCTCTTGCATTTGAGGCTCCTTTGTTGAAAAGTTGTCCTCTGAGGCATCTTGCCTTCCAGATAATGACTTTGTCTTTGAGTCCTGTCACATACTGTTATTCGTCCTACCCCCTAAGTATATCTTGAATCTACCTTAGTTCTCTTCCCCTGCCCCATATTACATTGCATTAGATCATTTATGAAATTTCTTACAGTAACCTTCCAACTGGATTTTTCAGACATAGAAACAGTGTTATAAATTACAAGGATAAAAGGCAATAAATTTGACTATATCAAATTTTAAAACTTCTATAAAGAGGAATGAAACTTCTAAAATAAAAGAAAAAGTATTTGCAATAGTAAGTTACTGTATTTAGTGTATCAAGTGTTCTCACAGATGAATAAGAAAAATTCTTAATATTCAAATTTTTAGTTTCTCAGAAAAATATATAAGTGTTTAATAACCATATGAGAGCCTGCATCTCCTTGCTTCATTCATAACATGATTTCTTCTTACCTTTCTCACTGTATTGCCCTCCCCACCCTCCTTTTGCTTCATAGCCTACATTTCAATTTCGGCCAAACTGATGCAGATTCTTATTCATGCTAGACTCTTTCATGTCGAACTTTTGTGCCTTTGTTCCGTCACTTGTACTGTTCTCCTTGCATAGAATGCCTGTTTCCTGGTGTTGCTGGCCTATTGAATATCTGTAAACTCTTAATGATTCAGCTCAGACATTAGCTTCTGTGTGCCACCTTTCATATGCTATGTTCCCTTTCCCATTAAATTTGTTCTTCCGTTTTTATAACATGTCTGTCTTATAAAACATTTAATATTATTTTGAAATAATAGTGTTTATATGGCTTTTTCCTCCTACTGACCTAGGTCTCCTACTTTCTCTGATTAATCTTTGTAGCCTGAATGCCTAGCATAATGCCCAATACATTATAGATATACTCTAGTTCCTGTTCATCCTCCAGGATACAACTCAGGGTGACCTCTTCCTTTCTTGATGTCTTTCTTACTACCCTACCCCTATCTAGAGTGAGATAGGTACTCTCTAGTACCCCACACATTGCATGTTGTCAGCTTAGGTGGTGAGATCTTTAAAAGAAGGGGTTAAATATTTATTTTTTGTGTGTGTGTCCCCAGTGCTTAGCATAACATTGGGACTGTAACAGTGATTCAGTAAGTTTCGGTTGATAGATGAAAGGAAAGAAACCTCACAAATTTATTTTTTCGTAGAGTTTTGTCTGGAATTTATGTAGGTGATTGGAATTCTAAACTTTTGCTTAGGGCTTTTTTATCACCTTCAAATTACACATTCTTAGGCTTACAGTAAAGCCACTTCAGCTGGTTCTAATGCAACTGTTGAGCCAAAATTTTGCATTATTTTGTTTCTGTTTTGCTGATTTTGTTATTTTATTTAACTCTAAATTTCCCAAATGTCTTCTGGCATCTTTAATTCCTAGGATCTTAGAATAGCAGAAGCAAAAGAATTAAAACAATCCATTAAATTCTTCCCATTCACTCTCCTAGTCCAGGTTGAAATCCCTTTATAGAACCTCTGTCGTACTTCTCCAGTGAGAGGGAGTTTTGCTTCAGTAAAAATACTGACAGAAAATCTGGCAAAACCCACATATGTAAAGAAGAATGTGTAGGAAATCAGATAGCTGCAAAAGATAATTCTCAGTTGATACTTCTCATTTCTGGTGGAGTAAGTTACAGAGTATGATTTTTTTTTAGACTAAAGCAAATTTTATTTGCAATAAGTAAAGGGCAGTCAATAGGAAGATATGTGGAAATTTATCTTAAAGTACAGCATGCTGAACAATATGAAATATCAGCATTTTTTTATTTGAAATTCAGAATCTTATTGTTTGAATAGTGTCAGATGTTTAAATGCAGTTTATATCCATTCTGATTGAACTTGAGCTCTGGAAAATTACAATAATTTTTTCCTTTTTTTTTGATATATCTGTCTTATGTCAGTGTAATACATGGGTCTTATTTAAAAATCAAATGGTACTTTTCTACACACTAATAATGAACAATCCAAAGAAGAAATTAAGAAAACAGTTCCATTTGGGTAAATCACAAAAGAATAAAATATTCAGGAATTATATTAACCAAGGATATGGAAGACTTGTACACAGAAAAATATAAATTATTGCTGAAAAGAATTAAAGAAGACATAAATAAATAAGTGGAAAAATATTCTTTGTTCATGGATTGGAAGACTTAATATGATTAAGATGTCAGTACTGCTCAAAAGAATCTACAAATTAAGTGCAGCCCCTACCAAAATCTCTATGATGTTCTTTGCAGAAATTGAAAAATCCATTCTGAAATCAAAGCTACAGTAATCAAAACAGTGTGGTACTGGCAAAAAAAGAGAGGCACACCAACCAATTGAAAAGAATAGAGAGCCCAGGCATAAGTCCTCACACATTATATGTAGTAAAATGATTTTCAGTAAGGGTGGCAATTCTTCATTCGATAAGGAAAAGTCAGTCTTTCAATAAATGGAGTTGGGGAAAGTGGATAGTCAGTCACATGAAAAATAATGAAGTTGAAATAATGAAGTTGAAATAATGAAAAATACCAAACACTATGTATAAAAATTAACTCAAAATGAATCAAAGACCTAAAACTAAAAGTTGAAACTCTAAAGCTTCATGACATTGGATTTGGCAGTGATTTCTTGGGTATGACATCAAAGGCACAGGCAGCAAAAGAAAAAAATAAACAAATTGAACTTCATCAGAATTAGAAACTTGTGCATCAGAGGACCCTATCAACAAAATAAAAAGGCAGCCCACAAAATGGAAGAAAATAATTGCAAATCACATCTGATACAGGGGTTAATATATCCAGAATATATAAAGAACTTCTAAAACTTAACAAAATACAAACTAAATCGAAAATAGGTAAAGAACTTGAATAGACATTTCTGCAAAGAAGATAAACAAATGGCCAATAAACACATGAAAAGATGCTCAACATTACTAATCATTAGGAAAATGCTCATCAAAACCACAATGAGATACCCACTTTGTACCCTTTAGGATGGCTGTTATTCACACGGACACACACTGTGTTGACATGGATGTGAAAAAACTGGAACCCTTGTGCATTGCCAATGGAAATATAAAATGGTATAGCCATTGTGGAATGGCATGGTGTTCCTCGAAAATTAAAAAATCGGATTACCATTTGATCCAGCAATTCTACTTCTGGGTATATACACAAAAGAACCAAAAGCAGGTAGTCAAACAGATAATTATGCACCACTGTTCATAGCAGCATAGCCAAAGGTGGAAGGTAGAAGCAACCCAAGTGCCCATCAGCAAATGAATGGATAACTAAAATGTGGTGTATGTATGTATAATAAAATATTATTCAGCCTTTAAAAAGTAATTCTGCTACGTGCTCCAACATGGATAAACCTTGTAGACATTAAGCTAAGTGAAATAAGCCAGACACAAAAGGAAAGATACTGATTTTATTTATATTCCACTAGAAAAATCAAATGCATAGAGATAGAAAGTAGAATAGTGGTTGTCAGGGCTTTAGTGGGGAGGGAGGGAATAGAGAGTTACTGGAACAGAGCTTGGTTATGGGATGAAGAAAAACTTCTGGAAATTGGTATTGGTGATGGTTGCACAACAGTGTGGACATATTTAATGCCACAGAACTGTACACTTAAAAATGGTTAAAATAGTAAATTTTGTATTATGTATATTTTACCACAGTTTAAAGTTAAAAACAATGACAATAAAGGAGCGATTTAGGGAATAATGGAGAGTGGCTGTTAATGGGCATTTCTTTTGGGGGTGATAAAAATGTTGATAATTATGGTAACGATTGCACATTTTTTTTAATATACCAACTGTACACTTTAAATGGGTGAATTGTATAGTATGTGAATTATATCTCAATAAAGCTATTATAAAAATAAATTTTTAAAAATTAAATAGTACTAAAAAGCTTGTGATGAAACATAGTAGTCCTTTTACCCCTCCTACCCACACACTAAGGAGGAGCTTTCAACAATTTGAACTAATTTACTGGTATTTTTTTTATATTTCTAAATAAAGTGCTTATGTTACTATTTCTTAATTTACTAATTTTACAGATTACCAGATTTCTTTCTAAAGAACTGAATACTCTTAAAACTTCTCTTCCTTCTGTATTTCTGTTTCTCAAAATACTGTTTTATCTCAGTTTTGGATTAAATCTTAAATCAGATGTTGTCAGATTATTTGATGCTGAGCCAAGTACTACTACTATTACATTTTTCTTTCTGTTTTTCTAGAGTTAATGATTGCCTTGTTTTTTTGCTTAGCTTTTATGAGCTCAGTGCTGATTTTTCCATATTTTGCTATCAATACCTCTCAAGCCTCTGTATGTAGATTATCCAGTGTTAAACCTCTATCATTCTAGACAGCTTGCTTTGTAGGCCTGATACATAGCTATTCTTAATAATTCCTTCTATGTTGAATCCCTTTTCCTTGAATTCTACTTATTTTCTTTATTTGATTTACCCTCAGCATGCTAAAGCATATCCTCCAATAATTTTAAGACCCAACATGTCTGAAAATGTTTTTAGTCTTCCCTTACTCTTGATAGTTTGGCTAGATATGGAATTATAGTTTGAAAAATCATTTTCTTTTAAAAATATGAGGATATTGCTCTTATGTCTTCTGCCATGCAGCTTTACGGTTTTATTAGTTCAATGACATTCTGGTTCCCATTTTTTTGTATATGATCTGTTTTTCCCTCCTCTGGAAGCTCTTATGATTTTTTTTTTTTTAATTTCTGATATTCTGAAATTTTATGATGGCATGTCTTGGTGTCAGTGTTTGTTGTTATTGAAGTGGGTGGGTATTTCCTTTCAGTGAATCCTTTCAATCAGGAGATTCATGTCCTTCAGTAATGGGAAATTTTTTTGAATGTTTCTTTTTATAATTTCCTGCCATTCATTGTCTCTATTTCTCATTTCTTGAACTTCTGTTTTTCAGATGCTAGATTACCCTTGTAGGCTGATACTTTAATTTTCTTTTCTCTCTCAGCTTTCAATTTTGTCTGTTTAATCTATATTCTGGAAATTCTCTTGACTTTATTATCAAATCCATTGAATTTTTACTTCAGCTACATTGCTTTAATTTCCAAGAGCTCTTTCTGATTTGCCAGTTGCTGCTGTTTTATAACATCCTGTTCACTTGTTGAATAGAGTGCCTTCTCATCTCTCTGAGAGTATTAATTGCTAGTATTTTTGAAGTTTCTTCTGCTCCTGATATAATTAAAATTGGTACCTTGAAATCATCTTAGTGATTTAAATTTAGTCTTTCTAGTTTTTATACATGTGACGTAAAAATACAAGAATACTTTTTAATATGTGAACTTATTAGTTTGGAAAATATGATTTTATTAAGTTTTTAAAACTTAAAGGCTTTTTTTCTTCATCAAAATATTATAGAGGAGAAATTTGATTTCACTTTGTAAATTATTTTTAAGTCATGTTTTTTATGACTTCTTTTACAGAAATTTTAGAAATTTCGTAGTTCATTTAAGAATTTGTTAAGTAAACGTTTGAAGTAAATTATGCCTAAAGAAAAATATAAAACGCAGAAGTTTAAAGCCCAATGAATTATCACAAAGTGAACCACCCATACAATCAGCCATCCAAGTTAAGAAATAGAACGAACACCCATACCACAGAGGCCTTGCTTGTGCCCACCAGTCTTTACTCCACCCTCCTCTGTGGAACACTCTCCTGATATAATACCACAGATTAATTTTGCTTGATTTTGAACTTTATATAGTTAGAGTCATATAGTGTATATTCTCTTGTGGTAGCTTTTTTTTTACCCAGCATTATTTGTGAGATTTATTCATGTTATTGCATGTACCAGTACTTTGTATTATTGCATTATAGATATCTGTTAATATATGCAAATTTATTTTTTCCATTCTACTTTTGATGGGCATATAGGTTATTTCTTTTAAGAAGAAATCTGCTATAAACAGGCTATACATGTTCTTTGGCCATATATGTACATATTTCTCTTGAGCTTTAGTGAAGGATTGGTGATTCATAGGGTATTACGACTTTAGTACCTAATGCCAGACATTCCAAATGGGTTTTATTAATTTACACTCCCTCCAACAATGTATGAGAGAGTCTTAGTTGCTCCATATACTGCTCAAAATTTGATATTGTAATTTTAACTTTTAGTTTTAGTCATTCATTTTGAGTGTGTGGAGTATCTGCATATGGAAAATACATAAAAGCAAATATCCAAATAGTCAAAAAAAAAACATGCCCAACTCTTTAGTCATCAGTCTCAGTATTTTTTTATAGTCGTTTTATTTTGTCTTGCTTTGCTGTGGTAAAAACGACTACAGTCCCCAGATGTTAAACTTGGGCTTTGAATTTCTGTCTTTTTCTATAAACTGCTTCCTTACAATTGTTGTTCATTCAAAATTTAGAAGCCTTCATCTCTTTTCGCTTTTAGTTCCTTTTACCCAGGGTTATTTTTATCAAAGCATTGAGGTTCTTTGGTAATCTCATGCTTGTTGATTTTTTTCTTTAACATGTAATATGAAAATATTGAAAAACACAGAAGGCAAACTTGGAATAACTTTACACTCATACATCAATCACCTGGCTTTCACCATTGACATTTTGCCAATACAGTTGGCCCTTGAACAATGTGGGAGTTAGGGAGCCAACCTTAGTCAAAAATCTGCATAAAATTTTTGCCTCCCTCAAAATAGCTTGCTGACCAGAAGCTTTACATAAACAGATAACACATACTTTGTATGTTATATGTCTATATACTGTATTCCTATAAT